>JADLZK010010851.1:0-708058 GCA_015847255.1 Hyparrhenia diplandra | reverse complement strand
TCCTACTGGATCATGAATAAGCAACAAATTGCACATAAGCGACCATTTACAATAGACAAGTGGGGCCAATCTAACCGTGAAGGTGTTAGGACTAAATTGCTACTTTTCACATAATCTTATACAATCCTTTTAAAACAGGCACATTCCTTCTATTACTGGATAAGGTACTGTTAATTTGCTTTATACTTAAACCCCGCCAATACTGCATCATATCGTGCTGTTTATAGGAACACATCAAGCTCTAGTTGGTAAATTAGGAAGTTTGGAACAGCTCTGTGCAGCCTTGTGTAGTTTGTAGGTGCAACCATTATGTGCATGCAATATTAAGTCGCGTGTGATGTTCTCGTATTACTTACTTTATGTTGTGGCCTATATTGTTTTGTGGAAATAGCAAGTTCATAACCTTCTTAATAGTTAATATTCAGATCTCAATTTTGTAGGATGTATAATCGTTTCTAACTTAAATACTTAATTCAATTCGCTTGTATCAGACTAGAAGGTATAGGAATTTGTTCATTTCAGGCATCCTTATCTTGGCAATGTTGTGCAGACTTATTATTGCTGCCCTCTATCATATTTTTTTTATCATGCCAAGAAGCTATCAAACCAAAACGTTGTGGTAGTGTGCTTGCTAGTTGAGTATTTATCCGCTAGTTCCAAGTGGTCTATCAACACGGCCGGACAAAGTAAATATACTGTATTCTTCAAATAACAGATGTTAAAGTAGCAAGCATTTCTATGGAACTGTAAATGCTTTTGATTTTGTCGGACTTTTTTTTATCTTGTAAATACGTAATTTTTTATTACATTGTCGTTTTTCAGTCCTTTGGAGGCTCCAGATATCAAAATTAAGAATCTACAGGAAGCATTTTGAGAATCTTGCACCTAATACGAAAGCACAAAGCAATTTAAATGAAATCTGCATTTCCTCAGGATGAAATTTAATTCACGAGAGGTTATTTTCTTTCTTGAAGTTGATACCAATTCGCTTGCTGATGTCAGTTCTTTCCTTGTGCTAGGCTTTCTGTTGTAAGAATGAACTGACCCCGGATCTATTGCTTCAAAGAAGCCAAAACTAAGGAGGAAAGAAATTAACAATTTGTTCTGCCTGCCCCCAGCATTCCTTAATAGTCAAGGTTTAGTTTCTTTTGATTTGTATATCCTGCCCATGTAGTTTCCTTTATTTATTTAATTTTTGGCTACTTATTTTCAAATTCTACTGACTTTGTTATAATTATGCTTTTTAGAAGTTATCGCCAACTTCAGGGTGGTGGTGGGAGGATTTCTGTGGAAAAGCCGAAATTCTACCATGGAGATTATGATGGACTGGTTGTCAATCCCACTTAATGATGTTAAGGTTCTTGTGAATGAAATTACATCTGTTCGATCCAAAAGGATATTGCATGAGGTTCCTATGGATACAGGAACAAGGTTATTAGATGATTGACCGTCAGATTCGATGTTCTCAAGGTTTATCAATAGACGTGAAGGAAAAAATGTGAGTTACTACCATATCATAGTAGTTTACATACATTTTTCAAATAACAAGTGCTAAAGCAACTGTATCATAGCATTTAATTTTATCTTATTCAGTTTCAGATATCATTTAGTAAATTTCTTGCATGTTATAACTTAGCAACCAACAAGTGCTTGGATACCTTCAGTCTGATGCCGCTGATGCTGAACCTCTGGTTTTCTCTGCTTTGAGTCCAGTCATGCTGCGCTGGCAGTTATGACCCACCATGATATGCCAAAAGCAACTGTATCGGTGAAGAAGTATGCTCGCACTGAATTCCTTTCAGCTTGTTGTGAAATGGTATTGTTATGGTTGCTGACTCATTCCTTTTGCCCCCTGAAAAACAGCTTATTGAGCGAATTATTGATTTCTCAAGGCATCAAAATCACAGATTGTATGGCAGCAAGTAACCCAACCTTCCGAGCCTCTACAAAACCAGTTGAAAATGTTAAGTAACAATGGTAATTGATATTTCCTTTCCCTTGAATATGTAGGAGAGCTGCATATCATTGCATTATTTGAGTAAAAACGCAAGTACATGAGTAGATCATAACCACTTGACAGGGTAGTACTCTTGTACATAAACTAACATTTGAAACATGAACACGGCAGAGCAGGTAGAAAAATCGCAAACTAGGATCAGAGGCCCTGGGCTCTATTAAGCCTTTCTACTCCTTGCACCACATTGCAGGCTCTTGTGAATTGTACACCAGCCATGCATTACTAAAATGATATTTCTGTTCTTTTGCTTTTCATGATTGTCGAGCCACATTCCTTTCTAAGTTGGTGACAAGCAATTATGTGTTTCCTATGTTTCATATGCCTTTTGCAGCATTTGATGGGTGACAAGCTTTATTGTGCTTGAGCCCAACTAAACTTTTTGCAATAATTTAGTGGTACTCCCTCTGTCCTGAGATAAAAAGAGAGATTTTGAGTTGTCCTAAGATGAAAAAGTTTATCGGAGGAAAAATAATATTTACGACATCAATTAGCACAATTAGAAATATTATTAAATTGCCAGTGTTAAAAGGTGCTCTTCCACAGCTAGGCACACCTCTGTGCTGAGGGGGTACCGGGGTTTCTGCCTTGCCTAGTCGGGGGGGGGAGTAGTACCCTAGGTGGCGCGCCAGCCCGGCGGCGCGTATGCGTGCAGATCCACCTGTGAGGGAGGAGGAAGAAGACAAGACACCTCAGTGACATGGGAGCAAGCCAGCGCCGCCATGGGGAAGAGAAGGAAGGGCAGGAAGAGCTGCCGCTGTCGGAGGTAGGTGAACCATCGGGCGGAACTTAGGAGAGAGAAGTGCTAGACTTCAGGAGGGAAGCATCAGGTGAGAGAAGAGAAGCATCGGAAGAGAGGCGGATGAGCAGTGACGGTGACTGGGGATGAGAGAACCATTGGCTGTTAGGGTTACACACACTATATATATGATAATATGAATGTGTTGGACTTGGGCTGAAAATACTGCTATTGGGCTTCTTTTTGCCCTGCTTTGTCGGTGCATAACGGGCCTTCTCTTCAATAAAGTCCACTTATCACTAGTTTCCTTTCTTAAAAATATATATGTGTGTGTATATGCTAACACTTAGAAAATGCCTTGGTGACACCTAGGCTCTAGGTGGAGGGTCACTGCCTAGAGGGCTTAGCCCTTTTGTAACCTTGTCAAATGCAGTTTCATAGTTTACCTCCTTGGTGTGGTAGATGCCAGAACTCTTCTCTATAAACTTGGTCAAACTCAGGTTAGTTTGACTTAGGGACAAACTTACCCTTATATTTCAGGATGGAGGGAGTAGCTATGATGATCACTAGTGATGACTAAACTTGCCTTTGAATCAACATGTACACAGTACATCACACATTTTTCATATATATGTGTATCTTTCTCTTTGGTTAACTAGTAGATGATGATGAAGATGATTTGGAAAATGAACAAGTTAGCAAAAGGAGACGATTGCTACTAATTTGAGCATGAGAAAAATCTTCAAACAGGTACATGATCAATGCACTTTAAAGTATTTTCTTGTTTCTGGTTTGTTACGGGGCACTACCAGGCACTAATAGAGGTCTATTTTCTTTTTGGTGTCAGAGTTTCTGCTTTGTTTATTCTGCTGTGCAGAAACTATGCTTGATATTGGGCTTCTAAGGAACTGCTCACAACAGTGCGCTTTGTCAGATAGTTGTATTCTGCAGTTAGCAAAACATGCTTTACTACATTCTTGGTGGATAATATGCAGCTATTACAATTGAAAGCAATTGGGGTTATTTGTACGGTAATTTTCTGCTTATTTGCTCAATCTTTTTCTGCACATTCAATTTTCAAAGAACTTGCTCATATTCAAATCTCTTGCATTGCGGTGTTTTCATCATACACACAGCACAGGAGTTACTTGGTTGATGAAACACTTCAACTTTTCGCAAGTTGCAATTTTCCAAAAATGCCGTTAGAACCTACCATCTAGCAGATGAAGACCAAAAGCAAATCCAGATGATAACAGCATTGTTAGTTCACCTGGTTCAGTTTAGTGCAATTGTCCCCGATAGCTTAAAAAGGAACAGCTGATTGACCACTATCGTTGATGCCTCCGGTGATGCTGATTATTATCCTATTAAATGCCATGAAGCTGCGACAGAGGCTTGTTGCCGGTTTTGGACTGATGTCCTTCAACGCTTTACTCAGCTAAATCTCAAGATATGTCAGAAACCAAAGGAATAATAGATAATCTTGTTCAGGATTTCCTAATCCATACTAAACTTGCCGGAGTATCCAGCTGCTGCTTCTATTCTTGAGGTAACTTTGCTCATCAGTGCTGTTGCTATATCTGGTGATCTTAAATATAGGAATAAGCCGGCATTAGTATTACTGATTCTGAAACTTAGGGCATGATTGGTCGGTGAATCCAGCCCAGCCTGGCTACCGCGGGTACAGGATTGGGATGTTTGATGGCCAGGAGGCCTTGGTGGATGGGTGGGTGGGGTAGGGTGCACAGGCGCCTATGGGCCTGGCTCTGTGGAAACAAGATTGAGATCTGCTTCCTGTGGGCCTGGTTGGCGGGTGCAGCCTGCAAATTTAGGTAGGCAATTGGTAGTTAAACCTGGCCCACATGCAAGAACCAATCAACTACCTAATCTACCCTGGCTCGAAGTGAAGCAAGCAAACCAAACAAGCCGGCTTGCTCTTCCTCATCAAAAAAAAAAAAAAAAGCCGGTTGCATGCCTACAGGCTGGTTCATGCTCGGCTTGGTTAGGATCCACCTTCAGCCCACGCTGGGCCATCTAAGCAATACACCCCCAATATTACTGTTTTAATCACATTCCACGGTTTTGTTAAGTGTTTTGCATGGCCCTCATACTATTTTATTTATGTACAGGTTCTCTGTGTGTTGCTGCTTCAGAATGCTGGATTGAAATCAAGGACACTAATGCCCGTTGCTTTGCTATTGATGTTCTTGGTGGTATTGCATCAAGATTGAAGCGAGATTCTGTCATCTGTAGTGAGGAGAAGCTTTGGATATTGCAAGATCTCACTGATGCAGGTAGTGATGGCTCAAAAATATTGAAAAACAAGTGCTGTGTTTGTCTTGGTGGAAGAGGTATAAATATAGCCTGCAATGAATGTGGAAGATGTTTCCATTCAGATTGTATGGGGGGCTGCTAGTCAGATAACTTACAGCGATAGTGTTTGCCCCTTGTGTTTTTGCAAACAACAGCTCAATGTGCTACAGTCATACTGCCAGTCACAAATTAAAGAAAAATGGCAAAAAACTGCTGCCTCTGCTAGTAAGAAATCTGCTAAACCAGCTGAGGTGCCAGCAGTGGATGTTGTTCAACAAATTCTACTGAGTTATCTCCAAGAAGCTGCACAAGATGATGGGAATCTGTTTACTGATGGTATGTTGCATGGAATGTTTTGTTGTGCAAGTGTCTTTGGAGATTTATAACCATTTTAAATGCAGGTTCTATTTGTGCATCTGGAACAAAGATGACCAACATTCACAAGAGAAGATCATCTACTATCTTGCTAGATTAAAAATCCAAGGAGATCCTGCGAGATTCTGGCAATGGTCTGGCAATTTCCAGAGATTCAGCAAAAGAAAATTTGCCTGGCGCTTGGTCAGAAGGAATTCATTTTTAGGGGTTTTGATAAAATTCTTGCCCTTCTTTGGTATGTGGTTGCTTCCAGATACTTCAGTTTAATCTATATGTTCTAGAGTTAATTCTCAATGCTTTTCAGGCTAGCTTGAGAGAGAAAATTCTCCTGTAATAAGAGCAAAAGCCTTACGTCGCGGTGAGTATATGTGTAACCTATGGAACTATTTGTTTTGCTTATTTCTCATTTGGACACCATTCATCAGTATCTAGGACTTAACTTTAATTCTTCTCTGTAGGTCAGCAATATAGTTGAAGCTGACCCTGAGGTCTTGGGTGACAAACGTGTTCAATCTGCTGTTGAAGGGAGGTTTTGCGATTTTTCTGTTCGTGAAGCTGCCCCTTTTGAACTTGTTGGGAAGCACATTGCTTCACATCCTGATGTGGGCCTGAAGGTCAGTAGACATATGTCATATCAAAGTTACCTTATGACGCTTTGTGGGCATTGATATGGTTTATTGTGCATCTTCCCATCACAGTATATAGAAAAAGTTGCTGAGCGAATAAAGGACACTGGAGTCAGCGCTCGCAAGCGTGCAATCAAAATTATAAGGGATCTATGTGCTTCGAATCCGAACACGGACACAACTCATGCCTTTGTGGAGATTATTTCTCGTGTTAATGATGAGGAGTCTAGTGTACAGGTGAACTGATAGTCTGATATGAAACTATTAACTGATGTCATGAAAATTTATTATCTTAGCAGATTCATATGTGATTGCAAATCTTTTGTTTTCTTTCATTGCCTATTGTTTCAATTTTTATTTTATTTTGTAATAGGTTGATTCTTTGTTGTGTATGTGCGCAAGCTTAAATATATAGTTACTTAAAATATTTACATGTTAATTGGGAAAACACATCTTTTGTTTTTCCAAATAAGAAATCATCCTCATCTGGAAAATTTTAGATAACACAAAAGGAAAGAGAAAGTTGTTAATCTCCCTACACATGAAATAATTTATGGCACCAATCTTGATGGCACACTATTAGTCTTGTCAATCGTTTTGTGGTTTCTCCTCGATGCTATAATAGATATATAATAATTTATGATTATGATATTACAGAAGAACATGCAACATTTTTGGGCCTGCAATATTTATGTTGTTCGGACAATTTTCAGTTGAGTTAACTTAAAACTATCTTCATTGGTTCTGTAGGATCTTGTATGTAAAACATTTAATGAACTATGGTTTGAAGAACCAAGTGGGAGTCATAAACATTTGGTTGCTGATGGAAGTTCAGTTCCAATGGAGATAGCTAAAAAGACCGAGCAAATTGTTGACATGTTGAAGAAGATGCCCAATCACCAACCCCTGATTACCATCATAAAACGTAACTTGACTCTTGATTTCCTCCCTCAGTCAACCAAGGCTGCAGGGATTAACTCATCCATGGTGTCATCAATTCGAAGCGTTGTGGAATTGATATGCAAACGCTTATTAGAAAGAATATTGCAGGTACTTTCTGACCCAACCTGATAGTTAATAGATTGTGTAATTGATAATTTTAGATTATTTCTCGTAATCTCCTTCTTGAAGGTTGAGGAGGGAGCTTCTAATGAGATGGAAATCAACGCACTTCCTTATATTGTTGCCTTGCAAGCATTTTGTATTGTTGATCCCACACTCTGCATTCCAGCAACTGATCCTTCAAAATTTGTTGTGACACTACAACCGCACCTTAATATTCAGGTGAGTATGGTTTGCTTCAGTGAAGTTTAGGTTGTCATCTCCCTACCAGAATAGAGGTTCTTGTGTTCTTGCCCCTGTTTTCAATCCCAATTATGATTCTACCCCTCATTTTGCTAACTATGATTTTGCTCTTTTTTTTTTTTTTTTTTTTTTTTTTTTGAACTGTAGGCAGCGTTTACCCTTGCCCCTATTATCATTTTGCCATATTTTGACTTTTAGGAATTTCACAGATACCAAAACAATTTTGATGGCACAACTTGACAAAAAAACATGCCTACATTTCAAATTTGAGCATTGAGCAAACTTTGACAAAAATTATAATCTCACCCAAAGCAGGGGGGCAAAATCAAAAAACCTAAAAAAGTAAAAACAAGGACAAAATCTCAATTGTTTTTCACACCAGGGGCAAGAACACTATTGTCCCTTTATTTATGAGAGCCTAGGGTTTTATTGATGCTGTGGCTGTAGTGCTGCGCATTCGTACTTATCACGCCCTCTGCTAATTGTGCCGTAGACATGAACCTGTATGTCTCTGTGTTCGAAAATTCTTGTGTTTTGTGCTGTAAACTACAGAGCTAGAGTTTTGATTATTTTTGTGAAGTAGCTATATTCTTGTTGATGTGATCAACTAAAACTTTTGTGCAGTGTGACTGAGTTTGTATAGTACTTTCCTGCTACAAAAAAAAAAACAGCAAAAGTAATTTTAATAATTTCAGTCAGTTCTGTGCACAATTAGAATGCAAGTTCATTAATGTCTATGATTATCAATCGTAGTTTATCATTTATTTCTCCCCTACCAATACAATTTCATTTGTTCCTGATCATCTATATCTACAGGTTGAAAATAAATCAGCTGCCCAGTTGCTTGAAAGTATTATTTTTGTGATTGATGCTGTTCTTCCACTCATAAGGAAGCCACCACAAAATGTTGTTGAAGAACTTGAGAAGGATCTGAAACATATGATAGTTCGCCATTCATATTTAACAGTTGTACATGCCTGTATCAAGTAAATGCATTTCCTCCTTCCCTCCCTAGTTATTGTTTGATAAGCATGTTGTCTCCTATGCCATATTTGGAGTTGAGAATTCATTTCATGAGTTCATATGCTATTGATGGAATTTAGATGATATTTGTCGTTTTGATTTTTTTATTCTTTTTATTCCTTTTTTGTCCACTTCTGCAGCTTTACTTACTTGTTATGTCATCTCCCTACCCTCTCTTAAGTCTTAACAACTCCCATATTTCTTATCTGAGTAGTTCCTAAAAACAATATGTTCTGTTTTGAGATAAGTTATTGATTACTATCGGGATAAGCTTTGTCATATTTCTATACAAGTTAAAAATTGATTCTAAGCTCATTTGTCCCCACCCCCACCTCTTATTATGTTGCATTCTTTGCGTTGAAACATTTTTGCTTATTTCTCTCTTGCATTTTTACAGGTGCCTTTGTGCTCTGAGCAAGTCAGCAGGTAGAGGTCCAGGATTACTCGAAAACCTTGTTAATATTTTCTACAAGCATCTATCTGGAGCTAATTCAGATAGTCAGGTATTGTTCCATTTTTTATTCATTGAGTGAGCTGCAGTCTTATGCAAATATATGGTAAAATGAAACTTATTGTCACATAGTAGTTCTTTTTGTATTATGAGGCCTATAATTATTCCATTTATCTATTATGTGCAATTGAGGACAACTGTAGAAGTACATTTATTATTTATCTTGTATATATATTGGTAATGAAAACCACTGTTCTCTATCTACCAAGCTCTGTATTCTTGCTGATCTCTCTGTTTCAAACATGCAGCTTTGCTATGTTTAGCTGATTGTATTCATTCTGGAACTCAGCTGTTGGGTCGATCGCTGTTTTGTCTTGGACTCCTCCTTGGTATGGTTATCAATTGATGCTAACATCTGAAAATCAGCTTGATTTTCCCAAGATTATCAACTTGCTCCAGAGAAAATATCTTCTCAGGGATGATTTCAGCTTGAAGGTTCGAAGCTTTGCAGGTGTGTGTGTGACCACTTGTAATTCATTTTAAGACATAAAATATCCGCTTGGTGATGGGATGCGTCCATGCCTAGCTGTATTCAATGTAGTTTATGGTGTGATTATATGTGACTGGCTGCTCACTTTTGAATCTTGTTTATAATCTCCAGTTATCTGTGCATGGTGATTAGTTGAGTTAGGGTTTAGAACCTGTGACATTGTTTATTTGAGACCCATAGGCCATAGTAACTGGGCTAGCATAGATGACAATGCATAGCAAGTCACTTATCTACATAACTGTTGCTTTGGTTGTTACAGGGTTGCACATTTGATTTTGTTTTATTTTATATGAGCTGTTCCCTATAAGTTGTCAATTTCCCCTTGTGCATTCAGACTCTGGGATACATACTTATTATAAGCCTGAATTTATGCTACAAAAAAGGATATGTTGAAACTCATAGAGACAGCACTATCTTCTGAGGTTGATTATAGATTAAAGGTATGTCATTTTTGTAATTGCATCTTCTTTTGGTAGTTATTCTGTTTGAAAAGTTAAGTAAATTAATCCACATGTTCAGATTCAAGGACTTCAAAACATCTATGAGTATCTTAGAGATGCTGAAAGCCAACTTACTGCTGAGAGTACTGCAAAACCTCCAGTACAGTGTGAAATAAATGGCGGAAGTGAAGTGCCTGTTGCTGCTGGTGCTGGAGACACCAACATATGCGCGGTGGTATTATCCAATTGTATTGGAGTTCTATTCTTGAAAGGTGCTTGGATACAAATGATCAAGTTCGCCAGAGTGCACTTAAGGTGAATTAAGCAATCATTATATTTGATTTCACACTTTATCTTATCATTTTACAATAGAAACAAGTTATTCTTCTTGTAGATTGTTGAAGTTGTCCTTCGCCAGGGTCTAGTTCACCCTATTACCTGTGTTCCTCACCTTATAGCACTTGAAATGGACCCGCTGGAGGGAACTCGGTTGGCTCATCATCTACTGATGAATATGAATGAAAAGTAAGCTGGCCCAACTTCCTATACTTATTTGTTTTATTATATTTGGAATAAAAACACTATCTGATCAGTCCAAATTTGTTTGCAGGTACCCTTCGCTTTTTTGAAAGCCGCTTGGGTGATGGACTACAAATGTCATTTAAATTCTTTGAATCCATAGTCAGCAACCATAAGATAGCAGCAAGCATGAAATCAAATCCAATTGCATTTGTCAAACCAGGCATATCTAGGATATACCGTCTTATCCGTTCAAATCGAAATTCCAGAAACAAATTTGTCCACTCGATAGTTCGGAAATTTGAGTCTGATAGCCGGAGTTGCAGCACAGTTAGCTTTTCTTGTGTAAGTAATTTAAGTAAAAATACACTTGTTGGCGCTATTCTTAGATGAGGTATTGACTGTCATTTTGTCTACACATTGCAGATACTGTGCTGAAGTTCTTGCCTCCCCGCCTTTTTCTCATGCTCCGATGAACCACTTTTACTTGATCTATGATATAAATCGAAAGTTATTCACCTTAGAGCTGGAGGAGTCGAGGGCAATTTGAAAAAGGTGGACTTCTATGTCTCAACCTCAAGATACGACGCAGGCGTGCCAACATTGTCAAGGGAGAGTCATGTTGTCATGCAAGAGCCTGTCGGATATTACGATAACGTGGGATATGTCCTGAAAGGGTGAATTACAACAATCCTTGCAGTACTTCAGACGTGGACATGGCCAAAGTGCAGGTGGATGTCGATGTGGACATGACCAAAGTTCAGGTGTGTTAGGAGAAGTTCTGGGTGGTGGGTCCATTGTTTCAATTGAACTGTCAGGAGGCTGCTGCCCTGAAACTTTTTTGATATTATAATTTTCACTAACCTTTTTTCTTGTTCTTCTCCTTTTTTCCCAGGGGAGATTGCCATGATGCAATAGCCCTCCAGCTACTACTGAAATTGAAGAGACATTTGAAAGTTGTTTATAGTTTAGGCGATGCCCGCTGTCAGGTATATGGCTTGCTCTTTATTTGGATATTTGTACTGCTCTTATGGGGTGCATTTACATGAGAAATGGTCTGTTTGTGTTTTAAAATACAGGCCTTTTCTCTAAAGGAGCCTCCTAAATCTGGAGAAACATTCTCCAGGCAGAATGTTCCTTTTAGTATTGGCAATACTAACATCAGTTTGCCGAGCTGCCTGCAGGATGTAGCTTCTGTCTATCAGGTACGAAAATAGTGAACTTAAGATTCCTTGTCAAAACAAAGCTGTATAGTTTATGGTTTGGTATCTGGGATATACTACTCTCTTTTTATTTGAAAGATATATCCTAGCCTACTCACAGTTGACGCTGATGTGGTTTGGTGGACATGATGCTCAGGATTTCAAGACAGCGCTCCGTGAAGATTCCATGGACTTTGCTGTGTTCATTCCTTCAGTCCAGACTAGAAGCGCCAACCCCAAGAAGTACTGACGAGAGTCAGGAGAACGGCTGCCCCGAAAAGTTACAAAACCCCGTGGTGGTGGTGCACGCACGGGTGACGATTCTGATGATGCTGACGATGACGACTGGACCGGGGCCCAAGAATGCTCGACTTCAGTGGGGGGCGGTCGAAAGTGACTAGGCAGAGGGTCCAAGCATGATGACTGGTCTTGGTGCTTTTGTACATTCTAGGGAGGGATAGCAGCTGACATGAGGAGAGTTAGTGTTTTGTTATAGGTTTAAGGTCGTTTAGGGTACATAGAAGCAGAAAGGAAAGGAAGATAGCCTTTTATTTAGATGTCATTAATTTGGAGCACTCCTTTTCTTGCTCTGCCCCTGCCCTGTTTGTAATTCCCGTCGGGGCTTTGGCAAAACTGACAAACAGGTTGTGCTCCGGCTTCTGATCTGATTCAATGGGAATGAAATTATTCCTTTTTTGGAATGATTCCTTTGCCTGTATAACAGTTAGCTTATGCTTCGTGCAATTGTCCCGCTCGCTGGTGTTGTATCTGTACGTCTGCGAAGCATTTTTTTATATATATATACTTCATAGTGCTTGATAATATACTACAGCTACAAAGCCCCATTCCATTCATACCTCTGGTAGGAGTAAGCTGCAACAGACAAGCAGTAGTTTGCTGTTGCTGTTATATTTCCTCGAAGCATTGGTTATGCCAGCTACTGACCTTCATGCCATGTATTCGAATCTGTCATGTTTCTAAGCATGGATGGAGCAACGCGTGTAATGCTTATTCGGTAAGTGTTTTTCTTTCTATTTTTCCTTGTAAAAGTAGCAAAACCTCCAGACGTTTAGAACTGGATCCATGGCATCTTCTACCTTTGGGGTCTCTAGACTTGTTAAGGTGGCACGTCCTGAATGAAGGGAAGCCTTTGAGAATTATGCGAGGGGTTTGGGCAGGTTAGATCAGCTCATGCTAGCTGTTCCTTTATTCTCTCTCTGCTTTTTCTCATCTTCAAATGGCAGGATTAAAGTTACTGCAAGAATCTGGAGGGAGCTGGCTACTTCTCGCATCATCTATGGTGATGTACTTAAAGACTTGTACACACCACTAATCCTTCATCATATCACAATCCTCGTCAACATCTTGCATCCATTGCTGCTTCAGTGTGTAAGTCATCTTGGTGTTGCTTTGGAGTCGATCGCGCATGATGAAGATCTGCTGCATCGGCGCCGGCTACGTCGGCGGCCCGTCCATGGCCGTGATGGCGCTCAAGTGCCCAGCCATCGAGGTGACGGTCGTCGACGTGTCCCGGCCACGCATCGACGCCTGGAACAGCGACCGCCTCCCGGTCCTGGAGCCGGGTCTGGACGCCGTCGTCAGGGGCCTGCCGCGGCCGCAACCTCTCCTTCAGCTCCGACGTGGACCGCCACGTCGCCGACGCCGACATCGTCTTCGTGTCCGTCAACACGCCCACCAAGGCGCGCGGCCTCGGCGCCGGCACGGCGCCCAACCTCGCCTACTGGGAGCGCGGCGCGCGTTGTCGCCGACGCCGCGTCACGCTCCGGCACCGGCACGAGCAAGATCGTCGTCGAGAAGTCCGCCGTCCCCGTCAGGACCGCCGAGGCCATGGAGAAAATCCTCCAGGCGCACGGCGGCGCGTTCCAGGTCCCTCAACCCGGAGTTCTTCTCCGAGGGCACCGCCGTGCGGGACCTCCTCTCCCCGACCGCGTGGTGATCGGCGGCCGTGACACCGCCGTGCGCGCTGGCGGACGTGTACGCGCACTGGGTCCCCGAGGGACCGGATCGTCACCACGGGGCTCTTGTCCGCGGAGCTCGCCAAGCTCGCGACGAGCGCGCTCCTGGCGCAGCGGGTGTCGTCGGTGAACGCGCTCTCGGCGCTGTGCGAGGCCACGGGCGCCGACGTCACGGACGTCGCGCGCGCCGTCGGCAACGACGGCCGCGTCGGGGGCGGCAGGTGGTTCCTGGACGCCGGCGTCGGGTTCGGCGGGCCGAGCCTCCGGCGAGACGTGCTGAGCCTGGCGTACGCCTGCGACCGCCACGGCTTGCCGGAGGCCGCCGAGTACTGGCGGCAGGTGGTGGCCGTGAACGAGTACCAGAAGGGCCGGTTCGTGCGCCGCGTGGTGGCGTCCATGCTCGGCACGGTGTCCGGCAAGAAGGTGACCGTGCTGGGGCTCGCGTTCAAGAAGGGTGTCGACGACACGAGGGAGTCGCCGGCGGTGGACGTGTGCCGGGGCCTGATTGCCGACGGTGCCCGCGTCAGCGTGTACGACCCGGTGGTGTGCGAGACGCAGATACGGCGGGACACGGCGGCGGTGGAGGTGGCGAGGGGACGCGTACGAGGCCGCCGATGGCGCGCACGGCCTCTGCGTGCTGACGGAGTGGGACGAGTTCAGGACCCTGGACTACCGCCGGGTGTTCGACGGCATGATGAGGCCGGCGTTCGTCTTCGACGGCCGCAACGTCGTCGACGCCGGGGAGCTTAGGGAGATGGGCTTCGTCGTCTATGCTGTCGGCAAGCCGCTCGATGCCTGGCTCAACGGCATGCCGGCCGTGGCGTAGCCGACGACCAATCGATCTAGTATAGAAGTACTTGCTAATATAAAATAAAATGTAACAAAGCTCAATAAGACTTTTTCTTTTGGCAAGTTAATTGTGCTAATAGAATGTAACACCACTCTATATATATGCCCATATGTATATTACAATCAACTCTTCTTGTCTGACCTGCCTGCCCAATCAGAGATTAATACTAACAAAAGCAACAAATAAACTGATCGATCCATCGAATTAAAGTAATTAATTAGCTACCCATGCCTCATCGCCGGCGGCACCATGTCGTCAAGAAGCCCCTTGTCGACGGCCGCCGAGGCAGCACCACTGCTAACCGTGATCGTCGGCAACGTCGTCGTCGTGGTTGACACAGAAGCCACTGGCATGGAGATGGACGACATCATCGCAGCAGCTGAGGACGACGACAAGGGGTAGCTCGCCGCCGCCGCCGCCGCCATCAGCAGCTCCTGGTGGCTGCAGTGCAACAGCGGCGGCCTTAGCAGGTTGCTGTCGCTGTCGTTGAGAGCGTTCTGTGTCTGAGGCGCGCGGGGTGTCGTCGGGAGAAGCAGCGGCGGCAGGTCGGTGACGCCGCCGCCGTAGAGGTGGTTGGCGGGGAATTGGAATGGCATGGCGTGGTGGCCACCGGCGAGGGCGTGGAGGTGGTGGGAGCGCGGGAAGGCGACGGTGTGGTGGCAGTGCTGGCCCTCGTAGGTGGTGATGACGACGGAAGGGTCGTCGGAGGAGCGCTCCACACGCTTCTTCACGGTGCACTTGCTGTTGGTGCACCGGTAGTAGCTCCTGCAAATTGCAATGCATCGATCATCCATTTTAGAGTTCATTTTCAGAGCTTCAGATGCAGATCGAGTCATCGAGGTGCATGCATGTATCATCATCAGATCAGATGTCCCTTTTAGTTTAATCAGCTCTGAAATGATAAAATGGGAAGAAAAACAAATTCAGACACCTGGGAAAGGGCTGTTCTTGACGGCCTTCTGACCGTACTTCCTCCATCGGTATCCGTCCTCGAGGTGGTCCACGTCGGTCTTGGTCATGAAGGCGAACCGCGGCTGCCGCGCCGCTTCTGCCCCGCCGCCGCCGACGATTTCGTCTTCCCCGGCGCCGGCGGCTTGCTTCTGCGACATTATTAATTTTGTTTTGTGATAAATAATAAGTAACTTTATTATTTATCATGTACGTATTTGTACATGTACCGAAACCATGCATATATGCGTGTGGCCGGTCATGCATGTGACGAGATGGAGAGTACGTACCTACGTACGTGCAACACCGTACGACCTTACCCTAGCTGCATCGTGCTATATATATTTATACATGAATCGTGCATATATGGTTGCATTGTGTTGATAGATTGGAGGACATGACTTGACAAGTGTCTTATCTATGTATATATGTTTGTATATTATTACAACGTGACAAGTACGTACTCTCTCCATTTTACATTATGAAGGTCCATTTTTTTTTTCTTTTATTTTGAAAAATGTACATTTTTTCCTATATAGACATACAAATAAATAATAAAAGTTAAGTATCAAGAAAAGTCAAAACTGATTTATAATTTTGGAATAGAGAGGGATAGCTAGATAGAAAAAAGAATCACATTATATTTTTTTATATAAGAGAAGTTTGTTTTTGTAGTGAAGATGAAAAGGATAATAAAAATGCAAAAGAAATAAAACCCAAGGTAAGGTACAATGTGGAGGAGGAAATAATTAAAACGCGTGGCTAGCTCTAGTCTTTTTAGTTTTTTTATTATTACCATATAAATAATATATACTGTAGGATCGATAGTGAAAGGAGTATAGTGGCTAATATATATTGATATAGATCCGTGACGCACGAGAATCGCGGCGCAACGTCCGTTTCAATTCAATTCCGTTCCGTTCCATTCCCATCCGTCCCCTCTCCCTCTCCTTCCACGCAAATTAATTTACCTGCTGCCCCTCATCCGTTCCGTAATTGTCTAATTGATGTTCCATCCACTTTATAAATTATAAGTAGTTTTAGTATTTTTTTAACATATATAGATGTTATTAACTTATTATGCGTCTGGACTTTTCATCTACTACCACATATTTAGAACGGAGGAAACAGTAATAATAAGACGGAGCAAAGTAATTAAATTAAGGTTGCAACGAATAATCTAACAGACTGCACACCATATATGAATGCGTGTGTTTGTGATTAATCTTATATAAGAGGAGAATCAAGAGGAGGGAAAACAAAAGAAAGAGATGAAATGTGCAAGTTATTGGTGGCTTGATGCCCCACGTAAGTATCAACAAAATGCAACACACCAAAACAAATCATCTCGAGTGAAACTATATAAGTGAGAAAGAGCGAGAGAAGTTAAAGATTAGATGGGAATGAGCAATCAGCAGTTACGAGTTAGTGCTCTTAGGCTAGTGACAGTTAACGGGTTTAATTAATTAATTAATTTGGCAAGGGATCGATCATATATCGTTGGAGATGCACATGAATAACATCGATCGATCGAGCTGAGGGAGCTAGTACTTACGCTGCCTCCGTGGCTACTGTGGCCGCCGGCGCCCGTCGTCGTCGTCGTCCTCCTCCTGCTTGGCGGCGGCGGCGCCGTCGTCGGTGGAGCTGGCGGACGAGGTGCCACCGTCCACCGACACCGACACGGAAGGCGTCGGCATCGTCGCCATCAGTACCGCCGCCTGATGATCCTCCGACAACAAGCAGGGCAGCGGCGGTGGCGTGGCCTGATGATGATGATGATCCTCCGGTGGCGGATCCAGTGGCGGCAGCATCATCGACATCATCAGCTCCTCCGTCGTCGACGTCCCGCCAGCGGCGGCCCAGCAGCCTGCGAGCTCCGCGAACATCGCCGCCGAGGAGTCCGCGGCGTAGTACGCGTCGTCGGCCGTGAAGGGGCCACTCGACGCCCGCCGCTTCACCGGCACCGGCCATGATGATTTGGGGCTTGCGTGCGTGCGTGTGCTATGGTTGCTCCCTCCTCGATCGATCTCTCAAAAAGATTTGGGGAGTGCCTTTTTTCTTTGAACAAGGAAGAGATTCACAGTGCTGCCCCCGGTCGCTAGTGGTGGTGGTGGTTTGCTCGCGAGGGGTTGGGTTGGGTTGGGTTGTCTCTCTATTTATTTCACTCGATCCGTCACTCTGCTGATTAAGAATATCATTACTCCCAGTGCAATGAGGCTAGTGTATATATATATAATTAAGGATGGAGATGGATTACGCGTACGTACGTACGTACTAGCATCAAATTGATTATTCTCTTCATTGCTTGTTAATTTACAGTGTACCACTTCGATCGATCAATTCCCCTAGCTAGCTACTCCTATACCCTATCCTATCCTGTCCTATCCAATCTCACTTACTCTGCTGGTCCATTCTACTGATTGTCCATCGTTTAACTCAACTACTACTATATATATACTCTCTCCCCATCACTTCATAAATTGATTTCTAGTCTAAAAATTGTCTGCAAATAAGTTAATCTCTACAAGGCCGAACACTCCACTGGTCCATTTATTTTTCTCCAAATCTCCTCGCATTTATTAATTATTCCCAACCAAATGTTGAGTTTCTATAGTTGGATGAGTGTTGTAAATGTTATAATTAGTGTGCTATTGGAACAATCGCCAATTACTGTGCAACTGCTCTAATTAATAAGGGGTGCTATGGTCTTTAATCACTAAATTCATGCTATAATATATATAAGATTGTGAAATACTCCCCTTACTAATAATGAATATGTACCGAATTGAAAGATGGGTGGCGGTGCGGCGAGGGCAGCGGCGGCGTGCGTGAGAAGGGGAGGCAGGGGGCGGCTAGGGTTGAGGGCGAGAGAAAGAGATCTTGTTGACGAGAAGAAAAACAGCTTTTGTTCTACTTTATTTTTACTTGAGTAAAATTAATTATGATATCTTTGTATTTATAGTCCCGCGAAGACTTTACTCATAAGCAAACTAGGAGATCCTTATCGAATCGGATTCTCCTTTAACAACTCATTCTTTCTAATTTTAACCTCTTATTCCCTAACTCAACTTGGACTCAAAAAGGGTAAGACGAGGCGATGATGGCGGCGGCGGCGGCCGTGGGCGCCTCCTCCCTCCTTGGCGCCTCGGGGCGGGCCGTCCCGTGGGGGCACGCGTGGCGCGCGGCGGCAGTGTTAGTGCTGCCTCCTCGGGCCTATAATTGCCTATGAGCTCCTCCGGGGGATACGGCCCATGTGGGCGTATGGCAAAAGAACTGGATGTAAAAAAATTAGCGAAAAAAACTTCGGTCGGGTTGGAAAAGACCAGACCAACCAGCATTGTTCTTAAGAAGAAACCTCGGTTTCCCGGCCGAGAAAATCCCTAACGCTAGTACCGCCCGACACTAGGAGCATTAGCCCATGGGAACTACGATCCTCAATCCTTTGGAGAGGACACGGGTCGGTATTCACCGTAACCCTTGGGCGGTATACACCGTCGCCCATAACTTCGATCCCCACGGGACTGGGCGGCTCTTAACTAGTGCTTTGGCACACGGAACTGACGAGTGTCCTAACCATCAGGCTAGGACCCCTTGGCAAAAATTAGCCATGGTGGTCCAAGTAAATTATTTTTTACGCGTCTTCAGTTTCAAATTTATCAATTTATAAGCTAAATCATATTGACAATTTATCTCTCTATATGGGGTTATAGACAAGAAAAGAATGCTATTCTTATATAATTCACTAATTTTGACACATCTCTTTTATTTTGTCAGTCTCTATCTATCGATGACATGAACTGAAAAGGATAGGACATATCACTGCATTTGGCCACCACGAACGTCACATAGATTGCATGCTAACAACCACTAACTATATAAACGGATGATATATGGTATTAGTACATACATGGAATCGAATCAAGGGGCCGGCCGGGGTGCTTGTTGGTCCCATGTTCCGTGAGCAAAGTTGTTGCTGCTAAAGATAACTAATCAAGATTTTTTATTACAAAAAATAAATGGTATACTCCCTAGCTACAGTCATATAAAAAAATGATGTTAGAACAGGATATTAGTGTAAGGGAATGCTACTATATAATATATATATGGTGCAGTACATGCATCTGCATGCATAGGAATCCAGATGATGGATGGACAGTGTACTTGTTAGGTAAGTGTTAGGCCCAACAGATCCCGTTGCGTTCACTCACCTGTCCATTCTTCTTCTCTATATATAATTTATATAATAAATTGCTTTGTTTCCTGTGTTTTAATCGCACTGTCACTGCAAAACAGCAAAAGGCAAACTTTTTTGCTTTTTGTGTGCCGACTCTTGCTACTTGCCGGCCGGATCCGGATGGACGGTCGATGGGTCGTCCATCGTGTCTTTGGCGTGTCGAGGGTGATATCCCTACCATACTAGTTTGAACTAGTACACTAGGCACTAGATTTGGTTTTATATGTGTTAGGCTAAGAGCTTCGGTCTGGGTAAAGTTGGGACAGGATATGTACATGCCCTGATGCCCATTTCACCCGGGTCAGCTCAAATCACTGTGACAACATATCTGGTACACAAATGTACAGTAATTTAATTCATCAACATCATCTCTATATATCTCCATGCAATTTAACGGCTCGAACATGCATAAATTCCTAATGTGTCTCTAAAACCTAACAATGCTTCATATCTTCATCTGTCCTCAATTTGTTTTTAAAGATCCGGTTACCGGATCATCTATATACTAACTACTCATTAGAAAAAAGGTGCAACCCTGAGGTAACTAATAAGTATATATCCCTCCCCTGAAGAAATCCAGTTAGAGCACTCATCTTTGATCCTTGTGAACGCTGCTTTTGCACCTAGTGTCAGTGAAAACTATAGTGTTCCTCTCCTTCCAAATACGCCATAGGATAAGCATGGCAAATTGAGTGTGCTGCCTTGGTGCCACCTGTAGTCACCCCCATGAACCATTCCTCGATGTTATTCTACTCAGTCCAGTCCAAAGGGCTGCAGATTTGCACAGTTACTCCACCGTGCCATCATATATACACCACACTTCCCTGATCACATAACATCTGTCCTCAAATATAAGGGATTTTGAATTGCCTTAACTTTGATGCAAATCTAAGGTAAAGGACCAAATGAGAATCAGGAAAGCCCCAATAGATCGAATAGTGCACTGCACACATAAATAAACATATATGCTGACCTTCTAAATTATTAACTGATAGCTGCCAGAATCTCATATTTGTTATTATTATATTAGATGCCAAATTGCCTTTTTTTTTGTCCTGATCGAGCGGCGCTCTATATAATATAATTAGTTCTTGCATTATCTCTCGGCTGGAATATTTTTACGCAATAAATTAACCATACCTTCCCAGATAAAATATGAAGGCATTTTGCTTCATTGATTATGCGTGCATACACACCTAGCTATATAGTAGCTAACTTTCCCAACGATTTAGGTCAAGGCATATAGTACTATTCCATTCTAGAGATACGTACTAGCCGATCCATATGGTTTATCTTTCTAGTAATTCTTACTCGTAACTACAGTAGTTCACTATTACTGTAACTTAAAAAAAGGGTTTATTACTATATATATTCTACTGTGAAAATATGTAAAATCAAGCACGATCTCTATATTACAAAGAAAGTATCACGGCAACAAACAGTAGTTACAGATTCGAGCTAGTATATATCTACATACACTAGGGGTGTGCTACATACATTTAATTACCATTGAAGAGGCGACCTCCATTCCACGGATGCCCGCTCGATGCCCGAAACCTAGCCCCCTGGCGGACCCTTCCTTGTCGCCGCCGCGCCCGGCGCCGGCTGCCACTCGGCGCCCGCGCCCGCCATACCGCCGCCCTGCTCCTCCATCCCCACCCCACTTCCATTCCACCGAAACTTCCCCACCGCCGCCGCCCTCCTCCATCCCCAATCCTCCTCCGCGCATCTACCGCCGCCGCCGCGCCTGGCCCGCCCGGCCAGGCGCCGGAGCCCTCCCCGCCTCTCCCTCTCCCGGATCTTCTTGCCCCAGCGCCGGATGCTACGGCGCCCAAGCCCCTCCGCCCGATTCCACCCCTACCTGCGTGGGCGTGCATGCCCGATCTTGTTGCCGTTATCGGCCATGGGTACTGGCTGCTTCGGACACCAGCACCGTCGTGCGTCTCCTCCCCCACGCCTCCACCACCTCGTCACCACCCTCTGCTGCCTCATCGCCGGGCCGCCACGAGCCCAGGCCGCCGTCCCCTTCGTCGGTGTTGGCGGCTCCCTGGGGGGCCTCGGGAAGAGGATGAAGCTGTTGACGAGGCCGACAACGATGCCGCCGCCCCCTCCCTCCGAGCAACCGCGGGGGTCTCTCTCACCCGACGCCGCGCCATTCATCCCTCCATGGGCGGATCAAAGCGTGCGATGGGTGATACACTCGCCGAGGGGCGCTCCGACAACTCCGGCGGCGACGAGGGAGGATGGGGAGAGCATGTTGGCGAACCTCCCCTACCTCCACGCTGCTCGGGCGGGCTCTCTCCCCGCCTCAGCGATCGGCACCCGGATGATGGCGCTACGGCCGCCGACTCCGCCGTGGCGTCGAGTTGGTCGGGGGCGTCGATGCGGAAATCGCCATGACCATGGCGTGCGTCGGAGCACCGGGCCCGGCCGGTCGCGCGCGCGCCCGTCGCCGAGGGTGAAAGTCGCTGTCTTAGGGCGGGCGGCGGCGTTAGCGCCGGCGTGCGTGCCTCGAATGAAGGTCGCCACGACGGGCACCGGCGACTAATGGCGCCTCGTCGAATCCCCGCCCACCAACGGTACGGGGCCGAGCGGCGACTACTCGGAATCTTAGATGGTTGGCGGCGTGTGCTCCCCGGCACCACGACCAGCCGTGCGAGTTTTAACGATCGCCGGCCGGGGCGAGGGATGTACCGAGGCCTTGGGCGCGGTCCAGCGGGTGATCCCGCCCGGCGTTCATCGGCCATTTGTTTCCGTTGTCTCGGATCACCGACCACCGTGTTGTAATAATCGCCAGACCTGTACATTACCTGTTGCTATGGTCTTCACCACCATGCCGTGGGTGCGGGGCGGCCTAGAGTTGTGCCATCGGCATCGGTCGCGACTCACTCACATCGTCGACCACCTACCTCCCGGCAAAGTCGCCCAAGGCGGTCCACGATCTCGAGGTGGTCCGTCGCGAGGGGCGCCGACGGGGGGGCTGGGCCGCCGCCGCCGGCGACCGCGAGAGCACCAACGAGGTCGCCACCCACTTCTGGGGTCGGACCCGTTGGGAGTCGGGCATCGCGTGGAGGAGACTCCGACATGGGTTGACCCTATGTTGGATGAGATCGCCCGCGTTCTGGTCGTGGCGGCGCACCCGCCAGAGCCTGAGGTTGAGTTGCCGGCCTCGGCCTTTGTGGAGGAGGAGGTTGAGTTGTTGGCCTCGGCCATTGTGGAGGAGGGACGGAGGGGGATGCCACGGAGGGACCGGGCGCCACCCGGTGACCTCTACGCCGGGCTCTTCCACGGTGCTCCCTCGAGCTTAGGAGAGGAGGGGGAGGAGGAACCCATCCTGCTCTCCTCCGGAGACCCCGGCGTCACCCCTCCTACCACTAGGAAGACACGGGAGGAGAGTGGTTGCTGCCCCACCCGCTCGAGTGCACGACGGCGGCTCGACCATCCACAGTTCCGGTGCCGGCCGCGCGCCCAACACAAAGCTAAAGGCGTGAGCTCGTTCATCGGCGAAAAGCCGGCGGCAGGCCCCGGATGAAGCGGTCACTTCCTGCATTGATATGTGCGGGCTTGGGTTCCGGAGCGGCGGTCGGGGCCATCCGAAGGCAGCGCATATGGAGGACCAAGACCTTTACTGGGTTGCTTGTAGCCGCCGCACCGAGCGGGAGTTTAGGCGCCCTAGGTTGCTGTGTGTTGTTATTAGTGTGCGAGTAATCAACTATGTACCTAAGCCCCCTGAGTCAGCCCTAGGCTGGGTTGAGGGTCCGGGCGCTTCGCCATTGCCATTATTGTATGCTACCTCTTCTTAATATAACCAAAGCCGGGCTTGCGGATCTTTAAAAAAATTACCATTGAAAAGAAATTATTGACAGATATATATTCTAGCTGGCCAGCCGCGGTTGTACGTACCAGATAGATTATAACCAGAGTACCGGCCGGCTGCGTGGAGTATAGTACTCTGGTTATATAAGGGCATTTAAAAAAAATTTAGTTTGAGTTATCTAATCTTAACTAGAATTTGGAGCAGTAGCTAGAGTATATATATGGTACAACAATCAGTGGCGGAGCAGCCAGGGTCAAAATCTACCAACGGCAAAGTTTCTAGCAGCAATGGCGCACACAGCGTACGCAGGGACTGCAGCAGGCCAGTAGCCAGCAGGGACTTTGCTGGCGGCAGGTATAGCGCCCGCCTGAGCTCGCCATACTGGTGGCTCCGCCACTGGGTACAATGGTTATTAATATTTTAGACAAACTGAATTTGGAACATATTCAACAGTAACATGCATATGTTTATTTGTAGGAAATGGTGATAATGGTAGAAATTGAGGACTCTGTGATGTTGGTCGGGCCATCAACTAGAATATTGCAGTCCAATTACACTCATTTCTAAATTACTTGAATAAATAATTAGTAAAAGTCATATCACTCCATTTATATATTATTATCAGCCCCTTCACTGATCCATATGTGGGGGACTACCTTCTAGCTAGAGTGAGGCACATGGCGACCGAACAGCCATGATTAGTTTTTTTATTTGTTATACATTTTATTAATCATTCAAGTTAACTAACTGATTGATTTGTAAATGGAGGAGGTGATTTGATGGGTGAAGAGGAGATTAGTACACGCAATTAAAAGAAGATTGAGGCGAAAGGGACGGCGCGTGATTGACAGGACAGATGAGGCCGGGGCGGTGACACCTGGGCCCACCACGAATCTTTTGGCGACCTAACTTGCCCATCACGAAACCTCCCACTCCCTGTCCTGTCCCTACCCAAATAGCGAGTTAAAACATTTCAGTGAATTAGTTTTTAACCCCAGTATCTTACACGCACTTTATTCTAGCTACTTAATTTCCCTGAAAAGTACATGCATATTGTTACTGATGAGCTAGCACCGTGCATTGTAATTCCTTTTTATTTTGTACTACATTCTTCATAGTGTTGGGTCGTCATGTTAATATGGCCGAGGAAGTACTTAGTTTTCCTTGTGCATTTTAAGGGGAGATCTCGTTTCTCTTGAGAATCTGTTTTTTTTTTTTTAATTACAAAGTACAACTTATATGCCCACAACACGCATTACACGTAAAACCCTACCCTATGAACAGACTAAGATGGTAGATCTTGAGATTCATGAAGGCGCCACACGTGCACATTCTACAAATTGTACTATCCAGTCCGATTTGGAGAACTTTCAATGGGCTCATTTTGCTCCATCTCTATATTTTGTATTTTAGTAATAAAATTTACCCTTTCAGAAAAAAAAGGTAACAAAGGATTTTAAGAAAGTATGCTAGAAGATAATATTGGGCAAAGGAAGGCACGAGTAATATCCAAAATCAAAAGTTACAAGTAATTTAGATTGGAGGCATGCATGCAGTAGAATAAAAGTAGCAAGAAGGCGATATGAGACAGTAGACACAACACGAGGCCTTGTCCTGAGCTTAATATATATGCAACAGCATATATGAGTGCGCAGTACTATATAAATAATAATACTATTGCCAAGCAAGCACCGGCACGAGGACGGCTATATATGTTTGCTGGCTATATTTTTACGGAGTATATATGTGCAAAAGCCGTGCACATTAATTAATTTTTTTCATAGGACCAAAATAAATCATTAAGCTAAGTAGGTCATTTATCTGTATATAAACATGGGCAATTATTAATTCTAGTATTTTGCAAGCAATTTAAATTTAGTATGATTTTAGTCCTCGTAATGATTTTTTTCTTTCGAATACACAAAAGGTTTGTGCATCTTTTTTATTAAGATGAAGAGCTTGTTTTATTTGTGCTCATAATGAACTTATGTTTCAATCATCGTCCTCATAACTTACTTATATGTTGATGTATTTTTTTTTTTCCGTAAAATTGGCTATAAAAAGTTTGACTTAATAAAACAAACCTAAAATAAGACATATTTTGATATGAAGAGATCTAGAGTATATATGGATATAACACACGCGGTTGAATTTGATACTGAAGGAGGGCCTTAATTCCTGGTCTATCAATTTAATTTCAAACAGGCTACTAACTTATCCTCGCCTCAAAAAAAAAAAAAAACTACTAACTTATCCACAACCAAGCACGTACAGAGATGATTATATGCGCCAAATTAAGCTAAATAGTACTAGTAATAAAGAGATAGAGCTAGCGTGTTGTACGTAATAAAGCGTAGTATTGCATGATACAAACTTTGTACACATAGAGTACGTACACGAGTTAAATATTTTTGTACGTGCTGTGTGTTGTTTCGATCAAATGGATGGCATGCACCATGGATGTGCACGTACGGTAGGATTTGGCAGCTCCATATATCTCGTGTGTTGTCGTTCGTCCTGTACACGTACGGCATGAGCAGATTCGTGGCCCAATAACATGCAAGCGCGCCCGTTAATCCAAAGTACAAGGCCGGCCCGTGTCAGTAATTTTGCTGTCGTGCAGTGTATATCGATTATATGCATGCATATGCATATGTTGGGCGAGGTTGTACTTGTAACCAATAATATGAGCTTCTCCGTACTGTCATATAAAGTATGAATCCATGCATATGTTTCCATTAAAGGTTGCAGGAGCTTGTTCGTCATGCCGCACGTTGCAATTTTGATTAGGTTATTATAAGTATATAGGTAATATAAAATTTGCAGGAATGCATGCACGTACGTAGCGCAAACGACGTTTTTTTTCCGAAGCCCAGCAAATTTTGTCCGTGTTTAGAGCCCCAAATTCCTCTCCAAATTTCACTATGCAAAAAGAAGATTCCCATCACATCAAAATACGCATATATATGTATCAAGTACTAAATGTAGGTAAAAAAATAAACTAATTGCACAATTTAGATGTAAATTGCGAGGCGATTCTTTTGAGCTGGTTTCACGCCATGGTAGGAAAATATTTACCACCGACAAAGCGAAACGTCTTCAATTATGCGATGTGACATCTTCTGAGGAATTTTGGCCCAAAATTTGGGGATCTAAACACATGCATATAGATCTGTCCACCTCCCAGCCGCGCACGTGTCATGGTTCCGACCGGTCACCGTACCATGGATCCTAGCCACAGTGGACCCCTCGGTCATCTTTGATTTATGTTTTGTACACCGGTGAGTTGCGAGTTGCCAGCAAACGCGGACTGATGAATCTCGACATCCACCCATTCATTGCGGACCCGGATCTTCGAACAGGGCACACATCTCTCGCTTTGCCTTGTTGTATCTCAGTCGCAATCTGTAGTGTGGTCGTATATATAGTCCTTAAAAGGTGTCGTAGTTGTTGCAGTAGGCTCTTGCTCTATTTTGCTTGTCGACATCTCAGTCTGGTCCTGCACGCTAGCGTCTTGCCGCCAGCAGGTGTGGAATAGACGTAAGTTGTCGATGTTATTATATTGGCTTTTCTTTTGGCCATTTCCTCCTAATGAAAAACGGGTGAAGACTTCGATCTTGAAAAGTATTGCGGATCCCAATCTCGTCTTCATTTCTAGGGCACGCGAGCAGTCGATACAACCAACATGGATAGATCCCAACCACCTCTCACCGCCGCCACACCCCTCGAGCTTGACCTCATGGATCCTTCGTCTCCATGACGTGTGAGGTTAGAGGGGCGGTGAGAGCACCAAGACATGTACATTGTGAAGTAATTTTTAGGGGTGGGAAGTTAGCTATCTAAGAGCAACTGAAAGAGAATTGGATAAAACAAACGGCTAAACCTATGATCTAGCCAACCTATATAATAAAAAACCATGCAAAAAAAGACCAAAAAACTCGAAGACTTTCTATTATGGAGAGGCTAGATTGCTAGCGGCACATGCAAGCCATATTTAGCTTGCGAGAACTCTAGGGATAGATGACTTGCCATTTAATTTACAAAAAGCTAACTTCCGAAAACAGTAAATATATATTGTGCAACATGGATAACTCATCTGTTGGAGCTGCTCTAAGCAAAGCGACTCTAATTTCCTTTGAAATCTTTAAGGGCCAAATTACCCACTGTGCAAATCATTGATGTCTCCGAGCCTTTGGATAGAGCAAAATAATCTCATCTTCATAGATAAGCAACCAAGTATGGATTCATGCAAGAAATCCTTTGTAATGGTTATCCACCGTGCAAAAAGGAGATCGACATATACATCCCAGCGATTGTGTAATGGTTTTCTGATTTTTCCTTCTTATTTTTATCACTTGATTGTGCCTATGCTACTTTTGCCCATTTTCAATATATTAAAAAACTCAAAAGAAAAATTACCCATTGCCCCAATATAAAACTTCTGGAGTAACAAACAAATAAAGCATATTAATATTTGGATTTTAACTAACAGCACTCTTTGAAACCGACACACTTTTAGTGCATTATATATTCTGTTTAATCTTTTCGAGAGATGTGAGTGTGGTAGGTTGTAGCTGCCTGTGGAAGTAAGCTCTGCGATTGGAGGAGATCGAGAGGATCGGAGAGAAAGAAAGCAGAGTTAATTTGGAAGCTTCTATATATCTGATCGATGATATGATGAGATCGAGTGCAAGCGCATGCATACACGTACGAAAATGAAAAGGCCGGATTTTTAATTACCTCTGCCTTTCCCAACTATTACCTGTCACAGTTGATCTTTCTCTATCAGACATGTACTTGTCCATTTGACATCACGTTTCTCTGTATGACACGCAGTGTCTTAGTCACATATATACGTGAATGGATGGCAACCTTGTAGGTAGCTAGCTAGATCGCATTTGAAATACTCCCTCCGTTCCATTTCATTTGCAACTATGGGAAGCGTGTCCGTCAAACCGACTCAACTTTGACTACGTTTATAGAAAATACGTGCAACATTTATATCTTCAAATAAATTTGTTAAAAAACTAGACTTAAAGATCTTTCTAATGATACTAATTACTTAGTATAAAATTTTTATATATTTTAATAAATAATTGCCGGCAGTTTGAAAATATGTGTTTTTCTGGAAGCGAGAATTGTAAGTTTTCTGGAACAGAGGGAGTATATATATACTGATCTTGACGGATCATTGGGGACGACGTTGATGCATGGACGTGACGACACTGGTGCTGATGCCATCTCGATCTACTCGGTAGAGCTTTATGTCCAAAATAACACAAATGTCCTATCTTTCCTCATACAAGATCCGATGCTCAGTACATGAGAGCGAATGAAAAGGTCCCACAAATCAGAATACATATACAAGAACCCATTGTACAACTCTTGATCGATGTGTGCAAGAACTCGAAAACAAGTAGGTGTCTACACATGTGTAACCTAGGCTAACACTTAAACTAGCACTAATTAATCAAGTCCTATGCCTTTGTTCTAATTGTGTCGTTAATTTTTATAATATGAAATTTTGGATGTTGATGAAGTTCTGAAATGTAAGTGTCTTACATCATTAGTGCATATGAAATGACCAGATAATAGGCTATTTATGTATCATCCCTAACAAAAGAATCTAGCCATGGCAACTGATCAAACATTCAAAAATGACTTCACTAGACGTTCTGCTGCTCACTGCTTTGAGCCCTTCACCATAAGCAAACAATCTAGCCATTTGGCAATTTCGATCAGTTTATCATCAGATGACATAGCTACGGTGAGCATGAGCTTCTGATGCCCCTATCAACTAGCTAGCTTTAATTTTCACCAAACTCTGGTACATATGTATATCTTTAGTGATCCAACCCCGGCCTTCTGGTGCGCCATGAGTTTTCCTTAAAACCACTCAACTCAATTGAATTCATTTCATAGAACACTTACACAAAATTATTTATGTGGTATTATATCAGTTAATTCTCTCTCTCTCTGGCAGTACAGTAACAAGAATACTAGATATCCTTGAGGACATCTCGATCTCTGTGCAGTACGTGGTTAATATTTTGATGGCACGGCTCTGCATTTCCTGCCATGTTGGAGCGTACGTTTACGGCAGATGCAAATCGATCTCGTGTCATGTATATGCATGCCAATTATATTGCAGGATGTATCATAGCTGGACTATGGACACTAGTACAAGATAGAGGTCTATCCCCGGTTCACCATGGGCATTTGTCCAGGTTACGTAACCGGGGTTACGCTCCCGGGACTAAACATTGCACTGTAGCACTAGAACCGGGGATAAACCTAAGGGTTTGTTCCGGTTCTACACTACACCCGGGACAACAATGGGGGCTTTTGCATTTTGGCAGCCACGTGGTCGAGACCATTAGTCCCGGTTGTAGACACCACCCGGGAAAAAAATAGGGGTTTTTTGCATATTGTACCAGCCATGTGGTCATCTCATTTTGTCCCGGTTGTTGTCTAGAACCGGGACAAACAATAGGGGGCTTTTTTTTTTTTTTGCTGCTCTTTTTTGGTTGTTCATTCATTTTTCTTTTAAAATTAAATTGGTTTTCGAATTCAATTCTATGATGCCAATGACATGTATACGCCGCGATTCAAAAAAGTTTCAAATAGATCGATGCATACACAAATAACATAGAACATACATATATTATATATATAGTTAAAAGCGGGCATTGTATTTCAATGTCACACCGTGCTCACATTTAGGGCGATTACAATTTCAAGTCCTGAATTCTAGCCATTTGGAAGCTAAACTTCATTGGGGTCATTGTAGAACTCTCCGTCGGGCTTTAAGACCTTGTCATTAATAAATCTTGCTATGGTCTCTTGCAATGCCGGAAATGATAATTCTCGACGGTTACATTCTTCAAGAAGCGCTCCGTCTACAATCCGAGTTAAAGAAAAATATTAGTATATAAATATACATATATACACATATATATATAATGGTAAATATATTGTGTTGTATATATAGACACACATAAGATATTTAATTTAATGCTATGCAGTTATCCAAGATCAATCATACGTATATAATATTTTTGTATAGCATTGTGTTGCTCTTCGATAGAAAGGAATCAATATAAACAAAATAAAGATGATTACGATATTTTTGTAAAACCATCGATATAAATCATAGATATATATATCTACATGCACCAACTACGGCATGGCAAAAGCAATTGACCGCGACCGCAGATTCATCTGGAACCTGCCATCAGCGTAGCTTCTTCTCGTTCCTCAGATCCCCGGCCCACTTCTTGCCCCCAATCTCCACCGGCGCGAGAGCCCTGAACAGCTCGACGAACTCCTAGAAAAGCGAGAGCCCCACCTCGTCCTGGAGAATTGCAGCACGGAGCACTGAGTGAAGGTGTGCAGCGATGGCGGCGGCGAGCTGGTGGCCTGTACCTGCGGAAGCCCGGGAGCAGTGCTGCCCGTGGTCGAGGCACCGGTTGAAGGCGGCGGCGAACAACAGGAAGTAGACAGAGATGGGAACGATTTTGGCGTGACAGTCGGTGGCGCAGCGATGGATGGCGGCGGCGCACCTTGGAAAATTTGGCCGGTCGGTGGTGATTGACGAAGTGTGAGATGTAGAGGAGAAGAGAGGCTGCTACAGTTTATATGCAGACAACTTTAGTCCCGGTTGTTGGTAAGGCCCGGGACAAAATAGGACCTTTCTCCCGGGTCTTGAGGATACCCGGGGCTAAAGGTTGGGAGCTTTAGCCCCGGTCTTGAGGAGGACGTCTGGGACTAAAGCTATTTTGGCGCGGACTTATGGCGGGACAGTGAAATTTTGGGCCTTTAGTCCCGGGCCTTAAGGACAACCGGGACTAAAGGTAGTGAATTTTATTTCCCACCGCGTATTAGCACATTTTAACTTTTTCTTTATACATTCTATTTATATATATATAGTAAAACTTTGTTAATTGCATAGTAAATTATTAACCGGCCAATTTTTTTTTTTTTGAAAAATGTATGTTACATTTTGTTTCTCTTTAATGCACAAATGAAAAAAATATGTATTTTATAGTTTCATGTATTTATACGAGACAATCGATAATTACTTTCTTGCGGTAATTAAAATAATCGAGAAACGTACCAAACAATTCCGTAAAAATTCTCTAACATGGCGGTGCCTTCGGACATGCCATGTAGACGCCACGTAAAAAGTTTGAGGCCGATAGCACCTTTGCAAAAGCACACGGGCCACACAACCATGAGAAACCTAAGTGTAAGGATATGGTTCGGTGAAAGGTTGAGTATACCAATTGTGAAGCACGCCTGCTCCGCCTATGTCCAAACTTCCTCATAATTTTTTGTGGTCAATTACACTCAAAATATGGCCCCACGTAAAATCCTAGTTTTTTTTAAGCTATTTTTTTAATTACCGTATTTTTCTACGTCTTGCGTCACGACCAAATATGGTGAATTACACTTTGAAAACAAAATAATTCCGCACCGCCTCCACAAGTTTTTTTTTTTTCCTCCTAGGGCACAAGTGACCTTGCGGCAAAGTTTGGCACCGTTTGTGTCTTTTTAGGTGGTCGCAGTTCAACGCATACAATTACCGGGAGAAGTCGCGCGCGGTAATTAAAATAATTAGAGAAAAGTACCAAACAATTACAGAAAAATTCTCAAACTTGGCGGTGCCTTCACGCATACCATGTAGCTTCCTCATAAAAAGTTTGAGGCCGATAGCACACTGGAAAGCGCACCGGCCACACAACCATGAGAAACCTAAGTGTAAGGATAGGGTTCGTGAAAAGTTGAGTATACCACTTTGTGAAGCACGCCTGCTCTCGCCCTAACTTCGAAACTTCCTCAAATTTTTTTGTGGTCATTTACACCCAAAATATGACCCCACACAAAATTTTAGGTTTTTTAAGCCATTTTTGGATTTATCGTATTTTTGTGCGTGCGGCGTGCGACCAAATATGGTGATTTACACTTGAAAATAAAATAATTCCGCACCGGCCTCCACAAGTTTTGCCTCCTAGGGCACAAGAGACCTTGCAGCAAAGTTTGGCACCGTTTGTGTCTTTTCGGGGTGGTCTCAGTTCAACGTACATTTACCGGGAGAAGTCGGCGGTAATTAAAATAATTAGAGAAAAAGTACCAAACAATTACAGAAAATTATCAAACTTGGCGGTGCCTTCACACATGCCATGTAGACGCCTCAAAAAAGTTTGAGGCCGATAGCACACCGCAGCGCACCGGCCACATAACCATGAGAAACCTAAGTGAGGATAGGGTTCCATATACCACCTTTGGAAGCACGTCTCTCCGCCTATGTCCAAACTTCCTCAAATTTTTGGTGGTCAATTACACCCAAAAATATGGCCCCACGCAAAAATCCTAGGTTTTTTAAGCCATTTTTTGAATTATCAGTTTTTTCTACGTGCGCTGTCGACAAATATTATTAGTTAATTCCAAATTTAATAAATCAAACTCAAATTTTAACACTTATAATTAGTTTAAAGAATGACACAAGCGTGTATTAGAGTTAAACACGAAGCTAATAGAACTAGAATGAATCGAATCGGATTTAAAACACAATAGTTATAAGCATTATAATCGGAATGGCAAATATGTAATTAAGGAAAACGTATTTCCTTATATACGCTTTCCTGCATGTCATGCTAAGGACGTAGGTGGGAAGAAGGAGAAACTCTGGGGGTCTTATGTGGAAAAAGAACGTTGCTAGTACGCACAAGAAAAAAAAGAGAAAACCTTTAGTCCCGGTTGTAACATGTAACCTAGAGAAACCCGAAACTAGTACTCCCAGTTCTACTCTATAACCGGGAGTAATGGTTTTAGTCCACCGTTGGAGACCTTTAGTCCCGGTTGACTGCCTTGGGGCGCGTCGCCCACGGACCTTTAGTCCCGGTTGTTGGCATGAACACGGAGAAATGAAGCTTTATCCCCGGTTCTCGTTGAGATTCACAATCCTAGTGTATTTTGCATCCGAGAATAGACCTCGCCTGTGGAGTAGTGGGATCGATCTGCAGTACATCACCGAGATGAGTCACCGACGATCACGTACGAACACACGCTGGCAGCCTGGCAGAGACAAATAGATCGATGCATCCCCATCTGTATATTAGACTGCTTGCCGTCTATCACTAGTAGTTGGTATATATGCATGTACGTACACCTCATCACTGTTTAATACGTACGTACTCTACAAGAGGAGCTGATCTCAAGTACTAGTACGGCCCACACGCACGCACTGCACGTATTGCAGTGCTAGCTAGGTACTACGTACTCATCATACGTACACGTACGTATATATTCCTATATATACGCTGGGAAGTAGTATGTATGTATATTTGTATATATATATACACATATATGCATGCATGCATGTACTACTATATATATAGTACTGTATCCGTACCGTGCATTATATTAAAGAGAGATTCATGGATCGATCACTACTGTACTTTCTTACACATAAACACTGCACAGTGCAGAGCAGTAAAAACAATTGATGGACAAATAGCACCTGCACACTGTATGCACGCGCATGGACATAATTTTCACAATTTTCACTTTAAATTAATTTATTAGGGCAATTTAGGGTCTGTATACTGTTTGAATCACTGGAGGAAAGACCAGACTTTAATATTCACCTAAAGTTTAATTCTAACCTATTCAATAGTACATAGATAGCCTACTAAAATCTGAATTAAATTTTAATCATCCTAGCTCTCTGTCAAAATTAAATTTTACAGTGCCGTACGTGACACATAAATAAGATGGGACTATATTATTCGTCCTCTATATATGTCCAAATTATGCAGTTGCCCTGACAGATGTTTTTTTTTTTACTTTGGTACGTTACTGCCGTTTATGGCAGGCTTGATGCCACTGCACTGTGCATTCTTACCCCAAAATAGGGGTCATCCTCGTCATTTGCTTACCTACTACTCCCTCCGTCCCATGGAGTTCGCCGTTTTTGACTTTTTGAACTTCATGTTTGACCATCCGTTTTATTCAAAATATTTATGCAAATCATAAAATAAATTAATTAATATTTAAGTATCTTCATTGATAAAATACCTCATAATAAAATAAATTATATTTGTGCAAAAATTTTAAATAAGACGAAACATCGAATAAAATGGCACAGAATCTAGGGTGACAAACTCGATTGGGACGGAGGGAGTATTGCACATGCATGCATTTGTTCTTTCAGCTGCTGCTGCATGTAGGACTCGATCAACTTGTTTCTGCCAATGTCCCATGTCCCTACCTAATAGAGTAAAGTTGGTACTTTACGGCACTGCATATAATAGAGTAAAAATGTTATGTACTACTCGTCAATGCCCTTTTCCACCTCAACTAGAAATGATTTTTTTTATTTGCATGCATTAGGTAAATTTCTTTGTGTTGATTTGTTAACCTCTTCTAATTTAATGCTGTTCAATAGTAGTGGGACAGCTTTTTACAGATAGTGTACGTTGATGGACACGCCAAGACCAACCGGTGACAGCAAAATGTATTGAAGGGATTCATACATGACTGGGGTTGGGAAATCATCCTTACATGTTACATTTACATTTCAAGAACAACGCCATAAATGTATTGTATATTGTATATATGGATACTTGTGCATGGTGTATGTCCTGCACACTTGATGGCTAATAATCAACTGTGTGTGAGATTAATAATTAATAAACTATGTGTGACATTGTGAGAATATTATTCATCATCAATGAGTTGGGTCATTTCAACGCAAAGGCTGGATGGTGGGCTTCCATCCCAACGCTGGAAGCATCAAAAGCCAATGGACCATTCGAAGTTGGAAAAAGTACACATTCCCTCCCCCAACTATCACAAAAGTTCACTTTTACTCCCTCAACTTCAAAACCGGACAAATCACCTCCCTCAACTTTTCAAACCATGCATTTTTCCTCCCTCAGGCGGTTTTGAAGGCGGGTTTGCTACAGTAATGTCACACCCGGATTTGAAGGAGTAAACCAGGTGTATATTATATGTGCGCCAGGATCAATTTACACACATATAACGACTTCATTGGTCCACAGACGTTGTTACAATAACGAAAGATAACATAAAGGTAATAACGTGCTTTATTACATCGAAAACTCGAGTAAAGCGGAATAACTCAAAAACTTTAATTGTTTCTAAACAAAGACGCGGCGACACCTAATTTACGACACGTCAAGCGAAATCCACAAACGCCACGGGAAGGTTGGCGGCGGTACCACGTAGCTAACACCCGTGCATGTTCTCCGGGTAGTCATCATCACTTGAGCAACCTTTATTATGATTATTGCAAGGGTGAGTCCATGTCGAACTCAGCAAGTACAGACGGAAAGTAATGACATGCAAGGCTTATACATAGGGAAAGGCGACACGGTTGTACTGCATGTAGCTCTTTTAAATCTTGATTCATTTTAAATAGCAACTGTTACTAATCATTGGTTGAAAAACCCAAACCCTTAATTAAGGTGTAAGTAATCATTAAGTTGATTTCAAAGAGTAGATATCAATAATCATTAAACGCTGAGATCACCCCAAGCAACACGGAACTCCATCCCAACAACACGAGGTTCCAACCTCCGCCAACTCCATCATTATTTCCAAAAGAGTAGCTTCTAATCATGTGAGAGCTCGGGCGCCAGAATGGCGTGAGCACGGCTAGTATACCGCTTTGATCAAACTCTGCGCAGGTGTGCACTTTCCCTTCAACAGCGAGAAGTCCCATTTGCCCGGGTTAGCTAGACCCAAAACTCTACCAAGGAGAGCAAAGCAGGGAAATCACTACGAGACCTTTCACGTTTCAAGATAGGGGTTCACTGCCAAAGCGAAACGCAGCGTATGAAGGCGCCCCCCAATCACCGGATCTACCAACCCCCATACTACAATCCGAGCCCCCAACGCCATCTCGATGGAAAGATCCACCCTATAGCGAGTGACCTGATAATTAGTCAAGCCGAGCCCATTAGGGTCCGAAGTTGCACCGTTTATCCCAGGGGCCGCTCCACGAACCGGACCTTAGGGAGAGAAGACGGATGCCTCTGGCAAACCCGTGGGCGCACTACAAAGAATCCGCACAACCCTTTGAACCCACAACCACGATGCATCACGCATCCAACATCTCCAACCATGGTCGCAACCATGAAACATCTCCATAAGCATGTTGATAGAAGCATTTTAATATCATTAATAAAGGTGAGTAGATGAGCGGAGCAAACTAAGCAAAGCAGCCTATCTACCCATAAACCCCCAATAGGTGAATCTGGATAATGGTGGCTAGTAGGTCCTTAGGGTATACCAAATTAAGACACATGCATGAATAGTAACGTTGCATTTAATGAATAGGAACAAAATGGTCAAACGGTGCCTGCACTTGCCTTGGTCTGAGTCGCATCGCCGGTTATCGGGGTCGTTCTTACTTCGTCCTTCACGAACGCCTCTCCTCTTCTATACGCATCAAGCATCACATACGGGAGCAATACATGCAAGCAAACAATTTATAATTAGACAATACACCAGTACATGAATTAGCAGCAAACAATCTCATAAAATTAATCTACTCGTTGAGACGATTCCGTAGATATGTGGATCACTAAAATCGGAGTTAAAACGAAAAAATTATGGCTGTTCAAAGAACTGATGGCAAAACTGTAAATAACTGGAACTTCATTTCAATTAAAATAAATGGAATTCAGGTTTAAAACCGGCGCGAGGGGCAGGTCCGCTAATATGCGAACTACGACTAGTCGGTGTAAAGTTGCCGTGATGACGCCGGCGGTGGCCGGCGCTGCGTCAGCGAGCAGACGTGGCGCGGCGCTGGTCGGTGAGGTTCGGTTGGACCGGTACGTGGGCCGGCGGTGGACCGGGAAACCACCGTCCGCACCGCGAACCCGCGGTGGGCGGCCGAGTGTGGCGCGGCGCGACCCGGCGCCTGGCGCTCTCACGGCGTTGAGCGTAGGGCGCCGGGGCGGCTTTGCCCACGCCGGGTTGATGTCAGAAGCGGACGGCGGCAACGCGATCGCGCCGCTTAGCGGCGGCGAGCGGCTGCGGCGGCGGCCGAGACGATCGGCCAGCGCCATGGCAGCGAGCGTGGCGGTCGCGGCGATCGCGGCGTGCGGCGGCGACTAGGGTTCAATACGAGGGCACCGGCGGGCGCGTCGTGGCGGCGGTTCTCGGGGTTCGACTCACCTTGTCGATTGCCGTGAACGACGGAAACGGCGCGGCGGCGCTAAGCTCGATCTAGGGTTTCGCGAGCTCGCGTTGGCAGCCCCGCGGCGTGAAGTAGGGGCAAGAGGGGGGGCGCCAGGCGGCTCGCGCTTTTATAGCGCCGGGCGATCCTCGGCCGCGACGCGCCCACCCACGCCGAGCGAGCGCGGACGTCGGGCTCGGTGGTCCGGCCCCGAGCCTGGGGGGACGACATCAGAGCGGTGGGGCCCACGGACGGCGGGTCCCAAATCGGCATGCAGCTGGCTGAGCTGCAGCGCGTGCGGGGCGGGGCGGCTCACGCTACGGGCGCCGCTGCGTCGCGGGGCGAAGGCGCGCTGGCTGCTTGCTGGGCCGGCCCAAAGCGCTGTGCTGCTGGGCTGCTGCAAAAGCTGCTGCGAGCGGGCTGCTGCTGCTTCGGGCCAAAATGCCAGGAAGGCGGCCCAAGCTAAAGGAATTAGCTTCTCAATTTCTATTTAAGGCAAAAGAATGAATTTGAACTACAAATAAATTCAAACAAAGGCTAAACAATTCAAGAGCATTACAATAAAAATTATGCAGCAGCATGAATGCAACAATTCAAGGTTTCTACCTTATATTTCATTTTATGGTATTTTATAAATCATTAATTTGGCCTAAATTGAAGCATAGCATGAATAAAATCAATTTAAATTCTAATTTTCAAAAAAGGCAAAAATTAGGGTGTCATAAGTAACCCCCGGTTTGCTACATTGCCCGTTCCTTTGTCTTTTCTTTTTTTTTAAAATTCGGTTGAATCTTTGAAAAATCATAGAAAATTCATAAAATAAAAAAATCTAGGTTCGTTGAACTCCACATGAGTAGATCTACACAGTGAATATATAATATGATATGCTTTAGTGCAAAGTTCTACACAGTGAATATATAATTAATTGAAATAATTCGTAGTGTAAATTCTATAATTATTTTTTTGAACTAAAGTATACCATATTATATATTCACTGTGTAGATCTACTCATGTGGAGTCTAACAAAAATTGGATTTTCTATTTTATGATTTTTCTGTGATTTACTATGATTTTTCAAAGATTCAGCCAAATAAATAAAAAAAAAAAAAAGACAAAACCTTCGTAGTAAAAAAACTTTGTACTAAAGCATATCATATTATATATTCACTGTGTAGATTTACTCATGTGGAGTCCAACAAAACTAGATTTTTTATTTTATGATTTTTCTATGATTTACTATGATTTGTTAAAGATTCAACCGAATTAAAAAAAAAAAAGAGAAGACAAAGGAACGGACACTGTAGCAAACACGGGGTTACTGTAGTAAACCGGGGTTACTGTAGCAAACCCGCCTTCAAAACCGCCTGAGGGAGGAAAAATGCATGGTTTGAAAAGTTGAGGGAGGTGATTTGTCCGGTTTTAGAGTTGAGGGAGAAGTTCGAACTTCTGTGATAGTTGGGGAGGGAATGTGGACTTTTTCCAAGGAAGAACAAGCGCACCAGATGGGCCAACACGCGTACGTTGGGCCCAGAATTGGTCCTGCCCAAATATGCAGTAGTCACTGCTGTGCTGCCATGATCGATTTGCCAGCTACGCCTATCTCCTTTTTTTAAAAAAAAGTACGCTGAATGTAAAATGGCAATGAGATAAGAGAAAGGGAGTTAAAAACTTGTTGTAATGTTTATTTGCGAACAACCTGCGAACTCTAAGCCTTTTTCCTGAGTGATTTTCTACCAAATTCCTACTTCCTTAGTCACTTTTTTTTTTTTTTTTGATATACCTATTTTGATACGCACCTAGATATAATAATAAATAATATATCTAATTACATAGCGAAATAGATGAACCAAAAAGAATTAAAACGATTTATAATTTAGAAGAGATGGAGTATGTTGTTCATCTGTTTCTCCTTCTTCGTCCTAACACCCAATATTAGAATTTGCTTGATCTATGCTCTAGTTCATGGGTCTTGCCTCCTATGAGCACGCCAATAGATTATGACCTTGTTTGGTATTTTAGGGACATTTTGCTATTGGGACTACAATAAGTCCCTTGTAGTCCATAGGAAACCAAAGACTTTTAAAGACTTTATACTAAAAGTTCCTGAAAATACCTCTTGAGTCTTTTTTATATATATTAAAAAGTCCTAGAACTAAAAAATCATAGGACTTTTCAACCAAACAGGTCCATGGCACTCGATTTTAGTTTATTATAAGTTCACACTTGATCCAGCAAAATCCAGATCTCTTTCCGCAAAATTCCATTAATTCCATGTCTAGCTGATCGATTTGTGGATGATCATCTCCCGTGCTAGAGCAGTCCCCGCGGTCACAACAGGCTCACGATCACTACACCCTACCACGTAAGAAATTGGATTCCGTGAACACCCTGACACCAAGATGCTTCTCGAGGAGATACAGCAGCGACTCTTCATTGAGTACAACACGAAGTTCGATCACGCCGACCCGATCTCAACATGGAACAACGCAATATATATAGGATGCATTAGCTATAAATAAATATGCGACCTAGCTTAAATGTGATTTTGCTAAGGTTTGATCTCGCAAATGCTATATCATCACTTCACTAAGCATTAAAGCGGAAAAGTTTTGATGAAAAAAGAACATATCTTATGTGTGGAATACTACTACACCTTTTGTTCTGATCAATGATAATATGGTCGGATCGATGCTAGAAGAGATCCAAAGTTTGGTTACGTTGATACTTGTTGTTGCTCTTTAACTAAAAAAGAAAAAAAAAAAAAACTTCTTGTTGCTAGGAATACTCATGCAAGCTTTGCAAAATGTGTGACTTCGAAAGGGAAAGGGATGATCTGATCCGGTGTGTGTTAAACGGATGAATTAATCATGCGTATTGGCCTGCATGCAAGTTTTAGAAAGCACACTTTGTTTTAGACTTGTATCTAAGTCTTAGATATAATATTATACAGAGCATATATATGTTTCTCTCCGTAGTAGTTATTTTGCTCTCCATATAGTATTATATATATCGATACAATGGGATCACATTGATTGTTGCTAGCTAGGCTAGCTTATAGGGTATTGAGCAAAACAAAACAAACCCCCGTAGAGGACTGGTTCACCTTTCCCTATAAATTTCTTCTCTCTCCTCGTCCACATACACTCTAGCGAAAACTCTCTTCGACCCTTACCTTATAATTCTCAAAAACCCTTATCTATGATCCGTACCATACTGCTCCTACTTGCCCTTCCCCTTGCCCTTGCCACGTTGTCTTATTCAGACTCCTTCCAGCCTGAGGCAAGATGGAAGCAAAGGTACCCCTTGCCAAAGTTCATGGCGGCGCCGCTAGCAGCACGACCCACGGCGGGGTTACCTCGTTGATGAGGCCGCATTACACGATGCCTAAGCCCATGTCGATGTTCTTGAGAAGCTGATGGTGTTGAGAGTGTCCTGATCGTACTCTAACGACGCCTTGAGTGCCTTGGAGTAGACGCCGAAGATGTAGACGCCGGGTCATGCTCATGATCATGGTAGAAGCGAAGAGCATGAACCAATGGCCGCATACAGGACGTGCACCGTGAACCGCACACCGCTAAGAATAGACACCGCCGCCATTGCAGCCACCTCCAAGATTGGTATTTGTTGTGTGGGATAGCTATAGGCTTGCCTTGGGATGATGATAAGGAGGTGGAGACAGATCGAGCTGCGTGAAGGTCTATCATTTCCTACGGTACTTATAGCAAGTGCACAAAGCTAGGGTGATGTAGGCAGCAGGCTGCAAATCTATGGGCTAGGCTCCAACAGTTAAGCTTAATGATAGAAAATGAATACGTGCACAATGCACGCTTTCAAAAAAAAAAAAAGAATTGAGTGAGTGTCTTATGCTTAATGAAAAAGGTGTTTAGGCGTGATGAAACAAAAAAAGAATTGAGTGAGTGTCCAAAATATTACTAATCTTATAATATCCATTTATAGTCAACTATTATATGAATATAATATGCTATATCTATTACATTATTGGTATGGCAATAAAATAGAGTATTATAGCCCATTATCAGCCGCTATGTTGCTCTTGGGTGGTGGTTGACCAATGCATTGACAATATCTTCTTATTTAATTTCTTCTTTTAAAATGTGAATTAAATTTTAATCATCCTAAAGTTTTCTCAGCAACCATGCGTGCAATGTAATTGTCTACACTGTTTGGAGGAAGATAAGACTTTAATATTCACCTAAAGTTTAATTCTCAGCTCTTGACTATGTAAAGTGGGCAAATCTTGCCCACATAACAGCCGCTTTGCTGTTAAGTAATATATCATGTTTGTTATCAAAAAAAAAAAAAAAAACCTATTCAATAGAACATAGGTAGCCTACTAAAATGTGAATTAAATTTTAATCATCTTAGCTCTCTGTCAAAATTAAATTTTGCAGTGCCGTGCGTGACACATAAATAAGATGTGACTATATTATTCGTCCTCTATGTCCAAATTATGCAGTTGCTCTGACAGATGTTTTTTTTTTTTACTTTTGTACGTTACTGCCGTTTATGGCAGGCTTCATGCCACTGCACTGTGCACTCTTACCCCAAAATAGGGGGCATCCTCGTCCTTTGGTTACCTACTATTGCACATGCATGCATTTGTTCTTTCAGCTGCACTGCATGCATGTCGGACTCGATCGACTTGTTTCTGCCAATATATGTCCCACTAGTAGCTGGGCGCGTGCTTCCGCGCGCCCGTGCAGGGACCAACTATGGAGATAAGCTTATGTTGGGTAATATTGCTCTAGGTTAGAAACAAATATGCACGTGAATGGTTGGCATCTAACTACAATGTGAGGAACGGGTGTAATAGCATGCCTATTTATAACAATTCATTGGTTCAATGATTAGTTCAGGTAATATGTATACGGAAAATAATTGTCAGGTTTGAACGGGTGTAATAGATAAGCAAATTTGGATAAGGCTAATATATCCATACATAACCTAAGCATCACAGGAAGCCATATGAAGCACACAAGAGCCATAGCTGGAAATAGGTTCCTAAGTTCGTTGAACTTGCATTGTCTGAAAGTTAATAAGGTCCCTGTTCTGGTGGTGCATAGCTGATTCTTACATTGCTGGCTAATGTGCTTGCATATTATACAGGAAGAAAACAAAGCGCAAACGCAAAGCAATGTGTCCTGCACTGCGGATCATGTGTGCATCATTTTTACATAGATAAGCTAAAGCACAGATAAACTAAGTGTCTAGCGTAGGAAGCCAAGTTCATCGAAGGTGCACTGGTTGAAAGGGAGTAAGGGCCTTGTCCTGCTGGCCATCACTGCCCTTGCGTTGATGGTGAGCGCACTTGCATATTATACAGGATGCAAGCACAACACAAAAGCATAGCAAGGTGCATTTTATTACAGTTTAGAGGCATGTGGTAATAACGTTGTCAAAATATGTAGAGGTGCCTTCATTTCTACTCTTCATCAGTTGGACATGGAACCTGAACATAAACGGTTTGCTGGTTTTGTCAGTGACCCTGCATCATGAAATTTGTTATATCAGTGATGGGCTATAATATTGTAAACATGGACTGAATGACACTATAATTTGTTTTTTGTAAAGCAATCGTAGCAGATACGGGAAAACAGGTTTAGCTGTTGAGGAGCCAGAAATGGTAGGGTTTTTTTATAATATATTTTGTTACCTGGTTCCTAAGGTTCAGGGAGGCTGATTTAGTGGAGCCGTCTTTGGCAGCGCTGGTCCTGAGCCTGTTGTGTTTTTGCACATTTTGTTAGCTAGTTCAACGGAAGAAGCGCACGCATAAGTATATTTGTACACATCTTTGTGTAATCTGTGAGGTGGCTCTGTACAACATACCTTTTTGCTTTTGGCTGACTGGTTTCTGTGTCTTCCGCCGCAGAGATGTCCTGGTTTGAAGATTGATATACATTAGAATGAAAGCTCATGTCGGCTAGCTACTTTAATGTAGAAATAAGTCTGGCTAATATCTATGCAAGAGCACCTCGTCTGCAGGATTGAGCTCTTCAAGCAAATCTCTGCGAGCCTTGGACGACACCCTGGTAGAGGTATTGGTTAGCATGTAATGTGTAAGAGTAGATACATTTGTACAGGTGGGCATAAATTCCTGAAACTATCAGTGCAATGTAATGTGTAAGAGTAGATAAAGAGTACCATTTGTGTAGCAGTCTGGACCTGCTGCATTTCATTTTCGAGCTGCATCAAATGTTTAATTGGTTATTAATAAAGAGTGGTGTTAATATATATTGACAGAGAGTGTGATGTTCCTGGGAAAATTATCGTGTGGTGAAGTGGACTACCTGTGTAACAGTTTTGATGACCATGGCACCGCTGTGAGACTGGAGATTTTCGAGATGGGTGTTTGAACTTTGGCCAATCACCAAGCTAACCATTTATGTTGCAGCTCTGTCAGGCTCTGTAGCTGTAGGAAGAGGGCGACGTGCTGGCTTTTCAAAAACTGATTTGGCCACATACTGCCTGTCGCCCATGGTTGTTGAAGACTCATCGGGAAGATCAATAGCAAAGACATATTTCTTGTCAATGGTTTTTTGAAGAGGGGCAGGTAGAGTAGCTGGCAGGGCCAATGGATTCAAGATAGATTCACAATCTCTCTGAACAATCTGCTTTTCCTTAGCTTTGTTGCCTCTTCATTGTAGGCAAAGAATCTTGCCTCAGCTTTGTTGTCTTTTCCAATGAATGACAGAATATACCTATACATAACACAAAAATAAGTCGACTATTAAAAATTAAAAATAAGTCAACAATCTGCTAGCATGATCAGATCTTACAGAGAGCAGAGCATGATTTAGCTATATTGATTTCAGCCCAAGTTAATACATCGTATCCCTTGTTAACAACCAAATCAGAAATATCAAAGCAAGCAACAAAACTTTTAGGACAAGCCAGAGCAACCACATCGTATCCCTGTTATACAGAACCAATTAAATCTGGGAAAATAAGTCAAAATCTAAATTCCAGTTTGTGATATATTATTATAATACCAGCAAAGTGGATTCCTTTTTATAGTATCGTAATGCACTTCTAGGCTTGTAAAATAGTCTGTTGTACAGTACACAATCAGGAATACATCTTCAATAAAAAGGTTGATATATGGTAAATGCAATTCACAAAGATAAATACAGTTCACAAAGATAACTATTTTTTTATTATGCAAAGATCTCCCATTCCTTCACCTTTTATTGGATAGAATGTAATGCAAACGGCATATGGGGAAAAGCAAAGGCGACATTATAGCCTTTTTTTTACTTGTTTGCTGTGCAAATTATTCTAGCAGAAATGAATGGCTTTTAGGCCTCTATAAAGTAACTTTAAATTAAATAATGTCAATGCTCAAGAAAGATACGTGAAGTATCTGGTAGCAGTAACATACCAAATGAGAATAGGGAAGCTTTAAAAGACTTCTGACATATGTAATAAGTAGAGACCGTTATACCTTGATGTCATCTAGTTTCATTTGCTTTGGTGCTCCGTCTGTAGCAAACACACTATGTATACATGTATGTCTCCTGTGGAGCGAATCTCGTTGCTGCTTGTTCCCGAGGACCGACTCCAATGCAATATCAAAGAAAAGGAAACCAAAAAAACAGGAGGCCAAGATATGAGTATTGAAAAAAATTATAAAGAACTGAAACCAAAGCCACACAGTAATAAGTTCAGAGAAGTATGGCCTCAAAGTACCAATGAATAATTAATTCAGTCAACTAAAACATGTAGGATATGGCATGTTAAGTATCTTGGCCTACTTGGGAATCATGCCCTACATTTAATCTCATGTTAAGTACTGTTAATACAGGTCAAAGGTATAATATCTAGATTTGGTTTCTTGTACGGCAGCACAATAACACAGAGTGAATCGTGTTTCATAGAGAGACCCTACTTGGGAATCATGCCCTACATTTAAGACCATTATCACTGTGTACTGGTTCTTTTTAGCTAGACACTTTTTTTTATTTCCTAATTAATTCCATACATTTAAGACCATTATCACTGTACATATGGAAATGAATGGAGATGCGAAAAGCCAAGTGCAAAACTTAAGCAATTCTAACTGAGGTGAAGGCAGTAACTCCACGCAGGTAATAAGATTATTTTGAAAGTGAAAAACGACATCTGTGAGGCATACTATTGGAACACAGACCCAAATTTGACACTTCATTGTTTTGCGCATATTATTTCAATCCAATTAGGGGAAAAAGGGATCATGATCAACTTGAATTATTTTGTCTGGTGAAAGCAGGTGCTTTTGCTGTACCTGGAAACTATTATAGATGATGTATAAATTAGCTTGTAAAGGCATGGAACAATGCTAAAGTTATTATGATGGAGCAACTCACATCAGTAGTTCATTATGTTGTATCTTTGGTTTATACCATATTTGAAGGACCCTATAAATAAATGTTATAACATCGCTATTTAATTAGATCTGAATACAAATTGATGAAGTGAAGGTCACACTGGGATGCTCCAAAGTTCTTACGACGTCCTCTCTGTTAAGAGTAACCTGTCGTTGTTGTTGATTTGGCTTGTCCAGACTTTTCAAGACTTCTGCAGTGAACCTACAGATTAGGGGCTGACTGAATATTCGATCCTGAATGATTGTTCAAACACACTGTATATAAAGATGAACACAAAATGGATCTCTCTAGAATCCAAAACTATGGCACGATGTCACAACATATATTTTTTTTAAGTCTGTAGTGGGCGTTGCAATTCAGTGGTACAAACAAAAACGATCGAAAAAAGCCGGAGGCTAACCTTTCTCATGTTGTTTAAATGTAGCACATGGCCCCGATTTCTTTATTATCTTCCTGATCCTATAACCTTGGGAACAAAACCTAGAAAGTTGATAGAAGGGGATCACTGTATTACAGGGAAAAACGCCCAAATTACAGGTAGCAGGAAAATACATAGATGACATCCATTCAATGGATATACTGATGCATAAAATTCAACCAAAAAATGAATTCTAATGAAGACGGATGGGCGAGAGCTGAACTGAACGGAACCGAAAGTTTTTGTAAAAGTTTCTGAACTATCTTATTTGGCAAAAGTTTCTGTAAAAGCCATTACTTATATTAACCATGGCTGTAGCACCTTGTAGTAAGCAAAAAGAACAGATCATGTTTTCATGGAGGCAAACCAGCTACTATTTTTTCTCATATATAGAAATTGAACTGACTAAAATAAAAACAGTTGCGAGAGACATGGAAATAGAACCATCAGTAAGAATGAATTTTATTTCACTTTTTGGATGCACCTTTATAACACATACATGTAATAACATCATGCACCCAAACGAACCTAGCGCTAACCTTTTTTTCATGCTGGTGTAGAGCAAAAGCTACTTCCCTCCAATATATTTATACAAATACAAATTAGAAATAGCATTAGAAAACCTAGCTGTTAAGTGCCACAAGAATTGTTGTGAGGATCTACCGATCCAGAAAAAAAAAACGTGAATTAGAGAGGATCCTGAGAGGATGCATGGGGGCTAAGGAGGAGGAGGAGAGGATAAGTTACCGCGAGATCCAGGCACGGAGCTTCGTCGCCGCCGCCGCCACAGAGGTAGACGAGCACAAGGGAAGGGGAGGGGAGGGAGGGAGAGGAGGAGGAAGAGGAAGAAAGAAGGGGGAGGACGAGGGAGGAAGGCCGCCGCCGACGCAGCCACCCCCATGGCACGCGCAGCTAGGGTTTCGTAGAACGCCCATGGATCCCTCGGGACGGAAGAAGAGAAGGAGGGGGGAGGAGGAGGATACGGAGGTAGAGGTGGAGGCATGGAGAAGGGGAGGGCGGCCACCATGGCCGCACGGCGGCGCGAGGCCCCTGCGCCGTCGCTGTGCCGCCGCCCCCCTGCGCCGCACCGGGAGAGCGCGAGGGAGAGAGACGGGAGGCACCGTTTTTTTTTACCGTAGTTTTTTTTTGGAGGGTAGAAGCCGGAAGATGGTATATATTCACCTTTCCGGATTCGGTTGGAAACCGGAGAAGCTGAGCCAGAAGCTGGCAAAGCTGGCTTCTGGCGAGAATCTGTAGAATCTGATTTTGGTGGAGTGAACTATGGCCGTTGATGTGAAAATCGCACGGTAAAAAAAAATTTAGGGTGATGTGGACGGGCGTTCCGTGCAGTAAGCTATTCCAGTTTCTATCGTTTTAATTTAATTTAATGTCCCTACCCCTAATAGAGTAAAGTTGGTACTTTACTGCACTGCATATAATCTATACCTAATAATAAAACACAAAAATTTCTATCCGCAAAAAAATTACTCCGCCCGTCGTCCGACCTTACGTCCGCCCAGGCAAAATTTCGAGTTGGAGACCAACACGGACCCAAGGACTTTCCCAAACCGAGATCAAAACAAAGAACAAATCAAAGCCAAAACAGACAATCTATCTATATCCGTGAGGACCAAATCAAGAACAACACCTTACCTCGCCTTTGCCCATGGACATCCGCGCCCAGCGACCTTCCGCGCCAGCCGCGCCGCCAGCGCGACACCCGCGACGCCTGCCGCCGCAAGCTGTGAGCTGGAGCCGACCCGCCGCTGGGCCGTCGATGCGCCCGCTCCGCCCACGCCGTGCCACCCGCCAGCGTCGCCGCCGCTCCGACGAGCCCCCGCCGGGGAGACCACCGTCGGTCGCCGCCTTCCCTCCTTTCCTCCTCTGTCTCGTTCGATTAGGGAACGAGGACGATGGGCGAGCCCGTGGCCGAGAGGCTTCCCTTATCCTCTTACTCCGCAGGCCCCACTCGTCATTGGCTCCAATACTCCCCAACCTTTTCTGTGCACAAGGTCCACATGGACCGGAGAGAGGGGCACGAGTGGTGGGTGCACGAGATTGGCCCATAGCCACATTTTTCTATCTGCGTTCCTGGTGATGTGGAGCTAAATTTTGTGAGAGAAAGAGGAAAGGTACAGTATGCTCGAGAAAATCGACGTGTCCTTGTTGGTATTTGCATATTACAAACGACATGAGTTGACTCACTAACACTGGCAGTTTTTCCAAAAGAAAAGGACCTCATGAGCAAAACCCATAAAGTCAACATATTGACACAGAAGCAAAGATGATGAGATGGTATAAAAAAATTTTCAAAAACAAATTGATTGACCTCGTTTTGTTTTTAGTAAAATTTAAGACTAAAAATCATAATTTTAAAGAGAAGCACAAAAAAATTATGGTAGCATGGTGTATTTAGTACCGTAAATATTTTATTATTCTAATAAAATTATATTAATAGTGACAACTCACTGCCACTATGCTAGCCTAAACCGGTAAAATACATGACACGATCATTGTAAACCGTCTACATTACTTTGTGGCAATATATACATCCCGTTGTAACGCACGGGCATATTTTGCTAGTAGAGTAAAAATGTTATATACTGCTCGTCAATGCCCTTTTCTTCTCATCCACCTCAACTAGAAATGATTTTTTGATTTGCATGCATTAGTAAATTTCTATGTGTTGATTTGTTAACCTCTTCTAATTTAATGTTGTTCAATAGTAGTGGGACAACTTTTTACCGATAGTGTTGATGGACACGCCAAGACCAACCGGTGACAACTTCTCAGCAAAATGTATTGAAGGGATTCATACATGACTGGGGTTGGGAAATCATCCTTACATGTTAGATTTACATTTCAAGAACAACGCCATAAATGTATTGTATATATATATGGCTACTTGTGCATGGTGTATGTCCTGCACACTTGATGGCTAACACGCGTTCAACTATGTGAGATTAATAATTAATAAACTATGTGTGACATTGTGAGAATATTATTCATCAATGAGTTGGGTCATTTAGCAAAGGCTGGACGGTGGGCTTCCATCCCAACGCTGGAAGCATGAAAAGCCAATGGACCTTTCGAAGAACAAGCGCACCAGATGGGCCAACACGCGTTCATTGGGCCCAGAATTGGCCCAGCTCAAATACGCAGTAGTCACAGTTGTGCTGCCATGATCGATTTGCCAACTACGCCTATCTCCTTTTTTTTTAAAAAAGGTACGCTGAATGTAAAATGGCGATGGGATAAGGGAAAGGGAGTTAAAAACTTAAAGTTGAAATGTTTATTTGTGAACAACCTGCGAACTCTAAGCCTTTTTTCCTGAGTGATTTTCTACCAAATTCCTACCTTCTCTGTTTCAAATTATAAGTCACTTTCACTTTTTTTTTTTTATACCTATTTTGATACGCACCTAGATATAATAATAAATAATATATCTAGTTACAAAGCGAAATAGATGAACCAAAAAATTAAAACAATTTATAATTTAGAAGAGATGGAGTATGTTGTTCATCTGTTTCTCCTTCTTCGTCCCTAACAACTAATATTAGAATTTGCTTGATCTATGCTCTAGTTCATGGGTCTTGCCTCCTATGAGCACGTCAATAGATTATGACCTTGTTTGGTGTTTTTCAGGGGACGTTTTGCTATTGGGACTACAATAAGTCCCTTTTAGTCCATAGGAAACCGAAGACTTTTTGCTAAAAGTTCCTAAAAGTACCTCTTGGAGTCTTTTTTTCTTATATATAAAAAAAGTCCTAGAACTAAAAACAAACCATAGGACTTTTCAACCAAACAGGTCCATGGCTCTCGATTTTAGTTTATTATAAGTTCACACTTGATCCAAAAAATCCAGATCTCTTTCCGCAAAATTCCTTTAATTCCATGTCTCGCTGATCGATTTTGTGGATGATCATCTGCCGTGCTAGAGCACTCCCCGCTGTCACAACAAGCTCACGACCACTAAACCCTACCATGTAAGAAATTGGACTCCATGAACACCCTGACACCAAGATGCTTCTCGAGGAGATCCAACAGCGGCTCTTCATTGAGTACAACACGAGGTTCGATCACGCCGACTCGATCTCAACATGGAACAACGCAATATATATAGGATGCATTAGTTATAAATAAATAAATATGCGACCTAGCTTAAATGTGATTTTGCTAAGGTTTGATCTCCGCAAATGCTATATTATCACTTCACTAAGAATTAAAGCGGAAAAGTTTTGATGAAAAAAGAAGAACACATCTTTTGTGCGGAATACTACTACACCTTTTGTTCTGATCATGAATAATATGGTCGGATCGATGCTAGAAGAGATCCAAAGTTTGGTTGCGTTGATACTTGTTGTTGCTCTTTAACTAAAAAAAAAAAAAAAAACTTGTTGTTGGTAGGAATACTCATGCAAGCTTTGCAAAATGTTGTGACTTCGAAAGGGGAAAGGGATGATCTGGTACGGTGTGTGTTAAACGGATGAATTAATCATGCATATTGGCCTGCATGCAAGTTTTAGAAAGCACACTTTATTTTAGACTTGTATCTAGGTCTTAGATATAATATTATACAGAGCATATATATGTTTCTCTCCGTAGTAGTTATTTTGCTCTCCATATATTATTATATATATCGATACAATGGGATCACATTGATTGTTGTTAGCTAGGCTAGCTTATAGGGTATTGGAGCAAAACAAAACAAACCCCGTAGAGGACTGGTTCACCTTAATTTCCCTATAAATTTCTTCTCTCTCTCTCCTCCTTCTCGTCCACATACACTCTAGCGAAAAACTCTTTTTCGCCCCTTACCTTATAATTCTCAATAAAACCGTTATCTATGGTCCGTACCATACTGCTCCTACTTGCCCTTCCCCTTGCCCTTGCCACACTATGTTATTCAGACTCCTTCCAGTCTGAGGCAGTATGGAAGCAACCAGACCAGCACTCACATGATATTACTGCACTCCAAGACTCCTTCCAGCATATATAAGGCGCCAAGATCCGGTATTATGGAAGCAACAAGGTGATTCTGCTGCACCCACAGTGTTTTTTGTAACACTTCTTTTTCTATCGTGACGACGACATGATTAGTGATGTTTGGTTGGGGTGATCGTCATGCAACCTTAATTTGTTTTTGCATGATATGAAGAAGAAATGGAGAAGACATATGTTCGTGGCTCTTTTCTTCTATTTCTTAACCACCTCGTTTTGGAAGGGTCAACAATCTTAATTAAAAATTTCTAAAGCATTTCAAGTGAGAGTATTTCACTCGTCATGTATATACATTTTTGTCATACTTATTGATACCGATGTCACGTTTCAATCAAGAAAAACCAATAGAAAAGCAAATTTCAAATTCTCAATTGTACAACTACGCAAAAACTTATAAACTACACCCGGACAACATATAAAAAGATGATAGGATCCAACAAAACCTATAATTGTAGGTAAATAAGAAATAATTTTTAAGATATGACTAAGTATCATTGATAAAAGATTTAATCACTCTTCCTAAGCCTTTTCTTCCATATTAGAGAATGACCACCTTAAAAGTAAGAGAAGACCCTTTTTTTTACTATCCAACTATCACCAAAGTTTGACTTTGGCTATGCACACTAAAAATTAGAAGTATTAACTATATATATCCAACTATCAATACCGTTTATGCACATTTAGGCATCCTCCACTTGTTTTGAGAGGATATTCTTTTGAGGAACATTCTGTTTCACTCACACTACTCCATCCTGGATTCGTTGAACTGACGGGTGGGTCCCACATCGTCGGTGACCCTGGGTGCTCACCTAAATTGCTCACGACACGTCACCAGCAGCTTGTCCGCGGCGGGCGTCCCCAGTAAAATGTCCCCGAAAACCCCCACCTCCGCTTTCTCCTCTTCCTCGCCGTCGCCGCCGTCGCCGCCGCCGGGGCCGCGGCCGCGGCGGGCACCACCCTCACTGCCTCCCTCTCCGGCAACCAGATCAAGATCTTTTGGTCCGGCCTCCCGGCCCCGGACGGCCTCGACTACGTCGCCATCTACTCGCCGCCGTCCTCCCGCGACCGCGACTTCCTCGGCTACCTCTTCCTCAACGGCTCCGCCTCCTGGCGCAGCGGCTCCGGCGAGCTCTCCCTTCCGCGCCTCCCGACGCTCCGCGCGCCCTACCAGTTCCGCCTCTTCCGCTGGCCCGCCAAAGAGTACTCGTACCACCACATCGACCATGACCAGAACCCGCTCCCCCACGGCAAGCACCGCGTCGCCGTCTCCGCCGAGGTCTCCGTCGGCGACCCCGCCCGCCCCGAGCAGGTGCACCTCGCGTTCGCGGATGGGGTCGACGAGATGCGGGTCCTGTTCCTGTGCGGCGACCGGGGAAGAGGGTCGTCAGGTACGGGCTGCACAAGGAGGACGACAAGGAGTGGAAGGAGGTGGGCACGGATGTGAGCACGTACGAGCAGAAGCACATGTGCGATTTGCCGGCCAACGGCAGCGTCGGCTGGAGGGATCCAGGATTCGTCTTCGACGGCCTCATGAAGGGATTGGAGCCCGGAAGGAGGTATTTTACAAGGTACTGTGAATTATCCCTTGCTGAAACATGGAATGGTTCAAATTTTCTGATTTTATAGGTAGTAATTTGGCTGTCTGTGCCATTTTTTTTTTTTAAAAAATATCAGTATTTATTTCCTTCTGTAAGTAAATTTAATTTTGTCCCAGAAAAGGAAAGGTACTAGCTCCTCTAAAGCCATATATGCTGCAGCCTAAATATTATAGTTGGGTTACCTAAGGGGCAGAAGGGTTGGAATTAATTGTGCTTTAGAGTGTGCTGGATGGATCATTGTGTTCCTAAGATTAAACCCAAGGGGCACAAGGGTTGGAATTAATTGTGCTTTTAGAGTGTGCTGGATGGATCATTGTGTTCCTAAGATTAAATTATGTTAATTGAGAATTAGTGGCTCAGTTAAGGTTTGTTGATTCAAAATTAGTGGCACGGTCAATTTGTTGATTCAGTATTAGAGACATAGTAAGATTTGCTATTCGTTAGTTATACAGTTCTTAGTGGAGATATCTCAAGTACTATAGCTATATGTTGGGAGGGTGCAGGAAAAAGATTGAATTTTGTACTCAGCATATGTGGCCTAAGGCTTTGATTCTCAAATTCTGCAATCTTGGAAGTATGCATAGTGGGAGTTCATTAAACAGTGGAATATCCTCATTTGCTAACAATCTGTCCATTGTCTTATAAATTGTTCTTTGGTTGCTGCTTCACCTTCACATGAGTTGTATGTGACTGGACTGGTTGTGAAATGTTCAGAATGTACTTGTATTACTTAGTAGTAAATATGGTAAGAAATGTCAATGTGCTCAACTAAAGAAGTGTAGTTAGCATTGAATGCTAATGAACTGATGTTTGTGTAGTGAATATAAACATTTCAAGCTTTATATAGGCTACTTCGTATTGAATATTGAAGTGTTAGCATTGATTTGGTGTACTGCAAAATAGCAAATAGGATTCAGTGCACCAACTGTATTGTGTACCTAGCACTACTGCTTGAAGTATGATCTATGAGCATTCTATTGAAGAACTGAAGTTAGTATATTTCATCCCTGAAGTGTAGAATTCACTAGATTGTTAGAAGACGTCGTAAGCACTTAAGGCGCTACTACTGTTTGAGTGAAGAGTTTGAACATCAGATCTTTTATTTGGAAATCGCAATTCCTGAAAATTTAGATTTTTGTTCTGAATACTAGCACTAGGATCCGGTTTTGTTCTGAATACTAACACCACGGGTCTGTTCCCATATGAGCATGCTTTTTGTATATGTTCTCATGTATCAGATTTAATCAACTCAACCATTTTGGCAGGTTGGTAGTGACACAGGAGGATGGAGTGAGATATACAGCTTTATTTCACGTGACAGTGAAGCCAGTGAGACCAACGCATTTCTGTTTGGTGACATGGGAACTTATGTGCCTTATAACACCTACATTCGCACACAAGAGGAGAGCTTGTCCACTGTAAAGTGGATCCTCCGTGATATTGAAGCCCTTGGGGATAAACCTGCCTTCATTTCACACATTGGGGACATCAGCTATGCTAGAGGTTTTTCATGGGTATGGGATCATTTCTTCAGCCAGATTGAGCCTATTGCTGCCAATACCCCATACCATGTCTGTATAGGAAATCATGAGTATGATTGGCCATCACAACCTTGGAAACCATGGTGGGCTACATATGGAAAGGATGGAGGGGGGTGAATGTGGAATACCGTATAGCGTCAAGTTCAGGATGCCTGGCAATTCTATTCTACCCACTGGTAATGGTGGCCCAGACACAAGGAATCTTTATTACTCCTTTGATTCAGGTGTGGTGCATTTCGTCTACATGTCAACCGAGACAAATTTTGTTCAGGGAAGTGATCAGTACAACTTCTTGAAAGCGGACCTTGAGAAGGTAAACCGAAGCAGAACACCATTTGTTGTTTTTCAGGGCCACCGCCCCATGTACACCTCAAGCGATGAAAACAGGGATGCAGGTTTGAAACAGCAGATGCTCCAGCATTTGGAACCACTGCTGGTGACATACAAGGTGACCCTTGCACTATGGGGACATGTCCACAGGTATGAGAGGTTCTGCCCAATGAAGAACTTCCAATGTGTCAACACTTCATCAAGCTTCCAATACTCTGGTGCTCCTGTGCATCTTGTGATTGGAATGGGTGGGCAAGACTGGCAACCCATATGGCAACCGAGGCCTGATCACCCAGACGTCCCCATCTATCCACAGCCTGAGAGGTCCATGTACCGTGGCGGTGAGTTTGGATACACGAGGCTTGTAGCAACAAGGGAGAAGCTAACATTAACCTATGTGGGGAACCATGACGGGCAAGTCCATGATATGGTTGAGATATTTTCTGGCCTGGTATCTCATAACAGTAGTGTTGCTGAGGCGATGGATGATACCAAACCTGGCACAAGAGTCAGCACTGTGCGAAAAATATCTCCGTTGTACTTGGAAATCGGAGGCAGTGTATTGTTTGCACTGCTCCTAGGATTTTCCTTTGGATTTCTTATCAGAAGAAAGAAAGAAGCCGCACAGTGGACTCCAGTAAAGAACGAGGAATCATAAGTTGCCAATACCAGTGAGCGTGCCACAGTGGTTGTGAATCCAAACTTAAGACCTAATTATCGGAATAGAGCCCAACAGAGTGAATCCATTTCTGACATTTTGGGGCTCTGTATCCTTGGTACATTAGTGTATAGTTGATTAGTTTGTAAAGTTGTGCTGTTGTATACGATAATAAAGTGTGCCCTTTTATACGATAGTATTGAGAACTGAAGCTTTTGATCGGATATCTGTTCTCTTGATAGTCCAATGCTCCAATGTATAAGCATGTAATAAGTTAGATGATGTTCACATTGCTCTGGTTGAAGCAAATGTTTAATCTGTACCATAGTTTGACATGGTTTGTTTTGTTGTTACGGTGTCCTTCGTGGTTGAACTACTTTTGTTTTATTGTCCTGGCTTTATCATCTGTCTGCTTTTGTTAGCAGACGCACATCATCTTTTGTGTTTCGAGTTCATACTTATCAAGATACCTATGGTCTGCATCAGCATAACTGTTGCGTAACGACGACCTTGCAGAGTTGGAGAGCAGAGATGCCATCAGGGACACCTGCAACCAGCCAACAGCTGAAAAGCATTAGTGTGTCTGCAGGTCCACCGGCGGCGACGCGAGATGGTGTCATCCAAGAAGGTGTGCGTGGTCGGCGCCGGCGTGTCGGGGCTGGCGTCTGCCCGCGAGCTCGTCCGCGAGGGCCACGACGTGATGGTCATGGAGCAGAGCGGCGGCGTCGGCGGGCAGTGGCTGTACGACCCGAGCACGGACACCAGCGACCCCCTCGGCGCTGCCGGCGTGCACAGCAGCGTCTTCGCCTCTCTCCGGGTCAACTCGTCGAGGGATACCATGGGCTTCTCCGGCTTCCCGTTCTACCCCAAGAACGACGGCACCGGCGACACCCGGCTTTACCCGGGGCACGGTGAGTTCCTGAGGTACATCAGGGACTTCTGCGACGCGTTCGGGCTCATGGATGTCGTCAGGCTCAACACCAAGGTCCTGCACGTCGGCCTGCGCGCTGCTGACGACGGCATCAAGCGGTGGACGGTGAGGTGGTCAAGACGTGGTGACTGCGAGGGCGAGGCGGTCACCACGGAGGAGGTGTTCGACGCCGTCGTCGTCGCCGTCGGCCAAAACACCCAGCCAAGGCTCCCAGCGATCAATGGCATGGACAGGTGGAGCAGGAGGCAGCTGCACTCCCACTCGTACCGGGTCCCGGACTCCTTCGAAAACCAAGTGGTGGTGATCGTGGGCTTCCATGAGAGCGGCAAGGACATCGCGCTGGAGCTCTCCAGGGTGGCGAGGGGAGGTGCACGTCAGCGTCAAGTCCATGGAGGGCCTCACTCCGGCCATGTCCAAGGTAGTGTCCAGGCACCACAACCTGCACCTGCACCTCCAGGTCGAGCGCCTGTGTGAGGATGGGCAGGTAACGTTCGCCGACGGCTCGTGTGTCGTCGCCGACGCCGTCATCTACTGCACTGGCTACGAATTCTCGTTCCCGTTCCTGGACACGGGAGGTCTGGTGACCGTCGACGACAACCGCGTCGGCCCGCTGTACGAGCACACGTTTCCGCCGGCGCTGGCGCCGTCGCTGTCGTTCGTGGGCGTGCCCAGGCTGGTGCTGGTGCCGCTGTTCTATGAGATGCAGGCGAGGTGGGTGGCGCAGGTGCTGTCCGGCCGCAGGACGCTGCCGCCGCCGGAGGAGATGCTGCGCTCCGCCGAGGAGTACCACTGCGCCAGGGAGATGGCCGGCGTGCCCAGGCGCCTCTCGCATGCCATCTTCTTCGACTTCGAGTACTGCGACGAGTTCAGGGGAGAAGCACTGCGGCTTCCCGCGGCTGCCGGAGTGGAAGAGGGACCTCCTGTCGTCGGCTGTCGCACGTATGACGGACGGCGACGCGGAGAGCTACCGTGACAGCTACCACCAAGACAGCGACATTGTCCTGGAGGGCTTGCGCTCCGAGGGTTGGCTGCCTCGCACACCAGGAATATAAAGACAAGGAGATCGGCCAAGATTGAAGGCGACGGCGTACCAGAGCCACAAACCACCGCCACAGAGACCTACTGCATGCACAGCTCTACTCTAGTCGTGATATTTTTGTGAAACAGGTGCAAATCATAGTGTAGTGGCACGAGAGCATGTCTAATTTGTCCCCGTGCGAGGAAAGCAAGCATTGATCCCTGCTTTCAAGGTCTGGTGGAGTAGCATCGATCAAATCCTCCGATCTCCAATGTCGCCGTGAAGGTTCAAGGCCCTTTCTCTGTTTCAATTTTTGTTCAATCGCCGTAGCTGCTTGCGTTTTTGTTGATTCAGAACTACATGCCTTCACCTACCTAAGGATTGGTTTGTTCAACCTGTGGGCTCTCTTTCCTTGTCTTTGGAAGAATTATCAATCTATTATATGCCCGATGATGGTAGGAAATCAATGAATATATATATACACACGCACGCAATAGTATTCTACGCCAAACTGTTATACTGAACAAAATTTCAGTAGTGTTAGTTGCGTTTTAGTACTATCCAATATTTCATGGCAATGTACATATTGCTGACTGAAGTACTAAGTTGTTTTTTAGTCAACATCGGGGGTGGTGGGAGGGGTGGTCAAACTCGATCCCCGCCTGCATTCCAATTCCACATATGCCGGGAGAAAGCCGGGTGATGGAAGACAAGGCCTTGCATTGTTCTTACATTACTACCGAATCGGGAGCGTTTCCGTGGGAAAATCTTTCCCGTGAGCCGAGGAAGAAGAGCTCACGGGAAAGCCTACACACGGGCAAGAGCCTTTCCGTGAGGGAGGGCTCACGGGGAAAAAAGGCACGGCGGGGGCCGTCAATGCCCCGTCAGCCCTTCGTCTAGCCCACGAGAAAGACTTTCCGTGAGGCCCCTTTGCCGTGAGCAAATGCAAGCCTCAGGCAAAGGACACTCCTTTTGCCGTGAGCGGTTCTTTCACGGCAAAGGCTACCTTTTTTATTTTTGGGCTCCAAACTTTTTCTACAATTATTATACATCATATGGCACTCCATGGTAAATTTTTGGTGAATTTTTTACTTTATTTGGTATATTTAGGTAATTATATTCTCTTTTTACGATAATTTTTGAAATGAAGCCAAATTTGAACTACAGGTGATTGAATTTTTGAAAAAAATTTAGTAAAACATTTATATTCCTCTTACTCAACACAAAGTAAGGCCTTGCATATAAAAATAAACTAAATTTGGAACATCTTAATACGAAATCATGAACGTTAATCCTCGTTCAAGTGGTTTAAAAATTCTAGAAAATCAACCGATGTGCAAAAATCATGAAATTTGATAATGTGTCATGACATCTTATGGCGAGGCTATGATAAAAAATTGGAAAGGTTTCGCACAAGTTGGCATACACGATGTTCACAAGCTCCAACATCTACGTTATTGGAAAATCATCTCTGATATAGTTGGTTACCAGATTGGAAACAGTATTTTAGATGTTGGTAGATGTTGGTTAAGCAACAAAAGATTTTGCATTGTCAACATATTATCTTTTGCTGTTATTTGGGCAATATAATCTGGAATCTTAGAAACGAAATGTGTTTTCAACGGCTTGGCTGGAGAGGTATGGACATGCTTCTCTTCAAGATTTATGGTCTTCTGGTGAAGTGGGTGGTGCTATGCCCAGCAGACAACAGAAATCAATTCCTGACTATGCCAACTGTATCAAGAGGGAGGCTGGAATGGTATTATGGTACTCTGGCTCCCAATGGCCTAGAGCACAAACTGAAGCTCCAGAAGGCGGTGACTGAAGCATGCCCAGGTGAATCAGAACATACTGTTCAATCGGTGATGGAGGCAGACCCCACGACAGAGCCCTGGTGGTCTTCAATGGAAATCGCTATTATGTAATAGCATTTAGTAGTTATCAGTAGTTTGTTTCTTTCAGCTGAAAACTTGTATCTCTGCTATTTGTGCCCAGTTTGCCTGGCGTGGCAGCTAGTTTCCGATTGAGACTCTAATACGGTGTTGTAAACTTTGTGGTCTTTTATTATCAATTGAAAGGTCGGTGCTTTTGGCCCTTGAACTAAAAAAAAAAAAGGATGCGGCTTCCCGCGGCTGCCGGAGTGGAAGAAGGGAGCTCGTGCGGGAAGCCGTCGCGCGCTTGCGCAACGACACGGAGAGCTTCCGTGACGACTACCGCGACAGCGACCGCGTCATGGATGGCTTGCGCTTCAGAGGGCTGGTATTTTCCCCGGTCGCTAAGTGCTACTCCTCCGTCCCAAAATAAATGACGCTTTAAACTTCCAGAAATAACCGTCGGCAATTATATAATAAAATATATAAATATTTATGCTAAGTAATTAGTATTATTAGAAAAATCTTTAACTCTAGTTTTTCTAATATAATTATTAGAAATATAAATATTATACTTATTTTATACAAGTTGAGTCAAACTTGTAGCATTAAAATCAAAACGTCATTTATTTTGAGACGACGGAGCGAGTAAACGTGAAGGAGAATGGACATTGACATGACAGAGATGGCATACCACTACCAGACATACAACCACCGCATCCACAGATATATCTTCGTTTGGTATATGCTATCACATGACAGGTTTTTTAATGTTCCAGCAATAATTGATAACAAAAAAAAAACTTTTCTAGACACATGTCCATTACCTTTGCATGCATATGCACCTGAAATTCTCATATATATAAGAAATCGTGTATGTGTTAAAGTCCATACAAAATATTTGTATATATTATTTTATAAATGAACCGAGGTTGAGCTCATTAATGACGTCCATGCAGGAATCATAACAACATAGGGTTGATTTAGAGTTCTAAAATACTGTCTTTGTTCAAAATTATAAGTGATTTTAAATTTTTAGTTCATCAGTTTCATTGTTATGTATCTAGACATATTATTATGTCTAGATACATAACTAAATGGATTAACCAAATAAAGATAAAATGACTTATAATTTAAAATGGATAGTGTGAAAACCATCCTATTCTAGTACTTTTTTTTAGAAGTTTGATTAAATTCTTGTGAGTATTTTTAATCATATGTTTTCATGCATACATATAAAAATTATTATTTTTTAAACAAATTTTGAAAATGCGATTTCTGAAAACCACAAAGAGGGGTGACTCATATAGTAGGGGCGGTTAAATCACCAACCGCCCTATACTCTTGAAACCACCGTAGGAACGGAGAGTCGAGGGGCGGTTCGAAAACCGCTGCATTACGAGCGGCCCCTACGGTGGCTGTGTGTAGTAGTGAAGGAAAATCCATTTCAAAGGACGTTCGAGTGCTAGCACTGCCCCATTTTATATTGACACATACTGATCATCATATCATACAATACAAATACAATAATAGATTGAGCAGTAGAAGCGATCGAGTAGGAATGAAAGCAGAGATGACCATCGATCCATGACTAGGACATCCAAGTTCCAACCAGCCAATATATCAATTATCAAACGAGCAGCGTGTCCGCAGATCCCCTGGCGGCGAGGCTACCATGGCGTCGTCGTCCAAGAAGGTGTGCGTGGTCGGCGGCGGCGTGTCAGGGCTGGTGTCTGCCCGCGAGCTACTCCGCGAGGGCCTCGACGTGACGGTCATGGAGCAGAGCAGCGGCGTAGGCGGGCAGTGGCTGTACGACCCAGGACAGACGCCGACGACCCCTCGGCGTGGCCGACGCGCCGAGCAGCATCTACGCCTCTCTCCGACTCAACGCACCGAGGGATGGCATGGGCTTCTCCGACTTCCCGTTCTACCCCAAGAACGACGGCACCGGCGACACCCGGCGATTCCCTGGTCACGGCGAGTTCCTGAGGTACATCAAGGACTTCTGCGACGCGTTTGGGCTCATGGACGTCGTCAGGCTCAACACCAAGGTCCTGCACGTCGGCCTTGCGGCGCCGCTCCCGGCTGACGACGGCACCAAGCGGTGGACGGTGAGGTGGTCCTCGAGCACGGAGGAGGTTGAGGAGGTGTTCGACGCGGTCATCGTCGCCGTCGGCCAGTACACCCAGCCATGGCTCCCGACGATCAGCGGCATGGACAAGTGGAGCAGGAGGCAGCTGCACTCCCACTCGTACCGCGTCCCCGATTCCTTCCACGGCGAGGTGGTGGTGATCGTGGGCTTCCATGAGAGCGGCAAGGACATCGCGCTGGAGCTCTCCAGGGTCGCGAGGGAGGTGCACGTGAGCGTCAAGTCCATGGACAACATCTATGCCGGCATGTCCAAGGCCGTGTCCAGGCACGACAACCTGCACCTCCACCTCCAGATCGAGTGCCTGTGCGAGGATGGGCAGGTAACGTTCGCCGACGGCTCGTGTGTCGTCGCCGACTCCATCATCTACTGCACTGGGTACGACCTGTCGTTCCCGTTCCTGGACACGGGAGGGCTGGTCACCGTCGACGACAACCGCGTCGGCCCGCTGTTCGAGCACACGTTCCCGCCGGCACTGGCGCCGTCGCTGTCCTTCGTGGGCTTGCCCAGGCTGGTGGTGTTTCCGCAGTTCTACGAGGTGCAGGCGAGGTGGGTGGCGCAGGTGCTGTCCGGCCGGAGGCAGCTGCCGCCGGAGGAGGAGATGCTGCGCGCCACCGAGGAGTACCACCGTGCCAGGGAGGAGGCCGGCGTGCTCAAGCGCCAGTCGCACACCATCTTCTTCGACATGGATTACTGCGACGAGTTTGGGGCCAAATACTGCGGCTTCCCGCCGGTGGAGGATTGGAGGAAGGAGCTCATGTGGTCGACTCTCAAATCTTTCAAGGAGGACGACGCGGAGCTCTACCGTGAGACCTACCAATGCAGCGACGTTGTCCTGCAGGGATTGCGCTCCGAGGGCTGGCCGCCGCTCGGGCACCAAGACAAGGAGATCGGCCAAGATGATGACAATCGATCGATGGTTAGCGGAGGCAGCTGCGTGCAATAATTTAGCAAAATTAAATAAACTAGAAGATGTCCCGTGTGTTGTTATCACAAAAAAAAAAAAAAAGTACTAGTTTACAATAAAAGAGTTTTTTGTTTTTAAACAAGAAAAGGACAGGGAGAAACTTTTGCAATTCACTTAAGAATAAAGAATTCATCTACTCCCTCCGTCCCTATTTCAAAGTCTGTTTGGCCTTCATCTAGATACATGCGATTCATTGATTTTTAAAGTTCAATGTACAACGCAGTCGCTCACGACACGCACGCACACTCACCTTTATAAAAACACACATACTCAAACTCTACCCCTATGGGCATCTCCAAAGAACTGGACCAATAGATCAAGAGATTGCCGAAGTCAGCGTTGGCATGTCGTTGTCAATAGGAACGTTTCCTTCATCTAGATACATACAAGAATCATTGAACTTGGACGGAATCTCACCTAGATACATGCATGATGCTTTGAATGGGTTAGCTACAAGTACAGCTACAACAACTCTAAAATAAGGATAGAGGGAGTAGTTTGTAAGGTAAACTAGCCCAAAATCCATACAACTGCACGGCTAATTCAGTGGAGATTATGCATTTGAATAACTTGCAATTAACAGGCTAGAAGTATGGCTATTATGGAGAGATGACATGGATATTCAAGTAGAGGATCATGTGGATGGCTTGCAAGTTAAAATAGACTTGTGATGAAGATTAGTTTTATAAAAAATATAGATGAGTGATTGCCTTGAACTTGTTACCAAATTTAAAAACATCCTCAAACTTCAAATACCAGACAATCTCCCCATTAACTTCAACATGTGATAAATTATCCTTCTATAAACTAGTTCAAAGTCGTTTCAATACTGGTTTTTACTAGCACAGAATGTGGGCCTAGTTTTTTGTTATGCCATCTTTTTTTTTATTTAAGCTTCTAAATGATTTTAAACAAAAAAATAACTAGAATGTTCTATATGTTTTTTTCAAGCACTGTGAGGTGGTGTAGAGCATGTCTCCAACGGAGATCATTTACAAAAAAAAGAGAAAGAATTACAAACCAAAGAACCGAAAACGAATATTAGGGGGTGGTGGTGGTCGTCTTTAAATGACCTCAAGTAAAATGGCTTTCAACCATAAACTTGTATACCACATTGGGATCTATAACGTTGCTATGAATCATGTCAATTCTTAGGTCAATTGAATTTTAAAATTTGAGAAATTAAAATGAATATTTTAGGCTCTAAACAATCTCGTATAAAAATATATCAACTACAATGTTGTATCGTATTTATAGCTTTGATGTTAACCATATCAACATACAAGGCCGTTCATTTTTTTAAAATAAATAGATTTCAAAAATCCTAGAACTTAAAAAATTAATATTTCGACCTCTAGATCCTGGACAAAAAAATTGTCAACACTAAAGTTGTATATTACATTTAGAGCTGTAACTTTGGTATATACCATTTTAACATCCTAGGTCACTCAAAAAAAAATTTAAAATTTGTCAACTTAAAACGGTAGGATCTAGAAGATCTAAAAAAGGGTATGATTTTGTACTCTTTCTGTCCCAAAATTAGTATGAAGTTGTACTCCTTCCGTTCCAAAGTATAAGTGTCATCCTAAGAAAGTATTAATATTTTGTGGTGCATAATTAGTATCATTAGATGAGTTTAATATATTTTATAATGAACTTATTTGGAGATTCAAATATTGTTAATGTTTTTTAAAAACTTAGTTAAAGTTGAAAAAAAATTGAACATCACACATACCATAACGACACTTATTATGGAATGGAGGGAGCAGACGGGTAGAATAATAAGTTGAAAACGAGCCCAACTTGTATCCTCTCTGTTTTAGTTACATTATGTAGATTTGTCCTAAATAAAACTGCTATAAATTTAACTAGATTTATAGAAAAATGTGCAAATATCTAAAATATCAAATTGGATTCACTGCATGCATCATGACATATATCTGATGCTGTCTTTGTTGATATTCTAGGTGTTAATGTATAACATATAATATATAAAGTCAGTCAAAATTACACAAACTCAAAGCTAAAAAGAATTACAATTTGGAACAGAGGAGGATTAAAATAAGTTAAACCGTGTAGATTGTAAAGCATAAATGCACCAAGTTTACAAACGTGTCAAGTGCATATATAGTAAGCTAAAACTCCACTACGGGAAACAGGTCGTTTGTCGAGAGGGGAGCCCCTCGGCGAAGGCTGTATCCCGCTCGGCAAAAAGCTTCGCCGAGCGGAAGTGTACCATGCCGTCGGCAAAACCCTACAGAGAAATTTTTCGTAGGCAGCGACGATTCGCCGAGCACTAGGGACACACTCCCCCGGCGAAGAAGAATGCCTTTGCCAAGAGCCGTAATTTTCTTCTCTCGGCAAATCACTCCGTCGGCGAAGGTCGGGTTTCCCGTAGTGCTCGTTTGGGTATTTTCTTTAAAAGAGGGGGGGGGAGGGGGAGTAGTAGAAACAAGAAACACAGAAAAAGCAGATCCCTTTGGCTGTTGCTTACAAGATTTTGTTTGACAGACAGGTTACAAGTTTGTGGCTGATATAGACACGTAAATAAAACTGGAAAAAGGCATTCTATGCTTTTTTCTTACTGAAATCCTGTTGCGTGATGACAAATGGGAATACCTCTGCAAAATCGGCGACGCATAAGAATACTGAGAGAAATTGACTAGCATACTAGATCATTCCAATTCAACGGATCGGAGATGGAGATAATAGAAGAGAAACGGTCAATCTTTTTAGGTCTGCAGTCTTGGGCACATGTTCATGACTCGTTTTTCTTTTTCCAAACATGTGCTACATGAAGGTTTTTCTAATAAGGGCAAGTGCATTGGAATTGCCTTATACTATATAAATGATCTCATACAATTCCACGTAATCATATATAAGACGATTGATCAGTGACCAACACATACAGTGTTTTTCAAGTTTTTCTTTATAGTAATCAACAAAGGGGAAGTTTAGGCTGTTGCTCTGATACAATTTAGAAGAAAAGCAAAGAATTTGTAGATATGTTCTACTTTTTTAGAGTTCAAGGGTGGGATCACCCAAGCCTTTCGATTATCATCAAAAGACAAAACGTTTTACAGCATTTGTTTGTGATAATCCACAGAACCACACCTCTTCCGAGAGTGGATACCAGAGCAACAAAGATAAAGGTAAAAGGTAAACAGCTGCCGAAGCGTTTGCCAAACTAACATAAGATGGCCTCTGAAACTGAATCAAAGAAAAGTTGACAGATAAACTGACGCTGCTCCATCTCCAGGGAAAACTCAGCACGCCGGTTCCATCAGTACATCCAGTGCGCCCAGCCATGACACATTGAGCTTATCCTCACCTTCTTCTCCCTGTTTCCAGCTTTTCACCACCGGCAAGACTTGAGCTGTGGTGCTTGCTCCCAGCACCCTGATTTGCTTCACACATCTTTGAGCCAATGTACCTGTTTGGCTTCCTCCTTTAACTTTGCCATGATTGATTCCAGGGCAATCTTGTCTACTGGACATATAGAACTTTCCAGTTCTTTAGGTGTCCATGGATCTTGAAGTATAAAACTGCCATGTTCTTCCATCCTACATGCTGAAAACAAGACTCATTCCTGAGTTTCCATATGGACCAGATAACAGCAGCACTTACTATGTTAATAACAGTATACTTCTTGGGACTAAGCCAACAGTTTCCTATTGATTCCAGGCTACTACCAATGGACTTATCTATGATCACAGAAATTGTAACCCAACATTGTTTGGCAACAGCACAATCAAAGAAAAGGTGTTGACATGTCTCCACCTCAGAGCAAAACAAACATGTTTTATCTTTAACTTCCCTACGCTTTGCCAAATTAAATATTTTCTACTTCTGCTCTGCCTGATCCTTAATTCCTAGTCTGCATTGTTGTTTGCTCGTAAGGCCTAAATCATCATATTCTAAAATTTATGCAGCTTCTAACGTGTTTACTCTGCTGTTGTGCATTCTTGACCAAGCACTATTTTAACTGGTAAAAGCATAGCTTTCAGGGGTTAGTGTCGTAGGGCCCATGTAATTGAAAAGTCAGGTGTAGCTTGTGCCTTCTGTTATGCAAAAAGTGAAGTCATCTTTGCAGCCATTATTTTCATAGATTATGATCTGCAAGACTGCAAAAGACCAGACCACCACATACATCAGCCTGACAAGCACCTTAGACAAAACCTTATGGGACAATTAGGTGTATGCGAGCGGGAGTGTCTCCACATCCAGGAGCTAGCCCGTCCAGGCCCAAGACTAAGAACACCAAGGTGCATGGCCCAGAGTGGGTCTGCGATTCCTATCTGTAATGGTAGAGCCCAGTAGATAGATAAGGGAAAGGAGAGATCAGACTCTGTGAAGGAGTTTGTTCGTGTGTGGTTGGTGCCGTGGCAGCATCGGGCCACCCTGGCTCAGGCCGTGCCCACGGGCCGGTAGGGCACGGGCCTGGTCGGCCCACAAGCCATTGGGCCGTGCCTGACCAGTCCACCGTACCGAGGGGTTGGTCTAGGCCGGGCACGGCGTGCGGCCCGGCCCAAAAAGCACGACCCAATAGTGCTGTTTTTATATTTTTGCACTAGTGGGCTATTAGCTTGGTGCACTGTTTTTTCTATTTTTGAGGAGTAGCTAATGGGTTGGTGTGGTCTGTTGGGCTGTTTCTTTCTATTTTTTTTTTATTAGATAGGTGGCTGTTTTTTTTAGGAGATGACTTTGGACCGGGCCGTGCCTGGTTGGCCCGCGTGTCTTGGGGTCGGCCTGCGCCGCGGCCCACACCAGCACCGAGCCAGCCCGGCTTTGGCCGGGCCGAAAAAAGCGGGCTCCGTGCGGGCCACCGTGCCCCGTGTTTTTTGCTCAGGGATTATCGCGCGGTGCTAACAGGGAGGCGCTCCTAGACCGCGCGGCGAAGATGGTGACGGACCCACGGCGACGAGCAATGCGAGGACCTGGCCCTGTCCGACGGACACCAACACGGTCGAGGACTGACGACTTCGGCAGTGCGAGCTGAGGCGCTAGTCATGAAGTGGAGCTCCAACCCAGGACCGGTGAATCCATCGTGGGGAACGCCGCCGCAGCAGCCACCATGCTCAAGACGGTGCAGGGACCCACTGGGACCGCGCCCGGCGTCGGTGGGGATGGAGGCCGCCGGCCGGAGAGGCCTTTGGTAGCCGCCGGAGAGGACGTGAATACCTCTGCAAAATCGGCGACGCATAAGAGTCCGGTCTAGAACACTGATCTGATCGGTTTTTCGACCAGTGTCAGTTAACCCACGCACTGGGAACCCCACAAAGGAGACTTTGTTCAGCAGCTCATCGTTGGAAGACCCTGTCACCTATATAAGACTCTTATTCAGTGCTCGAATAAACTTGTATCTGCTGGCTGTTAAGCATTCGAGAAATGTAATGTAAAATCAAGTCGCACTTTTATTAGTTTAGAATTCTGAAACAGTAGTGTATTAGTACAAGATTGCTGTTCTTCAGAAATCTGAAGAGAGTACGTTGGTCCCACAGTTCTTTTCTAGTTGTGTGCAGTGCATGTATTGACCAATACATTTATTAGGTCACACGGGACAAATCAAACAAAGTTGACCAATAAAAGAATATCATCTGAAACTATAGATGTACATTCGCCCCATGAAATTCGGCCCGGTCCGTGGCCCGGCCTTTTGGCCCGGTCGTGGCACGGCCCGGCCCGACATGTCGCGGGCCACGAGGCGGCCCGCACCCGGTGCGGACGGGCCATGGCCGTCGCCTCGGCGGCGAGGCATCGGCACTGGTCCGGCCCGGTCAATAGAATTGGCCGGTGCGGCCCGGTGATTAAAAAGTCACAACAAAAGAATAGCCCAACATGAAATCAGCCCAACATGAAACCCTAGCACCTAAGGCCACATTTCGCCATCGCTCCCTCACCCGGTCACCAGTCGCCCCCGCCGCCGTCTTGCACTGCTCCGCGCCCGGCCGCTGGTCGTGCGGTGCTCGCCGCCCGCCTTCTTCGCTCCCCTCGCGCCGCCGCCGCGCGCGCGCGCTTTCGCCGCCCGCCCTCCTCCAAGGCCACTCGCCGCCCCTTCTCCTCTCTCGCGTTGCTTGCCGCCGCCGAAGCTCCTCCTCCTCGCCTTGCGACGCTCGGCACGCCGCAGCGTTCCCCTTCCCTCTCGTGGGCGCGGGCGGGCGCGTTCGCCGTTTCCGGCATCGCCCAAAAAAGCGGCCGTGGGCGTGCCATGGCGCGCCGCGCGGCCGCGGCGACGGTGTGGCACGGCCGGCTGGCCCGTGGCCCGACAAGCACGCGACCCGGCCGTGCGGGCCCGCCCGATCGGGCCGCGGGCGGGCCAGCACGCCCGTTGTACATCTATATCTGAAACAGACCACCACATGCAGCCTGACAAGCAACTTAGACAAAACCTTATCATCAGCCTGTTGTGTCTTTGTATGTTTCCAATGGGAAGATGATTAAATATCAATGGTGATCATAGCGACACATCATCACAGCTTTCCTTTTCAAACATTGCTTGCACAGTTGCATTCTTCTATACTGCGTGCAACTGAAAGATCGAAAAGGGAAAACAATTCAAGGCCACACATGGTTTTCCGTGATTCATGAAGTGGTTTCATCCATTTTTGCTTCAGTTATTAGAGCCTTAGAGGAGAGACGCCACGGCGGCGAGGCCAGATGGTGTCATCAAGCAGAAGGTGTGCGTGGTCGGCGCCGGGTTGTCGGGGCTGGCGTCTGCACGCGAGCTCCTCCGCGAGGGCCACGACGTGACGGTCATGGAGCAGAGCTGCGGCGTCGGCGGGCAGTGGCTGTACGACCCGGGGACCGACGGCGGCGACCCCTCGGCGTTGCCGGCGCGCACAGCAGCATGTACGCCTCCGTCCGGCTCATCAGCCCGAGGGAGATCACGGCCTTCTCCGACTTCCCTTTCTTCCCCAGCAGCGACGGCGCCGGCGACGCACGGCGGTACCCGGGGCACGCCGAGTTCCTGAGGTACCTCAGGGATTTCTGCGACGTGTTCGGGCTCATGGATGTCGTCAGGCTCAACACCAAGGTCCTTCACGTCGGTCTGGAGGCGCCGCGCGTCGCGGACGACGGCGTGAAGCGCTGGACGGTGAGGTGGTCCACGAGACACGGTGACCGTGAGGGCGACGCGGTCACCACGGAGGAGGTGTTCGACGCCGTCGTCGTCGCCGTCGGCCAGTACACCCAGCCAAGGCTCCCAACGATCAATGGCATGGACAAGTGGAGTAGGAGGCAGCTGCACTCCCATTCGTACCGCGTCCCCGATTCCTTCCACGGCGAGGTGGTAGTGATCGTGGGCTTCCATGAGAGCGGCAAGGACATCGCGCTGGAGCTCTCCAGAGTGGCGAGGGAAGTCCACGTCAGCGTTAAGTCCATGGCGGGCGTCGCTCCCGGCGTGGCCAAGGCTGTGTCCAGGAAAGACAACCTGCACCTCCACCTCCAGATCGAGTGCCTGTGCGAGGATGGGCAAGTAATGTTTGCCGACGGCTCGTGTGTCGTCGCTGATTCCATCATCTACTGCACTGGGTACGAACTGTCGTTCCCGTTCCTGGACACGGGAGGTCTGGTCACCGTCGACGATGACCGCGTCGGCCCGCTGTTTGAGCACACCTTCCCACCGGCGTTGGCGCCATCGCTGTCCTTCGTGTGGGCTTGCCCAGGCTGGTGCTGGTGCCGCTGTTCTACGAGGTGCAGGCGAGGTGGGTGGCGCAGGTGCTGTCCGGTCGGAGGCAGCTGCCGCCGGAGGAGGAGATGATGCGCGCTGTTGAGGAGTACCACCGCGCCAGGGAGGAGGCCGGCGTGCCCAAGCGTCTCTCTCACGCCATCTTCTTCGACATGGACTACTGCGACGAGTTTGGAGCTAAACACTGCGGCTTCCCGCCGGTGGAGGAGTGGAAGAAGGAGCTCCTGTGCTCGGCTGTAGCACGCATGAGGGACGACGACATGGAGACCTACCGTGACAGTTACCACGACGACAGCGACCTTGTCCTGGAGGGCCTGCGCTCGGAGGGCTGGCTGCTGTGACACCCACCACAAGATCAAGAGGTGGTCGGCCAAGATGATGACGACGGCGTACCAGAGCTGGACACAACCACTGACACTGCGACACAGATCTATTAGTCTACTACATACACTATTCTAGGCGTGATGAATTGGGAGAAAAGTACAAATCATGATATTTTGGGAAAATAGTATTACAAGTCATAGTCATCGAATGATTGAAGAGGTGACATAAAACCGCGAATTGTAAAATTTCCCTTCCCCAAAATCAGCCAATGTTATGGTTCGCGGAGGAGTTATTATGTGTTTAAGGGAGAATTGGCTATAGGACATTGAAAGTGGCCTCTCTTTGCTAGCATACATGTAAAATGGGGACATTGAAAGTGGCCTCTCTTTGCTAGCGGACATGTAAAATGGAGCAGTTTGCTGGTGGACATTCTATTTTTTTGTCAAATTTACTGGTGGATACTTAATACATTAAATATTCATTTTCAACTTAGGAGAGAGAGAGAGAGAAGAGTGATGAAAATTCATTTTGCCCCCTTCCTCTTTCTTCTTCCTAACTCCTATTCTTCTCTCTCGTCGTTGGGGCGGGCCTCTGCGACGATGCGGGCGGCGGTGGTGGATGACAATGGCAAGGCCTACAGGGAGCACGCACGGGACGGCCGCCGGGGGGATTGGGGTCGTAGGGAGCACAGGGGCGGGGCTGGGGTCGGCGTCATCCCTGACCACTGGAGGAGTAATGGCTGTGTCGGTCCTCCCATGGAGGCGTGGTGGGAGTGGAGCAGTGGTGGTGGGCGGAGGAGTAGCCGGGAGGTGGTGGGCCGGACGGTGGCGAGTGCGCCGTTGTGCTGCTGCTTCCCATGCGCGGTGGTGGAGCTCATCGTGCTCGCGTCGCGTGCGCATGCCCACCATGCTGTGCCGACGCGTCCCCCGCCAATCGTGGGCCAAGAAGGATGAGATGGTGGGGCTTCTCGCCCAACGCCTCGAGGCGGCGACCAAGGACCGAAAATAGAGGGAGTGAGGTAGAAGAAAGAAGTAGGGGTAAAAGGGACAATTCACGCCGCTTCTCTTTCTAAACCAGAAATAAATATTTTGTTGGGCGGAGTGTCCACCAACAAATTTACTAATACTCCAGCAAATCGCTCTATTTTGGGTGTTTGTCAGCAAATGGAGGTCACTTTCAAATGTCCAGAGCCAATTGTCCCATTAAATAAACGAGTGGTTTGCTTGTCAATTTTCAAACTTATTGAATCTAGACCGTATTGAGATCTATAATGGCCTAGATCATGTCAATATTCGGAGTCATTTGAAAATTTAAACAATTTGAATTTTAAAGTGTTAAAAGCGGAAATGTATATTTGCATGGGCCTCCAAGGTCATTGTTTTTTAGAAAAAATGAATTTCAAAACTATTGAGAATTTTTTTAAAAATAATATTTGGGTCTCGAAATGATCTCAGATAGAAAAGTTGTTAACAACAAAGTTACATATCCAATTTAGAACTACAACTCTGGCACAACTCAAGATTTTTCTTAAGCAAGCTTACCATAGTTTGAGATTTTTTTTCAACTCGAGGGAAGTTGAAGAGATCAAAATCTCGATGTTTGTATTGGAATAGCTGTAATGTCCCGATCATTACATAATGTTGATAATCATGTCTACCATCCTCGATGCATCAATCAAAAAACTTAATTGCTCAAATTCTATGTCAAAGCAGTTAAGTCTGACACTATTGTGCAATGACGGATCGTCTGATAACTTTCTTCACCTTTTGCCCCACCTGTCAGCCTAGGTGGCACCGTCTCCACACCTTGCACAGCAGCCACTCTCTTTCACCCTCATCTCGATCCCTTTCTTTCTAGTCAAGAAAAGCAAATGACACCAAGAACAAAGGAAGAGGAGGATAGAAGGAAGATGGAGGAGGACGACACCAAGATGAAGTCAGGGACGACTTTCATCAAGTGCTCATTATCCCTTACATCTCATTACTAGGGATTCAACTAGGAGAGCTCATTATCCCTTACATGCATTTGGTGGAGATGAGAAGCAAGAAGTTCTAAAATGATCTCAACATTGGTCACTATCACTCATTCTTAACTAGGATTTCTTTGGTGAGTTCTTCTAGAATCAACATGGAACCCTAGAGACCAACTTAATCGGCTTCCAATTGTCCCTATCTACGTCTATGTTGTATCTAAAGTCAATCTGTCTCCTCCATGCTTTAGCAATGGATTTCTTGTGCATCCTGATTACTTATACACCATTGCATTCATATATACAAATAAAAGCAACTGAGGAAGGACCGTTGAGCACAGCCCTGAGTTTTGTATTGAACCTCAAATTAAAAAGTTCTTTTTTTTTAGAATAGGAGGGTAGAAAGAGCTCCTACTAAAATATATTAAAAAAACAACCAAGACGATTACAAGTGTTCAAAAACAAAACCAAAAAGAGCTAAAGGAAAAAAAAAAGACAAAATGTACAAAGGTGAGGAGGAGCTAGCTTAGGATACAAAGAAGGAAACAAAAAAGATTAAAGCTATCACACAAGCTGCTCTAGCCATGGTACAATATCAGGAAAATAGCTCTTTTGGCCCTTCATAAGAGTTGTTCAAAGGTGCATTTGAAGAGCCGAAGGCATCTCAGGCAATCAGCAGGAATCCCTCTACAAATCACATCATTCCTAATCGATCAAATACTCCAGCTCATGATAATCATAATCTCCATGAAGAAATTGAAATTTAGATGCAGTCTAAAATTTTCAAATCTTTAGAAAGCATCATGGGTGCTAATAATCATTAGACCAATCAAGCCCCCAACAGTTCCTGGCAAAATCACAGTCCATGAAGAGGTGGCCCACCATTTCCTTCTCACTCATGGGACAAAGTACACAATCATATATACGAAGGAATATGCATGTTCTTTCTTTTCAGAATATTGTGAGTGCTTAGCCTGTCCCTTACTAGAAGCTAGAAAAAAAAACTTATGTTTGTGTTGACAGGAGGATTTCCAAATTTGCTCGAAAATTGGGTGAGTTTCAGCACTGCCCATTAGATGTCGATAGGCCTTTTTTGAGGAAAAGATATTATTGCTCCATATATATATGTCCAGGTATCATGATCACCATGCTGATGAGATTTAATGATGCTTTCAATTTGCTCAAACTGACCAAAAGCCTCCACTGAGAGAGGGGAGAAAGAATAGGCTGGCAACATTGCCATTTGACATCATATTTCTAAGGGAAATCACAGGTTTCTTGACAAAGGAAAATAACTTAGGGAAAGTATGTTTGAGGGGCTAGCCATTCCAACAGTCTTCCCAAAAAAAAAAAAAGGCAAGATTCACCATCCTTAGCTACTACTAAAGCCATACCTTTAAACTTATCAAGAAGTTTCAAGATGTCCCTCCACCAAAAGGACCCTTTCTTCACACGACTAGGCAGTTTTTCCGTTTGTGTAATGCTTTTCTCAAACTAGGTGAACCCAAGGTAATGCTTTTCCCAAACTAGGTGAACCCAAGGTATGTCAACTCTGTTGTAAAACTTATGCAAGTTTTTCAAAAGCAAGGCTTCATTCTGAGTTTTGGATCCAGAACCCCAAGACCTCTTTCCGCTTTTGATTTAGTGACAATTTGCCACACAACTTTTGCATTTATTCTATTATTATCATCAGACCCTCTCCACAAGCAATGCTTTCTAAATCCATCTACCTACTCTCTTATTAAAGCATGGAGAAGGAAGGTGCATATGTAAAATGTGGGAAGAGGTGAAAACTGAATTTGTAATTTGCAACTTTCTAGCTTGAGATAGGAAAAGAGAAGTGCTCACAAGTCTTCTCTCACACCTAGAAACCAGATGCATAAAGTCTTCAATTCTTGGTTTTGTTAGCAAAGAGGTAAACCCAGATAAGTGAAAGGAAAATTGCCAATCGAGCATCCAAAGGTGGGAGCAAGGTCTATCACCCTTTCTTCAGACATGTTGATAGGCACCATCATGGATTTGGCAAAAATGACTTTAAGTCCAGTGGAAGCAGCAAAAGTGTTTAAGAGGGCTTTCAGAGTGAAGAGCTGACTGCTGCTACCTCAAATTAAAAGTCGAGCACCAAGGTAGGCCCCTATGCATTCTATCCTTCTGCAAATGCATAATAGAATATATGCTAATTATGCATGTCATGTATACTAAAGCATATGACTACGTCCCATAATGTAACGTCAGTCTAAGTCCTTATTCACTCTCATACTTTAGAGTCATGATTGCATATATGGGGCTGTTTGGATGGTCTCCATAACTCGCCATGATTAAAGTTGGGCAGCCACGGACAAAAGCTGACGTTTGGTTCTCACCTCGTCTTGCGGTTGCCACAGCTTTTGCAGTAGCGTGATGTGTGGTGCTAGAAACACTCGCCACAAAAAGTGTGGCGCAGCTTCCGTGGCAGCGGCAGGCTTTGGCTGCCAACCAAGCAGCCCCATAGAATGTAACATATATGCTTATTCACTTAGAATGTACGAGTAAGTGATGGGCTTCTCACTGCTGTCATAAGATAGAAATTACTTTAGTATAGCTAATGAACATTAGGAAGAAGCAAGATCTAAAAACACAACCAAAGGTAATGAATACGTGTGAGGTTTCGCCCGGGGGTGGGGGTAGGGGCAATGTAGAGATGGTGTCTCGGGTTTGTTATGCTTTACCGGTTTGACTGTACCTCCAATCTTTTAAGTAAATCAAACCGGTATAATCTCTAATTTGGTTTCTCAACGGTCCAACCACCGGTTCAGTTATGTTCAATCCTATATACTATAGTAGGGTGTGTGGTGGTGTATGAACAAACAATTTTTAATTTCATAATACACAAACAATTTTTTGTGGTTCAAAACAAAAAATCCACTCGGGATCCCACCCGATTCCAAGATGCATCTTGATATGGGAATCTTGGGCACCTTTGAGTGTCAAAATGTTCCTCTGGTTTGCCGTCCGTAGGCAACATTGGACCGCGGACCGGAGGACACGCCATGGACTGGATGCACATGCGAGCTGCTGGATATGTGACCAAGGACTGGGACCGATCACATCGTAGTGGGCTGTTCATACTCCAGGCAAATTTGCATAATGGCACGAGACACACACGCTTGGCGGACCATCTTAGGAGGTGCCTGCCAGAGCGATCAACGAGTGGTGGGACAACTGGCGAGATCAATGGGCCGGGGCGCTCTGAATCTCTTCGCCCTCATCGCATGGGAGATTTGGAAGGAGCGGAAACGCTTGGTGCTTCCGGAGTCAACATAAGAGTAAACATGCTCATGGCGGGGATAAAGTATTAAGCCGATTAGTGGGTGCTGGGGCACCAAGCACCTTGGTTGTCTAGTTCCGAGAGTAACAGGCAACGAGCCATGAGCAGCATTGAGGCTCCCGAGTGCGTAATTGGAGATTTGTATGGCACCCGGGTTGTATCAAAACAATCTAATTCTTCTTAATATAAAAACGTACAAGCCTTTTGGGTCATTGAGAAAAAAACGAAAAAATCTCTATCATTTCTATATTTGCAGTTTCCTTCTCCATTTGCCATATAGAAAACGATAAACCCTCAAAACGAGTCACATCTACCCTCTTAGGTTCCATTTGGATCTTTAAAATTGAATTCATTGTATAAACTACGGTTGTGCTAGTTCCCGTGGTACTATGATCCCTACAATTTTGGCTTTCAACTGAGCTAGAGGATATTATGATCCCTGCAATTTATGCAGCAGTCATCAATAGTTCTTTATATCATCTGCCTGCATGTTCAAAACTCATCTTCTGCCTACTTTTGCTTAACGTGTTAAGCCATGTATCAGACTCCTTTTTTTTCCTTAAAGCAACACAACCACACGTTCGTGGCCGCTCTCGGGCCCGGTCAACCGCATGCCCGTCCACCAGCGCCTAGGTCCACAGGGTGCAACGGTCACAAGGCGGCGGGGCGCGCCCCTGTCCCACCCGCGGCTGGGACCCCACCGCCGCGCCCACCCACCGGACCGTCACGGCTGGCGGTGGGTCCTCCCTCAGCGACGGCCCAGGACACAAGCCCACCTTTGGCCCGCATCGCCGCGGCCCGCCCCTGCCGGTGTTGGTCGGGCGCTGCTTCAACTGCCTCTCCGACGAGCATGTGCATGCGTTACGCACCTTCCCGTCGTCTGCTCTTCTTCCGCCCCGCGAGGGCCGTTAGGCGCATCGCTGCCGCTGAAGGTGCCGGAGGCCGCCATGGCGCGCCGCCGGGCAAGCGTGGCCGCCGGCCTCGCGGGGCGAGTCGTGCTCGGCGTTCTCACGGGGCTGCACCCCGGGCCCTCCGCCGGCCTGGATCGGGCAGCGGCGGTGTCCCGTCGATGTTGTCTTTGTCGGTTAAGCCACAATCGGCGATTCCCCGACCCCTTCCGTCGCCTACACCGCAACCTCCACCACGGTGGAGCCTACGCCGCGCCCCTGAACTATCGGCTGGAGTTGCGCTGGGGTGGGCCTCGGCGAGTGGCTTTCAGGTGGCCTCCCCGCTCACTCTTGTGTCGGGTGAGGCTGAGTGCCGCCCCTATTTGGATGGACCCGATGCTAGATGAGATCGCGGCCTCCCCTCGTCGTGCACCAACCTTCCTCGCCGGCGGATGCTGTTGTGTTGGAGGTGCCTCGATGAGGTCGCTATGCGCGCTTGGTACGATGACGACGCCTTCCTCGTCGCAGACCATTGCATGAGGAGGTTGTGTCTGAGTTTGTGTCGGCCCGACGTAATTCAACTTCAGCCTCTGGTCCGAAACAGTTGTTCAGGCCGTGCACCACCTGGCGTCGCTTGAGCTACCACTACCGACCTCGGTCGGAGTGGGGCGGATGCGGGTCTTGAAGGTGGCGGTTTCGCTCACGGCAGCCGTAGCGAGCCCGTGACCACGCCGCCGGCTAGGAGTTCGTGGCCACTTTCATGAAGCCGCCGAGCCCCTCCATTCTCTTCCACGCCCCTTGAGGGAAAACGCTCGCGCCAAGACGCCTCCTGAGCTAATGCCCAAACACAAGGCGCGGTTAGCAGCAAAGAGTGGGTCCAGGCTCCATAGGCCGAGGACCGGCAAGGAGAGTTTTGCTCAAGAAGGTGGGGATTGAGGTCGAGGCCGAGCTTGAAGATGCTGTCTCCTGGGGCGAAGCCACGTACGTGTGTTCCCGAGTGCACCGGCACCAGGCAAATTTTTTTTTTATGTGATTAGCACATATGTTTCACCGTGTGTGCACTCCCTTGGAATCGAAACGTGCACCACCTCCAGGCTGCAGCTACGTAACTTGGCTCAGGATCGAGAATTCGAGACCCATCAGACCTGATCAGTTGTACGTGTATATACAGGCCTGTGTGTATATATATATATATGGACGCACGGCCCAACAGACTAACAGTTGTGATGAACATGATATTTCTAAGTTGGAAATGGATGAGGCTTACATTGATCCAACTAGGCCAAGGAAAAAAAAACGGAATTAACAACAAACATCATTTTCAAGTCGATTGTTTTAATGAAGTTCTTGATTGGTTGATACAAGAGCTTGATAGTCGCTTCAATGAGACTACCTCTCAATTACTTGTATGCTCGGCAGCATTTAATCCAAGGGATTCATTTCAAGATTTTAATGTGGATAGTTTGATTAGCCTGGCTAAATTATATCCAAGTGATTTTGATTCAGTGCAATTGAGGGAACTTCACACTCAGCTTTGTCTTTATATTGTTGATGTATGAGAAGATGATAGATTTGTCAACATTCCATCCATTGTCGAGCTTTCTCAAAAAAATGGTAGCGACAAGAAAACATCTTACATATCCCTTGGTTTATCGACTTTTTGAAGCTAGTACTTGTATTGCCCGTTTGTTACAAGCTACGAGTCGAGAGGATTTTCTCAGCCATGAAAGTTGTGAAAACAAATTTGCGCAAACCGTATGGGTGATCAGTATATGAGTAATAGTCTCATTTGTTATGTGGAAAAAGAAAATGATGAAAAGTTACAAATGAGGTTGTAGTGGATCGCTTCAAGAAAATGGCTGAACGCAAATACTAGGAGTAGTAGGTAAGTAATTGCTTTCATTTTTGTTCATCGATATAAAAACCTTTGGAGAATATTGAATCATCTAACTAATACCTTTATTGACAGGTCATTGTCTTAGCAATTTAGTGATGGACTTCATCACGCCGATCTTAAACGTTTTGTTACCATTTATTTATTATCATTTAACAATTCATGTGTCGGCATTCTTCCTTTTGGTAAGTATGTCTTCTATTAGTACTGCTATTTTCTCACTATACATGTAGTTATTACTGCGTATATTGGTTGCTGAAGTCGCTAAGTGTTATTAGTGCACTTTCGGGTACTCCGTGCTCTAGCTTCGCCCTGGCTGTCTCCTTTGACGAGCTACAGGGCTGCTTCACGGGACCTGACGCTGAGGTCAACATGGAGGCCATGGAGGCTTTCCTTCTTCGCGGGGGAAGAAGCGGCGCATCGGTGCAGCCGGTCTGGTTTGACAGTGCTTATGTCTCGGCGCAAAATCTGGTTATCATGTAATCAGTTTAGGGGTGCTTCCAATAGTTAGGTTGCTTGCTTTGTGATGTGTCCTTGTGTGTGTGTTCGGTTTCTCTCTTTCACAACATGATGTCCAGCATCTTGGCTTAGTTTGTATTTGGATTTGATTTTTCCTCCTCTTAATGAAACACGGGTGAATGACCTGATTGAGAAAAAAAAAACACACCCACACGCGTGATTTCGAAAAAAAAAAATCAACTGCCTACTTTTGTTTGCACGTGCCCACCATAAGATACATATATCGACAATGCTACCGTGCATTTTGAACGACATCATATATTGAACATCTAATGACGACACTATATATTGACGAGTTTGCAGAGTGGGAGCAGTTGAAGTGCGCAGGAAATTGAAAACAGAGACGGGCCATCCGTGACTAGGACTTGCAGTTGCATCCAGGGCCAATATCAGACGAGCAGCGTGCGTGTCTGCAGATCCATCGGCGAGCCGGCGAGGCCGAGGCGAGATGGCGTCGTTATCCAAGAAGGTGTGCGTGGTGGGCGCCGGTGTATCGGGGCTGGTATCTGCCCGCGAGCTGCGTCGGGAGGGCCACGACGTGAGGCAGTGGCTATACGACCCGAGGACCGACGCCGGCGACCCCCCGGCGTGGCAGGCGTACACAGCAGCATCTACGCGTCTCTCCGGCTCAACACGCCCAGGGAGAGCATGTTAGTTTTTGCTAGGTCACCCCAACATATATCTCCATATATGTTAGTTTTTGGCTCGTCCTGATCAGGCAATATAAAATGGTAAACCAGACGTGAGATCAGCGTTCAATCATGAAGTTATATAAGGTGTGTGACTGTGTGGAGGACAAGCATATCTGCATCAGCACAAGTATTAACGACAATCAAAGCGCCAGGATGAATTGGAGGCCGGCCAGTAAAAGATATATCAGAACTTGCAACCATCGGCGGCGAGTAGGGTCAGCTGAAGTGAGTAGGAACGGCCATACCCATACGTGACCAGGACTTGCAACCAGCCATTATATCTGACAAGCAACGTGTCTGCAGGTCCATCGGCGGCGAGGAGAGATGGCGTCGCCCAAGAAGGTGTGTGTGGTCGGCGCCGGCTTGTCGGGACTGGTATCCGCCCGCGAGCTGCGCCGGGAAGGCCACGACGTGACGGTCATGGAGAAGAGCGACGGCGTCGGTGGTCAGTGGCTGTACGATCCGAGTACCGACAGCGGCGACCCCCTCGGCGTGGCCGGCGTGCACAGTAGCATCTACGCCTCTCCGGCTCAACACGCCCAGGGAGAGTATGGACTTCTCCGACTTCCCCTTCTACCCGAGCAGCGACGGCACCGGCGACGACAGGCGATACCCGGGGCATGCCGAGTTCCTGAGGTTCATCAGGGACTTCTGCGACGCGTTCGAGCTCATGGACGTCGTCCGGCTCAACACCAAGGTCCTGCACGTTGGCCTGTCCGCGCCGCTCGGCACTGAGAATGGCGTGACGCGGTGGACGGTGAGGTTCTCGAGACATGGTGACTGTGAGGGGCGAGGTGGTCACCGAGGAGGAGGTGTTCGACGCCGTCGTCGTCGCCGTAGGCCAATTCACCCAGCCAAGTATTCCAACCATCAACGGTAGTTTCTGGCTTCTGATCGATTAAGTTGTTGTCGCTACAGAATTGAGATTTGTGATCTTGGTTAACTGAGCTGCTGCTGCTAGTAGTATAGGTATGGACAAGTGGAGCAGGAGGCAGCTGCATTCCCACTCGTACCGGACCCCGGACTCCTTTGAGGACCAAGTGGTGGTGGTCGTGGGATGTCACGCAAGCGGCGTGGACATCGCGCTGGAGCTCGGCACAGTGGCGAGAGAAGTGCACATCAGCGTCAAGTCCGTGGACGACGACGTCTCCATCTTCCCCGGCATGAGGAAAGCTGTGTCCAAGCACCACAACCTGCACCTCCATGTCCAGGCAAGTTTCTGCTTGTTCATGGACGTGGACAACAATTTCTCTACATATATTTTCTGATTTGATGGAAAACCATACATATGACCCGTCATGGCTTGCGTTTATGTGTAGATCAATTGCTTGTGCGAGGATGGGCAGGTGGTGTTCGCCGATGGCTCCTCGGTTATCGCCGATGCCATCATCTACTGCACCGGGTGAGCGAGCACAGCAAGCAGTATAGGTCCATCTATTTTCAGCTCCTCTGATCAATATAGACTTACAGATGAATACAATAACATAACGGCCTCCTTGCAAATATATGAACTGAAGGTATGACTACTCGTTCCCGTTCCTGGACACGGGAGGTCTGGTCACCGTCGACGACAACCGCGTTGGACCGCTGTTCGAGCACATCTTCCCGCCGGCACTGGCGCCGTCGCTCTCATTCGTGGGCATACCAAAGAGGGTGGTCGCGCCATGGTTCTACGAGATGCAGGCGTGGTGGGTGGCGCAGGTGCTGTCCGGCCGGAGGACACTGCCGTCGTCGCAGGAGATGATGCGCTCCGCCGAGGAGTACCACCGCGCCAGGGAGATGGCCGGCATGTCGAAGCGCCTTACGCATGACATCTTGGACGACTATGACTACTGCGATGAGTTCGGGGAGAAGCACTGTGGGTTCCCACGGTTCAAGGATTGGAAGAAGGAGCTCCGGTGGTCGTCCATCGCAAGACAAAGGGGCGATGGCTCGGTGACGTTCCGAGACATCTACCACGACAGTGACTTGGTTCAGAAAGGCTTGCAGGCACAGGGTTGGCTGTCACAGTCGCACCAAGAAAAGTAATAAATCTTGAATATACATGGTGAGAAAGTAGCCTTTTTCTAATACAACTAGCATGGATGCACAACATACATTAATGTTGAATGCACTTATATAGGCTAGTTGGTTATTATGTTTTCATGGTGTGAAGTTTTCAAACATTTATACATCAATTATAATGTTTTAGAAAGTTTCAAGTTTCTTTTGATTTGTTACCTTTTTTTCTATAGATAGGTTCACAAGCTCTAAATATTTTGTTTTGATTTATCTTATCCTAATATCTACCGATAGGAGTTTTAGAAGCATAATAAATATGTGTATTCCTTGGTTTAAAAACGTTATCAAGTATTTATTGATCTTTTAAAGAAAAAAATACACAAACAGTTCAACATAATGAGGAGGTAATTTGAAAGGTTTATAAGTTTAGGAGGTAAGATCTCTAGTTGTAGAGTTTAAGGGAGAAAGTCTGACTTAAACGATAGTTTTTTTAGTGGAGACTTCAACGACAGTTGAGAGTGCCAAAGTGAACGGGTCCCTTTGGATGGGCTTTTAAACCTGTTTTTTGCTTTTTACCAGAGCCAAAAAGTCTGTTTTTGCTCTAGTACAAATTGAAAGCTGCCTTTTCCCTGCTTTTGGGCTGAAAAGGTTAGCCACCTGCCAGTTGTTATGTGCATACCAGTTCGATTCTTTACGTTCTTTCACCATCCGTGTCATCTTCCATCACGGTCTCGTGGATCGAAACGAGCAACGTTTCTACCAGGCCCATCCAACCCCGGCTCCTCCCTCCCCTTTGGCCGGCCTCCCCTCTCCGGCTCCCACTTCCAAAGGCCAGCGAGCCCCGGCGGCCGAGATCCTAGCGGCCACCACCTCCGTCTCGGCGAGCTCCCGGTTGGCGGCGCGGCCTCGCCCTTCCATTCGGTGGCACTCCCCTCCGCCAGCCTTCCCCATTGAGCGCGTGAGGTTTGAGAAAAGAGGGAGTGAGATATTGACAAGTAGGGGCTGCTGGCATGTGGGACCCATGAACACTTGCTTTTCCAAAAGCTATAGTTGTGCTACCAAAGGGCTTTGGGCTTCTTCAAAAGCACACAAGTCACAACAGCTTTTGAAAAGTCCAAAGTTGACATCTGTTTTTTCAAAAGTCGCTGCTCAACCAAACATACCCTTCATCTATACAACCCTATTACTTTCATTTGGGCCGACGACGGATGGGTTTGGCATCCTGGGCCGCTTTGTCTTCATGCCTTCTCATGGAGTCTTGGCCGGTACTATGACACTGTGTTTCAACAGGCATACGTATTTGAATCGAGGCATCCCGATACTACACACTGCACGGCTAAGTAGCTTTAATAATCAGTGGATTACTACTGCTAAACTTTGTACTATTTATGTTTTTTCTACTCTGCTTGATGAATACCGTGCATGAGCGCGTTCGAAAAAAATCTACTCGGCCGTTCTCCAATTGTCATGTAAGTAATTGTTTGTAAATAGTTATTTGTCTTTTCCTTCATATTGTCTATGGAATTCCTCATAGATGGTGGTGGCGGTGTTAGGTGATGGAGGCGTGGGCACCTGCTCTGGTTCTGGAGACCGAGCACTCGCGCGGCCACGGAGATGAAGAAGGCGTGCGGGTGGATTTTTCTCCGCATGCGCACGCGCGGTGTGATACAATTATATATAGGAGCAGTTGAAGACTTGAAGTGAGTATGTAGGAAAATGTAAACAGAGATCGCCATCGATCCGTGATCGATGACTAGGACCTGCAATGCAACAACCAGCCAGTATAAGACGAGCAGGGTGTCTGCGGATCCACCGGCGGCGAGGCGAGAAGAGATGGCATCGTCGTCCAAGAAGGTGTGCGTGATCGGCGCCGGCGTCTCGGGTCTGGTATCGGCCCGCGAGCTCCGGCGGGAAGGCCACGACGTGACGGTCATGGAGCAGAGCAGCGGCATCGGCGGCCAGTGGCTGTACGACCCGAGGACCGACGCCGGCGACCCCCTCGGCGTAGCCGGCGCGCAGAGCAGCATCTACGCCTCTCTCCGGCTCAACACGCCCCGGGAAACTACGTGCTTCTCCGACTTCCCCTTCTTCCCCAGCAACGACGGCACCGGCGACGCCCGGCGATACCCGGTCCACGCCGAGTTCCTGAGATACATCAGGGACTTCTGCGACGCGTTCGGCCTCATGGACGTCGTCAGACTCAACACCAAGGTCCTGCACGTCGGCCGCGACGGCGACGCCACGCGGTGGACCGTGAGGTGCTCGTCGAGACGTGGTGGATGTGAGGGCGATGCGATCACCACGGAGGAGGTGTTCGACGCCGTCGTCGTCGCCGTCGGCCAAAACACCCAGCCAACGCTCCCAACCATCAGTGGTAGGTTCCGATCGAACAAATCGTTGCCAACAATTGCAGAACATGCATGGTGTATCGATTTCAGAGTTTTCTTTGCCCTCCCTGTCCAATCGAACTGAATTTGTCTTCTTGTCAACTGATGAACACATCATCTATCAGGCATGGACAAGTGGAGCAGGAGGCAGCTGCATTCGCACTCGTACCGAACGCCGGACTCGTTCCATGACCAAGTGGTGGTGGTGGTCGGATGCCACCCCAGCGGCACGGACATCGCGCTGGAGCTCTGCACGGTGGCAAGAGAGGTGCACATCAGCGTCAAGTCCATGGACGACGACGGCGGCTCCATCTTCCCCGGCATGAGGAAAGCCGTGTCCAGGCACCACAACGTGCACCTCCACCTCCAGATCGACCGCTTGTGCGAGGAAGGGCAGGTGGAGTTCGCCGACGGTTCGTGTGTCGTCGCCGACACCATCGTCTACTGCACGGGGTACGACTTCTCGTTCCCGTTCCTGGACACGGGAGGGCTGGTCACCGTCGACGACAACCGCGTCGGCCCACTGTTCGAGCACACGTTCCCGCCGGCGCTGGCGCCGTCGCTGTCCTTCGTGGGCGTGCCGAGGCTGGTGGTGGTGCCGCGGTCCTACGAGGCGCAGGCGAGGTGGGTGGCGCAGGTGCTGTCCGGCCGCAGGACGCTGCCGCCGGAGGAGGAGATGCTGCGCTCTGTCGAGGAGTACCACCGCGCCAGGGAGGCGGCCGGTGTGCCCAGGCGCCAGTCGCACTCCATCTTCTTCGACGTGGACTATTTGGATGAGTTTGGGGCCAGGCACTGCGGCTTCCCGCGGCTGCCGGAGTGGAAGAAGGAGCTCATGTGGTCGTCTGTTGCGAGAGTGCGCGATGCCACGGAGAGCTTCCGTGACGACTACCACGACAGCGACTTGGTTCGGCAGGGCTTGAAAGAACAGGGCTGGCTTACCGGCCGGCCTCCGCCGCCGCCGCCGCCGCAAGACACGTGAGAAGAAAACCAGTCAAAACTCAAAAGTGGCGGCTGGACAAGTCGCTGGAGCTCCCGCCACAGTTTTTTTTTTTTTTTTTTTTAAAGATCTGGATTCCCGGCTTGTTTGACAAAGAACATGTGCTCCACAAGCACATTAAACAAATCTTGGTGTGTTCCAGCACTGCTGCCTAATATGGGCTGCGGCCCAACAAGGCATGCAGGCTCGTGCTCTCGGTTTTGCCTTAGGGAGCGGGCCAGCAAGAAAAAAAAAGGGCGCGCCGGTCGCGTCCGGATGCTCGGGCCCACTTCCGCCTCAGCCCACAAGAGCACGTCAGCAAGCATGCCGCGCACGTCGCTGCGGTACGTGTGTTCGCTAGCTTTCCTGGGTACGTACGTCTGATAGCTAGCTTCCTATGTGATATGGGGACGCCGCGCACGTCGCTGCGGTAGATATGAAGCAAGTGCTGGGAGAGAGATGCGGCAAGTGCCTAAGCTAGCACTGTGAGGACGAGGAACAGACATCGAGGAACACTTGCAAACATAATTATAATTAAATTATGAAGGCAGATGAAACACATCTGAAACACTAGTTGCGAACACTCGACCTACTTCTGAATCATCTAGCACTACTACGCAAATTGATTTTACGTGGTGTTCGGATTTTATTTTCCGTGGCGGGCATTTGAAAACCGCCACGGTTAATGTCTCTATTAACCGTGGCAATTATTTTTTATTAACCGTGGCGGTCGGTTTTAATAACCGCCACGCAAAATCAATTAACCATGACGGTTTTTTTAAAAAACCCGCCATGGTAAATGAAGCCCAACTAGCCGGCCCAAAGAACCCAGAAAAAAACCCAAAATCCATCCGAAACCGGGCTCGTATATATAGAGAGGGGGAGTTAGGGTTTCACTTCACTCGTTCACCACACCACTGACTCTCTCTCCCTCACTCCCTCACCTTCCTTCTCTCACCCCCCAACCCTTCCTCCCCGGCGCCCCAACCCTCCGTTCCCGCGCCGGCCGCCCCTGATCCGGCGCGCCCGCCACCCTCCTTCCGGGTGGGAGCTGCCCCCCGACGGCGCTGGCCTCCCGACGGACGGCGCGCCCGGCGGTGTTGCTATGGCGGCGGAGCGGTAACGACGGATCGGCGCTGGCGGGCGGAAGCCGCGCGTGGAGGCGAGCGGCGGAACTGCGAGCGGCGCTCCTTGACGGGGCGGTGCGGCGGCGGCGGCGGCCCTTCGCCCCGAGATCCGCGGGCGTGGAGCTCTCCCCGCGAGATCCGCAACGGGCGCTGCCTCCAGCCTAGGCTGGGCCCGATCCAAAAAGCGTGGAGCTCCTCCCTCGCAAGATCCGTGGCGTGAGATGGATCCGCGACGGGAGCCCTCCTCACAAGATCCCGTGGGCGGCTGCCGGCCGGGCGGCGAGTCAAGCGGGCCTGCGGCGCGCGCTCCCTGGGCCGCTTAGGGCTTCGCTTGGGCTTTCATTTTTTTTATTTTTTCCTCATTTACCATGACGGGCAAATTGACCGCCACCGAAAATACTTTTTTTTACCGTGACCCTCATTCGATGGCGGGCAAATAAACCGTCATGGAAAATTTTTTTTTTGCCCACCACCATAAATCGTTTTTTGTAGTAGTGTAGATAGAACAGGTTGAAACATAGATATGAAAATAGTTGAAACACTAGAAAACGCTTGCAAAAACCCTTGCAACATTTGAATCAACAAACACGATGCAAATAAAAACATATATATGAAGCACATGAAACACTTGAAAACTTTTGTTTGAAACATAGATATGAAGTAGATGAAACACTGAAAACTTGTGTTTGAAACACACCTCAAAACATAGATACACGAAGTAGATGAAACACTTGAAAACTTGTGTTTGAAACATGCATGTATAGCCACCGCAACACTCGCAACACCGGGATTTTTGTGGAGAGCGAAGGGTCGCCTTGAGGTGAGTGCACCGGGATTTGCATACTGCAACAGAGCTCATGGGAATTGTAGCCACCGCTACGTCCCTCGTATCCAAATCCGGGCGGGAGTAGGAGGAGAGGGGAGGGTGGTGTTCAGGTACAGAGGAGGGGAGGGAGAAGGGCTCAAATCCAAAATACGGAGGAGGAGCAAGGCCTCATTACAAATCCTTTCAAATGACGTGCCTGCCGTCGGAGCCGCCACCGTCGTCTTCTTCTCCGGTGAGGTGCGAGAGGTCACAGGGGAGAGTGGGGATGCATATAGAGGTCGGTGGAGAGCAAGGGATGGAGGGAAGGAAGGGAGCATGAGCAGGCAGGTGCGCAGTAAGCTCGTACGCTGAAAGGTCATAAATGGCTAGGGGGGAGAATAGCCTATAAAAATTTCTACAACAACACTTAAAGCAAATAGTTAGACAATAAGATGGCGTGCAAAATACGTGGAGCTTCTCTCTAGCTATATATGCAAGCCTCCTAGCAATTCTAATATCTCTAATCACACGCAAGAGATAGGTTGCTAAGTTACTCCTAGGTGAACAAGATATACTAAATAATTCTACCTCTAGGAGCTAAACAAACTAACCAAGCTAAAATAAGGTAAGTAAAGCGAAGAGAAGCTAGAGTACAATACCACCGGAGTAGAGTACAAGATGATGCCAATCACCGAAGTCAATAAGAAATCTCCAATGAGCTCAACACAAATGACACGGTGATTTATCCCCGAGGTTCACGTGCTTGCCGGCACGCTAGTCATCGTTGTGGCGATACACCCACTTGATGATTCACAAGCTTAATGGACGGTGCCAAATCCCTCGGACGTAGCTCAATGAATCACTCACAAGAGGGGGATCCACAAGCCACGAGCAATCCACTAATGATTCCTTTCACGAAGCTCACGCAGGGAAGAATCAAACCAATCACAAGTCCACCCGTGTGGCCTCTAGATGCAATCAACAAGCAAATACACTTGAATCTCACTCAATCTCACCAAAGAATCGAAGTTAGGCAAGAGCGATGAGTGAAGGGGAGTATCTTCAGCTCAAGAGGATGTTAGAGTGTTCAAATGTGCTAGTGAGAGCTCGACGAGCCGGCCACACACAACTATTTATAAGTCTCACCTAAGGATAGAGCCGTTGGGGTGGAAAACACAGCCTTCGGGGGTGACCGGACGCTTTGGTCGGGGGTGACCTGGACGCTCCGGTCGGAAACGCATAACTGGCTGGGCCCACAAGCTAAAGAGGCCCCGCCACGCCAGTCGGCCAGAAGTCCCGATTTTGGACCTCTCTCGAAGTGATCGTACTCTCCTTGACAAGACGCTCCCGGTCGGTCCTCCAAATGGGTCGGGTCCGGCGTCCGTGTCTTCTGATTTCTGCGAGGTTAGGCCGCTTCGTTGTCGCCTTCGCTTCAACTTATTACCCAACAAGTATACCAACTTGAGCATGAGGGTTGGCAATATTTCTCTGACAAATTGCATCTGGCACAATAGAAAATAGGCATATCATTTTCTCAAAAGCGCTGAATCCAACAGACATGCTTTCGACCCAAATCCCATCAAGGTGACCCGACGCTCCTGGTCGACCAAAGTGCCCTAGATGTCCCTCCTGGTAGGAACCTACGTGTTTCATATAAACCATTTTATTATTAGCTGGTAGATGTACCGCATGTGTTTCATCCAAGCACTCGACACATCCAGTATAGCCTTTTGTCTTTTCTCTAGACAAGCAACCTCGGCTCGGCAAGTCTGTGATTGTAGCGATTAGTATTCCCTTGACCGTGACATATTCCTTTTTGTACTCGTCCCAAACATCCTTCACACCCGTACTGAACATCTCTACCAATTCATCGATCACTGGTTCTAGAAGCGTGTCTATGTCATTCCCTGGATGTCTTGGCCCTTGGATCAGTAGTGGCATTTGGATGAACGAGCACTTCATACAGAGGTGTGGCGAAAGGTTGTATATACAAAGTGTCACTGGCCATGTGCTATGATTGGACCTAACCTGGTCGAAAGGATTCAGCCCATCTGTGCTCAAACTAAACCAAAGGTGTCTTACCTCTCCACAGAGCTCCTTGTAGAACATAGTATTGACAGTCCTCCATCCACGCTCGTCGGCTGGGTGCCTCATCTTGGTGTCTTTCTGACGCTCTTCGCCATGCCAGCGCGACAGCTTGGCTGATTTTGCACATGCAAACAGCCTATGCACCCGGGGAGCTATAGGGAAATACCAAACGACTTTAACAGGACCTCCTCTGTTCTTGCTACCTTCATTTGGTGGCCCATGCTTGTAGCATGGTTGTTTACACTTGGGGCATGCATCCAACTTTTCGTATTTTGTTCCATGGTACAATATACAATCATTGACACATGCGTGGATTTTTTCAACCTCGAGGCCGAGGGGTAGATCATCCGATTGGCCTGGTATGTCTTCTCTCGCCAACTCATTGTCTTTTGGGAGCAATTTCCTGATTACACTTAACAAGAAATCGAAGCCTCTGTCGCCACCCCTTCGTGGATTTGTAGTCTAACATCATTATGTTGGCCTCCCGGTTTGCTCACTTCACAATTCTTGTACAATGGCGGTTTTCTATCTCGCCTCATTTTCTCTAGCTTTTTCAGTTGTTTGGGATTAAGAAATTCGGTCTCTACGCATTACGCAGCAACAAAGAAAGGCTATCCTCTTCGTCGTTGTCATGAGCAAGAGTATTACTAAGCAAGCCAGTAGTGCCCTCATGCTGCTCGTGCATGGCTACGTCGTTGTTTTCTTGATCATCATTGTTTTCCTCGTGCACGGTAGGAATGGCCTGATCATCATTGTTTTATTGTGGAACATTCAAACCAATTTCACCATGCTCTGTCCATATGCTATACCCTGGCATGAACGTATCGTCAAGTGGTTCCGGATACACTCTATGTTAGCAATTTTTCATTGATTCAAGCAATCTTTGCATGGGCAAAAAAACAAACTTCCCAACCCCAGCATGAGCTCTGCCAACAGAAAAAAACAGGAGACTCCATGAATGAACCGTGGGTCGGCCAAGGGACCCATACATCCACTCTCGATCCATCTCTACAAAAAAGTGAAATTGAAGACTTGATCAATTCAGCTCGAAAAAATGTGGTTGGTAGGTGACACGTGGACTAGTTTGGTCGGCAAAATTGTAAAATCTCGACTCACATACTAACAAGAAATAATTATAGCACCATAGGAACAGGGCGTAATTATTTAGGCGACCAACCTTATAGATGATGGATTCTCCACAAATTGCTTGGAAGCCTAGCAGAAATTAAGTTCAATTGGAGCTTGCGGCTCTAGAATGTAGAAAGAACAAAAGAATAAGAATCAAGGGATGTACCAATCAAAACAAAGGTCACTAGGGAATAAAAACAAAGCAGCAGATGATTGTTACTAACCTTAAATCAAAAACCGTCATGCCATTCTTCAAATACAAGAGATTGCTTCACGGATTAGAACGGTCGCAGCAATGGAGGGGAGGGCCTAAACGAGCGTCTCTGTTCTTGGGATGGTACAAAGTAGCTAGGAAGGAGAGAACACTCCTGTCACCTTTTTGAGTTGGCAGCTTATCACTGCCGACACTTTTTACAACTGAGAGTGAACCAGCACAACACTACCGCTTATCACTGCCGACACTTTTTATAACTGAGAGTGAACCGGCACAACATTACCGGATCGGTCACATTATAGTTTTCAGTGACAAGAACCGACAGTGCATGCAGAGAGATCGTTGTCGGTTCTTGTTTATACCCGGCAGTGATATGAGTCCATCAGGTCACTGCCGGGGCATAATAAGCACCGGTAGAGATTTAAATCTTCACTGTTGGTATTGGTCGAGTCCGTGGAATTTTTTGTTTTTACCGCGGCTGAACGGTCTATCGCTGCGGGTGCGGTTCAGCACTACCGGTGGACTAAATTCGGTAGTGATGCCGGCGGTAGAGATGAACGAATCTGTAGTAGTGTTAACAAGCAAGCATCACTAGTGTGAAATCTGTGAACCGGCCTGGTCTACAAAACGTATGTGTAAACTAATTAATTTACACTGGCGTGGTTTCACTTGGTAAACCATCACAGTTAACAGTCCATTAACATTGGTGGATTTCTTTACAAAGCCACCATTATAAGGTTTATTTACACCACTGGCTGACGTCCTACTGGCAGTGTACATAAAACCATCTTATTCAAACCTTGTGTTCTTGTACAACTTATAGAAAGAAGATTACGTAGTATAGTAATTAGTCGGTGGACGTGGTGTTGCCATATCGTCTTCCTCCGACATGAAAGAGGAAGACGGGACAGAAGCTAGCAGGCCAATAACCGGTGGTTGTTCGTTGGTGATTGTCGGCAGCGCGGCCTCGAACCGCAGCGCCCTAATGGCATGCCAGATGGAGGGCCTGAGGCTCCGGTCCTGCTGCGTGCACCAAAACCCTGCCACCAGCACGCGCTCCACCTGGCGCGCGTCGAAGTTGCCATCGAGCCGAGGGTCCGCAGCGTCGAGGACCTCACCACGGCCATGCATCTCCATGATCAGTCGCGACAGGTGGACGACGGCGTTCTCATCATTGTCTTCCTGCACGACCACAACAGGCCGCCGCCCGCAGGCGACCTCGAGGAGGACGACGCCGAAGCTATACATGTCCGATTCGGTGCTGAACCTGCCCGTGCTCATGCAGTCCGGGTCCATGTACCCCATGGTGCCAGCCAGCTCGGTGGTGTGCGCGCCACGGCCGTGGTCGACAAGCCTAGCCAGCCCGAAGTCGCCGAGCTTGGCGTTGAAGGAGGCGTCCAGCATGACATTGCTGGGCTTGATGTCCCTATGCAGCACACCCTGCTCACAGTCTTGGTGTAGGTACAAAAGTGCGGAGCCGATCCCGAGGATAATATCGTACCTGTAAACACATGGTGACATCTAGCACAATTAGCCAGCTAGCTTCTTTTTGCTGTGAAAGCTTGGACACACATATATAAGATCAAGAATTCGAGCTGTAAAAATGGAGTGACCTGCGCTGCCAAGAAAGTATGTTGTCTGCACTGTAAAGGTGCCTGTCGAGGCTTCCGTTGGGCATGAGGTCATAGACGAGGAGGAGCTCATCTTGGCTATGGCACCATCCGATGAGCTTCACCAGGTTGCGGTGCCTCAGCTGGCTGATGATGGTCACCTCTGAGGCGTACTCTTTCCTGCCCTGGCTGGAGTTCCTGGACACTCTCTTTATTGCCACGTGTAGGTCCAGCTGGTCGAGGAAACCTCGGTACACCGAGCCGAAACCACCTTGGCCGAGCTTGTGGTCGTCCGAGAAGTTGCTAGTGGCAGCGGCGAGCACGTCATAGCTGAATCCTTTTGGTCCAGCTCCGTTCCTGAATTGTCCTTCCATGTCTTGGTCTGGCCCACTGGCAATGGTAAACCTTCCCTTGCGCATATGCATGCAGGTAAAGACGAGGCACAACAAGAAGATGGCACTAGCAGCCGCAGCCACGCCCAAGCCGATGATCAGAGAAATCTTGGCCTTGCGGTCGTCATTTATGGGCAGATATGGACCTAATAGATCAACATATACACGCATTACAAATTAAATCGTTTTTTTTTGTAAACACATTACAAATTAAACCAGTAGTCTCTCTCTCACACACACACCCTCTCTCTCTCACAAACACGTGAGATTGATTAGTTTAAGGAACACTTGGTAGTGGTCCATAGATTTTTTTTTGAGACCACGCCGTTGCGCGTTTTTCATTAAACAGAATAAAGTTCAAACAAATAGACGTCACGGTAACCAAACAGTTACCAGGACGACACCTTACATCTACTGGATTTTCAACAAAGCATTACATTGGAACTATAACGCAACTGAAAGAAACAAGCAACTAGATCAGGCTACCGCCTCGTCCAGACCTTCCATGTTGAGTCCCAGGGCCTCAACACCAAAGTTTCCCTTGAGGAGCAGCTGTAAGCGGCGGCGCTTGGCTTGGGACATGCCCCCCTTGAAGGCAGCCCTGATCACCTCTTCCACGACCGCTGGGGGTTCGCCTTGCTCGACATGGATGCCCAACTTCCGGAGCAGGACTGTCTGCGCCTGCAAGGTCGCGTTGGCCGCCCTTGGGCGCGACGCAATGCGCCACCCGCCGTCTCGAGAGTGGTGGCGGCCGGGGTGCGTGACCGACGTAGGCGAGGCCTAGACTTGATGAGCGGCTTGGCGCACATACCATCTCTTCGATCACCTCCTGGCGTGATCTCTGGGGTGCATGTGCAGCAACGAGCTCATCTACCGAGAACACAGGGGGCGCCCCGGGTGCGTCACAGCACCCTCCACATGGCCGGCTCCATGGACACCGGGTTTGGGAGGTCTCCGCAAATTCCGCAGCGTCAAAATCCGCTGGCAGTCCTTGGCCACCGTGTCGAGCTCCCGGGCCGTTCAAGCGAGAGGGTTCACGGCCATCGGATGAGCGAGCTCGCCGAATGCATAGCAATCCGTCCACCCGGTCCCAGCCAAGAGGCCTATCCCGCGGGGCGACTTCGAGATCGCAAACAGGGCGAGGCCGTGCCCCCGCGAACTCTCCCTCGGCCGAACTCCGCCCAACCGTCATTGTGTCGCGTAGCCAACGGCCGGAGCTCCACCTCCAACAGCATTGGGTCCGGTAATCTCCAAGCAACACGTCCGGTCCAGCCACGACGAGCTCGGCCTCACCAACACCACCAAGAACATGCCCACCACCACCATCTTGAAACCTACAACGGGGTGAAGATCGACCTTGGAGGGAGTCCTCGGAGATGTGAAACTTCAAGGATAGATGCACCCAAACCTCCGCCGGTGAGACAGAACCGCCCGGTGCGACGAGGGACGAGGAAAGCCGTGTGCATCCGAACCTCCGCCGGTGAGACGGAAAAGCCCGAGCAACTCTTCTTTCCTCGAAATGACGAGGGGCCGGAGCGGCAGCGACAACTTCGTTGTCGTTGTGGTGCTATGGCCGTGACCCAAGCGTCGATGCGGGGCAATTGCTGAACGCGGGGCGGCGATGGAGCCGCGTATGATCCAGCGGTGTGCTGTGTGTCTGTCTGTCGTGGCTGCAGGGCCCCTCAGCAGCCAGTTGGGTGTGGCCGCTGGAGCGTTGAGGCGGGACATGGCGTGATGGCCTGCCGTGCGCACCTACCTTAAAGGCGCACCCATGGCCACCAGCCACCGGGATGAGGGCTTGTACAACGGCGGCGACCACGCTTGAACACCCTTGCACGATGCCCGAAACCCCGCCAGCGGAGGTAGCGGGGTGACGAGTGACACTGCGCGGCGATGTGGTCGGGCGATAGGCAGTTGAAACAGAGACCCACGAGCTCCGGTGGTACAGGGCGGTGACGTTTGGGCGCAGCTCTATGAAGGTGTCGCCCGGTGACGCCGTCCACCAACAGCCCGAAACCATCGCCGTCAACGATAGCCCCTTGACCGGGCCGCCGGGGCGTGTCAAAGCCGCGACACCCCCCCGACGTAACAGCAGCGACGACCAGCCATGGCTTCCTCTCTGTCTTCTTCCACCGACGATTACGTTGTTGCGGCACCGTAGTGATATATATAATGCTTTCAGTGTCTGCTATACGATGACCATGTCCACTTTGGTACGCCTCTATTCCAAATTGTAACTCATTCCGAAAATCTTGGAGAGTTAAAGGCATCTAAAGTTTGATCGAAATTATAGAAAGAACTACAAAAATTTGTGACACCAAATTGGTATGCTATGAAAATATAATTAACGATGAATCTAATAATACTTATTTCATATCCTAAAAGTTATAATCTTATCGTATAAATTTGGTCAAACTTGAGATGCTTTGACTCTCTAAAATTCTTAAGATGACTTACAATTTGGAATGAAGGCAATACGTTGCGTGAGCAATGTGATTTAAATACGACAATGTCGGATCCACCTCCATTGAAACTCTTGCACAACGGCTAATTAGGAGCCGAGGGGAACCCAAAGCCACTGGCTATAGTTGGCGTCGTATTGCTGCTGAGTCTTTAGGGCGTCGGTGGTAATAGTCGGTACTAGCTACATAATCAGCTGATGTGGATATGAGATATAAGAAAAACGACTATTTTACATTACTGGACCCATATATTCCTCTCACATGATTTTGGGTTACGTGAAATAGATAAGCTATTTACTCGCCACTAGTAATTACTCTCTCCTACTTTTTACTAGCTTGCCACGTCAGATCTAGGTGACTAAATAGCTAGTTGTTGGGGACACCCTAGGAGCTACCATTATTCAACTCCTAAAGACTCAGCAGCAACAATTATCAGGACATTACTCGCAAGGTCTCGGCAAATTTGTCAATAATTAATCTTTGCTCCAAAAAGACTCAACAGCTAGCATTGGCGTCGATCCACAAAGCCACTGCGGCGTTGTCAATCCGCAGCGGCCGGCCACGTTGTTTCCTTACCTGCCGCGTCCTCGGCCTTCCCCGTAGCCAGGCCGACCGACCTTCCACTCTGCCTCCAAGCTGCCTCTTTGTAAATCAAGTCACATGTCGTGTAGTAGTTGCTTAAACACAGCTACACCAAGGAGAAAGATCCAATGAATACAAATATATGTTACATTGTGATTAATGATTATATATGTACAAAAAGTGCAAGGCCAGCAGCCAGCAATGTCGGCTACTGGTTGGCCGCTGGGATATGGGATGATACCCCTCCATTATTCAGGGATATATAATAATATAATATACGTATAGAACAAATAAACTTACACAGTCTATGAGCAAATAACAGAAAAGGTAGTGGCATTCCAAAATACTTGCTGAGGATAGTATTGTTTATCCATTGGTTGGTATATGTTTGAAGCAATAAATAATTTTCAATCAATTTACAGAATTTTTTCGGCGCTGTGCATTAAGCGGTAGGCAACGTTCCCGTCGACAGCGAGGCATCTATGATGTGGTGACTTCGCGAACTTCAAGATTTGCCGGCTCAGTTCTTCAAAAGTGCTCATAGAGATAGGGTTTACGTGCGTGTGTTCACAGGGTTGTGAGTGTATATATGTGAGTATTGATCGTCTGCGTTATACTGTGTAATCTAAAAAAATGTATTAATTATATATGTACAAAAGAACTTCTGGCGATTCAACTATTTGAATTGTTGTGCTGATATGCCTCGATGTCGGCATGATCGCAAAACTCTTTATGCTTAATGAAAACGCACTTGGGCATGATCGCACGTCGTTGTCGACACAATATTGGTGTGCCGGTTTAGCGGTTTTCATTTGGAACTGGGCCTGGCGGCGTTGTTGTACTCAATGTTGTTAGCATGCCTCTCTCAATGGTAATGCCAGTAGCTACGTACATAAATACTATATAAAATACACTTGGTCATCATGCATATTACAAAATCATGAATGAAGATAGCACACACATATATACTAGTGAATATGGCGCGCCCCTACGCGCGCGGCGCCGCGGCCGTCCCACCTTTGGATTAGGCTGGCCTAGTACGACGGCCGATAAAATAGTGGCTGATTTGGCCTATTAGAACCCGCTTTCTAAGGATGCAGCACGCAGAAACAACCCATTGTTTTTTTCTGTGTACTCTTAGAACAGGAGTCGAGAGGGGTATCATCCACACCACACTCACACTCTAAGTGATTGAGGCGCTCCCCTACGCACGCGGCGCCGAGCTCGGCCCCACCCTAGATTGGCCTAGCCCATTACGACGTCGTAGAATATAGCTTCCGGTTTGCCCCATCAGGCCGGCGCCCTAAGGATGCGCATGGCCCATGTTGTTGAAGAAGCATGTCAAGTTTTTGCGCTGGAATGGACTAGAAGGCAAGGAATGTTGGGCTACGATTGTTTGCACAGCCTCAACGGAAACAGTCCACTTTAGATTTCACAGGTTTTATGTGTTCACTGTTGGCGCTTGTCTTTGTGAGCCGAGGGCTACTTTGCGTCTGTTGTGACTTTGTCTACTACTGAAGCAGAAATTTCTTCATCGTTTGTTGCCCCGATTACAACATCCTTGGCCTTGGCACCAGTGATCTTCCCTAGCTTGCCCTTCTCAAGTAATGTCGTGACCTCGATCGGTGGCGTATGACACCATCTTGTTGATCTTCTTGAAGTTGTGCTCCACCTTCTTCTTCCCTTGCACAAGTCAAATGAATCCTGAGTCACGGTTGTACCCGAGTCACGTACTCACGGTTGTACCCGACTCTGGATGTTCTCCGCGACCGAACACATTGGGCGGTAGGCCTTTGTAAGCGGATCTGCAAAAACTTACTTAGTACTTATATGCTCAATACTTTCTTGATGATTCTGGACTTACTCCTTTATAACATATATTTACAACATACAATTTAATCTCAATGTGTTTGGCAACACACTTGACTTGTTGTCTTATGAGTGAAATGTTAGTTTCCACGTAAAAAAATCACTCAAAAGAAGGGGAGGAGGATCTCTCTATGCGAAATAAAAATAAATGCGGGCATGCCAAAGTACTAAAGTACACAAAAGAAACTAAAAGGACGAGAACACATAGTTATTAATATTTAATGAAAATGCAAACATAGGTTCTCGATACACATGCGCTCCACGAATAGCCTCTTGGCGGCAATCGACATAGGCGATTGTAGTCTTCACGGTTCCTAGGGCCTCGAAAGCTCTAATTAATTACCCCGTGAGTCGGGCTCACGCAGTACCTCCGATTAAGCTGCGTTGGTCGTTGTCATCGATCTTCGCTTCACGTCTCCATGCATGTGTGTTGGTGTAGATGGGGTTGGCGTCGGCGTTTCCATGGCCTCGTCGGTCCATGAGCCTATAGCACTACTGCCACTAAACTGAACCACTCCTTGTGTGTCTCCCCCCACTAGACCTCGCATGAAAGACATGTTCAAAGGTGTTACATTAAGCACACTAGCTACAGAGACCCCCTTCTTTCTTACATTCTTGTACAAATCAGGGAACTTTCATTAGTGCATGTTGGTCAATCTGAACATCCTCCCCAAACCTCATTTCTTCACCATTATTCACCTTAAACGTCCCATGCTGCAACACTAATTCCTTCACCTCCATCAGTCCAGACCAGAAATGTGAATCACCTGGATGTTTTACCACATGAGACAAGCACTTGCCTCTAACATATTTCCTTCTCAATACCTCTTGCCATATAAACCGTCCTCATTAAAAAGTTTGAACAATCATTTACTAAGTAACTCAATTTATTTATATTAATTACACTATTAGAATCACCATTAGTATCACTACATAATAACTAATGGTCACCTATTTTTTATCTTCCTCCTCACCAGAATCACTACATCACAAAATAAAAAAAAAAAGTTAAAAAAATCAAAAAAAGCAAAACTCTACCAAACTCACCATCACGAGAGATAGAGTGGGCGCAAAAGGAGCACAGATCAAAGGCGATTCAAACTCATGCCATTAATTGGCGAACGCCACTAATGCCACAAAGAAGAAAAAAAAAAAAAAAAATTACAACAGATTTTGGATCCATAAAACAAAAGTTATAGAGATTCCAGTCTTGGCCCTTAAGCTAAGTGTAACGATCCCGATTTTCACGAACAGAAATCTATAGATACGAAGTATAAAGCGATAGTCCCAGATGATCATTCCAACACAATATCCAAATCTCAGATAATATTGACCACACACATTGTACCAAAAGCAAATAGAGATGTTTAAACTTTTTTATTACATCGCCACTTGGTGGAATCAAGTTGACACACAACATCCAGAACAACAGACAATCAGGGATAGCAGAAGCGTCTTCATCTCCATCCTTGAGCATAGCACGAGGCCACCTCAGTCCTCTGGTGACTGTAGGCACCAAGGACTCAGAACCGAAGTGACCTAATACCAGTCCATCGACCGGCAAACCTTGGGTCATATATGCGACCATGCATTTTCCTCTGATGGAACCTTCTCTGCCCGTCCATAGGAATCACTAGCATATATATGTTGTTTATCTCTTCTCTCGCCCATTGCGGCTACCTGTCCGTGATGATGGTGTATATTGGAATTGCCACGAGCACTGACTTAATCCAAACCAGCCGACCACTCTTTGCCATGAGCGGACAGTGGCACACTAGCAGCCTTCTTGCAACCGAGTCTATGGTTAATTGGATTCGTTCCTTGGGGATCTTATTTGTTCTAAATGGCAAAAAAAAAAAAAAAAAAAAAAAAAAAAAAAGAACAAAGATGCTCTACTAGTGAAGCAGAGTTGTGCTCTGTCAAAACAGAGTCTTAAGTTAAGATTTCAACTAATCATATCAAGACTAACGAAATCTAAAATGTAAAGAGGAGAAACTATGAATATGGATGGGTAACTAGTAAAACTATCATAATGTGATAGATCGAGATCATGGTATATATGTTAGAAAAGTGAATAGAGAGAGTGTGCAAGGATTAGAAATCTTGAGTCATAGGTGCAAAATTTATCCACAATCTTTTTGTTGTAGCCACAGGCCAGAGGCAAAATCCATGGCAAGGAAACTTGACCAACAACAGGGCATAGGGTGAGCCGCGCTATATAATAACATCGAATAAGCGACAACTAATAAAAAGATTATGTATAGTACTTAGTTGTTGCCGTATCGTCTTCCTCCAACACGAAAGACAACGACGGGACAAGCCGGCCAACCGGCGGTGCTCCATGTCCGCTGGTGAGTGTCGGCAGCGAGGCTTCAAAACGCAACGCCCTAAGAGCCTGCCAGATGGACGGCCTGAGGCTCCGGTCATGTGCCGTGCACCAAAGCCCTACCACCAGCACGCGCTCCATCTGGCACACGTCGAAGTCGCCGCCCAGCCGGTGGTCCGCCGCGTCAAGGACCTCACCTCGGCCATGGATCTCCAGGACCCGCTGCGCCAGATGGACGACGGTGTTCTCATTTTCACCCTGTACGGCAATGACAGGCCGACGGCCGCAGGCGACCTCGAGGAGGAGGACGCCGAAGGCATACATGTCCGATTCGGTGCTGAACCTGCCGGTGCTCATGCACACCGGGTCCATGTAGCCCATGGTGCCGGCAAGTTCCGTGGTGTGCGCGCCACGGCCGTGGTCGACGAGCCTCGCTAGCCCGAAGTCACCGAGCTTGGCGTTGAAGGCGGCGTCCAGCATGACGTTGCTGGGCTTGATGTCCCTGTGCAATACGCCTTGTTCGCAGTCTTGGTGTAGGTACAGAATTGCGGAGCCGATCCCAAGGATGATATCATACCTGCACGCACAGCTAATAAGACACATATGTAAAATCAAGAATTCGAGGTGCAATAATGGTTGTAACCTGCGCTGCCAAGAAAGTATGTTGTCTGCACTGTAAAGGTGCCTGTCGAGGCTTCTGTTGGGCATGAACTCATAGACGAGGAGGTGGTGGTCAGGGCTATGGCACCATCCGATGAGCTTCACCAGGTTGCGATGCCTCAGTTGGCTGATGATGGTCACCTCGGAGGCGTACTCTTTGCTCCCGTCGCTGCAGATCCTGGACCGTTTGATGGCGACGTACATGTTCAGTTGGTCGAGGAAACCTTTGTACACACAGAACCGAAACCGCCTTCACCGAGCTTCTGGTCGTCGGAGAAGTTGCTAGTGGCAGCGGCTAGCACGTCGTAGCTGAATCCTTTGGGTCCAAATCTTCCTTCCTCGTCTTCATCTGCTGCACTGGCAATGGCAAACCTTCGCTTCCACATGCAGCCAAATACGACGAGCCACAACAAGACTGCAAGAGTTAACAAGAAGAGAATAGCACTAGCAGCCGCAGCCACACCCAAAGCCGACGATCAGAGACATCTTGGCCTTGGGCTCCTCAGCTGGTGGAACCTCTGATAGATCAACATATGCACAAATTACCAAATTAAATCAGAAGAAAATTAGATCAGTCCCGGAGATAAACAACAACAACAACAACAACCAAGAAATATACTAATAATAATAGTTAGAAATAAGCATATATACTAGAAACCAGTGGCGGCGTTGCCGCGCCCATGGCCTATGCTGAGCCAGTGTTTCATTCATGTTTGTAATAATTTTTGGTCTAGGCTTCTCCTTTATTCCCAAGCGCTGAAATGCATAACAATATTTGCTTTCGTCGTAGTCGTTTATTCTAGATTCTTAATTTTCTTGCAATATCTAGCGGTTCAGATTCTTAATAGGCATTATATACATAAAATAATCCCAGGATAGAGTATTAGAATGAAAAGACTATTAATTATATAAGGTATGTAGGGTTTTATATTAGTTTTTTTTATGAAAAAGAATTATGGGTTTCGGAGTTAGGATGGATGAGATATAAAATTAAGTGTATCGGCAAAATACGAATGAGACGAATGTGAAAATTATTTTTAGGTTTTTTTTTTTTTGATCATGGAGGGGTTATGACCTGAACTTAGGAAAATTAATTTAAATATATAGGTTTTTTTTTTTTTTTTGGAAGAGTTATGGGATTCGGAGTTAGGATGGATTGAAAAGGATTTGAATATGTAGGGTTTTATTTTATAAGATATTTTGGTGGAAGAATTACGTGATTCGAGTGAGAGTGAATGAGATATAAACTTTCTAAGTTTATCGAAAAAAGCGAATGAGAAGATTTTAAAAATTATTTTCTTTTTTTAGATGATGGAAAAGGAGTGAAAAATATTTGGGTAGGTTCTAGAGTGGTTCTAGTTTATTTAGAAATTTTCTAGAAAGGAAAAGAGCTTTCTTTAATCTTTTGGTACGTTTATCGGGGGCCGCGTAGCAATTGCCAGAGTGAACAGTGCCGCCGTCAGATGAACAGTGCGTCAGCAGTGCCCTCGAAAGCGACCTGTGGTGTGGCTGGAGCCGTCCGATCGAGATCCAACGGTCGTGGTTTTTCAGGCGACGTGGCCATGCTCGTGCCCGATCTTGGACTCACGTTTCGATAGTAAGAGATACATATACCTGCAGGTGGCACCATGAGCAGCGGGATCGGCTCAGGGTGGTATCTGGCATAGCAGTTGAACCTCTTCAGATTAGCAGCGGTGTTATTAGGATACCAATCCAGCAGGATCCCAACAAGGTCATTCAGGCACTTGGTGCACTCCTCGGTTGTGAGGTCCCTCCTGCACTGCACTAGCCCGTAGATATGAGTACCGGTCGTCGGGTCCGTGTACGTCTCGTTGTTGTCCACGGCGTACCGGAGCGGCGACGCGGCTGCTTCGGCGATGAGCCTGTCCATCATCTTCCACCGAGTGTTATTCATGCTCACCATGTCGCCGACGTACTCGGTGACATAAAAGCCGTAGGGAGACTGGTCCATCTCGCCATCGGTCGGCATCGAGGCGAAGTACTCGTCGGAGTAGCGGACGAGGCACTCGTTATAGAGGATCGCCCCGGTCCGGCCGCTCGGACACGCCGTGCTCATCATATAAGAAGGTGCCCGGTCCAGGCACTTCATGCAGTCGGACCAGCTGACGTCGGCGAAGCACATGGCGACGCCGAACACCTCGTTGTTGGGAAGGCCGTAGGTTTTGTTGATGAAGCCGGCGTTTCGGGCAGCGTCGTCGTGGAAGCTGTGGAGGAGGCCGTCTATGTTCGCTTGGTACTCGCTGCCGGCGGTGATGTTGCCGCCTTCCACCGGGCAGTGCGTCCAGCCCGGTGTGTAAGTCTCCACGGCGTACGCACCGAGCAAGCTGCTGGCCACTGCGATGGTGGTGATGAGGAGCACGATCCCGGTAGGGAGACGGCGGCGCCACCGCCAACCACGACAGGGCGGCGCCATGGATGTGGCTACCTGTCTTCAGAAGACGTACTGCCTGTCTTCCAATTACGACGTTCGTTTGCGTACGTACGTCGTGGACACCAGGGGTGTGTATGCGCGCTTATAGATATTGCAATATATATATGCGTGATGACGAAGTGTATTTTGGTATGTACGTGGGGGGATTACGTACTACTGAGGCGCTACGATCGATGCTAAGCGTACACCCAGCTGCCACCATTACGATCATTTGATTTGGTTTCATTGATTTGGTTCATGCTATTATATTGCATGAGAATGAGCTCCGCAATTACGACATTCGGCGACGTCGAGGACCGATCCGATCGAGACCTGTACCAAGGAAGCTGGCTTGCACAAGGACAAGCAGCTAGCACGGCGGGAAATCCAAAGTTCTGCAGCGTGAATCACACAGAGGGCGCGTGCGTCGATTCTTGTTTCCCAACAGCAATATATATATAGGTCAATATGTACGTCACTCGAGCAATTCTCGGCCAGATCGGTCACTATTTTGGAGACGTCCGATCGTCACGATGGCAAGCACCAAGTGGTTGCTGGGCTGGCATGTGCAGGCGGCACCTCGACGATGCCTCACAACCGGAATCATGGCCATTGCCGAGTGTCCTGCTCTTTGCCGAGTGCCCGATATGTGGCAAAAAACACAACAAACGGCGAACAGCAGACACTTGGCATTGAAGACCTTTGCCGTGTGCCTTGGCCCAGCACTCGGCAAAGCTTCCCTCTTTGCCGAGTGCCCCTAACGGTCGCGCGCAACAACAGGCATCCCACCGTTACCTCCCGGCCGCCTGATCCGTCCTCGTGAACCGCCCGTCACCTTCTTTGTCGAGTGTCCACATCGGCACTCGGCAAATTTGTTAACTATAAATTTCATAACTTTTTCAGATCTATAATTTTAATTTAGGAAGTTTCTCCATCAACGTCACTTACAAAATTTGAATATCAAATTTTAGAGATTCAAATGTAGTTTTTACATGATAGGATGATTCCAAATCAAAAGGTTGTCAACTAGAAAGTTTCATAACTTTTGAGGACTACAATTTTCATTTAGAAAGTTTCTTCATCGGAGGTCATTTGAAAACTTAAATACTATTTTTTAAAATTTAAATATAGCTTTGCATAACATGGATGATTTCAAATAAAAAAGTTGTCAACTATACAGAGGTTGATAACTTCTCAAGATCTACAAAGTTTATTTTGGTCATTTCTACATCCAACATAGTGGTAGCAAGACGGTTCACAAATCTTATTGATCTCTCTTCTAGTTTTCACCTAGCCATATGCAGGCATGAGGGACGAGGAGGACTGATAGAAGTGGCAGCCTTCAGCTGCATCCGGCAACCGCACACGAGGCCCTGGCAGGGCCGTCGTGAGCCACCGTCCCTCGCGGTCCTAGCCACACCGTCGGCCGCCCTCAAACTCAGGGGCTGTGAGCATTTCGGGCCGTCGAGGCCCGTGATGTCACCCACGGAGCCGCTGAGTGCGGCACTGCCTCGGAGGATGCCAAGGGATGGAGAAGGCGCGGATCTGGACCAGTGGTCGCAAATCCAGAGCTCTGACAGCCTTCTGCTCACCACCAGGACCCACAAAGAGGACCAGCCTGTTGGGCAAGCCGGCGTCGGATCTAGACCCGTAGAATGCGGATCCGGTGGCCAGTTGGTCACCTCACCCATTGACGACAGTCCATGTCGCTGTAAATTCAAACTTTGCATGGTGCGCCAAAGCTTTTCGGAGCAGCAATGGGCTGCTGTCGTGCTCAAGATGGTGGCGACAGCGGTCGGGGTGAGGCTATGGAGGCTTGGGGCTTGGGCTGGCGGTGGCGGTTGCCCCTCACGTCGCCCTGAGAGACGACACGGAGGGGTACAGGACCAGTTGCCTCAGGTTCTCACCACCGCCCTAAGTATTAGAAAATGAATAGAGAGAGCGTGTGCAAGGATTTTTTTTTTTTTGAATAGGTGCAAAATTTATCCACAAACTTTTTGTGCTAGACATATAGGCAACAGGAAACTTGGCCAGCTGGACACTGGGTGAGCTTAACATTGAATACCATGTTCTGCTAAGCGACAACTTTAAATGATTTACGTGGTGTGGACCTAACCCTAAAGATCAAAAGGTAGCTGCACGTGTTGCCATAGCATCGTCTTGCTCCAACGACATGGCAATAACCGGCTGTGGTAGTTCGTGTCCGTTGGTGATGATTGTCGGCAGTGAGGACTCAGAGTCGGACCGCAGCGCCCTAATGACCTGCCAGATGGAGGGCCTCAGGCTCCGGTCCTGTTGCGTGCACCAAAGCCCTACCACCAGCACACGCTCCATCTGGTGCGCGTCAAAGTTGCCATCCAGCCGAGGGTCCGCCGCGTCGAGGACCTCACCACGGCCATGCATCTCTAGGACCTGCCGCGCCAGATGGACGACGGTGTTCTCATTCTCACCCTCCACGGAAACCACGGGCCGACGGCCGCAGGCGACCTCGAGGAGGAGGACGCCGAACGCGTACATGTCCGATTCGGTGCTGAACCTGCCGGTGCTCATGCACTCCGGGTCCATGTAGCCCGTGGTGCCGGCTAGCTCCGTGGTGTGCGCGCCGCGGCCATGGTCGACGAGCCTTGCCAGCCCGAAGTCGCCAAGCTTGGCGTTGAAGGCGGCATCCAGCATGACGTTGTTGGGCTTGATGTCCCTGTGCAATACGCCTTGTTCGCAGTCTTGGTGTAGGTACAGAATTGCGGAGCCGATCCCGAGGATGATCTCATACCTGCACACACACCATATATACAACTAATTAATAAGAGAGCTTAGTATTTGTTGTGAAAGCTTGACACATATATAAAATCAAGAATTCGAGCTGTAAAAATCATATTTTAAATAGCGGACTAAGGGTGTTTAGCGGTTTGCCTCTAAAACAGCTATATCGGAGCTAATAGCGAGCTATAGCGGCTAAATTGTACATGAACAGAAATAGCGGCACCCTGCCTCGAAAGCCTATAGCGGGCTACTTAAAACAGGGAAAAATGGAATGACCTGCGCTGCCAAGAAAGTATGTTGTCTGTACTGTAAAGATGCCTGTCGAGGCTTCCGTTGGGCATGAAGTCATAGACGAGAAGGTAGTGGTCATGGCTATGGCACCATCCGATGAGCTTCACCAGGTTGCGGTGCCTCAGTTGGCTGATGATGGTCACCTCGGAGGCGAACTCTTTGCTCCCCTCGCTGCAGCTCCTGGACCGTTTGATGGCGACGTACATGTTCAGTTTGTCGTTGAGGAAACCTTTGTACACCGAGCCGAAGCCACCTTCGCCGAGCTTCTTGTTGTCGGAGAAGTTGCTTGTGGCAGCGGCTAGCACGTCATAGCTGAATTCTTTCGGTCCAGCTCCGTTTCTGAATCTTCCTTCCATGTCTTCATCTGCTGCCGCTGCACTGGCAATGGCAAACCTTGGCTTCCACGTGGAGCCAAAGATGAGCCACAACAAGACGGCAAGAGTCAACAAGAAGAGAATAGCACTAGCAGCTGCTGCCACACCCAAGCCGACGATAAGATGCATCTTGGCCTTGCCGTCTTTTTGTGCAGGGCGGCTCCAAACGCGGTGGTGCAGCCCCTGATAAATCAACAACCCTAGTCTTAGCATGCATAGTTAATTAATTGGAGGTGGAGGTGCTGTACCGTCAGGTGGAGGTGCTGGCTCTAGCACCGTGATCAGCTTGAGATATAAGCAGCAGTGTTGTTACGAAACGTATCCAGCAGAATCCGAACAAGGCCATTGAGGCACTTGGTGCACTCCTCCGTTGTCAGGTCCTTCCTGCACTGGACTAGCCCATACACACCAGAACCGGTCGTCGGGTCCGTGTACGTCTCGTTGTTGTCCAAGGCGTACAGGTACGGCGACGCAGCGGCTTTGGCGATGAGCGTGTCCATCATCTTCCACCGAGTGTTGTACATGCTCATCATGTCGCCGACGTACGCGGTGACATATATGCCGAAGGGGTCGACTATGGAGGCGAATTCGTACTTGTCGGAGTAGCGGAGGAGGCACTCGTTGTAGAGGATCGCCCCGGTCCGGCCGCTCGGACACGCCGTGCTCATCATATAAGAAGGCGCCCTTTCCAGGCATTTCTTGCACTCGGTCCAGTCGACGTCTTCGAAGCACATGATGACGCCGAACACCTCGTCGGGCTGCTCCCCGTAGTTGGCCTTGAGGAACCCGGCGTTTGTGGTCGTGGCGGCGCCGGCGCTCAGTATGTTGTGGAGCAGATAGTCTAGGTTCGCCTGGTACACGCTGCCCGGGCTGAAGCTACCGCCTTCCGCCGGGCAGATCGTCTTGATCGGAGTGTAAAGATCCTCGGTAGCAGCGCGCTCGCACCCAGCAAGCAAGCTGGCGGCGACGGTGAGGAGCACGAGGCCACGAGCATGGCGGGGAGACGACTGCGGCGCCAACCAGGACCAGTGATGCATGACGGGCCGATGGCCGCTGGTGACGTTCGCGAGCAGCAAGGCACCAGTGATGCTTGCTATGAACGTGGTGGGCTCAGAGCTAGTTCAGAGGCTCAGAGAGATCGATCGGGATCCCGCTCAGGGTCAGGGCTCAGGCTTGTGTTCTTATATTGCATGAGAATGACCTCATCCGATCCGCCATTACATTCGGCAACGTCGAGGACCTATCCGAGACCCGTTCCAACTTCGAAGCTGGCATGCACAACGACAAGCAGCACGGAGGGGAATCCAAAGCTCTGCAGCGTGTACAGAGGTGCGTGCTAGATTGTTTTTCGCCAACAGCTAGCAATATACAGAGAAAAATTAGGAATAATTTGGCCATGAAAAAAAGTTTATTTTAGGAATTTGGCCTTTTTATTTAAATTTGGGAATCCTTCTTCAAAACGAAATTTTGTTAGCAATCCGACCTTTCTTCAGTTTTGCAAATTCATAACTACAGTTTGGTAACTTCAATTTTGGTGAACCAAATTTTGTTGTGCTCCTTGAGATGTCTAGTTTTTATTAAAAATATGAAATTGACTATGTTTTGTAGATCTATTTATTTTAACACCAACATATTATGTTTTTATTAAAATAAATAATTTTACAGAACATGGCCAGTTACCAAATCAAGGAAGCAGAAGGAACTTACCTCGCCAAACCCTGGAAATTGGCGTTCGCCGCGGCAGGGAACGGGCAGCCAGAACCGCCATCGACTGGAATGCCTTGTCCTCGGGATGTGATGCCACCGCCTCCCACAAAGGTGGGCCTCCGGCCACGCGCAGGGCAGGGCGAGTAGCCAGGCAGTGCGCCGCAAGGAAGACGAAGACGAAAACCCTAAAGACAAACAGAGCGACTCCGGATGGCAGCAAACAAAAGGATCCAACGGCAAAGCACATTGCACAAAACAAATCGAATGGTGATAAATCTGGTCGCTAGCAAAAGATAAAACATGCGGTTGCTCTTTAGCATTTCTCAAAACGAACTTTTTTAGTCTCAATAGCAAAAAATTCTCTGAAACCAAATAGGGTCTATATACATACACTCTGAGATTGATAGGAGCTAAAACCCCAGCCCCTATTCAGTCTCCATAGTTCCCTGTTCAGTCACCACTAGAATCATTACACAATCACTTCTTATGGAGGGGAATGAAAGAGGTACTTCGTCTTTAGTTACGTTTACGCGGCAATCAGGTATGGCGCACGTAATCTCAGATACAGGCATATTCATTGGTGATTCCTCCCAGAATCATGGTTGCGGGTCTTACCTGTAAATACTGTTTTCCAGTTGTAATTTTATTGGCCTGATGCATCCTTGGATGATGAAGCCGGAATATAATTTCCATTATCTAAAAAAAAAAAAGAATCATGGTTGCGGGGCTGGCATGTGCTGTTCTGCGGCGAGTCTGCGACACCTCGACCATGCGACACTACCGGCATCATGGCAATTGCCGAGTATCCTGCTCTTTGTCGAGTGCCACATATCGGGCATTCGGCAAAGAAGCTATATACCGAAAAGTGCAAAAAACACAACACATGGCGAACAACAGACACTAGGCATTGAAGACCTTTGCTGAGTGCCTTGGCCCAGCACTCTTTGACGAGTGCCTAACGGTGGCACTCGGCAACGGGCATCCCACCGTTACCTCCCGGCCGCCTGACCCGTCCCCGTGAAACGCCGTCATCGATCTTCTTTGCTGAGTGTCCACATCGGCACTCAGCAAAGACTCCGGGCACACGGCAAAAGGATAATTTTGTCGAGTCAGCTACGGTTACACTCGACAAAGAAGGGTACCGCATGCTGCTCGCTCTTACTCAGGACCCGTAGCAACCATGTATCGTATTTGTGTCATATCACTTCTGATGTGCGCACGTCCATGGATCACATGTGATGAGTAGTTGTGGCCCGATTTTCTCGAAGGATCCGTGAACTTGATAAGTATCATTGCGTGACCTGGTGAAGAGGTAGGGCACCGCGAGTCCGCTCACACGACGAACTACCGAGACAATCACCCTTCCACGTACCGACAAAGCCAGCCCACGCAATCACGCCGTAAAGACGTGAAGGTACAAACTGGGTGAACCGCAGTTCGACATTCTACGACTCCCTCAAAAATCAAAAGAACAAGTCTGCAAGCCTCTCAAAACTCACGTGATAGGAAGAACTATAAAAAAAGTTTGTATTTCTAAAATGGCAGCCAAAAAGTCCCTCACGCCTCCTATTACATGGATATATACAGCCCTAGTGCAGTCTTCAGTTCAAATTAAATGTAAATGAGATCATGCACTACGAAGCTGTAGCACTCCTTTTATTAATAGCGTGGCCTCATGGAGCTCCTTGGATATGGTTGGTCTTCGTCTTCATGCTTATGGCTTACTAAACTTAGCAATTATTCCTTGCACATCCACGACTGATATGCTTGCATGGCAGCTGAATGGTCCACCCTCTCAATGCACGTCCAGGCTGCTTATTCCTGCCACTACCGGAGACGGCGTCATTGCCGAGCGCCTGATGGTTTGCGGCGCGGCGAGGAAGACGCTCAGCGAACCACGGCCCTCGGCAAATAGACTCTTTGCCGGCGCCCGGTGCTTGGTGGACTATAGCACTCAACAAATGCTTGACTTTGCCGGCGCCCCATCTTTATGCTCGGCAAAGAGGCTTTTTACCGAGCTTCTTTGCAGGCGCTCAGTAAACATGATTTTTATGGATTTTCATGCCCATTTTTTTGAGAGACATTGTTACAGTACTTGTAACAACATGTTAAAATTTTGAAATTTTTTGACACTTTTTGCTATTTTTTAAAACTTTATCTCTTTTATTTGAATTATTTTTCATAACTAAAATTTGAATTATTTTTTTAAAACTTTATCTCTTTTATTTGAATTGCAAGTCATTCGAATAAATGGAAAAATGATATTTGTGTTATTGAGTCTAATGTGAGACCACATCCATGGCTAACACATGAAATATCAACGTCTTGTTAGTGGTGCCCTACCTCCAAAAAAATTGCTATTACTTTCAGGGTTTTTGCATTTTTGTTTTGCCGAGTGTAAATCTTTGCTGAGTGCTTTTGTCGGCGCTTCGAAAAAAAAAGCACTTGGCAAAGACCCTTCGCCGTCAAAATTTTTGCCGGCGGAATAAGGGCCTTGCCGGCGGCCGGCGACGAGGTCGATTCGGTAGTGATTCAATATTTCGGAAATGGCCTTTAAGGCCTTTACTACATCGTTTGATACAACACTATTATCACAGAACTACCCCGTACATTGGAAAGACTATTATGCCATATCCTGGTTTCTTTATCTCGCCTGCTCCAATCAAGTTGCTGCAAGAAGATAAAACCGAAAACTGGTGAAAGAGCTCAAGAACACATACCCAGTCAAAACTACCAGATTTACGCAATGGCGTGGCAAAATAAGTAGTGAGCATTACCGTATTGTTAAGAATCTGGTTCAAATTTACAGATGCAGTCGTATAAATTTCCATTGAAGAGCTTTTCTGCCAATCGCTGATTCTTGACCATAGCAAGCTGCGCACAAAAAGCTCGACTTGTAAACTTTTAAAAATGGCACACATGATTACTTATCAAAGAGGGAGATTCTGCTCTTTAGCTCCAACAAATTGACAGAAAGGTAAAGAAGTTCCAGATTCAGCTGAAACTACATTGGCAATTCAAAACATTGGAATTCAGAGTTGACTGTGCACAGTGTCTTGACAATTATATTTGAAATCCAGTGCCTAAGCCGATAAGGCCCATTGGAGTTATCCTACTCACCCAAAAACAATAAGGGTCCGTTTGGATGTAGATATTGGATGGCTGGCATTGATTGGTACCAATACCAAATCAGACTGGTATTGGAAATGGGCTACAATGCCAAATCAGATGTTTGGATGTAGATGAAATTGCTATTTGGAATCAAGGGTCATGGCAAATACGAATAAATGTTTGGATGTACATCTCGTCGAATTGAATTGACTCATCTTCTTCCCCCAACTGCGACGTCCACAGACACGCCCTCACCGGTCACTGCCCTAGTGTGGTTTCCTGAAGATCAGAATCCTCGGCTCGTTCGACTCGAGGAAGAAGTGGCGGAAGGGCCAGGGCATTCGCGGACCTAGGGAAGAAGGAGAGGGCGGCGACCTTGACCGGCGGCGGAGGGGGTGGGGTGCTTCGCCTTGGGAAATTCAGAGGTCCATCACAAGTACTAGATCATGCATGCCTTACCTGTCCTCGAGATGTAGAGCCCAGCCTCATGGGCGACAAAAAAAAAATGGCCGCATGGGGTGGCTACGAACCCGGCGCGCGGGCGGCGCCGCATGGATGGTGGCGATGGTGCGCGCAGTGGGTGGCGTGGCCGGCGAAACGGAATGGATGGAGCCGCGGCGTGGCGAACGACCGGGCGATGCCGATACCACAATTTTCAAGCTTGGTTGTGTTTAGTTAGTGAAATATTTTAAGTTGGGCTCTTTGTAGCACTTTTCGTTTCTATTTAATAATTATTGTCCAACCATTACGATCACATCATGAGAAATCCCATGATTTTTAGACTTCATTTGATTTTTTTATAATTTTAAAACTATTCGGTCAAACGTTCATAGTCATGTTTTCTGAACAAGATGATTAAAATTTCTTTAGATTTTATAGGTCAGGCGTCAATGTGGGTTGAATAACATGAATATCATTTTTCTACTCTTTTTTGTTATATTTGAATCACTTGCAGTTCAAATTTGACTTGATTCAAAAATTGCTTGAAATGCAATTAGTCAGTAGCAAATAAATTCAAAAATACTTCAAACTTTAGCATGGAGTCTTACATGTTGTGCCACAAGCAAAGAAAATGTTTAAACGGTAGAAAATAAAAAATAATAATTTGTATGCCAAGTGTAGAAAAAAACACTTTCGACAAAAGAAGCCTCTTTTGCCGAGTGTAAAAAAAATATTGGGTAAACACTTTGCCGAAAGTGTTCTATTTTGCTAAGTTTTCTTTTGCTCGTGACACTTGGCAAAGAGGCCTGAGATTTTGCACCGAGTCATGCAGACACTTTCGACAAAGGCTGAGATTCCTGTAGTGCACCGACCGCGACCTCTCCACGTTGCGCTGCCTCTCTCACCACTATGCTCCCACCACGCCCGGGGTCGCCGACGGCGGCGGTGCCCGCGCCTTCTTGTTGGAGACGTACGACTGGGATCTCGTACACCCCTGGGGACGGCCCCGCCAACAGCTCTCCTTTTGTTTGCCTCGTTCGGTTCGTGTGGACCTGCTCCGGTTCGTGCAGCGGCGAGGGACTACGCACGCGCCGGCCGTGTCTCTGGAAGCACGGGTACATGCTCCACGGCCCGCGCCGGAGTATGCTTGCTTAATCAATTAGGATGTTCGTTTGGATTGGTCAAATTGAACCGGTTGTGTTGTTGTGTTTTGACACAGCAAATGCACTCATGCGTTTATGGCTTAGCATGCATGCTCACATCCGTGACCATTTAGTCCGTTAGCAATTTGTTGATTTGTCAAATCAGGATGCAAATCGCAATTGATAAGTGAAGTTGCTGAGTTCGCCAGGATGCCTACCACTTGTTCGACGAGATGAATCCCTTAACAGTACATGCAAGAGGTGAGCGTATCTATATCTATATCTATACCTACTAATAAAGAGAAAAATTTCTTGTCCACCTTTTTGGGTCTGCCTAGCCGAGAGTCCGATGCAAATACGATAAATCCCGTAACAATAAAAACGAACTACAAAAGTACGCAGAGAAAAGTATGCGGACTATATATCGGACGTCCGACTTGGACTCCTACACGCCTCATGAAGTCAGATGTTGGTCCTCTTCGGTAGTATATATATACAGTAGTGGTCCACGGGCGCAGCCCGTGCTTAGTTAGATATGAGCCACAGAGCAATGCAAGAAAATGTTGTCTTGTTTGCCAGATTCATTATATATACTTCACAAGAAAATATTTTCTAGCACGTAATTAATCAAATCCTTCTCTACATACATTTACTAGGCTTAGCAAAATCATTATCAAAATGTTGGAGTTCGAGGAGAGGAGAGGAGATGGTAGTTGGAGATGGATGAATAAAACATATGACTATTGATAGTAAAGTATAGATATAGAGAATGGATGAGTTCGAGAGAAAGCCGTATAGAGGAGAGCATCTCGCTGGCCAGGACAAAATATTCCTTCAAAGGTTGAATTTAGAGTATGACGAGTGCGTATAGCCTCGTACACTGAAGAGGAACAAATGTAACAAAAATACTGCCATCATTGTGCCTCCGCTCCCGATGCCCTCGCCCTCGCCCTTGCCTGCCACCCGCGCCTTGCCTAGACACCGCCCCGCAGCTCTGCTCGCTTGTAACTGCCGTGTTATGCCTCGCTACCGCCCCCAGAACTCCCCATCACTGCTACGCCGGAGCTCGTTGCCCTACTGTCCAAGCTCGTTGCCGACGCCCGTGTTTATTGCACACGGCATGCCGGATAGCAGCAAGACCGACACGGGGAGCTGGCGCTGGAGCGGCGTGCCACGGGGTGGCTTGGCGGAGGGCACGGTGGAGGCAGTCCTGCGATGTTGGAACCAGCGGAGGCGGCAGGGAAGATAGAGGTGTCGAGGTGCGCTGGGGTGTTGGGTGCTAAGGCACGACCGGAGAGAAGACACAGGCCAGTGGCGTGGGAAGGCGGCCGCTTGAGAGCCAGTGCCCGGATGGGAGGAGAGAAACTCCCGTTGCAACGCACGGGCAGTTTTCCTAGTCAAAATAAATCAGGCTACCAAACAAGTCCTAGGGCTAGCCAGGCTTATACGATATACACAACCAAACAATAAGGATTTGATTTATACGGTATAGACAACCAAACAATAAGGATTTGATTTATACGGTATAGACAACCAAACAATAAGGATTTGATTTGGCGGAAGCAGTTGAAAGTTGTCATGGCTATAATTGTAGCCAGGTCAAAAGTTGGCCAGAAAACCAAATAGATCCTATGTCTTAGATCTACATTAACTCTGCACCACTTGCTAGGCCACGTTTAGTTTGTAAATTTTGCAACTTCGATGCACAGTAATTCTTTTATTTGTATTTGATAAATATTATCCAATCATGAACTAACTAGGCTCAAAATATTCGTCGCGTGATTTACAACCAAACTGTACAATTAGTTATTTTTTACTTATATTTACTGTTCTATTTGTGTATTGATAGTGATGAAGAGAGTGAAAAACGAAACTTTGCACGTAACTAAACTTGGCCCTACTTTGAATGCGTTGGGCTTGGTGCAGGAGAGCACGTGGGGGCACACCGGAATGGTTCTACCGTTGAAGCTTTATTTGCCGAGGAAAGCAAAAGAACAAATTCTTCTATGTTGCGTGTTAAACTTTTGTACGGCCTTTCCTTTTTTTGGGGCACACCAGAATGGTTCTACCGTTGAAGCTTTATTATTATAATAATAAAGAGGCCAGGAGAGCACGTGTTGAGCTTTATTTACATGACGCATGTGGGGAGACCGTTCCGCGCTCGTACCCCATCCTCCGCTCGGATTCGGGACTCGTATGTGGATGGTCCACGCCCACGTCCGTCCCTCCTATTCAACGCGCACATGGGCTCGTCCCCACACCTACTCCCTATTTTGTTTCACATGTATGCGCACCCAAAAAAGAAACCCCGGGCAAGTGGATGTATTTGTCACTTTGAGCTGGAATAAATTAGAGGGGTGTCTTCGTCTTACCTGTATAAAAATGTTATATACAACCATGATGAAAATATGTTTCTAATAGTGGTTTTTTTTAATTTTTGTGGGTGTCTAGGCACCCAATACCTATATCCTAGATTCGCCCCTAAGTCCGAGGCGGTTGTACGGTTTACAGCAGATCAGTCCTAGCGCTACATGTGCATTGTCAGATCGACCTAGTTTTGTAAAGTCGCAAAAAAATATTTTTCAACATCTAGACGAAACACTTGTAACATATTCGTAGACATATAAAACACTTAAAACATATCTCGAGAAAGTGAGGCTCAGCTTGGCCAAGCCAAACACATGCATGTGGTTGGTGTTTGGTTCCCATCTGCATTCAAACCAGTCGCTCCTGACGAGTCGTCTCTCTCCTTCCCGTTCCCCTTGCTACAGTTTAGAAGGGTGGCGGGGAAACGCTCCCGACGTCGATCTCGTCGGCTCCTCCTCGCGTCCGGTGACTGTTCTAGTGCCGGAGGTGATGAGGAGCCGCGGGATCAATGGCCGATGTACATACTTTGCCTTGCTAGCTAGTTTAAGGTTAGGGTTCTTCACGCTTGCGTCGACAACGGCGTGAAGATTAGTGGATCTGGTCGTGCTCGTAGGGTGGACCGCGACCACTTTGCATCCTTGGAATAAGTTTCTCCGGCTCCTTCTGCCTCGGCCCGGGTGCGTGCCGATGCTAGCGAAGAGCTGGCGAGGTGTGAGCTCGACGGATCTAGAGGCTGGTGGTTGCTCCTGATCTTGTTGGGTTCTCTTCTTGTCCCTCCCTCGTCTATGTCGGCGTCGGCACCGGCGTTGCTGGCTTCTTCGGCAGGAACCTTGGGAGGTATGTCTACCAACGTGTCGAGAAATCGGCTTGGATTTTGCTTCCCACTGTTGACACCTCTTAAAGCATAAAAATACAAGTTTAAAAACATGAATTAAGGGCTAAAGTCAAAGACCAAACATAAGTCTAGAGGTCTAACTAACATAATTCCACAAGTTTTGGTGATTACGTGACTTTGGGGACCTAATAGGTAAATCACGAGAATAATGGAGAAAATTCCGAATATACAAGGCCTATGAAGACCGGACTTGTCCAGAAATCAAATCAACCCGAAAAGTGGACTAAAACATTCTAGAAGACACGGAGGACAGGAGAAGAAACGGGGAAGCCAAGGTGGCACTCCACCCCGGCGCCCGCCGATCATCCACCGGCGCCGCGGGTGGGGCCCCCCTGTCGCCTCCCCTTTTTATGTCGGTTCACTACCGTCATTGAGGTTGTATCTACACCGTTGCCAAGGTCGGTTTGATCAGGGTTGACGTTCATCACCAAGTACTATATAAGAAGACCAAATGACCACGAGGCTCATAACAATTTCATTATCAACTCATACCCATCAAGTCCAGCCAAGTCTAGACATAAGCCCTAGTTCATACTAGAAGTAATTAGCTATCTAACTAGTTCTAGTTGAAGATCAAGTTCATCTTGAGTTCTGATTAGTCAAGAAGTAGCAAGGATCGTTCTTGAGACTTCTCTCTTGTATTCAATCTGTAAGTACTCTTATAATTAGAATACAATTGTTATGGCTTTGATCTTTATATAATTATTATATTCTTATTGATATGTGTTTATGCTTGCTATGATTATATATTTAGTTTAGTGAGATTGCTTTATATTTTATGCATGGAATTGTATAGCATCCATATAGATGATCACTATGTGGGTGATAAGCAATGTGTAAACGTGGTGTTTATACAACGTTTATCTCGCAATTGCACCCTACATTCCGGGCCGTGTGGTAGATCACGGGGGTGGCAGCCCTGTTGAGTCCTTTGTAGTCCACCCTCCGAATGTAGTGGCACGTCGAGTTATAATTACGGTGATGGATAAGTTTTGTCCTTATTTGTCATTGGTAATGCTTGCCATGTGTAGAAGTAATCCAACCTTGCCATGATAGCTAGATGTATTGCACTAATTGTAGTATTCATTGACATGTATGATTAGGGATATCTTAGGAATATTCATTCTAGTCTAATTTATAACATGCTAATTGCTTGTATGTTTCTAGTAAGCTTAATGATCTTAGACTTGGGTATTTATCAATTATATTATATTTATCTTTATCCTGTGACTTATCCTGTTGAGTAATGTTAGATGCATATGGTTACTTCCTGCATTATAATCTTGTAAAGAGGATGATCTCATAGTTAAACCACTATATATATAAACCTTTAGACATCCTTTTCTCTCTACCTTTCCATAGACTCCTTCCCTGTGAAAAATATAAATACGACGATGGATTACTCCGGTGAAGTGCTACAATTGGTGTTTCTATCTCGTAAACTTGCGCATATCATGTTCATTCTTTTATCAAGGCCAATCAAGAATACCATGCCCCGCATTTCTTAGCGTTATTGCTAGGGTGACAGGACTAGTGAATAGGTAATGCCTAGAAATAGTGGTATACCTTTGAGTACATATCTGGTGAGATTAACTCCACTATGGATAGTGTTACTATGATACAACCACTACTAACACCGCCTAACTCCGCTTTGTTGGATCATGAGGTTAATCCCATATCAAGCTAACATGATTAGATAGATTTTCCATATATATTTCTTTCGCCTTCCTAATTGGGATCGTGTAAGAAATATCAACACCCACCTGTTTTGGTGGTTTTGTTCCCCTTCGGGTCGTGTCGTCATCCGGTGAGCCGGGGGTGCTGGCTATTCTTGAGGCGCCAGATTCCTTGTTTCCCGGTGATGTGTTCGGTATGCCATCTTGTTCAGCCATCTTGTTCAGCCAGGGCGTTGGCGATTCTGAGAACATGTCGATGTGTTCGGTATGCTTCTCTTCATGGCATTAAAAGACTATGATGGTTCATTTGAAGGAGGTCGACTTCAAGTTGCAAATTCGTCGTCTCCCCTCTCCGTCCTTTGCTAAGACGGGTGCACATCGTGTGGCTGCTCCGACCGCCATGGCGAAGACGGCATAGGGAGGATCTTGCAAGGACTTGGATGTATTTTTCCTTTCTTTGGAGGGCCACTACTACAAAATTTCTTTTTGAAGGCACTTTCAAAAGATTAACCGTGGCGGGTTTTTTATTAACCATGATAGTTACTATAACCGCCACGGTAAATCGGTTAACTGTGCTGGATTTTATAAAAAAACCTGCCACGGGTAATGAGGCCCAAACGCTCAGCCCAATAGGCATGTTTCCATGGTCACATATATATACGATGACCTAGGGTTTTCACCCACTTCTCTCCTTCTCCACTCATTCTCTCTTCTCCACCCACTCGTTCTCTCTTCCTCCTCCCACCACAGCAAGCCGGCCTCCTCTCTTCCCCTCTCGGCGGGCGCTTGGGCTGGCCTCTCATCTCCCGGCACGCACCTCCTCCCCGGCCCCTCCCTCTCCCTCCATAGCACCAACCCGATCTTTGGCGGGCGGCGCCCTCTCCCCGAGCACGGCGGCGACATCCCCGAGCACGCTTCGCGGCGGTGGCGTCCCGAGCACGGATCCGCGGCGCCTCCACTCCACCTCGAGCTCCAGCGGCGGCGCTCGTTGGCGCGTGAGGGGACGGCGCCCGAGATCCACAACGCCGGCGGTGGTGGTGGGCTGGCCGGGCTGCGGGGCGGCACCCCCAAGCATAGTTACGGCGGCGGTGGCATCCCCGAAACGGATCCGGCGGCGCTCCTCCACCTCGAGCTCCACGGCAGCGGCGGCCTCGAGCTTCGTCGCTACGAGGACGGGCGCCCGATCCACGGCACGCGGCGGCGGCGGTGGGCTGGCCCGGCAGCGGCGGCACCCGAAATCCTAACGGGCCCAGCGACCTAGATCCGGCCCGTTAGGGTTTCGGTTTGATTTTTATTTTTTATTTATTAACCATGACGGTTTTTTTCGATTTGGGGTCCTAAAAACCGTCACGATTAATCTTCCCATTTATGTTGACCTTAGCTCGGTGGCGGTTATAAAAACCGTCACCGTTAATGAAAAAATGACCGCCATGTAAAAACAAAAGTAGTAGTGGGTGTCTTTGTAAGAAATGGAATGTAAACTTAAGAATTATATGTGAAATATAAACCTAGTTTTCTCAAAAAAAAGAAAAACTGCATTCAAACGACACGAAAGCGAAAGCAGGATGATGATTGGTTGGACAAAGCGAGTGGATACTATGAAGACCTGCAGCTTGTGGGGATAAGATCATAAGACCGATAGGCTGGACGTGTGGGGAGCATTTCCCGTATTACTGTATATTGGACGGAGTCGTCCAGCCAACCTTGAATCGATCTATATATAGCGGCGTGCACCCGCCACCGTCAGATCAGCGTCTTGCGGGCTTCTTCTCACAGCAAGAGTAGCCCTCTTTTCTTCTACCAGCTGGTGAGTAGCCTTGCTGTTGACATCTATCGTTTCTTGAATTCTGCTTGTTGAGTGATTTGCTTGTTAATACGATCGATCTGGTACCTAGCTGTATGGGTGTTGCCTCGCGCACACGATCGAAATTTCCCTCCAAATCATTCTAGCTAGCATTTGAGCTCCGCTGTAGCTTGGGTGTTGTTGGCACCTGGCAGGCATGGCCGCGTTCTGAGTATGCATGTAGGGCGAACGGGGAGATGCATGCATGGACAACGTAACGGCAGGCAGCCGCGGACCACCATAGAAAGTTAGAAACTGCTGCAGCAGGACAGATGCACCAAGCAATTCTTCTTGTGATTTTGCAATCCATTCCATGCGCTATTTCATTCTCCAGTGACTTTCTCGTCTTTTTGATCGACCAACTGTTATGTGCTTCTTCCTTGGGCTCCCAAAGCCTAGAGTGTGGATTGCCTCGCTCTTGGCATGGCAACCATGTCGATGACGCCGGACTGTACTCCTGATGGAGCTATCTAGCTATCCCCTAGTAAATTCTTTTTTGGACATCCTAAATCCTAATCTTCTTGCTCTTCGTATTTTAGACCTAAAGATTACAAGCCTAAATCCTAAGTTGTTGGCTTGCCAGCTTGCTGCTGTGCACGGACAAATATTGGAAGAACTAGCATGCGCGGGGATGAGGTTGATAATATATAGGATATGCAACGACTTGAGTCAATTATTATGGAAACATAATATTTGCTTTGTTGGAGGATATGGTAAAAACTCGGAGAGTAACGTACAATTTGGAGTTAGTAGAGATTTATTATGGAGATTACAACGTGTGGACCTTTCGTGCCGTGCCGGTCGTGAGACGTGACGGGTCGTACCAGCCCACAACCCCGTCAGCACACAACGACACCATAACCATCAGGCGTGCTGTGCAAGTGTTCCCGCGGGAACGAACACGTCGGTGCATACGTACACACAGCGCTCGCAGCCAGGCATAACAGGGAATGGCTTGGAGCGCCCGCAGAGCCAACGACGTGACGGCCACCCATTTGCCTGCCCCAGCCAGAGAATGTGGGCTGCCTCTGCCTGCTGGATCGGGCCGCCACCTTGCCTGCTGTTGGTGTGGGCTGTGCCCGTGCCAGGCCACGTGCCTAGGGTGTCGACCCATAGAGCACCGGGCCAAGCCTTGCTCGGGCTAGGTCAAAAAAACAGGCCTCAGGCTGGGCTAAAAAAAAGGGTCTACGGCGGGCTAACGGGCTCAAGCTGCATGCAACAAAAGCTAATTATGTAGGCAAACTCAATTAGCTGAATTAAATCTATCTTTCACGGTATAATATCTGGTTCGATGAATTTTAACCGGTGCATCACCCTTTTGTCCGGTTCAGTGTACCATCTTACTTGTTTTCTCTGTCTTGCACGGTCACGCTTTTATTATGCATACTATGTAGCTTATTGTGCAAAGTGCAAACTAATGCTTTTTATTATGCAACACATTTAGTTTGCAATTTATTAATTGTAAAATGCATGTTTATACATTTTTATGCATGTAAACTTTGTTTATTATGCACATAATTTCAGTTAGTGTGTGTGCAGTGCTTTGATTCTAGGACTGCATGTATTACTATTTACTATGCAATGTATTTATTGTAAAATGCATGTTACTAGATGTCTTTTTATGCATGCGAAAATGCTTGGTATGCAAGTTGTTTAATGTTCTTAATTAAGCTCGACAAATTGGTTTGATATGCATAATAAACAATTTCCACTGTATAATAAACAAATTTACATGCACAATTCATGAATGTAGAACAAGTTTGACCGGTCAAACCATCCGTATCATCGATGGGAGCTACACTGTATCAGCTCCCATAAAATTATCGGTCCTGAGCAGCGACACCAACACATCATATCTTTTTTTTTTTATCTAAACACGTATATAGTACACAACTTACCAGCAAATTAATCATGCCCTTGTCTTTGAGTACGAGAACATACTGAGAACCGGCTGCATGTCTTTTCTATTATAAATATAGAACTACACCTTATTTTTTTGATGAAAAGAACTACACCATATTGATTGTTATAGCTTCCAAAGAATACATTGTTACTTCTTTGTAAGCCCTAATATTCAAGATCATACATTCATTTAATTTGTTTGCAAATAGCCATGGGTTCAGGTCTCTTCAAGCCTTGTGTTCATCCGGACCTCCGTGATGTTTTCTCTAAGATGTCTTTCGGTGACAAGATTGGCTTTCTAGTAAGTTTTAATTAATTTTTAATACTAATTTATATATCAAGTATTTGTTTGATGTACATACTGCATACAATATACATACATACATATTCCTTACGAGTATATGGTAGTGATTATATATTAATGTATGATCAGAGGGATTATGTTATGTATGAAATTAATCAGTATGCATGTAATTGATGTGGTCATCTTTTTTATTTTATAGCAAGGTAAGGGTGTTAATTAGAGATGATGCATTCATATATAGGTGACCACTTAATTAATTACATCTTGGCATTAAAGAAGTGTTATTTTTATAATAAAATAATTGATCATATATATATCAGGTTGTGATTATATTATATATTAATGTATGATCATAGGGATTATGTTATGTATGAAAACTAATCAGTATGCATGTAATTGATGTGGTCATCTTTTTATTTTATAGTAAGGTAAGGGTGTTAATTAGACAGGATGCATTCATATATATAGGTGACCACTTAATTAGTTACATGTTGGCATTAAAGATGTGTTATATAATTCTATCGCAACAAAAACTGAATTACATTTTGAGCTAGCGGTACAAGATTTTAATTGTTTGATCTGTTTAATTTAGTATCTCTGGTATATATCCATTTTAATCTCTCAAAAAATACGCCAAACTAAGTCTGATGCACCATTTAATTAGGGAAATCTTTAATAAATAAGTATATTTTAATCGAGTATGCATGTGTATGTACTATTTTTTTCGCTACATATCCTGGTAATTAACAACTTATGTTCGTAAATATGGCCATTATAGAAGCACGCATATATACTTAAGCTTGATCATACTTGTGCACCACCTTATTAACTATTCAAGTTATTTGAAGCTTTCCAATTGATATTTCTGATTAGTTGAAGTATTTAATGTACATATGCATACCTCATTAAATTTCCAATCTAATAATTCTTCTTAATTCATGTAGTTCATTCATGCATTTGACAAGAGAAACCTATGGCACAAGATGCCTGTTCTGATTGGTTTACTCTACCTGAACACCCGTCGAACTCTCCTCGAAAAATACAACCTGCTGGCTGTTGGGAGTTCTCATGGTGCTCTGTTTGACACCAAGGAATTCATGTACCGCAATGGAGATGGCAAGTACAATGACCCCCATAATGCTGAGGCCGGTAGCCAATACACCTTTTTGGGAGAAACATGAAGCCGGTTGATCAAAAGGATGAGGTACTTAATTATACACTATTTACGAAAATCTAGTAGTTTTCTTACAAAATTCCAAATTTCTAAGTTCTAAGAATACAAGTTAATAACTTAACATAAATTAACTAAACACTTAATCCCTTTTATTTTGGTAATTGATTCTTGTTGTATATATATCTGCATGCCCTAGATGTGCTCTTCTTACCTGCTGATTTCAATTTGCATCCCTTTTTGTACAATAGAAAATTAAATACCACATATATTGAATTTAGTTAATAAAAATAAACCTGGTGAAATAAACCAATTAAAAGAGTAAAGATCACCAGAAAAAAAAGTGTTTGATTTTTTATTTCTAATTTGATATTTAGTTTGACACTTTGACTATAAGACTTTATAATAAAACACGTTTTTCGATGAACCTTTTGTTTTGTAGTTCGTTCTGCAAGCTCCAAATAAGTAAACAAATGCATTAACGTAGAAACTCAAAAAAAAAAAAAAAAAAAAGATATGTGTTTTATCAGTATTAAAAATAAGAGCTAATGTGCTTGTTAATTTAAAAACAGAACCATTTTCTTTTTAATTAGATCATACTATTAACCAGATGGAAATTTGAGGTACACTTTTAAATCATTAGGTTATGTATTAAATAATTAGTTGTTATTTATCGACGCAGTTGATGAGCCCAGATCCATTTGTTGTGGCGACAAAGCTGTTAGCCAGGAGAGAATACAAGGACACAGGGAAACAGTTCAATATACTAGCAGCTGCCTGGATACAGTTCATGGTTCATGACTGGATGGATCATATGGAGGATACCAAACAGGTGCGTGCTTGATTTAATTCCTTAAATTTGAGAGCCTTAATTTGTTGAAGTCTTAAAAATAGATCTTCACCTCATTGAGAATTTGAAATATATATTGTTGCTAGTTACGTCGGGCAAATTTGGGAGGTTTTTTTTTTACCAAAATTTTGGAGGTTGGGTTCAGGTTCGGGTAGGACAGGTTGGGTCAGTTTGACTTTCTAGAACATCTCGGGGCGGGTCGGGTTGGGTGATGGATGGGTCAGGTCAGGCCGATTTTGATGTCTATTTTTTTATCGTATGTTTATTTGAGTTGCATTATATTGGATCCTATTTGATCTCGGGTCGGGTCAGTTTTGGATCAGGTCGGGTTAGGTCAGGTCAATTTGATTTTTTGGAAAATGTCGGTCTGGTCTGGTTGGATTCGAGTCGAGTCGAGCAGGTTTCTCAGGTCAGGTCAGGTTCTGCCACCTCTAATTGTTAGCTGGTATATAATTCAGTTTTCCTGGTTTCTTCCAGATTGAAATCACAGCTCCAAAAGAAGTGGCCAATGAGTGCCCACTCAAATCGTTCAAGTTCTACGCCACAAAAGAACTGCCTACGCATTCTGATGGAATAAAGATTGGCCACTACAATACCCGCACAGCTTGGTGGTGAGTAATGCTTAAGATTTTCTAAAGTTAAGATCTTTATCAGAAATTTCTCTTTAGAACGAAGAATTAACTTAAAAATATAGACAATAGAGCAATATATATAAATCAATGCATATTTGCCCATGAAATGTCGTAATTTTGCAATTTCTATGATTATATATACAAGGGATGGGAGTGCAATATATGGTGATAATGAGAAAAAGGCAGAAAAGCTCAGGACTTATGTTGATGGAAAACTAGTGATCGGAGATGACGGTCTTCTCTTGCATGAGGAGAATGGGGTGACATTATCCGGCGATGTTCGCAATAGTTGGGTTGGGGTTTTCGATCTTACAAGCTCTTTTTGTTAAGGAACACAATGCAATTTGTGATGCAATAAAGGTAAGAGAATCATCACGATTATCTGTTTGTTTAGTTTTTAGGAAGAATTTGTTGTTCTTGACATCTTGCCCACCGATAAAACTATTATTTACCAAAGCATTAATTTGTTTTCTTTATGCTAAAAATATGAACAAAAAATTACAAATGTTGTTTTAATCTCAGGAATCACATCCCAACCTATCAGATGAAGAATTATACCGGTATGCCAGATTGGTCACTTCTGCTGTCATTGCAAAGGTTCACACTATTGATTGGACTGTAGAGCTTCTCAAGACGAAAACCATGAGAGCTGGAATGCGCGCAAATTGGTGAGGACATATTTTATTATTTTCTCATATTTGCCGAAGGCAAAAACCATTGATGCTAGTATTACTTTCCTAAGTGGAAATTTTTATTTACACCTACAAATTCAAATTAATTAAAATGAATAAAGTTCAGCCAGCCCCGGGTTGCCGTTGTCTTCCTTAAAAAAATAAATAAAATTAGTGAGAATGTTTACAATTTACCTGATATCCTGATTCTTTTGTGAAGGTATGGATTACTGGGTAAGACAATAAAAGATACATTTGGTCACATAGGAGGACCGGCATTAGGTGGGCTTGTGGGATTGAAGAAGCCGAATAACCATGGTGTACCTTATTCTTTGACCGAAGAGTTTACCAGTGTTTACAGAATGCACTCCCTAATACCAAGTACTCTCAAGCTCAGGGATCCGATCGGGCAACCCGATGAAAATAATTCCCCACCATACTTGGAAGAGTGAGTAAACAATTTATGTTTGGCACCCATTCCTCTTAGTTTTTTAATGTAGAATATGAAATGCCAACTAACAACTTCCATTAAATTAGACAGGAAAAGAATGATACAAATTATAAAAATGAGGAAAAAACAAAAAAAAAAAGTTAAGACATTCTTCTATTAGATATCAATTCTTACATCATGGTTTACTATACCTGACTCTAGACACTGAACTTGACACAAACAGCTAGATTTATTATGTTTTTTTACCTTATTAACAATATAGTAAAAAGTAGAATGTATAATCTTGGTCACAATAAGTTTTCTACTCGGCTAGCACATTTTTAGTATAACTGACACACTGACACCATTTCTTTCTTGTGTCAAAACATAGCATTGATATTGGAGAGTTGATTGGTCTAAAGGGGAAGAGAAGCTATCAAAAAATAGGGTTTGAAAAACAAACACTATCAATGGGATATCAAGCTTGTGGTGCACTTGAACTATGGAACTACCCAAGTTTCCTCAGGGACCTCATACCACAAAATTTGGATGGTACCAATCGATCTGATAGAATCGACCTTGCTGCCCTAGAAGGTATAAATTTAGACCCAGTTTATACCACTACCAGTAGAGTATCATAATTTTGTGCCATGCCAAGTTGGTACAACAGGGGTCCACCAAGAATAATCCAATGCATAAAAATATTGAAAATAATGTTAGAGTGCGCAGCGGAATACGGCTCGGCTCGCTAAACCACGAGTCGACAGCCCCTCGGGCCCAGGTCCACCGGAGCCCACAACATATCAGTTTTCTAGGGCCGTGTGCGAGCGGCGGGACAGTCAACGAAGGCTTGCGGCGGCGTGGCTGTGCACGAAGCGGTGTACGGCAGCGGCGACATATGGCGGACTGCCCACAGCACGTGCGGGAGGCGTGTGCTGCGGTGACGTGTGTGCAGCGAGGACCAAGTGCGTGGGTGGCGACGTGCTTGGTGCGTGTGGCGCGAGCACGCAGGCGTACATAAGGTACGTATTTTTCGGGCGACCGTGGCAACAGGCGGATGGCGTCGATGGCATCCAAATTTGAGGTGACGAGGTTTGATGGCACCGGGAACTTCGGGATGTGGCGGATTAAGAGTGAAGGATCTGTTGGCTCAACAGAGTATCTCGAAGGTGCTCAGCGGGGTTAAGCCGGAGAAGGTAGGTGATGACAAGTGGGAGGAGATGGAGGCACAGGGTTGTGCAACTATCAGGTTATGTCTCTCTGATCAGATCATGTACCATGTCATGGAAGAAACTTCGCCAAAGAAAATTTGGGACAAGTTGGCGGTCGGTTCATGTCCAAGACGGTGACTCGAAGTTGTATCTTAAGCAAAAGTTGTTTGGCTTGAAGATGCAAGAGGAGTCGATCTTGCGTAGCACATCCATGTCTTCAATCAATTGATTGCTGATCTTGTGAAGGTCGATGTGAAGGTTGATGATGAAGACAAGGCTGTTATTCTTCTTTGTTCGTTGCCAAGGTCTTATGAGCACTTAGTTACTACACTGACATACGGGAAGGAGGACATCAAGGTGGAAGACGTTGTTGCTGCGTTGCTTGCTCATGATCAAAGGAGGAAGAATAATGCAACAAATGAGTCTTCTGGTGATGCTCTTGTAATTAGGTGTGGTGATCGTATTGTGGAGGATAAGAAAGACAAGAAGAAGAAGGGTCCGCGGTGCTATAAGTGCAACGATCCGGGACATCCGAAGAAGGACTGTCCCACAACCGAAGAAGGATGGAGGATCCATAAATTTTGTGATTGCCAATACGAAAAATGACTCGGATAGCGATGGTGACCTTCTCCACGGTGTCAAGTGAACGATCTTGTGATGCGTGGTTGTTGGATTCAGCTAGCTCGTTCCATGCAACATCAAAGAAGGAGCTTTTCTCATCATACACCGAGAAGGATAATGGTTTTGCTTACTTGGGAGATGGTTCGGGCTATCTTCTTTGTAGGAGTGGGCAACATCAAGTTCAAGTTGTGTGATGGAAAAGAGATGTTGCTTAAGGGTGTGAAGCATGTGCCGGGGCTAACGAGGAATCTGATTTCGCTTGGTTTATTGCATGAAGAAGGCTGATTGTATCAGGCGGTTCCCGATAAGAAGACCTTGAGAATCATGCATGAAGGCAAAGACATATCATGGTTGGTGAGAAGTCAAGTGCACACCAAGTACAAGCTGAAAGGAAGCGTTGTTGAAGGTGGAGTCATGGATGGCAATGCAAATGTAGTGGTGTTCTATCTCGATGGTGATGCGGCCGTGGGATCAGCCTCATCGGGTTGTTCTAAGTGAGCGACGAAGGAGATGGCTCAAGTCCGGTACATGGAGGTTCGCGCATGGACGTCTTCAAGATGGCGTGCATATTCGCCAAGGTGGAGTTTGTTAGATATGTGTCGAATAAGTGTACAAGTTTAGGTTACGTTGGACTTGAGTTGTATTAGGGGCTAGGATAGAGTTGTAGTCGAACTCTGTGTCCTAGGGGGCCATAAATATGAGGCCACCCCTGTTGTAACCTGTGAGACGACTTGGCGGCTGGTTTGGGTGGCGGCGAGGCCACGGAATCGCCCGGATGCCGGTGTAGCTGCTGTTTATGGGGAGGAGCGCCCGTAGTCATTGCCCCGAGGATTAGGCACATCGCTGAACCTCGTTAAAAAACATCGTGCCTTTGTGTCGTTCTCGTTCGTGTATTTTCTTCTATGGTGATTATGCTTCCGCTAACTCTAACAAGTGGTATCGGGCCCATGGTTGGAAAAACCCAGGAAAATCTCGAGGGTCACATGTGACGGGGAGCCCGTTAACGCCCGTGGAGATCACACGGAGACACGGGGTTGTGTGTGTGATATGAAGCGTTGGACTTGGGGCCCGGATAACGTCTTCCCCGAGATCACACGGGGTTGTGTGATGTGAAGAGTTGGGTCCGATGTGTGACGGGGAGATTGGATAACGTCTTCCGGAGATCACACGGGGGGTTGTGTGATGTGAAGAGTTGGGTCCGATGGGGAGATTGGATAACGTCTTCCGGAGATCACACGGGGGTTGTGTGATGTGAAGAGTTGGGTCCGATGTGTGACGGGGAGATTGTTGGGTTTAGTCCCACATCGGTAATTGATGGTGAAGGAGCACAACATATAAGGCCGGGGCAGCCCTCACCTATCAGGCTAGTCTTTTGGGTTGAGTTAGGCCCAATGCCTGATATGTTGTGGGCTCCGGTGGACCTGGGCCCGAGGGGCTGTCGACTCGTGGTTTAGCGAGCCGAGCCGTATTCCGCTGCGCACTCTAACAAATAACTCATACTAGCAACAATTATGTACTAGAACAAATATCGTGACCTTAAACTACTATGTTGAAATTTACTATAACATACTTTTTCAATTTTCAAGAATTCCCAAACTATTATTGTACTAAACAGATTGAAAATACAAGATTCTCTTACCAAGACATCTATCATGTTTGCATCTTGTAAACTTAGCACCACTCCCTAAGCAATCACAACTACAATTTATTTTTTTTTTAAAAGGACATTGCTGTGTACTAGTATAAACAACAATGTTAAGCAAAAACTGTACTATCCAAGTTAAATAAAGAGGATTACTGTATCTAATGCTTTTGATAATGACTACACTGAGATTAATGTCATTTTCTTTTCCTCTAAATTAAAGTATACCGAGACAGGGAGAGAAGTGTACCGAGGTACAATGAGGTCAGGAGGAGACTATTTCTGATTCCAATAAAAAAAGCTGGGACGATTTGACAAGTGACAAGGATGCAATTGAAGCCATAAGAGCAATATACGGAGATGATGTAGAGAAATTGGATCTTCTTGTTGGTCTTATGGCAGAGAAAAAAATCAAGGGATTTGCCATAAGCGAAACAGCATTCAACATTTTCATTTTAATGGCATCAAGGTAACATTTAGTTTAAAATGATATTGAATACTAGACACGATACCAAATTTGATTTAAGCCCGTTCTAAACGTATTAGGTGACAACTAAGAATGTGACTTAAGCTAATTTTGAGTGTTTCAAAATTTACCCAAACCAAAATTCAAAAAGGCAAGAAAACATAATGATGTTACCATTATGGGTACCTTACACTGATAGATCTAGAATGTTACCAGAAAAAAGAAGTCCAATGTGGAAGTACTAATTTTAGATGATAACCACTCTGTTAAGATGTTAATATTAATTTAAAATCTCTAAAAACAGGAGGCTCCAAGCAGATCGATTTTTTTTTTTGCAAGCGATTTCAATGAGAAAACATACACCAAGAAGGGGATGCAATGGATCAAAACAACTGAAGGCCTACGAGATGTGATCAACAGGCACTACCCAGAAATCACTGCCAAGTGGATGAAATCCTCTAGCGCTTTCTCTGTGTGGGATGCGGACTACTAGTAAAAAAATAAAAGGCATTAGATATGTCAGTTAAATATATGTAATTGGATTCATTGCATGACACAAGTTGTATGCTCATTTGTTTACAGATTTACATTATTTTTCATTCTAATTAAATATGGCTGGGAAAATAAGTAGGGGAAACCATATAACATCTTCCTTCAATCTTCTCTTTGATTACATCTTTGTTTTCTTTCTTTTTGTTTTGGTTATAGTGTATACTTGTACATCTACATATACCAATTATAGAAATCTTGATCGTCATCTTTTTCTTTAAAATAATCAAATCGATCTCAAATGTAACGCCTAAAATTTTATGATATATTGTCTGTTTGGCCTAACCCATTGACACCCTAATTGTCTATTTGACCCAATCCATTGACACCCCACAATTCTTCCTCTCTAACCAAAAAGTAAGACACTAATACACCATTAATCATAGGTTTTATTAATTTTATACACAATTCTTCCTCACGTAGGCCTCCGACCGAAGAGGTGCGACACGGTGGCGCTGACCCTCAAGTTCTATGCGTAGTGCATAGTTCTCGAAGGTGTTGATGTAGTCGTCCAGCTTGCCTCCTGGGGAAGGCGGTCGCGTCCCCCCGTAGTGTCGAGGTAGGTGGGCGGGCCGGGCGATGTCGCAGGCGTCGCATGAACTCGTCCCCACTCGGCGGGGACCTCCTCTTGGACAGATCGAGGAACCGGCTGCAGCAATACCAGGTGAGGTGGAAGGCAGCATACCGCACGTAGTAGTCGGGTCGATGTCCAAGTTGAGCTCGAGCAGGAGCTCCAGCTTGCGAATCCATAGGTCGGGTCGCCGGGTGCCGCCGCATTCTCGACTTGCACGCATGTCGTAGGGAGGGCGTGATGCGTGGTGGCACCACGGGCCGGGCGCCGGCGGTGGCGCCGGGGCGCCGCGGTGACGCCGCCGTCTGCCGGAGAGTCCCGCGCGTCGCAGTGTCGGTGGAGAGGAGAGTGCAGCCCGGTGCTGCGGTGTCGTCGGAGATGACATCGATGACGGCGGTAAGTCACGTGCGGTAACGCCATCTTCCTCCTCTAGCCGGAGGATGGCGGGGTCGAGCCGTCGACGGTGGCCGGGGCGGAGGCGCGGCGGGGAGGCTGCTGGGCGGCAATGCGGTGGCGGGCGGTACGGGCCGGCTGTCCTCCGCCTTGGTCGTCAGACGCGCGAAGTCCTCGAGGTGATGCGGGGCGTGCTCCATGCGGCGTAGACGAGTCTCCATCTCGTCGAAGCGCTGGCTGATCTTGGTGCGGTTGTGGTCGAGGAGCGCCTTCAGCGCTGCGGTGAACTCCCTCATCTCGGAAGCCATTGGTGTGGGGATCGTCCCGGGTCTCCGGATACCAGCTGTCGGATTCCGGCTAGATTGGGCCGAATTGACACGTGTTCGCCGACCGTTGGAGCTCGAAGCCGGCGTAGGGGCTCTGATCTCGCCGGGCGGCGGCGGCGAGCGGCAGCATGAGCAACCGCGAGGGAGGGGAGGAGCCACGGCGAGGGAGGCGGCCGGCGGCGTGGCGCCGCCGGCGGCGTAGGGGGCGGCGCGCTGAGTGAGGGAGGGGGCGGCGGTAGGAGGGAGGGGGAAGATAGATGGGTACTATTTTTTTATTGCTTGTTTATCCCCTAGAGATTACATGCCTATGCTTATATAGCCCGGCTAATGGGACTTGTAATCTAAGCAATTTCTATAAGGTTTCTTTATACGATCGAATAACTTTTACAAGCAATATTTATTTATTTCCTAATAAGGGTCTTCCTTATAGATTGCAATTATCCCCTTTACACACCAAAAATTTCTAAGATAATCCTAACTTGAAGACGAAGCGAGTTGGACTCGGGCGGGAGGGAGGAGACGGCGGCGGCAAGGCGCCGGCCCCCTTGCGCGCCGCCCGGCCCCCTCTCGGGCCGGCGGCGTCGCGTCGAGGCCCAATTAGCCCTCTCCGGGGCTGGCCCAATTCGGGTCATGACAGAAATCCTTTTGCTGAGTGTGACATCTCTCCCCGCACGAGATTCGGCTCGTCCTCAAGCTGAAAATCTGGATAGATCGATGAAAGAGTTCTGCACATTCCCATGAAGTGTTTGTCGTGTCGGTTTTGCTATTTAATCAATACATGTAGCTGCCTTTGATGGATTCTCGATTTCAACATAAATTCTGGTTCTCGGGACTGGTGTACCGTCATGTAGGCGAGGTAGTTCGGCGGTTACGATGGGATCGCACCCGGTGTGGTTTCAACATACCGACATGAAAAGTGTTGTGTATATGGGTGTCCAATGGAAACTCCAACTCATATGTAACAGGACTGATGACTTTACTAATTTTGAAAGGTCCAAAGTATTTAGGAGATAACTTGCCATTATATGATGATGAGATAGTAGCAGCTGATCTTGATAATAACTTGAGCCAAGCATAGTCCCCAATTTTGAATTGACGTTCCGTGTGTTTAGCATCAAAATGTTTATGATAATAATCTTGGGCTAATTGTAGACGAACCTTTGTCTGTTCAAGAAAGGTATCACGCAGGGATAACATAGCATCAACTGCAGGAAGGGTAGTTTCACCCGGGTTGTAGCCTCTAATACACGGGGGTCTCGTCCATATACCAACTTAAATGGTGTTATTTTTGTTGAGGCATGGTATGATGAGTTATAACAAAATTCTACCAAGGTAGCCATCTTACCTAATCCTTTGGTCTATCTCCAATCAAGCAACGGAGGTACATTGTGATGATTTTGTAACATCCAAACAAGGCCTTAACTGGTATAAATTTCTTTGACACGTCCATTTTTCCACTAGCAGGACCGATACTATGAATATATAATATAAATAGATGGAGTTTTCATCATATACTCATTGTTTTGTTCTGTCTCTTTTGCATTGGACAGACTTCGCGTCACTTCTTTTCTTGCATCACATAATTCACATTGTACCTAATATTGACATGTCTAACACATCTTTAGCACAAATGTTCCTAGACTTCTATGTTGTTATCAGAATCACCAAAATTAAAAGATATGTGATGATTGTTAGAGCTCTAAAAAGAGGTTTATGGGGTGAGGGGGCATGGCACTAGCAGCAGCAACATAGGGCGCAGCAAGCAACGTCGAACACCAGATAGTGCCAAAATAAAATTAAAAAAAAGTAGACATCTGCATTTTGACAGCGTTCATCCGCTGCTATGTACGCAAGGCGTCTCGTCGTTTGCTGTACTCCGCGGCTCCAATGGTGACCACCTCATCTGGTTTCAGTCTGGTATGGAGCACCGTCTTGGTCCCACCAAAGTAGTCCCTGATGAGCTCCCTAAGCTTTGGGATCATGGTGCTTCCACCGATAAGAAGCACCTCATCAATGGTCTCCTCTTCAGATTGTGTCACCACCCTATCCACCATCTCCACAACTTTGAGGAACAGATCTTGGTTCAGTTGCTCAAACTCAGCACGCGTCAGCGGCTCCGACAAATCCATGCCATCGACTAGCGATTCGACGGTCACTTGCGCATGATCCTGGTGGCTCAATGTCTTCTTGGCTCGCTCACACGCTATCCTCAGTTTAGTGAGAGCAATGCCATCATTGGCGATGTCCTTTCCATGCCTGTCCCTGACAAGCTGGACGAAGTGGTCGACGATCCTCCGGTCGAAGTCCTGTCCTCCAAAGAAAGGGTCATATTGCGAGCTCAGGGCTTGATACACGCCGTCCACGAACGTCATGACGCTCGCCTCGGCCGTGCCGCCACCGACGTGCAGCACGACGACATTGCCCTCATCGCGCAGGTTCCTGCTGAGGCCATAGGCGATGGCGGCCGCGACAGGCTCACTGAGCGCCACCCTCACGGCCTTGAGGCCGGCAGGCCAGGCGGCGAACACTGTCGCAGACCTGGACGCGTCGTCGGAGAACTGCAGCGGGAGGGGGGAGGGATGGCGGCCTCCACCCGGCGGCCGAGGTGCGCCTCCGCTGTCTCCTTGAGCTTGGCCAGCAGCGCGGTCGTGAGCTGCTCGACGCCGACGAGATTCGTCGTGGCGCCGTCCTTGGTCGTCGTCTTCACCTCGACGTTAAGCTGTACGTTCTCCTCGACGACCTTGTATGGAAGATTCTCTTTGACGCTCTGAGCAAATTCCCGCTCCAAACCGCGAGTGAATCTGCATACACGAATTTGGTCATCAATATTAATTTGATCCGATCCAGCACCAGCGCATGGTTAATTACGTACCTTTTGCCGATGAGGCGCTTGGAGCCGGAGACGGCGGCTCCGGGGTTGACGGCGGCATGGTTCATTGCGTCCTCCCCGACGAGGATGGCGCCGTCGTCGGCGAAGGCGACCCAGGAGGGATGCAGTGGTGGAACATGGCCCGGGTCGTGTCGCCGCTCTCGTAGCCAGCGACGCAGGAGTTAGTGTTGCCCAGGTCGATGGCGGCCACTCGCCCCGGCCGCCCGGCAGGTACGTCACGTGATCGGGAGGCCAGCCGTCGTCGAGTAGCGCGCTCGCTGCAACAAGCGCGAGGAGCCATACGAAAGCCCTAACGAGGAGGGCGACATCTTTGCGAGGCATGTTTATTGAGAGAAAACACAAAGATTTGATATGTAATTAATAATTTGTTTAATTTATTTAAATGGAGCCCAACATGTTATTAGGGCATGTAAATATTGAGTCCGATTCATATTTGCTACGGTTGGGTTGATCGAACGATACGACTTGATCTTCTCGCCTTTTAATCGTCTTCATTATATGTGGACGTGTTTGGGATGGCTCCAACTCTACCTGGAGATGTTGCACTCCAAAACTCTACATGGAGCTATCCGAGTGGAGTTGCAGTCATCCAAAGTGATTGTTTGGCTACCAAATCCAAAAATGAAGTCCAATGACACGGTTGGGTTGATCCAATGATCCGACTTCCGCTTCTAATCGTCTTCTTTTCTCACCATTTTCTTCTTCCTACCGGTCCTCTACATCTACATGCGCCGCCCCACCCCCCCCATTCTCACCGTCCAGGGGAACCCCCATGTGACCACGGAACTCACTGCTCCTCTGCATCCACACTCACCGGCCGAGGCACGTAGCTAGATCCCAGCGCCATTGGCCCCGGGCAGCGGCCTCCTATAAGAGGGGCAGCGAAGGAGAGAATAGGAGCTAGGGGTGGTGGAGTGGAAGAGCGGTGACCGAGTGGGGATGGATGTGGCGGAGCGGGGGAATCGGCAGGATGGATATGTCGTTGGTGATGGAATCGGCGGCCATGGCTCTCTGCTCTCCCGCGGGGATGGGTGGATCGAGGATGGATGCTAGTGGTCGCGAACGGCGTGGCGAGGGAGGAGGGCGTGCCGGCCCAGCGGCGCCTTGCGTTGGCCTCCGCCGCTCCTGGATGGCCCAGCGCCGCCTCCTCTCGGCCCCTAGCCGCCTTCCCCGTTATGCTCGACCCCGCGCTTCGGCGAGGTTGGAGACTCCGGCGGCGTCGATCCGATCTAGAGGCCTCCAACGGCGAGGAGCGGGGTGGCGGCGTGGAGGGTTGCGGGGGGTGCCGTAGGGAGGTGCCACGGAGGGAGTCACGACGCGGTGGGAGGGAGGGAGGGAGGCGCGGTGCGTGAGGGGAGTCCATGAGGGAGAGGGAGTGGGCGGGGAGGCCGTCACGCTTGAGGTGGGAGGAGGTGCGAGAATAGAAAAAAGGTTCGGGGCTGAGGCTTTGTAATGGTGGCAAAAGCGGGTAATTTCACCCCAATTCCACGCCCACGGCTATTTTAGTCGGTTACGGAGTAGGTGGAGAGGTGCTCGAAAATTTGTATTAAGGGCGTGTTTGGCACGGCTCCACGTAGCTCGAATCCAAAAAAAACAGATCTGCTCCGTATTTTTTCTAGCCAAACACTTTTAGCTCCAGCAACTCCATTAAGGATCTGCTCCAAAAAAATGGTGGAGCAAGCCCCAAATCCATGGATTTGGTGGAGTACCTCAAGGGGTGCTCCACGAAATCAGGCCCCAGTGGAGTTGGGAGAAATTACCCACCATGCCACTGATTAGTGGAAAATGTGCGGTTTGTTTTATTTCTTCCGTCTTCCTTAAACTCGTCACTTCTTTCCCGCACCGCCCGTCGCCTCACCGCCCGGCGCTCCCTCCCACCGCCGCCCAAGCCGGCTGCTCCCTCCCTCGTGCCCGGCGGCCACGCGGCTCCCTCCGCAGCGCCACCCGCCCGCTGGCCCGACCACAAGCGCCGCTCCCTCCCCGCCCGCGAACGCCGCCCCTCCCCTCGGCCCGACGCGCCGCTCCCTCCCCGCCCACAGCGCCCTCCCCTCGGCCACAAAAGCGCCGCTCCCTCCCCGACCACGGCGCCGCTGGCCGGCCATGGCCAGCGCGACTTCGCCCGGCCATGGCGCAACTAGCCCGGCCACGGCGCCCGGTCATCCCGTAGCTCTGGCCCGGCCGCATGTCCCGGCCACGAGCCCCTACTCCCTCCCGGCCCCCACGGCGGGCGAAAGCCCGGTCATCCAGCGACCACAGTCGCATGCCCGGCAATGGCGCCGGTCATCCTCGACCCCGAGTGCTAGTTTTTTTTTTTTTTTATTCTGATGTGTGGGCCCCGGATGCCGGTGACATGAAAAAAAATGAAGCTGTACCAAACACTTTTTGAGATCTCAGATTCACGGTAGAGCTGCTCCACGGTGGAGCTGCGCGGATCTACAACTCTGGAGCTATTTTTCCGGAGCTGGAGCTCTGCCAAACACGCCCTAAAGCTCAAAAACTCCATGGAGTTGGCTGCTCCAATGTTTTCCTGAGGTGGGTTGTTTAGCTAGCCCCACCTAACTCCGGTCTAGAGTTTGGATTTGGAGTCATGCCAAACACGCCCGTAGTTATTGATATGCATATGCTGTCAGCACCACTACACAGGAGAGGAGGCCGAGGAAGAAGACGAGGCGGTGGGCCGAGGAGGAGCGCTCGTGACAAACGGCCCAATGTGTGGACAGCTGGCGATGAGTGGGAGTGTGTCTGCGTGCTCCCCAATCAAACCATGTATCTATCAGTTAAGGAGAGGAAGGTGTGAGAGAGGGCTATGCAATTTGTAAGACTTAAACAGAATATCATTCCTGGTCAAACCATTTCCCTCCCCTTTCCTGTGCTGTCCGTCCAACTCGATCCCCAAATTCTCCACTCCTACTCTGATTGCACCTTCCCCAATTTTCCTGCTGCTAGTGCTAACATATGCATGCATGTATCCACGCACATAATTTCCAGCTTTGTGACTCATCATATAGCAACATGAAGCTAACCTTTTTTTTCACGGAATAATTTCTGTGAATTGTCCGTCCTATTTGGTTAGCTCATTAGGCCTTGTTCGTTTTGGTCGGATTGAATTCCAGTCCGGATTACTTCGGGCCCGGATTGAGTGAATCCACCTGTATCACTCAATCCGGCTGATCCGGTTGTTTTTGTTCTGGACCTCAAGAGGTGTGGAACAAATCCGGGTGGTTTGGTATACAAAACGGGTGGATTCAAAACTAGCCTAGTTCAATCCGTTTGGAACCATTTCTTAACCGAATGCGTATTTTTATCATGGACTGCGCTACTACTGAAACTATTTTCCGTGGTGAGCCTTCAACATCAACATCGCTAGGTTAAAACGTAGCACCGTGCAATGCTTCGGACATTTGGCGTCATCTTTGTAGAGAGGGTCAATTGCCGCCTGCTTCATCTGTCTAAAATTCTCGAGCCATCTTGGATTGCCAAACAACACGTCATCTTCATCTTTGAGGTTAGCAATATCCTCGAAAAGTTCAGCATCCTCGGGCGACATGTCATCAACTACTGACTGCTCACCATCATCTCCACCCGCATTGTCTTCTGGCAAGTCTTCAAGCAGTTCATTTACGATGATGTAATCACGATTATCAACTGCTTCTCCATCTGATGGTGGGGGTTGTTCTCGTCCTTCGTCCACCACCGTTGTTTCCGTCGTTGCCGTCGTCGAGGGTCCTCCAGATGAACCGGCCGTGACACTCGGTTCTTTTTCGCCATGATACTTCCACCGTACCGTACCGCGCGGCTCCACGATGAAACCAAACCGTACCAAGTGCTCCATCACGACATCATCCTTGTGTAAGAACATATGTTTGCATTGATAGCACGGGCACACCATTTCTTCCGAACCCAGACTGATTCGATGCTTCTGCGTGACGGGCATAAACTTCTTTCGCACATCATCAACGAAATCCACACTTATCCTCGGCTTTGTACATCCAATCCCCTGTTCGGCGCCATGACGGCCTGCTCAAATTAATTAAACTAGAGCAAAGAGAGCGTCGATGATTAGAGATCGAGGTATCGAATTGAGGATAGGAGAGAGAGAGAGAGATAGTTAACTAAGTCCAAAAGAGAGGAATAGGAGAGAGAGGGGGTGAGAGAGGGAGGGGAGAGAGAGAGAGGGAAAGAGAGCACTGAAATGAGAGGGAGAGAGAGGGGAGAGAGAGAGAGAGAGAGAGGGGGGAGAGGAGGGAGAGAGAGGGACCAACTAGATCTCGAAGAGAGGGGAGAGAGAAAGAGGAGGAATACCCCTTGCGGTGCCAAACTTCAACAAATCCAAAGGCAAAACCTCCCCCCCCCCCCCAAATGGTGATTTTTTAGGGTTTTGAAGCTCAAAACCCTAAAAATAAAAATATATGGGGAAGAAGAAGAAGGGTGGGGCTGTTTTTATAGCCAGGGCTTTTCCGTGGCGGTCATTGTTAAAAACCTCCACGGTTAATAGGGAATAACCGCCACGGTTGTCGATTAATCGTGGCGGTTTTCCCGGCGGGGGTGCCGAGCCACCTATTTTCGTGGCGGTTTTCAAATGCCCGCCACGGAAAATAAAAACCAAACGCCCATAAAATCAATCCTGTAGTAGTCTTTGGATTCAAACCCGGACCAAATCAATCCACCCGGAATGGAGCCAATCCGATGGAAACGAACAAGGCCTTAATAGATATTGTTCCATGTCGTCCTGCAAATGTAGTGTAGTAGCAAAGTTTTTGGTTCTCGGAGGAAGGGGGTTTGTATGTATGTTTTAGTTGAACGGTCACTACTAAAATGGTCAAAATCTCCTAATATTTTTAAGTGCTAATAAAACACTACAACTAGTCATACCATAGGGGAATCTCAGTCGGAGGCATTTAGCAGGTAAAAGTTATAATCCCTCTGTATCATATTTAGAAGACGTTTTAGATATGGTTTTTGGTCAAACATTGAGAATATAAATCATGAATAACAAGCCATTGAGTTTGAAAATGGGAAAATTATATTAATAGATTTGTCTTGAAAATTACTTTCATAAAAATATACATATATAACTTTTCAATAAATATTTTTATAGAAAAAAAAGAAGTCATAATTGTGCTTTGGAGACAGTGTCATTGTGCGTTAATGTCTTCTAACTACGATACAGAGGAATTACTAAATTTTGAATGTTAAAACACTAGGAAAAACCATATCACTAAGAGAAATCTAAAATTCTGGTTGTTAGGGCTCATTCAAAGTTTGTAAGTTTGCAAGACTCTTCTTTATTTAAGCTTTAATTTGTTAGCTAAAGCTTTAATTTAAAAGCTGGACCAAGGCTCTTCTTTATTTTTAAATCTGCTCATGTTTTTTTCCTTTACAGAAGAAATGTAATCTCTTTTTTTTTTTTTTCGGTTTTTATTACGCCGGGCAAATAAATCCAAGCTGGGGAGGCTTCCATCTGTGTGGACCTGCACAGAGGCTTGGGTGCAGGCAGCCTGCACCTAATATTTTTCCATACATATAAGCGACATTTTACATGATAATAGTTGTGCAAATGAGCCTCAGATATATTGTCAATAGGGCTACAACGTCACAAAGAACAATAGTTAAATTCAAGTCGTTAACTTTCTAGCAGCACCTGATAATATCTCGACTAAATTAAAGCAAAACAGGTTACATGTACAATTGAGGTAAGTCAACCAAAAGCCCCTTCATAACTATAATATCAACTTTCTTGATCAATGGATCAATCAACCTACAAAACGACCACAGCCTTCAATCTTATATGCCTAGACAAAATACTCACAAACACAAAAATAAAAAATATGTGAGAGGTACATCATTGTTATTGCTGATCAGGTCGATGGTCGATCTGAGTATCTGAGACTGAGTGCAATGATAAATCTTTTTTGCCGGTACAAATCAATATTTGATCATGCATGGCGGCATGGGCCACACAACCATACCTCCATTTATACATACTGTTCAGTTCATTCTTCTGAGCATTTCAGACTTGGGACGGTGGTGGCACGGCCAGACTTTTGATCATCATGAGCCCTCCAGCTGGCGAACAGCAGCTGACATGGTCATCATCTGTGGTCACTAGTCCCCCGTTTCTAGAAATGGGAACAGCTGGGTAGGTGTACCTGGTGCAGTAGATGACAGCGTTTTGGGTGTTGGCGACGACGATGCAGGTGCGCACAAGGCATGCCGCCCATGAACACTCTAGCAGCCATGCTGCAATTATTCTGGATTAATTCATTGCTCTTGCACATGGACACTAAATCGAGGAACAAGATCGGCATTGATCGCTGATGCTGAACCTGAAAATTCTGTCAGTGCTTTTACATGAGACCATCTTCTTGTGCTGCAAGGGCACAGAACCAGCCAGATGGGCAAACTACGCCTAGTTGGTCCTGTGATCCTGTCCCCACAAACAAACTGCAGCTGGATCACCCTCCAGAGCTGCTACAAGAGTGACAAGCTCCTCCATGCTATATCGAAAAGAATGCAGTTTTCCTATCCACTCCGCATGAACAAAGAAGGTTTGTATGGTTTAAGCAAGCAAAGTGGTTAGGTCTGCACTGGCAACTGACAGCAGACAAGTGCAGATCATAGAAGCACGAAAAGCACTCCCGGTCAGTGGAATCGTAGTCCTTGTCCATCTTCTTACTTTTCAGAGGAGCATTCACCTCCCATGCAGCACCCTCCATTTTAACTCTTGTCTGGAATAAATAAATAGCAAAATATAAAATATGAGTATGTTATAAGTAATTCGCTAAGAGACAGATAGTAAGTTCCAAATTTTAGTGATCGAGTCACTACCTTAATTGCACCTGTCAGAACTCCATCCTTTCCACAGGTGTTCAGCCATCTGTATTCTCCCTCACCACTTTTGTGATTCATCCAAAGTTGTCTGGCAGCTTCTTTTGCAGCCTTGAGTAATAACTTGTCATGTGATATTGATGTCTTGCGATGCTGCTCTCTATAGAGCTCAACAGCACACTGTCCATGAGGCAGCCAATCCACAGGAGAGACATTTACGGCCTCCGCACAGTTGAAACCACAGTTGAATCCAGAATGGTATGCTCGCGGTAGTGTCAGAACAAACTCGCCTGACTTCTGAACAGCACGGTAAACAGAAATTCCTTCCGATTTTAGAACAGATGGAGATAACTGTGTAACCTGTGCCAAGAAAAATCAGAATGAAAATGGTTGAGATACATATTACACGGAGAGTATTGTATTCTTTCTCAGATAAATAATGGGAAAACATTGTTTACACGAATCGACAACCAACAAAATAACTCTGATAGCTAATTTGTTATCTCATAATGTAGTAATAGATCCTAAAAATTATATGATCAATACCAGGTAATTGTTAACACCAAGAAGTATGGCATATTTCATGATAAAAGGCACAATGTACTGCTTTTTATTTAAAATGCTTAGTAAAAGCTTTAGTGACATTCAACTATGTTATGTCAGAACAAAATAAAGATGAACTTGGCAATAGGTCACCTACTACATATATAGTGATCTGCCAGACACATAACAGGAAAAAGTTGTTACCAGCTCATGAAGTAGATCAGGCTGTTCCTCGAACAGTTTGGGTAAGTTTTTTCTCATAGATTCTTCCAGCTTTTCTGCCTCAGAACCAGGGACACCATACCAAACTTTCGGTTCACCAAAATGCATGTAATTCAGAGAATAAAAAAAAATGGTCTTCAACATGCTGCAGCAAAGTAATATAAAAAAAGATAAGTTAAAATGTGCTCCATGAACAAAATTTTCATATATATCACTTAATTATGTATTTTTGTTCCTACCCAGCAAAATGTGGAAACAGTTTAGCTAAGAATCTTACCCAGCAAAATGAAGAGAAGCACATTCCTACATAAAGCCATGGAACTACAACACCAGGTATATCCTCGTCTTCAAATGAGGTAACAGAACCTGGCAGCCGTGGCAGAAAATTCAAGTTCAACCAGATAAACCATATGGATCTTGGTTATTTCCATCCGAAGAAGATACTTTAACAAAACCACTACCAAACGTTGCAGTGTCCAAATCAGCACCATAATCCACCTAGGCACAGGAAGTTTGACATATAAGTAATAATTTGATACAACTCATAAGAACATAGCCTGCTTATAATCTACAGACATACCTCAACTTCATCAGTAGAGCCTACAACTATCCGCCAATATTCACCCTCAATTTCCTCCACTGATGGTTCCCATATTTTTATGTGGTTTTTAATGTCAGAAATGGAAATTTCATCACTCCTTTCATTCCAAAATATTCCTGCTTGAACCCATCAGCGTGTTTCTGAAACTCCTCTAACGTGAAATCAGACCCAGATTGAAAGCCAAATTTCTCTTCGAGTCCTCGCTTGAACTAGGACGCCTGTGTGTCATCCCAAACCTCAGTCTCTTTCTTCTCTTTCTTTTCCTCTGAACTCGAGATTGTGCTCTTTTCTTTGTGGGCTCCCTGTTTTGAAGCTTGTCAACTTGTTGAACTCGAGTATTGAACTCTGCAGTTTCCCAGAAACTCTTCTCCTTCAGAAGGCATGGAGGTTTCCAAGAAGAAGGTGGGACAATACGACAAATTCCATATCTTTCTGCTTGTGAACAGAATGCTAGCAATGTACCCGATTGGATCCTTAAATTCCTGTCAGAAAAAATATGATTCAAATGAAACTATAATGTTAAATTAACAAATTCAAGACAGTCCTTGCAAGAAACATCAAGTTATATAGTTTTTTGCATGTCCAACTAAACTAACCTTCTGATAGTTTTTAATATACTGGTGGACAAACTTTTAAATGTTTGATTACACGAATCTAAAACATCAATAGAAAGAACAAAAGGAGTATTATCTTATCACATTGCAAAATTTTGCGCAGAGACAAACCTCTTCAGTTGGAGTGAAAATGGGAGCATTATCAATTTCAGGTCTCTGTGATTCATCTGGACGCCACTTTCCACATGTCTACCCATGAATAATGAAGGAAAGTACATAGGTTAGATACATTTAATAATCAAAGAAATATCTGTACCAACTGATTCAAATTATAGAAAACATGCAAATTGTTTGTCATCCCTTAATTAAGGTGACATTATTATCTGATCTACCTGAAAGTCCTCCCATCCTAATCTCTCTCCCTCCAACCCCCAACCTAAAGAAGAACCTACATCAAACTGTACATCCCCTTTGGCAAATCAACCATGTGATGATCGCTATGGATCGATGCAATCGCCTAACAGTGCCATCAATTTACTCAAGATTCAGTACCCAAATTAAACTATTTTTTCACATGAATCCATGCACGAGCACAACAGCGAACTGAACACCACATGCATCATCAAAATTTGTCTCTCCTCAATGCAACCAGCACATAATAATAAATATACTACTCCGATCCTCTAATACAACCACACAAAAATTGCATCCTGATTGATAGATACATGTGCAGTCGCTAATGAGGCAATATAACGAACACTTGTCGAGCATGTATACGCAAGGAAGGAGAGGAAGCAAGAATTAATGCATGGGCACAATGGATCTACATTCTACATACGTGTAAATCTGGGGAGCGACCGACCCGTACCTGCGAGGCCACGGCCATAGCGCTGGTTTCCGGCGAGGCCGCCACGCCGCCGCCGCAGCGCATGCGCTTCTTCTTCTCGCCGTGCCGCGTAGGGCCGCCGGCCTCGGCGGATGTGGGAAGCATTGGGCAAAGATTTGGTGACGAAAAACAAGAACTTGTGCTTGGTTTCACGGGAGGGATCGGATCGGAGGTAATATCGACGATGCACAACAACTGCATGCACTCGGCCGGTGCGGTTTCCGACTTCGCTCGACTCCGTCTCGGAAGCCGTGCCGAACGCGGTGCCGTGGTTCCTTTGTCGGTTTTTTTTTTTTTTTTTTTGGTGGTGTCACAAATTAAATACCAACGCCTTTCAGCCCAGCCCATGGAATTAATCCCTTCGATTCTGTAGTGGAACTTCCTTGTACAGATGGGGATACAAACGGGCCGGGTCCATTTTGTGACACCAACAGCCCGACTCCAAGGCCCATTATATATTATTTGTGTTTTTAGATCAATCACATACATGTTGCTTTAGTGCTAAGGGCCTATTTGGCAAGGCTTCGGTAACAAACACTTTAGGAGGAGCCATTTCTGGTGAACAACAGAAGAGTTGGAGTCGTTATTTTGACCAAGAGTTGTAGCCATAAAAAGTGGGCAATTGAAGTTTCAAGGCTATGACTCCTCCAAAAGAGCATTTGAGGAGTCCTATCAAACATGTCCCAAATACTAATTAGGTCGCCGGGATAGCAAATTTGCATGCTCTAAGCCTATTTTTTCGTTCTCCTCACAAGACATTTCGGCTTATAGAGTTATTGATGAAGCGGCCACAAAAGCAAATGGGATGATGACCTTGCATCGGTCGATGCCTTTAAGTAGTAAGAAGGTTGTCATCGTCTTTAGCCTCCAACTAGTAATAGATGCATCATGAAAGTGTAGCACACATGTCTAGCGGCACATGAGAAGGTTTGTTGCTTGTGCACCGTGCGCTAGGGTCACTTGCAAGTAGCGGATAACAAATATGCATCTATGGTTGAGGATATATTAGGATACTCAATCGGGGGCTCCATGCCCTACTTATGTAGACACCTGGAGCCTTCGAGCAATTCACACAATGGGTTAGAGGTTTGCCTATAGCCTTCTTCCGACGATCCATAGGTCATATGAAGGTCGGTTGACCATCATGAGTACGAGTGAGTGGTCTTCTAATTTCTTAGTAGCCAACCTTCGATGGGTTTTCTAAGAGGTTCTTAAAATCGTCTTATGTTGAGTCACCGTTGACCTTCAATGGATCTACCGAATGGTCATTGTTTCCATATTAGATCGGGACCCGGTAGGGAGATTGTGAGATGTCATGAGGATAGTAGGTCGCATCATGAGAGATCAAAAGATTCTATAGGGGCCGCTAGGTTGCGTTGTAGGATATCAAGAAATGCGGGATGACTAAGCACCCCATGGAGGAACAACACATGACTCTAGCCACCAAGACTAGCTAGTACCATAGCTACCGCGCCTACTTGAACACTTGTGGTTCACGCGATAACCACCATAGCTTCTAGAGGTGAACCTTGGCATCCACGACCTACACGCGCACCTTCATTGGGATGAGAGCCACCTTACAATCGTAGGTGGAGACATCTCTAGGTATAGAGGGACCATAAAGGTGAGCCCAACCACCTAGGGCTCATTGACAAGTCCAAAGATAGATATTTGTCAAGGGGCAAGGACACATGGTCTTTGCACTCAACACCATGGGGCCACACTATGAGCTCCATGGATACCACGAGAGACCATTGTTTCTCCAGAACCAATCGCCCAAAGACGGTGCCACACAACAACTTTGATGTATGTTGATTGAGCATGTCGAGGCTCGGAGTGACTACGACATTGCCCCCACACAAGACATTCCTCACTATGGTTTCTTCCAGCTACTATGGTTGTTGTCACCTCAATAATCCAAGTGACACGAATGGAGGCAATTCAACAATAAAGCATTGCCTGGACCCCGAGTAGTGACAACGAGTCATGTCCTCACGGAATCTACCTCTTTCCTATAGGTTTTAGGGTGAGCGTCCACGGACACATGGTTGTAGGCACCAAATCTACCCATAGAAGGCATGTACCTAACTCGTTGGAAATCCCGACGGCCGGCCATATGAAGCATAGCATAGTTTTCTTTGAAGCATAGAAGCATAACAAAGTTTGGATGAGATGAGAAGGAGTGGAGGGGAGAGGATTCCATGGCCTACGACTAGTTGCATTATTAAGTGCCACTATGGCCTGCCTCCATCGCTCGCCCTCAGTAAGCAGCAACAACAGTAGTCTTAAGGGGGGGCGGGATTTTTGGCTGTGAACGTGGGTCGCCCTTGAGTCGCCTTGTTGAGATGAAACAATAGTTATACATCTTATTAGAGGTATATTTCCTTGCAGGACATGAATACACCTATAGGCTATAGCACTATCTAGAGGTCAATCTAGTAGAAAGAGACACCGGTTTAGATGCATTAAACAATGGGGTCAAGCCTATTAAGAAAGAACCTTGGGAATATCTATTACTTAAGTAGAGTTTATAAAATGTTCAAGGTCAGCGGACCTTCAAAATTAATAAATAAGCCAAATTGATCCCTCGTATTCTTCATGTAACACACTAACATGAAACATCCACACTTCCCCACCAAGGTGCCCCTCCTTATTTCGAGCCCACATATCATGTTCTGTTCCTTTCGAATCTCAAGATACTCCTACCCTTTCCTAATCATCCACTCACTCTCTCTTCATCCCTTCCCTCTTCTTCCAAATTAATGCTCCCCAGCCCGGAACAAACGAGATCTTGCGGTGGTGCCACTACCATTGGATCAACCACCCCATGACCGCCTCCACCACTAATCACTATGGTCACCCCGACTCATTGCTCCCTCGTCTCTACCATTTGTCTATGCCTATCTACCGGTAGTGGCATTACCATACATAGAATCCGCCTCCCCACCATAGCCGTCATTGCTAACGACTATAAATCTAATTCCCTTGCCACCTGACTAGGTACCTAACCCTCTCTCTGTCACCAATATTGGTGATGTCATCATTGCTTGCCAACCAAGATCCGCGACACCACCAGAGCCATGGGTCAAGTGGACACTCATGAAAATCTAGATCTAACATTTATAATCTCCACCCCAATCCTAAATCTTGAAACCCTAACCCCAAGCACTGAGCCAAACCAAAGCTCATACGAGTTGCAAGATGTCGCAAGAGTAGGAGGTGCTCTCTTGAAAAAAATGCAGTGATGAAGGTGTTGGCCAAAACTTGAACTCAGTTTACCACTTTTCTCTTATTTCCTCCTATTTGGCATTTTTTTTTCTGGCAAGATTGGCTTTCCCTAATCTGAAATGCTTATAAGTTTGAATCAAGAAACCTTTTTGGCGTGGATTTTACGTTCCATCTAACATAGTTCCTCTTTTAATTATTCTATTCCATCATGTTCGTGAAATAGGGCCATATATATGGGGGTGGGGGGTGGGGGGGGGGGGGGCGGGATGGGGGTGCAACCAATTCTTATATACCACAAGCAGTGCCACCGACCATGCTTGCTTAGACATTCTTCTACAGTGGTTCTAATTATTTCACACTTTTAGCAGCAAAAATTTCTGAACCCGCTAGCTACTTACTCATGCCATAATTTTCTGCTGTTAACAAAGATTTCTTATCTCTGCTCCGCAATCTAGATATATATGGTTTCCTAATTTTTACAAAGATTTCTCTCTAATTAATATTAGACGCTGCAAATTCCAGGGCAGACAAAAGGAGCAAGAACGCAGTCAGAGGGACAAATGGACAAACATGTACAAGATGATGTGCGACGCGCGCGCACACAAACTCACATGATGATGTTGCTGGTATGCATGGATGCACCGAAAATGGTTTGGCTCATCATCCTCTGGATTTAGGACAACATACCTAGTATGGATATTATATATTATATCCCCCGAGGATATATGCATGATATAAGTAACAACGTTCAGTGGGCAGCCAGCGTCTACTACAAAAACTAGCTACTGAGGTATTCTATCATCTACACCAGCTTTGCACCATTTTAAAAAGAAGAAATTAAATAAGAAGATATTGTCAATGCATTGGTCAACCACCACCCAAGAGCAACATAGCGGCTGATAATGGGCTATAATACTCTATTTTATTGCCATACCAATAATGTAATAGATATAGCATATTATATTCATATAATAGTTGACTATAAATGGATATTATAAGATTAATAATATTTTGGACACTCACTCAATTCTTTTTGTTTCATCACCCCTAAACACGTTTTTCATTAAGCATAAGACACTCACTCAATTCTTTTTTTTTTTTTTTTTGAAAGCGCGCATTGTGCACGTATTCATATTTCTATCATTAAGCTTAATTGTTGGAGCCTAGCCCATAGATTTGCAGCCTGCTGCCTACATCACCCTAGCTTTGTGCACTTGCTATAAGTACCGTAGGAAATGATAGACCTTCACACAGCTCGATCTGTCTCCACCTCCTTATCATCATCCCAAGGCAGCCTATAGCTATCCCACACAACAAATACCAATCTTGGAGGTGGCTGCAATGGCGGCGGTGTCTATTCTTAGCGGTGTGCGGCTCGCGGTGCACGTCCTGCGCGGCCCTTGGTTCATGCTCTTCGCTTCTACCATGATCATGAGCATGACCGGCGGCGCCTACATCTTCGGCGCCTACTCCAAGGCGCTCAAGGCGTCGTTAGAGTACGATCAGGACACTCTCAACACCATCAGCTTCTCAAAGAACATCGGCATGAGCCTAGGCATCGTGTCAGGCCTCATCAACGAGGTAACCCCACCGTGGGTCGTGCTGCTAGCCGGCGCCGCCATGAACCTGGCGGGGTACCTCATGGTGTACCTCGCCATTTCCAAGCCCGCCGCCGCTCACCCGCCGGTGTGGCTCATGTGCTTCTACATATTCCTCGGCGCCCTCTCTCAGACGTTCGCCAGCACGGGAGCCCTCGTGACCAGTGTCAAGAACTTTCCTGATGATCGTGGCATCGTGCTCGGCATGCTCTTGGGCTATGCTGGCTTCAGTGGCGCCATCTACACGCAGCTCTATCGTGCCTTTGATGGTGGCGAAGATGGCGGCGCGACTGTGTTGCTAATCTTGGCATGGCTACCCACTGTCGTCTCACTACTCTTTAGCTTCACCGTTCGTGTCATCCCACGGCGGGAGTAGCAGCACGGCGGCGACGGCGATGGGGCTCGGCCAGGAACGCAAGGGCGTGTTGGGTTTCCTTGGTGTCTCTGTCCTCATTGGCATCTACCTCCTCGTTCTGAACATCATCGAGGTGAAGGTATCCCGAGTCCCAAGGCATGTCTACCACATCACCAACACCTTACTCCTTTTCGTCCTCGTCGTCGGCCCTCTCACCATCGTCGTGAAGCAGGAGTACCACCAGACCTATGTTCTTCAGCAGCCCCCACAAGCGACGACTCCATCATCTTCTACACCGCCGTCGCCATGTTTGCCCTTGCAACAAGACGATCCCCAAGCTATGGGAGAGCAAGAGATCAACTACTCGATTTTGCAGGCTCTTTGCAGTAAGCACATGCTACTACTCTTCGTGACCACCGCCTGTGGAATCGGTGGCATTATGACGGTGGTCGACAACCTGAGCCAGATTGGGCAGTCACTAGGGCAATCACAGCGCACCATCTCAATGCTGGTGTCCCTGGTGAGCCTGTCCAACTACGCAGGGCGTGTGCTGGCAGGCTTGGGCTCTGACTATGTGGTGGAGGGTTACAAGCTGCCACGGCCACTGGTGCTCACCGTAACGCTGCTCGTCGCCTTCTTCGGCCACCTTCTCATCGCCTTGGGTTTGGGTGACGCTCTCTACGCCGCATCGCTCATCGCCGGCTTCTGTCTTGGCTCTATATGGACGGTGCTGTTCGCCGTAGTGTCGGAGGTGTTTGGGCTCAAACACTTCTCCCACACTGTACAGTTTGTCCACGCTGGCAAGCCCCGTCGGATCCTACGTGCTGAGCGCGCAGGTTGCAGGCCGTATGTATGACCGTGAGGCACGACGGCAAGGCCATCGTCTCCACCAAGATCTTGCCTGTGTTGGGGTTCAGTGCTTCAGGGCATCGTTCGAGATCATCGCCGGTGTGACGTTGCTTGGCATGATGGTGTCCCTAGTGATGACATGGAGGACCAGGGCATTCTACCATGCTAGGTTCAGTGCTGGTGGTGGTGTCGCAGTCACAGCCGTCGCCACCACAGATAAAAACATCAGGCAAGAAGTCAAAGTCTGAGTATTTGCTAGATATATAGTAATATACTACAGTATATTGCAAGATTTCAATTTATATGTATCTACTCTTCTTTTAACATAGTGTCGGAGGGTTAGCATTACATGAGGCTGCACTGCATTCTGACGATGTTATATACCCTATGTATTATCATTACTTTAGTGTGGTTAACTGGCTCATTTTATTTGTGCCATGATACATTATATATTGATGAAGAGCCAAAATACTCTTGTTACAGTAATTTTAATTTTAATGATTTTTATGAAACTGGAGGGGTGGTAGCCTTTACAATTTTTTTTTTTTTTTTTTTTGAACCAAGGGTCTCCCCATTTCCATTATTCATAACGGGAATACACATTGTCCAGAGTTTGCAGATAACTAGAAACGACATAGAAAAAATATAGAAAAAGGCTACCACCACCAGCATCTTAGAAACGATGCAGAGAAACAAAAGCAGAGTATCACAGGACTTAGACATCAGATCAACAAATAGAAAATAGCATAGCTGTTTATACAGACATATGAATAGAACCAAAAGCAGATGTAGAGCAGCAAAAGCCAGCAGGTTTTGTCATGCAGAGATATGAAGTCTTCAGAGTCCGTGCTTCAGTCCTTCATTGAGTTGTCTCAGTCCTTCATTGAGTTGTCCTTGTTGCCCTGCAACAACTTCGCATCCTTCATTTTTAGCTTGTTTTTCTTACGGGCCTCTCATCTAGTACAATTGTAGTATTTATTCATGTATGTACACACACCAACCCTACATACGCACACCACACTCACACCACGCATATACAAACAAACCTACAACTATACTCAGATCACACATCACGTCCCTTCGTGAGATCACCGGGTCCATCCACGGCACCGTAGGCGGCCGGCGCGTCGCATTCCCTTTGTGGCTTAAAGGCAACGATATTTAGCCCGGTGAGACACCCTGTTGCGATCCCAGGGATCAAACTTCGGGTGGGCAGCGCTCACACCTGGCTTGTTGTTCAATATCTTGGTAGCAATCTGTAGCATTGTATTGATACTAGCCACAACAGTTTACTTTTCCTCCTCAGAATGAAAACCTTGCCCAATAGCTCATAGGGGCGCAAGCATGGCAAATAATAGAAATGTGGGTTTTTACAATCTTGTCCTCAAAACAAAAGTTTGTTTCTTGCTTTCTAGATAGCCCAACAAATAGAAGCAATACCCATTGTATGAAATTTTGAAAAGAATAGCATATGCACCCAAGCAAGTGGCAAAAGTTGCCCACACCACTCTATCCATATTGCACTGAAGAACAAGTGTTAATAGATTCATTCATGTGACACTGAAATAACACTGATCACCGTGCCATTTTTTTTTATCATATTGTCCTTGGTTAGTATAGCATTATTACTCATCAACGACAGAGATATTTTGATTTTTGGCTAGGATTTTTACTTTTCCAAATATTCTTAAGATATGTGCCAGAATCATTAGAGATGAAGGCTACAATGGGTATTCCCAACTTAAAATTTTAAGTTGAGCCCAAAAAATTTTTAAGTTGAGCTCGCATGGGAACTAAACGGGCACTGAACTGAACAAATATGTGGATCAGGGATATTTTTTTGGCTTGATGATACATGCAGGTCAAAAGGTGTTTATGATATCAGATTGAAGTAGTGCCTGGTTTGACTCTGAACTCAGCCATATCATTATAGATACATAATATTCTGAGGGATCGGGCTTCTACCTGATAGCATCCCATAGTCGGAAAAAAATGATAAACAGTTATAATAATACTTTCTTTGTTTCAAACTAAAAGTCATTAAATTCAAATGCTTTTACTGCAGGGGCCTTGGCACTTCGAGATTTCTAAAAAAAAAGTCGTTTTAACATTTTTATATATTTATTTTGTCTATGTACTAAGTATACTCCCTCAGTTAAAAAAACTTGCAATTCTAGCACGATTAATCGCGATTTAGTATTCCAAGTTTGATTAATTATAAATAAAAAAGCTGTCGGGTTCCAGCTAGATTGGACCGGAACCCGACACGTGGATTGGGGAATGGGGAAGGAAGATGAGGACGGGGACAATGGTGGTGGTGGTGGTGGCGTCTTGGGCGGCCGGTGCTACCGGCGCCGCGGGCGGGCGCCTGGGCGCTTGGTGGCTTGGGCGGCGGCGGTCGGGCGGGCGGGGCGCGGGGAGAGGGAGAGGAAGAGAGATTGAGATAAAATTTCTTTTGTTGCTTATTGCCCGCCTGAAAGATTACAGACCCCTTACTTATATAGCCCGGCTAGTGGGACTTGTATCTCAAGCAATCTCTCTAAAGGTTTCCTTATAGATTGGAATACCTTTTACCCGGATGTCCTATTTATTTATTTCCTAATAAGGGTCTCCCTTATAGATGATATATCCCCGCACACCAAAACACCTAAAGATAATTCTAGATATTTTTCCTCCTTTTTCTCCGAATTAATTGCCGAAGAATCCGCGGAAGGAGGGGACGGGCGGGGGCGCTGCGGCGCCGGGGCCCCGCGGCGGCGCGTGCCCCTTGGGCCTATCGGGCCTGTCCTTCAGGCCCTATTTCTGGGTCATGACATCCCCCCCTCCGACCGCACGTCCTCGCTTGGATGAAAGTCCATTCTGTCACACACTGGTGGAGATCACCGCCCTCAAACAATGAGCTCAACTGGCAGTAGGAGTCGACCACCGCACCGGGTTCACGAGGATCATGTTCTCCACGGTTCGCTAGGATCAAACTCCGTGAGGTAGGGAAGGTTGTCGATGTAGCCGTGGTAGATATATCGGTGAAGCGGCCAGACGTCCCCTACCGTGAAAGCGTCGACGGGCGGGGCCGCCAGGTTCCTCGAGAACGCCCACATCAAGGTGCCGATGCACCATGTCGGCGGTGGGCTCTCCGGGAACAAGAAACGCTCATTGGGTGGAGCGTGGGCGAAGAAGGGAGCGGCGCCAAATGGTGATGTCACAGTAGGGAGGAGTAGCGTTTCAGTTCAACATCGTACCGTACATGAAGGAGCCGGCGTCGAGCGAGAGAGGGTGAAAGCCGTGGACACCCCTCTCGCATCGTAGGCGATGTGGACATTGTCGGCCACGGTGAGGAAGAGGCGATCCATGCCGTCGAGGAAGGCGACCAGGCTGGGCCGATGTGGTGGCGCCCGTGGCCATATCGCCGGGGATGGCCGGTTGGTGCGGTGAAAGTTGTCTCCGTCGTGTAAGCTCCCAAGGCGGGAAGTTTGTCCTGCGAACTCATGCTGAGCAAGAGCCTCCGGCAGGTGCGGAAGGAGTGGAGAGGAAGCCGGGAGGTAGAGCGGCCGTCGGGCGGGAGGCCGTCCTCAGCGTCCATCTTTGGAGGCGGCGTCGCCGCCCGGTGGCGTCGAAGGTGATGCGGCGTAGATGTTGATCCTCAATGTAACTTTGGCGTAGCTGAGAAGAAGACTCCGGCCCGGGCGTGTCGTAGAGGTCCAAAGCCGGTCGCATGCCTTGAGCGTTTCCCGATCCCGAGGTCGTAGGTGTACGGATCTTGGCGAAGATGCGACTGACCTGGCGAGGCGGGGCCAATGGCGCCCGGCGGGTGGTGGGCGAAGTGAGCGGTGCTCGGGCGACGTCGCGGTAATCTTGTAGCTCGTGGGTCGCGAGTCCCGTCCGGCGTCGAGCTTGCCAACCAAGGCATGCCGGGATGACGTCGGCGTCGTCACCCGGTGGCATGACGTAGGCGTCGTCTTCGAAGGTCCGGGCGTCAAGAGGCGTAGTGGTATCGTCGAAGGTGGCGGCGCGGCATGTAGACGTGGTGCCGGGGTGCCGGTGGTGATCAGCACACGCGACCGGCCGAAGTCCGGAGGCTGCCGTGGTCACCACGCGGGTCGATGTAGTTGTCGCGTTGCTCCCGAAGTCGACGATGATGTTGACGCCCGTGCACGAGATCATACCAACGAGGTAGAGAGAATGAGCACCACGTCTCGGGTAGTCGGGGTCCCGGTGAGGACCTTCATGTCGGTGGCTCCTCTTTGGCGTCCGCTAGTGGGGCGTTCGTGTCGTCGGTGTAGTCGTTGAAGATCGTGATGTCGAAGAGATGCTTGCACTTGTGACCCCGTGTAAGCGGTTCGTCCGCAGATTGAAGCGAAGTCCGACCTTGCGTCCGCTCCGTCATCTCCCTTCCGGTGTCGGCCGTTTGAGCGGCCAGTAGATTTCTGCACCCGGAGGGGCGCGGCGGCGTGGCCCCATGAAGCGTTGGGCGCCCCGCTGCCTTTGCCTCGTGGCCGGGTTGCGGTGTTGTAAGAGATGGCGGCGTCGCTCATACGCCACTGGCGAGACATGGCAACCTCCATGTCCTTGGGATTACGCATCTCGGCGTCCGTCTTGAGCGGTTCGCCCAAGCTTTCGTGTAGATGTTCACCGCCGCTTGTCGTCGAGGTTGCCACGCCGACGTGCTACGTGCGCCAAGAACTGCTTCTCTGTACTCATCGGCGTTACTGTCTTCCTTAGCGATGCCCGGCTCGCCAGCCGGAGTTGTGCCGTTCGGCGAGGCCAAAGCGCTTCGTTGGCGGCTTGAGAAGCGGCTTCGCCCAACCTGCGGTTTCTCCTAGGACAGCCTCATGTACTATATTGTGCTCCTCGGTGAGATGATAGGAGGCATACCGGACTTGCTCTCATGGCTGGTGTACCTTGGCCCCTGAAGAATTGCTCGCGGTTGATCCATGGGAGGGGGGGGATCCTTGCCATCGTAGGTTGGGAAGGAGAGCTTGTGCAGGCGGAGGCGGTCCCGGGAAGGTGTCGGCCGGGAGGGGGGAGGAGGGGCGCGGCGCCCCGTTATTAGCGCCCACGCTGCGTGGCCTTAGGCCCCGTAGCCCTTCATCCCAGGCTCTCCATCACCGGGCCGTGACTTGATCATTACGGTTACGCTTGCCATCGGTTAAGCTTCTTGATGAAATCGCGGGCTGCTTTTTCCAAAGATCGATTTCATCTCAATCTCGGCGTCATGGAGTTGTTGATGGCGCTTTTCTTCTTTGGATCATCGCCGGAGAGGATAGGCAGCTTATCCTCGATCGTGTCCATCCCGCGTTGAATTTGGCGAACTCGTCCCCAAATTCTTCGCCATGCTTCTTCGATTCGGCGTCCATGGTGGTGGGTGGATCGTAGTGGTCTCCTCGGATACCAGTTGTTAGGTTCCAGCTAGATTGGACCGGAACCCACACGTGGATTGGGGAATTGGGGAAGGAAGATGAGGGGCGGGGGCGATGGTGGTGGTGGTGGCGTCTTGGCGGCCAAGTGCGGCCCGCTTACGCTGGCGGTCGGCGGGCGGTGGGCGGGGGTGGCGCCATGGCGGGCAAGCGATCGAAGCGGGCGGGCAAAGGGGGAGAGGGAGAGGAAGAGAGATTGGGATAAAATTTCTTTATTGCTTGTTGCCCTGAAAAGATTATGAGACCCTTACTTATATAGCTTGGTTAGTGGGACTTGTATCTCAAGCAATCTCTAAAGGTTTACTTATAGATTGGAATACCTTTTACAAGCATGTCCTATTTATTTATTTTCTAATAAGGGTCTCCCTTATAGATGAGATATCCCCTTGCACACCAAAACATCTAAAGATAATCCTAGATATTTTTCCTCCTTTTTCTCCGAATTAATTGCCAAAGAATCCGCGGAAGGGAGGGACGGGCGGCGGGGGGCACGTGCGCGAGGCCGGGGCGGCGCCGGTGCCCCTTGGGCCTATCGGGGCCTGTCCCTTCAGGCCCTATTTCTGGGTCATGACAAAAACTATCAATATTTATGCTATTAAATAAATCTCATTAGATTCATTATGAAATATAGTTTTTGATAAATTAATTTGAAGTCACAAATGTGAATAGTATTCGTATAAATTTGATCAAACATAAATCACTTTTGATGACACGAAACCCATAGTTGCTACTACTGTGGAACAGAGGGAGTCTCTAGACATCCTATATTTAGACATCCTACATGGAAGCAATAGCCTTGTGTTGTCAAAAGCAATGAAAGCTTTGTGCTGTCGCATTTGTGAGTGGGACATGGAAGCAGCAGCGTGGGGCAGCAGCGTTGTGTTGTCGCATTTGTGAGTGTGACTGAACGTGACTGTTTGGTTGGTACAGCATGGCAGCAGCAAGCCTAGTTGATACAGTAGCACACAATTGACAACTCCTCTCCTGTACTGATACAGAAGATCGTGGTAGCTGTAGCATTGTGTGTGACACGTGTATGCAGTACTCCCTCCGTCCAACAAATATTGGTACATCGGCATTCAAAAAAATCCCACAAATATTGGTCACTTTAGGGACTGGCGAGAGAGAGCCCGATCAAGTACAGATGTGATGATGACCAAAAAAAATAAAGAAACAGGACACCCAACTCTTCCCTTCCACTCATTCATCGTTATTTTTTTTTAAAAAAAGGAAAACCGATACCCAGCCTTATCTCCTCCTTGGTGAACTCTCGATGGTTCTCGATTTTTCAGCACCGCACGGATTCAAGGTGCTGGGCTCTCATGAAGCCCTTCGCGGCGGCATCTTTGGCCTCGTCAAAGCGGCCCGGGTGCGCATCGCGAGCTCGAAACGCGGCCGGTCACCCGACCCCCCCCGAGCTTATCCCCCCGTGTCGGGAATAGGCGCATGGACATGGATGCCATAGCGAGGCGGGCGCCCACCGCCGTTGCTCTTCCGGTGGTGAGAGCCTCGGCGAAGTCATGGGAAGGCGAGGGGCGCGATCGTCGTCGATCTTCTGCCTCTGCCTTCTTCCTCGAACATGGAGATGACCTTACGTAGTGAGCTCGCCAAGATGGGGAGGGGAGAGGCTCGGCCGAGCCAGCGGGCCGTGCGTTCGCCGCATGGGCGGTGCTGGCCTGCTCCCCGGGAGGGGGCGGAGGAGGTCTTTGAGGGCGGTGGCGGCCAGCGGCCGAGGTCGGTAGGAGACACGAGATATTTCACGGGGGGGCAATTTCGTCATTTTAGCTCTACCTTGGTCTTTGTGCCCAAACCTAGATGTATTTTTATTTTTCGGGACGGAGGGAGTATGCACTAGGAAGAGGAAGAGGTAGCTGCTCGCAACTCAGTTCATATATACAGTACTCGTATTATGCTCTTTCTTCTTGATTTCGTTCACCCCTGCCGGCGTGTGAGTGAGATTATTGATTAAATTTATTATTTATAAAAAAAATTAAATAAAACAAATGATCAAACCCGATAGCCAAAATTTTAAGTGACACTTTCCTAGGAAGAGTAGGGCAATGCCACGCGTGAGATCAGACAAGCTCCTCTCCTTGAGTATAGTACTCCACATCATGACTGCGCAGCCTTGTCACAGAAGTTGATACAGTAGTGCAGTTCTACAGTAGCACTGTAGTAGACAATTGACAGCTCCTCACCTGTTGGCTTGTGTGTCTGCAATAGGAAAGCTCTAGGAAGAGGTAGCTGCACGAATCTCATTTCATCTGCCAGCGTTTATCCCGTGTGCTCTTTACTCTTGCATGCTTGCCCTTCACCCGTGCCGGCCGGCGTGTGCCTAATGCTGTTGGGGTAACCCACCAGATTGATCAACATATATATATGCAAATAACGAACAATTGTCATGCGGATGCAATTCAACGAAACGAATTCTCGACATGCAACGCAAGCTGACAACGTATATGCACACTTGACGTACCAACCCAATTTATGTACGAAACACCAAAACAAGATATCTTAATATTTCCATTGCAGTGAACAATAAACCTACCTAGGTTTACAAAAAGCTTGTCTTTCTCACGCATACAGTACATTCACATGAATATTCATCTCATCTGAAGACATGCATGCGCAACTCAATGCTAGTTTATTACCAACACCACTCTAATACTCTACTAAGTAGTTTATTACCTACGCTGGCCTTTCATAAGGAAGGCACACATTGTTCTCGTATTCATCCAAACCGTCCCCTGTCGTCGTCTTCATCTTGCACCCATCCTCCTCCGGCTCCAATGAACCCTACGAACCGATGCGTCCACCGGCCATCGTCACTGTCGTCATCGTCGTCATCGTCGTCTTCTTCTTCTTCTGCACGATCCGGCTCCAGACTGTCCACGGACTCCTCGCCATCGCTGGACACGTACTCGTCTTCGCTCTCCACGACAAGCACACCACGGCGCCGGCGGATGCACTCGCCGAGTCGGCACGAGAGGTAGGCGTCGGTGACCGCGTACCTCACCTGCCCCCTGGACAGCCTAGCCCCGTCCCACCTACTGTTGCTGATCCACGCGGGCTTCTCCACCCCGCGGCCGCGAATCCCCAGCAGCCTGTCGGCCATATCCGCCAGGGACGCCCTGCCGCCCGTGCCGTCCGCGCCGCAGAGCTCCAGCGTGGACGCCACCTCGAGCCCGTGGTGCGCCCGGAGCTTGCGGCAGTCGGAGGCCACGTAGTAGGCCGCGAACGTGACGCGGGCGTCGGCGAGGAACCGGCGCAGGATCCTCGGCACCGCGCCGCCGGCCTGCGCGATCTGGAACACCAGGCAGTGGTTTCCCGCACAGCTGCAGCGTGCCCGGCAGCGGCTCGGTGCCGGTGGGCAGCTTGCGGTAGGGTGTTCCACTGCACGCCTATCCCCACCGTGAGGCCCGATGAGGAGTAGAGGTGCTGTCTCCGATGACGCCACAGAGTGGTGTACAGCCACCGGCGCACGACGCCTGGGTGCGCGGTCACCGTCGTCACCACGGGGTTGCCGCCCACGCGCATGCTGCGCCTCGGCACGGCGGGGGTTGCGGCGGCGGGCAACCATGGTGATTTGCGGAACCTTGGGTCCTGAGCAACGGATACAGTCGGTAGATGCAAAGGCTTGTGGCCGAGGAGGTAGAGGGTCTTTGGGGTGTCTGTCCTAGTCACAGCTGAGCAGCTGAGCCATGGTCGTATATTTATAGACAAGGCGATGATAGCAGTTGCTTTGGCTTCTGTTTCCATATATCAATATACGTACACGTACAACTTTTGACTAGGTAGAGGAAGAGGTAGCTACAGCTCAGTTCATCTGCCTGCACAATCCCGTATTCCAGTGTGCTCTCTAATTTGTTCTTGCTTGCCGTTCACCCCTGCCGGCCGGCCGGCAGGTCGTGTGTGAGCTTGGACTCCAATTAATTCTGTTGTGGTAAACCAGATAGATCGATTGATCGATTGTGTGCAAGTGTAACAGGACCTACGTAGGGGTTGTACGTATCTAACGAACAATGCAAATGCAATGAAACCAGAGTTCTTGGCATGCAACGCAAGCTGACAACATATGCAATGCGTTCATCTCCATCCAATGTATGTACAGCACCAAAACAAGAGACATAATATTTCCATTGCAGAGAACAGTTTGGCAATTTTTATTTAGCAAATCTTGTGATTTACCAAGTTGCTAAACTATTTTTCAAGTGAAAAAAGAAGAGGCTCTCTCCAATAATTTGGCAAAATTAACTCTTCAAATCTCAAATAGGTGGGTCCAAACTTATTTTTGCAGGTGTTTTTTTGTTTGTCCGTGCTGGAGGATATTTGCCGCGGGTTCACTACCGTGGTCTGGTTCGAAGTTGAACCCGTGAAACAAGCTCCCAAGACAAGTATGGGCTGCTTCTCCCACTCCCCTTCCAATCCACAATATAAATGACCCTGAAGATGGCGTTCAATTAGCTTTACCGACTCTAATTACGCCCAATCCTTCTGATGAAACTATTTGCATTACTTTATTTATGATGTGATATATTTGGAAAGCAAAAGAATGATCTCAGGTACAATGGAAGAAGATGGAGTTCAGTCCAGGTTCAAAAGGCAGCACAAGCACATATGGAAAACTTCCTTCAGGCTGTACATGAACAGTCATCTACGAATACAGCAGCTGAAGCCCCCACCAAAGTACACCGTCGACCCTCCCAAGGTATTGAATCTATTGCAACAGGTAATCAGCACCCGATTTCTCTGAGCATCAAGCCTCGAATGACAATGAGGATCGGGCACCAAGGGTTCACACCGAACTCCATCCCCAATACATTCGGCAACCAGCCCACCGGGACAATCCTTCTCCACAGGACAGGTTTCTTCTTCAATCTCCTGCTACTCTTGATGGTTTCAGGTGTTACTCCGATGCATCAATTCCCCCGGATGTGATTGGAGGCCAACCCGAAGAGCGGGCTTGGGCGTGTTCCTCGTCAACACCTCTGCATCGCCCCGATCGGCGTTTTTATCAAAGCAACGATGCGGAATGCGTCCTCTGTTCTCATGGCTGAAGGGGCGGCTCTCGCTCTAGGTGCCTCACTTTTGCGCGGGCTGAACATCATTGAAGAGGCGGCGCTGTTGTCGGACAACCAGACCCTTATAAACCTCGTCAACAACAACGCCGACCGTACAAACCTACCGGATTGGAGAATCAAGCCCTACACCGAGCTCGTCTTTTCCAACCTTGCAGGAACATCAATTTCGGGCGCCACGGGATCCGGAGGGAAGCGAATCGAATGGCTGATTCTCTTGCTAAGCGGGGTTTAGGCGCAAATCGGGTTAGTCCGAGGGGATTCGATGGGTTATGTGTTAACCCAAGCCATGAACATGGGTGCCCTTTTCTTTTAGCACTCAGGGCAGTAACCATTAACAATGTAATGGTTCTAACGATATCGTCTGTTAATCTATAAAATCTCGTGTTTGTTGGTAAAAAAAAACGCTGTGAGAGTGAGATGATGGATGCATGCTTGCCAGACCTGTCATGGCGTCAGGCTACTGCTGATGACAGTACATGATGCGTCAGACTAGTGGCCGGTGCAAATCGAGTGCTCGTGCGTCCTACAGTCGCCCACCGTGCCCGACGGGACAGCACGATCGTGCAGTTCGCAGGCGTCGTACGCGTGGGAACGAGAAGACCGCGTGAGAGCCTGGCTCGCTGTCTGGCTGACGGATGTTGTAAAAAAATGCTGGCCTACCGATCTTTGTGAGAAAATACTGTTGGTGGTGGGTCACAAGACGGCTTCCGACATTTACTATGCGCGTGTAGAAGTGATATTTGCCGACTTGCTAAACTATGAACATGTTTTAAGACTTTTTTAAAAAAAAAACTAAGAATGACGAACCTATTTGCAAAATTGATAGCATCATGGCCTCGTTTAGGTGCCCTTTCAACTTTTAAATTTTTCCAATTTCTCCATCATATCACATCACATCAATCGAGACATACTCCCTCCGTCCTAATTGGCGATCGCCGTTGGTTTTCGTCCACAAGTTTGACTTGATTTGTACAAAATACACATACAACATTTATATTTCTAAATAAATTTATTAAAAAACTAGACGAAAAAATCTTTCCAATAATACTAATTACTTAGCATAAATATTTATATATTTTTAATATATAATTGCCGATAGTACTTTCTTGGGAAGCGAGAACAACAAACATTTAGGGAGGGGAAAATACATGAAGTAGTAAATGTGGGTAAAAAAAACTAGGTTGCACAGTTTGATTGTAAATTGGGTAAAAAAAAAAAAACTAGTTACAACTTGATTGTAAATCGCGATTGTAAATCACGAGATGAATTTTTAAATCTACTATGATTGGACAATATTTAATAAAAACAAACATAAGTGTTAGAGTTCAAATTCTAACTTTCTCGCTTCTTAGGCTGTCCGCACTCATATTCTCTATCTCCTTCCATCCTTTTAAACGGAATATTCTGTCCTAGTCATCAAGATTCTCTCTTTTATATCAGGTTTCTCCCATCCATACATACTTTTATATCTCCTCATCCCAACTACCTATTATGTAGGCCCACTTGTAATTTTATCTAAACATATTCATGTGAGATCTTGTTTTAAGTATTTATTGAAACAAATTCAATAGTGTAATCAAAATTTAATTTAGATCTTTAGTTTGTGAGTTATAACATTTTTTTAATACTTCAAACCATGGGGCCCGCCACTGCCCCATTCTCTCTCTAGCTTCCGCATGGTGCACAGCTCCCGCCTCCGACACAGATGGGGCCAGGGCGACTGTAGCGGGCTTCCTCGAAGGACTGGATCCCTGGCGTTCTCGTACTTTTGTTTAGCGTGCGCGTGCAGTACAGCGCTACAGGCGAAAAACCGTTAAACGTGTACTTGAGTATGTGATGGCGTACGCGGGTGCGGATAGCCTTACCACCACCAACTAAAGGGAAAACAATGTTCAGTAGCTGTTCAGTAGCCTTACGTCCATTCATTGGACACATTCAGTCACATCTGGACATGACTGAACTACAGTAATTTATGTACAGTGTACTCAGTCACACTGTGTGACTGAATGTGACCTGCACTGTTGATACAGTAGCATTTCGTCAAGAGAAGATCGAGTAGCTGCAGCTCAGTTCATCTTGCTGCGCTAATCCCGTGTGCTCTTTGTCATTGCTTGCCCTTCACCCCTCCTGGCATGTCCGTGTGTGAGAGCTTATATACTCCAGTCCAAGATATGCAAACTTCACTTCACATGCATTGTCATCTCCAATCCAATGTATGTACACAACACCAAAACAAGAGAGATCTAACATGTTCATTGCAACATTGAGCCATAATAAAACATTGGCTTACAAGTTAAAGCTTATCTTGTGGCGCACACTACACTCCTTCCCATATGCATATCATCTGAAGAGATGCAGTGGAAGTTATTACCAACACTGGCCACTCTAATACATACTAGTACTAGTACTAGTATACGACGTAATCTGGGCTCTCGTCGTCTTCATCTTGCATCCATCCTCCTCCTCCAATGAACCCCACGAACCGATGCGTCCACCGGCCGTCGTCGTCGTCGTAATCTGCAGGCTCCGGCTCCCGACTCTCCACGGACGACTCGTAGCCATCGCTGGACTCGTACTCGTCTTCGCCATCGCTGGACTCGTACTCGTCTTCGCCCTCCACGACATACACGCCACGGCGGCGCCGGATGCACTCGCCGATGCGGCACGAGAGGTAGGCGTCGGCGGCGGCGTACCTCACCTGGCCCCACGACAGCCTCTTCCCATCCCACTCGCTCGTCGCGATCCAGGTCGGCTTCTCGACGCGGCCACGGGGATGCCCAGCAGCCGGTTCGCCATCTCCGCCATGGGCGCGTTGCCCAGTCCATCCCCGGCGCTGCGGCGGAGCTCCAGCGTCGACGCCACGTCCAGCCCGTGGTGCGCACGCAGCTTCCGGCAGTCGGAAGCCACGTTGTAGGCGGCGAATGTGACGCGGGCGTCGGCGAGGAACCGGCGCAGTATCTTGGGAACCGCGCCGCCGGCCTGCGCGATCTTGAACACCAGGCAGCTGTTGCCCGCGCACAGCTGCAGCGTGCCGGGCAGTGGCTCGGCGCCGGGGACAGCTTGCGGAACTGCGGCGTCCACTGCACGCCGAGCCCCACCGTGAGGCCGTCGGCGGAGTAGCGGTGCTGTCGACGATAGCGCCACAGGGTGGTGTGCACCCACCGGCGCGCGACGCCCGGGCGTGCCGTCACCGTGGTCACCACGGGGTTGTGGTAAACGCGTAGGGTGCTCCTCGGCACGACAGGGGTTGCCGCGGCGGCGGCGGCGAGGGGCAACATGGCGGCTAAGCTAGGCTGGCTGTTGGGACTAAAAGAGGCGAGACAGAAGCCAAGAAGAGGGAAGTGAGCCGAGAGGTTTTGGAGGTTTACAACAGAGCCATGGTCGTATATTTATAGACAATTGGTTTCGATATAGGATTCTGAAAATATTCTTCCATCAGACTTGGGAAATACTCCCTCTGTTTTTTTGGTATTAGAAGTCGTTTTGTATTAGGTTTGAGTCAAACATTGAGAATAAAAATCATCAATAATTTTTAATTTGTTGAGTTTATAAATGTGAAAACTATAAAAATATATTTTTCTTAAAAATACTTTGATAAAAGCATATTTTTATAAATATTTTTATAATAACAAAAGGTTAAAGTTGTGTTTTAGAGACCGTGTCACTGTCCTAAACGACTTCTAATACCAAACCAAAGGGTGTATATCCTTCCTTCATTATTCATAAAAATAAAAATCAATTGAATATATATTTTGGAAAACAATGCCCTTCAACAACTTTGTTAGTAGGATTTCCAAATATTTTTTTTTCTGGATTTCTCATTGGCTAAAGATGGAGAGCACAGTTGCCTCTCTAGGGTACATGCAAGATACAGTGCAGTATTGGAGAGTGAAAAACAATATATATAGAATGGCTTTTATTCAAATGGCCTCCAGATGATTCACAAAGTGAATTTAAGAAGAACTTTTTGGAGATGTTTTATACCTCACACGTTACCGTACGACTTTCTTAGAAACATACATAATGCGTGCATACGAAACATGTGCTCGCACTTTCACGGATTTATTTCAAGATTTTTCGACGTTATGCTTTAAGTGTTAACCGATGTTTTAAATTACAATGAGGCGCAAGTGGTGACTTCGGTAATCTCTCGGATCTAACGGCCCGATCCTTAAGAGATGCTTATATAGGTAGAGTTTTGTGTACGTCCTGTGGGGTGAATGCGGCGTGTGTGTCGTGGACGTCTGCGTTGGAATGTGTAATCTAAAATATATATGGTTGTCTTTTTATGGTTTTCTCTTTTTCTTTTTCTATGACTTGTCTAGATGTTTAGATAATCATAACTAATTGTAGAACCTTGCTAAAAATGTGAAACTTTTTGAGTAGCCTTGCCATTATGTTTTATACTTAGGAAAAATATGAAATCATGACTATCAATAATTTTTAGATGTTTAAAAATTAGCTCTTGTAGTTAAGTGAAAACCCGTAGTTAATGTGTGGGCCTCAATTTGGGATTTGCCAAGTGAGAATTCTCAAACCATTGGAGATGGACTTTAATTTAACTTGGCAAATATTTTGGTTGTTGGCAAATTCTAGCGAGAATTGCCAAACTGTTGGAGATGCTCATCTTAGGGAGTTGGCAAATTTCAACTTTTATCAAGTGAGAATTGTCGAACCCTTAGAGACGCTCTGAACAAGAAAATTAAGATGACTTTAGTTTAGGATAGGATAGAAAAGGAAGTAGTAGATTTTAGGATAGGATACTAGAATTTTGTTTTTTTAAAAAATGGACAGGCTGTCCCGTGCCGTCCCTTCTCTTGTGCCATGGTTCTGTTCAGCCACAGCCAACAAGTCAACCACGCCACGCTCATGTCATGATTGCTCTGCAAGGCTGCAACCTGCTGCCATGGTTCTGTTCAGCCACAGCCAACGACAGGGGCGGAGCCAGGATGGCCTCTAGGGGGTCTAAATAAAGGAGAGTTAAGAAAAATCAGGTGATTTAATGGTGAAATTAGTGGCTAAATATAGTGATTGCATGGGGAAATTAACCTCCCAGGGGGCTGGAGCCCGGGCAGCACGGGGCGTGCCTCTGCCCCTGGCCAACGAGTCAGAGTACAGATACAATAGGGGGTTCCTTCGCCTCGAAGCATTGTAGGGTTCCTTCTCCTCGAAGCGTTCGCCTGCCTAGGTCCCTCGCCGCTTCAGCTTAGGCCGCTTCCTTCCTCGCCTCCAGCGTCCTCGCCGGGCGGTGAGCAGGGAAAGTCTGTAGATCTAGTAGTCCTCTACTTTTCCTAGTTTACTTGTTGTCTTTTTGGTATTTGCCCGATGGTATGTGTGCCATGGATGTGCCGTCATCGTCGCGGTTGCCGTCCTCATCGGCTTTCCACGTCGCCATCGGCCCCGCCGCCCTAGTATGTTTAAATAAAATAGCATCACCACCTCGCCCTGCGTATCTCATCCTCGCCTCATCTACTATGCCTCCTCCAAGCCGCCGTCGAGATCCGCGCTCCACCGCGCCCCGCCCTCCTCCACCACCGCCCTCGCGATGCGCCCACCAAGCAGCACCGGGGGCGGATCAAGAAACACCATCCCAGGTGGCTAATTAGTCAAGGACAGGTTATTTTAGAATTTAGGGGCTAATTAGTTCGGATCAAGCTATTTTTGGGCTGAAAATTAAAGGATTTACATGGCTCGGGGAAGATTTGCATGGAGATCATTTATTTAGCGCCCGCTCTGCCCTAGCCCGGGCGTGAATCCGCCCGACGGCGCCACTTCAAGCGGCGGGTCCCTACAAGATCCCTCCGGCTCTCGGCAAATGGCCGAGCCTCCCACCCGGCTATGAAGATGACGACTTCATGCACTGCCGACGCCGAAACCTACTACATCTTTCTGGTTGCTGGCGACAAGTCTTCTTGATGGCATCTTCATCCACTCCAAACCTTCGCTCGGCGAGGCCCTACCGCACCACTTGCAAATGCGCGTCCCACGACACTCAAGATGCGGCTCACCGGTGACCTGCCCGCCGTCGGTGATCAAGGATCTAGTTTTAGGTTCCCTTTTGTAATTGGATCCTTCTCCAAGGGCCTAGTCGTAAGATCACCGCTTTAATCTAATATGTGTCTTTGTAAAAAACGCAGTATGTTGGGCTTCGCTCCATAGGATTCACAGGCCCAACAAAACTTAGTAAGCGAAAGAAATGCGTGGGGGAGTAAGCCGATGGATTTGAACCCGGAAAACCGACAACTTGTCGGCGAAGGGCATGTAAGGAACACAAAGCCCACACTTAAAAAAGTCCTTAAAAACAATGCCCCATTCATCCCGAACAATGGACTCGATTCCCCCTCAGGAACCTCCGCGTGGTAACCCTCGAATAAAACCCTTCTCCCTCAACTCATCCAAAGCATGGCTTGGGTCATCCCGGACTTCCCAAACTCGTAGGTGATGTCCTCCATATCTTTGCGGCAAACGAGATCTCTGACAAAAGCTTCAACGTCGGAAAGTGTCTCTTCTAAATCCTGAGCGCGGGCCGCCTCTAGCATGCAATTCTCGTAATAAGCGGAGAACCGGAGGAACGTCACGGGAAGAAGCTCCGTGTATGGCCCATAGATCTCCGAGCGAGGGTAATATCCCTTCACGCCGAAACGGACCAACGGCTCAAGCATGCAACTAAGCGAAGGCACTAACAAGAAAGAAAGTGTGAGTGAACAACCGCAAACACACACACCGCGGTCGGCAAAGGCGAAAGGCGTGAAAGCGATGGCTGGGGTACCCTCCGCGCCCGGCGGAGACCTCCTTTTATAGGCACCCGGCGACCCTTCGCATTCAAAAACCAACGGACGCCACCAACGGGCGGATAACGGTCACATCGACCTCAAAAGACGAGCCTTTTTGTCCGCTGGGGCTGCGACAATACAACCGATAGCGAAGGTCCAAGACAACACGTGCCGGGGGAGGCACCCTCAACGCCCCGCCCGATCTTGAAGAAGTTGAGAACCAGGCACATCTTCGCCTTGTTCGCTTGTCCTCAAGGGGGGGGACTGTTGGGACATGATCCCCCCGGAGGCACCAGGCGGAGATGTCGAATAGAAGGAACAAACAAGAATCTCGGATGTGTGTTTGCTCACAGAAACGCCGGGGTGGCGGGATGAGGAAGCTCAAAGCCGGGCGGAGGTGCTACCTCCGCTGGGTCATTCTACCTCTTCCTACACGCCAGGAGGCGAGGGCAAATGTCTCCGCCACCTCTCTTCGGGGCCCAACTCCGACCCGGGCGAAGATGTCCGACCCGGCATCCGGAGTAGGGACGCAAAGACCTCGGGCAAAGGCTGACCGGGTGGAGGTGTTCCCTTGAGGACCAAAGCCGAGTCGGGCCCCAAATGGGCCGAACGACGGCCCAATCGGCTAAGGCGGTTGGAGGACTAAAAGGACGCGGAGGCCCCTACAGCAGGAGAGCCACTGAAAGAATATTCTGGGAATCCGAAAGGATAAGATTGTAACTTCTTACCCTCGCATGTTTGTAAACTATAAATAGAGGGTACAACCCTCCTTGTTGTTGGTTGGTGAATGAAACTTATTACCATTTAGTATCGTGTGTTCCACACTCAGCTCCAATATTACGCCCTCCTCCCTAGGGCAACGCCCGGGGAGATCTCACTCCCCGTCGAAAACACTAGTTTCAACAGTCGAGTCGAGTACGATAGGCGTGTGCAAACCACCCCATCCCCCGCCATATAGTATAAGATTAGCTTATGTTTAACGAGTACTTTCAACATGCTTTGCTGTAAATTCTTTACCAATTAGTATAATTGTATAAGATCTTTGTGCCTTGTTCCAAACTGCTCAAGAAAGTTCAGAATTGTGTCATCAGAATAATAAACTTGATGCTTGGCCTTAATTAGATGCTAATAGTAACTCTGAAAGCTGCAAGGTGTCAAGAACTGAAAAGGAAGATACATAAAACCATACAAGCGGCTAGCCCCCATGAGAGAGTACATTCTCCGTGATCTTCGGATGTTAAAGATTTTCAGTTCCAAGCTAAGGATAGATGTTCGCGACTGAAGAAATAAAGAATGCAGAGTTGTCGGATGTTCGGAACCGACGATACACCATGGTTGCCTAGATCAAGCAATGTGCAATGTATGAGATTCTTCTCAGAATGAGATGATGTATCCCTTTCTGTGATTGTATATATGATGATGAGAATGCATAAGCTTTTGCTATGACTAGTGTACAAATGTTTTTTTTGAAAGGTACAGAATTTACCCCGACTTGATTAATAATAAGAGAGAAGCAAAAGTAATAAAGCATCAAAATACATGTGCGAGATGCGCTCCCCAGCCTAGCCTAGGCAACCTGGGGCAGAGAAAAATAACTGACTACACACTATAATGGGTAACGACTATAGTAGGAGGCGGCGGCCATTTCAGAGCTTTGCATCCTGCTAATGACCACTGGTGAGCCGTGTCTTTGATCTCTAAGCTGAGGTTATGGGCTATTCTTCTATCCTCCCTGAACACAATTCTGTTTCTCAGTGTCCAGATACTCCACAAAGTTGGGATTGCCAACATGTGCTCCTTCTGACCTCCTGAGTGCCAAGTTTGGATGAAACACTCGACAAGCTCTTCTGAATGTGCCTAGGAGTCCGGCTGCAAGCTGGAACTAAGAATCCATGAGGTCACAAGGCTCCATACCTAACGGGAGAATGGACATTCGAAAAAAAAGATGGTGTGCCGTCTCAAGGTTCTGTTCACAAAGGGCGCAAAAGTAATTGTTTTTCCACTGCCGTTGTTGGAGCCGCGCCGCAGTCCATAGCCTTTTCTGGCGTAGAAGCCGCATAAAGAACTTGCATTTTGGTGGCGCCCAAGCTTGCCAGATTAATGTTTGGAAAGGGGATTGAATCTGTCCGGCGAATTGGATTTGATATGCAGACTTGGTTGTGAAGGTGCCAGAGCTTTCAAGTGTCCACACAATCTCATCTTCTTCTGTTCCCTCAAGGTTGAGGCTGATCTCATCAATGGCCACCCAGAGCATAAAGAATTCGTCCAGGAGATCATGATTGAGGTTGTGACATGTGATCGACCTCTTCGCTGGATCTTCTAAGTTTTGTGCTTTGCCATTTCTCCTTGGCCATGTTTTAGCGTCATTTTGTCATGTTCAAACCATCAAAATAGTACGTGGACATTTTCGGGTGTCAACAATGTTATATTATTTATTCTTATATGCCTTATTGGCCGGTGATGGATTGTTGGACATCGTAACAAGCACGTACCTGCGCATAGTCTTCAAGTTGTTGTCACTTGTTAACTGACGTCTTTGTCAGTGCAGAGACTGGACGCTCATTTCCTATACGCTTAACCATGTTTTTCTAACTTGTTGAATCATTGTGCACACAAATAGATTACCTCCATGTTTATCTAGCGTGTTAGATATGTGTCAAAGATGTGTACAGTTTGCTCTTGTTGGACTTCAGTTATGTTAGGGGTTAGGACAGAGTTTGACTATCCTAGGGGCAGGGCCGGGGGGGGTTTGGATGGCAGTGAGGCCACAGGAAGGCCCGTGTGCTGGTGTAATAGAGTTGTTATTTTGTGGGGAGGAGCGTCCATAGTCATGTCCTGAGGTTATAGAAAATATTGCCGAACCTCGATAAAAAAACACATCATGCCTCGGGTCGTTCTTGCTTGCAAATTTATTTAGGATGTTAATGCTTCTAGAATCCACATTTTTTGTTAGTAGATCTATTTAAGTCTAGATCTAATCGTGCACTGACGGGGGTTGGATGGGGAAAATGAAAAGTGAGTTGTGTGATGATGTAGTGATGCAGAGACTCGAAGAGGTGACAACATGTGCAGGAAGAATAAAGACAACTTGCGTGATGCCTGATAGCTGATTCAAACCGGTGTCAGCTAGCAATGACACATTAGTAGTACAGGTTTACGCTACCCTTCAAGTCAGAAACAATTACAGATGACAGATACAGGCTACAGCTTGCATTTTTAAAACACAAATAGCTTGAAGGTAGAATATTAGCATGTGTTTAAAAAAATTTTGAGTTTAAAAATTTGTGCTTGGACTACGACTATTACTATTGAACTGGACTGAATTTTTGTGCTTGGAGTATGACTATGACTATTGAACTGGACTGAATTGAACTGCACCTGATGTGAATTTTTGGTTGGACTATGTCTATGACTACTGAACTGGACTACTCCATTTCAATTTTTGTGCTTGAATTTTTGTTTAAACACATAAATTTGTGCTTGGACTATGACTATTAAACTGGACTGAATTCTTTTACAACCTGAAAAAAGAAATTAAGAAAATGGGACCAACCAAGAAGGAGCTAGGTGGTGCCCGTGACGTTGCAACGGGAAAAATAACTATCAGATATTTATTTTGTCTTATTATGATACTGGTAATTATAAGAGGTTACCACTATTGTGAATACTAAGTAGCTTATTTTGTCTTATTATGATATTGATAATTTTATCCGTCCATACGAATGCTTGAATTTTGCAATTTGCCGTTATTCTTATTTATGTCTGATATGTGTAGATCATAGCGTGGTAGATTATTACATGTTTTTGTCAATAGTGGACTTAGAGCTTCTTAACTGACGTCTTGGTCAGTGCAGAAACTGGACGCTCATTTCTTATACGCCTAACCATGTTTTTCTAACTTGTTGAATTGGCAGGACAGCAGAGGTCAGGACCTCGGATCCAAGTCAAGATATAGGGACATGATGCAGACCAGTTTGCATTTTGGTCAACAAAACGACGTGCATTGACTCTGTCTTTTTTGTCCTGCACGGCCATATTTCCTACTCCCTCTCGTCCCATGGAGTTCGTTGTTTTTGACTTTTGAACTTCATGTTTGACCATCCGTCTTATTCAAAATATTTATGCGTGAATCATAAAATAAATTAATCAATATTCAAGTATCTTCATTGATAAAATAAGTCGTAATAAAATAAATTATATTTGTGCAAAAATTTGAATAAGACGAAGCATCGAATAAGATGGCACGGAATCCGTGGGGTGACAAACTCGGTGGGACGGAGGGAGTAGCAGCAAAGCAACAAACTCATTCAACTGAACTGATCTAGAATTCTCTGGCTGGAATGTGGGAGAAAGAAAGTCAATAAAATGTGTTCTTGGACTATGAGTATCGGACAAGACACTGGACTCACCCGGCATGACCTGAACAAGTATTGTTGTTCTTAAAACCGTTCTAGCTTGCTCTCCTTTCATTCAGAGATACATCTCATCCCATTCCACAACTTGCTAGTCATTTTCTCCTCCACCTGCTACCAATGGAGATTCTCCTTTTCTGTAGTTCTGGGGAGCTGACCAGCAGATCCATAGATTTCCTCACCAGGAAAAGGTCCAAGCCATCTGCGCCCAGATTTGGAGGATCGCCTGCAGAGTTCTGCTTCGGGCGCAAGTCATTGTTGATGAGGCAAATCGGGCGGCACATCACAAACCAAGCTATGCTGCACCAGCTCAACATGATGAGAGATGGCATCTACCGAGGTTATTACACGCTTGATACTTTCAGATGCCAACCTCACAACGAGGAGGCCACCGAAGATAGGATTGTGAGTCAAACTTCGTTTCTCTCTAAAGTCAATTTTGTGAAAAGTTTGCATTCCTCCAATAGAAACACTGAAATTTTGGAACAAATGCAAAAGGTGATACACGGTTTGAGTTCCATGATATATGATGCAGAAGAGATGGTCATGTTCTTGATGACCTACCCTCGCTTGTACAAACAACCATACAACATGCATATCCAGCTGGGCAACTGCATGTTTGGCCGCCAGTTGGAAACTGAACTTGTCATCACTTTCCTACTGCAGTCATGGCCACATGGTTCTCAAGAATTGGAGGTCCTGCCAATTTTTGGTCCAGGTAGAGTGGGCAAGAGCACCCTTGTCGCTCATGTTTGCAAGGACGAAAGAGTCCGTGGCCATTTCTCAAAAATCATGTTCTTGAAAGGCCATGATTTCACAGATGATGACCTCACTGCATTAAGAGAAGGATGTGCAACGGAACACCAAAATTGTGTGTCAAACATGAACAGTGATGGGAGACTGCTTCTTGTTGTCGAGTTAGTTGGTGATCTTGATGACGACACGTGGAATAAGCTATATTTTGCTTCTAAACAGTGGATGCCAAGCAATAGCAAAATCATAGTCACAAGCCGATCAGAGAAAATAAGAAAGTTTGGAACAATAGAAGCTCTAAGTCTAAAGAATATGTCCCCTGAATCATTCTGGTATTTCTTCAAGACTCTTGCATTTGGAAGCACGAATCCTGAGGTGCACAAGAATTTTGTGCACGTGGCCATGGAGATAGCCAAGGTGCTCAGCGGATGCCTTATTAGTGGAAATATGATCACCTATTTGTTAAGAGACAACTTTGACATTCACTTTTGGTGCAAGGTGTTGGCCTTCTTGAGAAGGGTCACGCACAGGCATGTCTCCATATTTAGTGAGCATCATCCGTTTGATCTTATAAGTGAAAAACAGGCTGGCTCATCTTGGCAGAATGGTGGCACCTTCTGAAGATCTTGTGCTTTATCGTCTGTCCCAACGCTCTCCACAAGAGGAGGTTCCAAATGTAAGAATGCAAGATGTGATGTACGGAAGTACAAAGCCTTGTGGGAGATTCGAGGCACTAGCTTGGAGGTCTCCAATACCGCCCTACTATAGCTATGTCATTACCTGTGAGATTCGAGATCTAAAGGGAACAGCTTCCAAGAGAAAGCGTTCTATGAAAAACTGAGGCACGCTTTGTTAATTTCTGTGATGTTATGCTTATGTAGAAAGACATATGAATATGTTTTATTTGATGGGTTGTAACAAATTGCTGCATTCTTGTGATAGAAGGCTATAGGTATCAAGTTACAAAAAATATCATGATGTACTATTGCTTTGTCATGCGTGAAGTGTCAGTAGAATGCTCCATCATTGAGCGAGCTCCACCATCTGCACTCTCAAACAATGACTTCTGCTCTCTCTCTCTCTCTCTCTCTCTCTCTCTCTCTCTTGAGAGCTTTAATTAAAAAATCAATTACACCACCTGCCCTTTTTCATGGAAATCATTATCACGATGAGCTCGTCTATCTGGACTATTTGAAACGATGCAATATTTAAACAAGTTCAACCAGCAGTTCTTCATTACAAGGCAGTCTTCTGAAGTGAATTTGCTCATGTTATATTTAGAACAAAACGCAACTTAACACATTTGTCTACTCAATGGCTAGAAGCTTACGTGTAATTTTACAAATTTTATTTGTATCTTGAACCTCTCTGTAGAAAACCTTTTCAATTTTAATAAAAATCACAACAGGAGGTGCGCCCACTCCTGTCCCCCCCCCCCCCCCCCAAAAAAAAAAAAAAAAATAAAAATAAAAATAAAAATAAAAACAAAAAAATAGAGAGCTTTATTAACTAGAAATTGATGTTTATACAGTCGGGTTTCGGGACATCCCAGGTGCACACATGTGCCTGTCCTAGCCAAGGCACGAAATGCTTATTACATCTAGCTAAACAAGCTAAAGGATTTGCAACATGATTGCAGTCTGTCACAGTCCGATGGACTCCGGCGGATGTGACGTCGCACGGCGGGGGCAGCGGCGCTGGCGGCACGCAGCACAGGCGTGGGCGCGCCCGAGGGGCAGCGGCAGTGCGAGCAGATGGCGATGGCGGCTAGGGCTATTGAGAGAGAGAGCTTGAAGGCTTAAGAGCTGAGGGTTTTTTACCTCTTTGATTATTTCTTTCTTAATCTCAAATGATTACCGATCCCCTTGTATTTATAGTCCCGAGACTTAGTTTCTAAGCAATCTAATTCTATTTCCTAAATAATATTGCCTTACACGCTAAACAATCTCTAAAGGTTTCCTTATGAATTTGAATACACTTTACAAAAAATCCTTGTTCCTAATATTTCTCAATCTATTTCTTTCATAAATATTTGCTCCTAATTTTTATTTTGACGAAATCGGATGATGACGGCGGCGGACAGCCACAGGGCTGCTTCCCTTGCGTGCGCCGCAGGCCTCCTTGCGCCCTTTGATGGGCTGTGACACAGTCTATCTTCACTTGGAGAATTTTCCACTCTCCAAGGAATCTGGTGAAGGGTGTATGAGCAAAGAAAGAAAAAATCATGACCTAAGGTTGGAGGTTGCAACAACGCTCTGAAACTCTCACATATCCGGTAGTGACAGCATGACAGTAATTTGTCAGTTTTGCCGGCGTCGTCTCGACTCCAGCACGGGGTATGGTGGTGGGACCACGTTTCTAGCATGTGACATCAGCGGCTTGACCCAATCTATGAGGAACTAGGTGGTTTTTCATTAAGAAGAAAATGAGGCGCGTAAATCCATCCCGATGGGGATCGAACCAAGGAGCGGTTGCTTCCATACCTGGGCTATCACGGCGTGGCGACCGCCTACAGCGAAAACGGGCGCCTCCCATCCTGCTTTGTCTGCATCGGAGAGCATCACACCGTCGATGTAGACGATGCGGCAAAGAAACCCGTTGTGGCCCCGGGAATATTTTCGTCATAGTTGTGGCAAAGACCGAGGCAACGCCGTTCCGCCTGCTCCTCCGGAGAGAGACGCTTCACCGAATTTTCGCCATCTTGATCGGGGCGCGACCGCCGGCAAGACAGAAGCGCGAGGCGCGGGGCCGACAGCGAGCCGCGAGGCGCCCGGCGGTGGGAGCCGGGACCGACTTGTCAAGCTCCATCAACTCTTGCCACGCCCGGGCTCATGGCAACCGCCAGCGATTCTTGCGGGTTGTGGATGCGCAACGCGTGGCTAAGCGACGGAAGGAGACCCCCCGTGAACAATTGCACACGCCGGATCTCCTCCAACGGACCCGCGCGGGGTAGGAGCTAGCGCCTGGTAGCGATCTTGGTACTCCTCGACGGTACCACATTTGAGCGCCCTCCTCGAGGTTGTAAGAGGCCATCCACACCTTCTCCTCCTCCATGATCCACTGTTGGTGGAAGTACAACTTGCAGCGGTTGATGAGGATGACGGGGTCGAACATGCCGTCGTAGTGCGGAAATCCATCTTCCGGAACCGCGGGGGCCGATCGTTGTGTGTCTTGCTGTCATTGCCTCGGCCGGCGCCCGGCAAGGAAGAGGACTTCTCCTTCGGATCGTGTTCACGGTGGTGCAGGGGACGCCACCGTCTTGGTCAAGTTTTCAATCATCTTGGCAAGACCAGGCGGTGGTGGGTTCGGCCGTGGTTGAGGTGACCGAGGCGGCGGTTGATGGTGGTGATGGAGGTGGGCTGGGTGGCGGCGCAGGGGCGGTGGTGGGTGGTCGAGGCGGGTGAGAAGACGACGAGGAACGCCTCGATGCCGATACCAAGTTTTCAAGGGTGTCAAGCCCTCGGGTAGGCGGACCACGGCTACGAAGCTCGTAGCCGGAATCCGTCATCTACGGTGAGGTTTTGCCCCTCTACCGTAGGCTTAGGTTTTAGAAGAGAGGAGGAAGATTAGAGACCGATTCCTCACGGCGCAATGACAAAGACCTTTGGTTGGGGGGCCCACCCGGGGTTCAAATCCCTGGGTGCGACACTTTATCCCGGATTTATTTCAGGATTTTCCGGCGTGCATTAAGTGATAGGCGACGTCCCCGTCGATAGCGAGGCGCCAGTGGTGACTTCGGAACTTCAAGATTTGTCGGCTCAATCCTTCGAAGGTTTTCATGCAAAGTGTCCACATTACATGTTCTATCTTTTCATGCAAAGTGTCCACATCATTACCCACTAAGTCCATGTCATCCCCGTAATAATTAAAAAAAAATGTCCACATCATCCCCCATCTCTATCATGTGAAATAATTTAAATCTTTAACATAAAAGTTATCTACATACGGTATTTGTTTCATCACCTATTCCTCTATAATGTAATCACATATTCTATATTGATGTTTTATCATATCTGGTCCATTAAAATAACTTGCAATAATATTCTTATATATGTATACATAATATACAAAATACCATATAGTAATGCTATGTATGTAAGAAAATACTTTTAAGAAAATATTGAGACAACGCGTGGGGTATACTCCTAGTTTTCTAAAAATTATAACCACTAAATTTTACTCTCTCCATTCTAAATTATAAGTTGCATTGACTTTTTTTTTTTATCTATTTTGCTATATATCTAAATATATTATTATTATATCTAGACTCATAGTAAAATTGATGTAAAAAAAAAAATCAAAACGACTTATAACTTGTAATAGAGGGAGTATATATCAAAGATATATTATTGTGCTGTCACGTGGGATAGCTCTCCTCTTCGGGGCCATATACCCACCTCCAAAATGTACAACCTGCAGCTGCGGTTCCAAACTTTTTCCTATCAAAAAAAGTACTGTGACAACACGTGGTGCGGCCCGTCAGTCTGCATCTGCATGGACACAAAAAGCAGACCCGCCCGAGGCTGGTCCTGGTGCTGGCCATGGCGAGCTGCTCCAACCATGGACTGCCGTTTGTTCTTGTTTGCATCTGCTCCACCTAGCATTCTCTGTCCTGATCGCTATACGTATGCATCATGAAGATGGGTGTGTGGCAGTGGGCCGGTTCTTGATCATTCCTTCTTGATATGCACTGGGAACATGTTATTAGACAGACGAGATGAATCTCAATATGATTATTTCTCATACAAACTAACTTGAAAAAATTTCTTTTCTGGCTCTGCTTATTTTTTTTGTAGCATTACAATCAAACTCAAGAATCTGGCAGCTATATATGTATTTGTGATATATGGAGGCAGGTGAGATTCCCAAACTAGGATGTCAAATTTGTTATATCGTTTAAGACTCCCGGTGCCGTCAAGAATGTCATGTAAAGTTATTTTGGGAGCTTCTTCATTCATAAGTGCTATGCGGTCATGGTTCTGAACTACACAATATTGAGTAGCATCAGACATTCTCTGCAGAAGTATATGATCATGATTCATCCTATGGTCGCTTAGCCTTTTCAGGAATCCAGGTTCATTTTGCTGCCTGTTGTTCTTGAAGCATTCGAGAATTTTGCTCCAGTTCTGAACAACGCTCGATTTTAAACCCATAGCCGTTTTATTTAAATATATGAAAGGTCCAGCAAATGACTTATAGACGTCTTGGTCAAAGTGCTCATCAAATATCGCCATTTCTATGGATGCCAACCTTGGATGCTCTTCTGGATATGCACTTCCAAATACAAGTGCCTTAAAGAAAACGTAAGTGATTCACACAAAAAAAAAAAGGTGGAGTGGTGGTAAGTGTGATTCAGTTAGCATGTAGATTAGTTTGAGCCGTTTATACTCTAGGGTGTTACAGTTTGACTATTAACCGTGACTCAAGCTAGGAGCTACACGTAAATATTTGAATCTAAAAGAGGGCTGCAAATATTTTTTTGATGAAATAGGAGGGGTGTGAGCCCCTACCGGGCCATTACAGTGTGACTATTAATCATGACTCAAGCTAAGAGCTAGAGCAAGTTCTTTGTTGAAGACCGTCTTGCACCTCGGAACTGAATGACAAAGATAGTTGAAAATTACGTCATTGAACATTATCGAAATAGCGCAACACACATTGTGGGTCCTACATATTATCTTGCTAAAATAATATGCACAAAGTAACAGACAATGGTAGTGTGAATCATCTCGTATGAATTTTTGTTGATTTGGCTAAAATTTTAAGATGTGAATGAAAGATTTTAATTTTAGCATCTGCCATTTGCCTGGGGGCATGTATGTATGTATCAGTTATAACGATTTGCACACAGTGGCGGGCAATCACACTGAGTCATCTCTTACAAATTTAGTTGAGTTGTGTAAGCTTTTAAGGTGTGAATACAATCTTTTTAGTTCTATGCACCAACTTTTAACATAGGATCATCATGTAGGTATAAAAGTTTTGATATTCTTATTGTGAAATCTTACTGTGCTTGGAAAACACAGGACGTTGCTGAAACATGGCAGAGCAAGGTCTGCGAGCCCCGCTGGCCATGCTGTGCAGGAGAGACACGTGCTGACTGCTGTGATGTCAAGAACTTGTAACTAGTGTCGCTAGTTGCTAGCAATTGATGTGTTTGACATGTGTTTCGGGATTGACAATGTTGTTGTTCTTTCGCCTGCTGTGCGCGAACAGCCGCGGGCACAAGCTTGCCGGCAACTTGATTTCCAGAATGATGCTTTTCTCCTATTCCTAACAACCACAACCGTTGCAACATTGAACAGAGCTTCGTCAATGTCATCGACCGACAATTCAGAGCCCACCCATGGGCGCTCTGGTGCTGTCCAACTGAACCAGAGCCATCGGAGCCGCAGTCCTCTACTGAATTTCACAATGTCAATAATCCCAAGGCCCTTGAACTCGGTCGGCTTGGCCACATTTGTCCAGGCAACTTTGCATTTCCCACCGTTATTTCACTATCGCTTGCCCACAGGAAACTACGCCTCATCTGGTCTATCTCTACAACAAGTTGCTTCCCTTGGTCGGATCCATTGCAAGCGGACGGTGGTGGTTCCTGTGGCGCTGCTGCGAGTGAGCTGTGGTGGTGGTGTTGGTGCAGTGAGCTGTGGTGGCTGGTGGTGGAGTGGTTGTTGTGTTGGTGGAGTAGCGGTGGCTGTGGTCGGCGTGGCTGCGGCGAGACGGCCGGTGACGCTGGGGGGCGGGGGGCGTGCGGCCGCAGACCTGCGCGGGGACGGCGGCAGCGGCGGTGGCGGCGGCCTGCAAGGTGCGAGGGCGCGGCGACTTCGAGGCTGCGGGGGCCCTGTGTGGGGCGCTGAGAGGCCCGTTCTCTGCCATGGTGGTCGGGAGCCGGTGTCGGCAGTCTTCTGTGTGCGGGCGGTGGGGCGGCGGCAAGTTGGTGCTCCCCTCTTCTTCCTCGTTGGTTGCGGTTACGGCGTCGCCTCGGTGGCGGGGCTGGGTGGCCTGGTATGTTCTCACGGTGTCATGGCGGCTTTGTGGTGATGTACCGGTCCATCTCCTCGGCTGGGGAGTTGCGGAGGTGGTGGGGAGCTAGTGTTGCTTGTCTGTGAGCGTGCTAAAGGTGCGAGGTCGACCCGGGCGAAAGCCTTCACCGACATTGCCGGTGGTAATGGTGGCGGCGCCCTTTGTGCGCCGGTCTTCCCGTTGGGGACACCATTATGGGGCATCGTGTCCTGAAGCATGGAGTCTCGGGGTGAAACCCCGGTCCAGTTTTCTGGACGAGCGACGGCGGCGCCTTCGGCGTCGCGTCCTCCTTGGAGGCGCCGCTTCTCGAGACTCATCTCAGCTTGTGGCAGTGTGGGAGGTGGATTGGTTGGCCCGGGCGCGGGGGCATAGGAGGTGCGCCTTGGTCTTGGTGTTTGGCGGCGAGGTGCAGAGGGTCCATAGGTGCTGGAGGTCTTGAGCTGGTGCGCATGGTGTTGTGGTGATCTCGGTGATGGCTGGGCGGAAGTGGTGCTCTCTGAGCGGTTTCAGATATCTGAGTCCTGGGTAGTGGACTAGTGGAGTGTGAGGCGGTGGGTGAGGCGAGGCCCCCACGCAGAGTAGCCAGGATCAGTGGTTCTTATTGGTGCCGTGACGAGTTTATCCTACTGATGCAACGCTGGAGCAGGGGGATCGACGATCATGTGTGTGCGGCTTGGGGGCGATGGTCCCGTGGTGGAGGAGCGATGGTAGACGATCGGGCTTGCAGCGGGCTACGACGAGTGGCACAGCGTTGGTAACAACGGCGCAAATTTCGATGGCCTGCTTTCGACTCCTCTCCCAGGTGGTGGTGGTGTAGTTGTGTGAGTTGTGTCGATGTCCCAATCCGACCGGTAGTCGTGGATGGAGGCTCGTGTTGATGACCCAATCCAACCGAGCAGAGCATCATGTTTATTTTCTCCCATCCGATTTGTGTGGTTGTTACAAGTAGTAGAGGTGGAGTGGAACACTCCCCTAAGTTGAGTTGAGTGGGCGCGCGAGTTGAGTTGACTTGGTACCTAGGTGTGCAGGTGGAGTAGAGTACCCTCCTCTGTTGTATGGTTTTTCTGGCCCGGTTTTCAGTCAAAAAACTGGGCTGGCACTTGCCTTTTTTCTTTTATTCGTCTAATAAAAATCGCGGCAAAGCTTTTGCCGTCCTTTCTAAAAAAAGTAACTGAACAAGTTGGTACAGATAGTCATCAGTGCAAATGCAAAACCGAGCACTGAGCTCTCGAAAAAGGAGCAAAATTCATCTCATTGATCAAACTATGTGTATGAGTTCATCGACGATGATGATATATAGGAAAACCATGCATAGAAAATAAACAGACCGGCAACTATGTCTTGGTTCAGTGGGATGCTTTTATGTTCAAGAATGTTACTGTGGAAATGATGATAGATATCCCTGATGAAGTAAAGATCAAGCTGATGGACTCTGCTCAGGTGAAATCTGGAACTGGAAGATCCGGGTTGCGCTGGAGAACAAACTTTTGGCCTAATACTGGAGTATGCTGGGTAGTCTTGCTATGAGGTTCTGTTATGCTACTGAACTAGTCAGCCTAGCCTGCGTGCTGGCATTTGTTTTGAACTACTGTTGCTTATCTTTCAAAGTCGGGTGTTGATCCACCCAAGAACTGTAACTGAATTCATGTGTTGTCTTTTGAGCAATCTAAAGGCAGGGGCGATCGGGCCCTAAAACTCTAAAAAAAAAAAAACAGACCGGCCATCTTAAAAAAAATAAAATAAACAGACCGGCCATCATAAATCATAGATCCTAAATCATGGAATCCAGATATGAGTATAGAAGGGCAAGATCCTAACTTGAAGTACTGAACTCTGGACATTGCTGAACTGAAGCATCAGCTAATTGACTGCATCGTCACAAGTCCACAGCACAGGCTCGAATTAATTCCATCTGGCATCCTACGTGTGTTTATCTATGATGAAATTCAGAACAGGCTGATAGCAGTAATAATACTAAATTACTAAACATAGAAGGAACCAATAACACCTAAAACAGTCTTAGAATCCAATGGACGTGCGTGTCATAATAACAGGACTAGAAAAGAAAATGTATTTGCAGAAACGTGGCAACTATGGATTGATCGAACTTGACCGACACCAGTGGTTCTTGATCATCAGCATCGTTTCACAGGAGGTAGAACTCTTCGAACTCCTCCTGTTCATCGTCCTGATCAAACCCAAAGTCCACCTCCTGATGAAACCCATATTCCACATCCTGATCACACCAATCATCTTGTGCGAGTACATCGTCCTCCACGCAGCCATGGATCAAACCCAAAGTCCACCTCCTGATGAAACCCATATTCCACATCCTAACTTGAAGTATCCAACTCTGGACATTGATGAACTGAAGCATCAGCTAAACAGACTGCACCATCACAAGTTCAAAGGCACAGGCTCGAATTGATTCCATCTGGCATTCTATTACGTGCATTTATCTCTGATGAAATTCATAACAGGCTGATATAGTAGTAATAATAACTAAATCACTAATACTAATTTAAGCGTGAAAACATAGCAGGAACCAATAACACCTAAAACAGTCTTAAAACCCAATGGACGTGTGTATTATCATAAAAAGACTAGACAAGAAAGTGTATCTGCAGAAACGTGGCAACTATGGGAACTTGGCCGACACCAGTGGTTCTTGATCATCAGCATCGTCGAGGCGCGTGATCACAGGAGGTAGAACTCTTCAAACTCCTCTTCATCTTCCTGATCACACCCAAAGTCCACCTCCTGATGAAACCCATAGTCCACATCCCGATCATACCAACCATCTTGTGCGAGTGCATCGTCCTCCACGCAGCCATGGATCACCACCTCGCCGCCGCTGACCAATTCTGCTAATCCATCCATTCCAGCGCCATAAGTGTAGTTGTAACCTTCCCCATCATTCTGATTGAGGCCTTCCCCATCCTCTCCAAATGGTCCTCATTGCAGTCTTCCTGATCTTCTTCATCGCGGCCTTTCTCATCGTCATCCTCATTGCCGGGGATGTCGTCAGCTCCCAGCGACCCAGTCCCGGCGTAGCTGTCATCGTCCTCATCTTCCTCGTCCGTGAAGACTCCCAACCTGACGTACCCATCCGGGGAGTCGAGGCTGTAGTCTGAGTCTGAAGCATAAGCTCGGACGGGCAGACCACCGTACAACACGTCGTCGTACGAGTCCATCTCGCTCTCCGTGTCAGAATCGCCGGCGTGGGTGCACCTGACCTTGCTGCCGGTGCTGATGGCCGCGTCACCACCCACGGCTGCCACTGGCGCACGGATGAATATGGTAGGGACGTCGACCACGGGAGCTGCAGGTGCCTGGCGGCGGACGACGGCGGGAGCGCGCTGGACGGGAGGCGCACGGATGAATACCGTAGGGACGTCGACCACGGGAGCTGCAGGTGCCTGGCGGCGGACGACGGCCGGAGCGCGCTGGACGGGAGGCGCAGCGTGGACGGCCACGAGAGCATGAGGCGCAGCAGGGTTGATGACGCGATGGACGGGAGCGCGCTGCTGCTGGGCCCGGGCGGGAGGTGGTGGAGGCGCGACGGCGCCGGGGAGAGGAGGACGACGCCGAGGCGGAAGGCGATGTAGGCGTCGACGGAGGCGTACTGGACCTGGTCAAGCGAGAGGCGCGGCGCGTGCCAGGCGCTCATGGCGACGTCCCTGGGCTTGCAGATCCCGGGGTACCCGAGGAAGCTGTCCGCCATCTGCTCGACGGAGGCGTTCCCCATGCCGGCGGCGGCGCGGAGCTCCTTCCCGCGCGCGACGTCGAGGCCGTAGTGGTCCCACAGCATGCGTCCGTCGTGCGCGGCGCCGGACCCGACGAAGGTGACCCTGGGGTCGGCGAGGAACCGGCGCAGCGCCTCCGGGACGGCGTCGGCGCGGGCGAGGTGGAACACGAGGCAGCGGTGGCCGACGCAGAGCTGGAGCGTGGCGGGGACGGGGGTCTCGCCGCGGAGCGGGGCGCGGGGCGGGGTCCACTGCACGCCGAGGCCGACGATGAGGCGGCCGCGGTAGAGGAGGCCCCCGTGGAGCCAGCGCGTGGTGGCGACCCAGCGCCGCGCGTCGGCGGGGCGCGCCGTCGCTAGGGCCGCGAACCGGGCGTCGTGGACGCGGACCGTGTAGGCATCGTGGTAGGGCGTGCTGCGGCGGAGGCGGGTGGAGACGAGGATCGCGTCGTCCATGGCGGCGGCGGCGGCGGCGGCGGACGGTTTCGGTGGTTTTGGACAGGGAAGGGTTTCGAGAGAGGATCCGATGGATTTGTGAATAATTTATTTGTTTATAAAATCAAGTCAAACTAAGTCGGTTGGGAGGCCTAAATTTACGACGACTTTTGCTACATATTTGGTGATTTTATTTTATTGTAAGTTTTTCGAATTTCCTGGTAAACTCCTTTTCCTACAAATCATGATTACTGTTAATGTAGTACATATATGGAGTATTTTTATTTGTTTTTAAAAAGGACACAAGAGATTTGCCGAGCATATATTAGACGAGCAAAATAAAGAAAACAACTAATCGCACGAACATCTAGCCTATAATAATTAGTAAAAATCATAAACCTTCCGTATGCCTTTTTTTTTAAGAATTACACGGTACAGTTTTGTCGTCATCATACCTATATTAACCACCGGATGTTCTCGTTGTAGCAATAGCATATCCATAATCCATATCATTGTGTAAGGGAATTGATGAATCAAATTTATATGATTATCTGAAGATATACACTAAAACATTTTTTTTAAATCATGGCGGTTTTTAAAAACCGACACGGTTACTCAAGGCCGGACAAGCTAGCCCGCAGGGCAAAAACCATCCCGGTAATCTAACCGTGACAGCTTTTATCAAAGGCCCGCCATGGTTAACCGTGGCCGCACCCGTGCTCCAAGCGCGAGGGCCCAGTGGCGGTGGTCGTGGCCTTGTGCGAGCACGCCCGATGACGGCAGAGCCACGCCAGGGGGCCGAGGAGGACGCGGCGGCAGCCCTCTCGCAAGCACGCCCGACAAATGACAAATAAGCTTCTCTACCGCCCGTGGGCGAGCTTCCCACCGTAGCCTCACGGCATGCTCGTGGGCGGAGATGACCTCACGCCGGCGATGGATCCGGTGATATTGTGTTGGTAGCGGCATGGTGGCAAAGTGGAACCGACAAGGACAACGACGTGCAACGGCGGTGGCAATGCGAGGTGGTGGCTAGGGCGCTGGCTAGGGTGCGAGCACCAGAATTCCTAGCGGTGGATCCAAATCCAGATCCAAAGAATAGTGGCGGCGACCCGAAACACTAGCGGTGGCAGGCCAGATCAAAGCCCATTTAAGTCCAGATTTGAGCTTTATTTCTCTCTTTTTAAGATTAGACGCGTGGCGGTTTTTACAAGAACCGCCATAGTTAATATTTACGTGGTGATTTTGAGCTGTTGGAAAACCGCCACGGTTAATCGTGGCATTCCGCTCGTGTCGGGTTATGAAATCTGCCACGGTAAATAAAAAATAACTGCCATGGTAAAAAAATATGTAGTATTAATTAAAATAGGATAGGGAAAAAAACCTGCCATGGTAAAAAGGATGGGCCCCGAGGGGCAGCCTAAGGGGCTCGCCGCCGGCGGGCCCCCTGCCTGCCAAGCCGCCGCTGCCTCCCTGCCTCTGCGACTTCTTCGGCAATTAAAATAGGTGTTTGATTAGAATAAGATTAGGACTTTTTGTGTGAAGGGGTTATTGCACTCTATAAGAAAATCTTCTATTAGAAAAAGAATAAGGATTGTTTGTAAAAGGTATTCCAAATCTATAAGAAAACCTTTTGATATTGCTTGAGATACAAGTTCCATAGGAGGGCTATATAAGAAAGGGATGTAATCTCTTACGGGCAAGCAATAAATAATATTTTCCCGGTCTCTTCTGCTCTTGTCGTCGCCGCCTTCTTTCTCCCCCTCACACAAGACGCGCCCGCCGCCTCCCTCGCCATAGCGCCACCCCCCCCCCCATCTGCAAGGCGCCTGTGACTTGTTAGGAATGCTATCAAATCAAATTTGGTTAACTTATTATTCTTTAGTATTTCTGGTTTCTATCAGGACAAGTCTAGATCAGGGGCGGAGCTACATTGATCATGGTGGGTGCAGCCGCACCTCTGAAATTTTAAAAACCTATAGAAAAAGGTCAATTTTAATCATATTTGCACCCATAGTTCAAAGCTTATTGCAACCATAAGACAAGTTTGCACCCCGCACCCCTTGAATTTTCTCTAGCTCCGCCATTGGTCTAGATCGATGACAATTGCTGGAAACGAGGCATGGTTTTGCAAAGGAAAAAGTCTATATCACCCCCAACTATGGGGGATGGACTACGTAACCTCCTAACCTATGAAACCGTCTATATCACCCCTCGAACTTTACAAAACTGGTCAAACTACCCCCAAAAGCAGTTTTGAAAAATCATAGTAAATCACATAAAAATCATAAAATAGAGAATCCAATCACTACAGAAATCGGGACTTCGCCGACCGCCGCAAGCGGTCGGGCGAAGGCCAAAAACGGTCGGCGAAGGCCGCCGACCGTGGTGGTCGGCGGAGCGGTCGGCCAATTTTTGGTCGGCGTAAGCGGTCGCCGACCCATAAACTGCCACCCGTCGGCGAAAACCGCCCGACCGCCAAAAACGGCGGTCGGCGAAGAAAAGTTGCCGTTAACGGAGGCGCGAAATAGACGTCCGTTATGCTCTCTTCGCCGACCGCCCTCGGACACCGGCGGTCGGGCGAAGAGTTTTCTCATTTCTCCTCTTCGCCCGACCGCCATGTCGGGGGCGGTCGGCGAAGGTGTTATATATTTTTTTTTTTCACAATTCCTTCGCCGACCGTGCTCTAGATGGGCGGTCGGCAAAGGTGTTTACATTTTTTTAAACAATTTCTTCGCCGACCGCCCGCGTAGTGCCGCTCGGCGAAGAACAAATATTTTTTAAAAAAAAGCTTCGCCGACCGCTTTTGATAAACGGTCGGCGAGGCTGAAAAAGGGCGAACCGGGCCATTTCCCCCCAGCTTCGCCGACCACTGGGGCAAAAGCGGTCGGCGAAGCCCCTAAAAATTTATTTTTTTTTTGTTTTCGCTTTCCCCTTGACAAACAAACACATATATAATATATCTCACATCCATTCAATCACAGAACATATCTCATGACACGAGCTCATCATATCTCACAATTATGTTATAGCCATAAACATCTGTCATACGAAAAGTGATTACATTAGGCATACACTTACTCATGTATCGAACAAGTACATTGACAATTGACATGGAACTAATCCTTGTTCAAAGGTATACAAAATTTGAGAGAAGGCTAATAACGGCCTTCAGGAGGCCATGCATGCATCCACCAAGCTGCAGGAGGCCATGCATGCATCCACATTCCCCTCCCCCACTCTGATAAAGATGGCAGCGGCCGGCTAAACCAGGCCACCCACTGCAGAGAGAGAGATGAATAATGCTAAAGTGGTACAGAGAGAGAGGACTGCTTGAGAGGACCGCTTTAGGGGCTCCATTCATGGCTGCTGCACCCTGCAATGGAGCAACAGGCAAGTCTGATCAAAGAGAAAATAATAACCCACTAAAGTTTTTTTAATAATAACTCAACAATCTGCATGTTTCATACATATTAATTCTGCATGCATGTTTATTCTGCAACACTTGTGCTTTTGCTCGACACAAATTTGTTTCAGGACATACACATCAAAGCATGATATCTAAAAATGGTGACAGGCAATTAGCTGAACAAACGCACAGATCATTGGCTAAATTAGTGATTACTATTGTTGCACGCAGTTCAAGTGCTTAATTGTCCAAGAAGCACGGATAGTTGCAGAATATGATTTGCATACATAACTGACACCAGAGGGCTTGAGACCGGATGATAGTTGTTCTGCATTCAGGGTTAAGATTGGAAGTTGTCTTGTAAAAGTACTGAATTTGATCAGCTATATGGCTTCTAAGTTTAGCAATATTTTCTGCCTATATATGTGTATAATATGACAAATATAGGTTTTCCCTTTGCATTTACATTCATGAGTTTATTTTCCACTAATCACATCTCAGATTATCCTTCAAATTTAAGGTCTCATTTTTCATTTGAAAAAAAAGTATGTGTACACCTGCCTCTCCTGAAGAAAAATAGCTTTTGTTTTAAACTCTATAGGATGAGCAAAAAAGGAGTCATACCTTGAAAGCCCAGCTTCTTCAATCGCCCAACATTTACAAGTCCCATCCCTGCCCTGGCTGCATCAACATAAGAAGCAAACACATTGATCAAAATCATCAGAGCGAGAAAATAATCTGGTCGAAATACGCTGCACCTGACAGCTCATCTATCTACAGTCAACAATGTTCTAACACTCTACTTGTCAGGAACACATAGTATGCTACATGGTCCAGTCATAGTCACTTTTCTCCTCAGGATCTAGTACAAATTAATCCTAAATTCACAAAGAAGTTGAAGAAGCCCCCTTCAAGTACAGTTCCAATTCTACATATCTAATCTATGTTATAAGCAATTGAAGTTCAACATTGAATTATTACACTGAAATGGCCCTTCTTAGTTGGCAGCTCTCCTGCAACATTACAAGTTTGTAGCACCAACACTACACAACATAAATGTCAAGTAGCCTGTTTACAAGAGCACAATAGAATAGAATGATCTAATAACTTGTGTGCAAACCCCCAAAAAAGGACAGAATCAAACTGTCTGGCTCCTATCCACTCACCTGATGACCTTATTCCCAAGTCCAGCACCAGCATTGACAGAATACACTCCCGCCGACCCAGCATGAGACCTGCAAAAATCGCATTCCATTGCCGTCACACCAAGTCCGGCACAAAACTGAATCGCCCATAGTTGCATAGAGCAGAAGTGACGAACCACGCAGAGGAAGCGGTGCGGTGGCTCGCGGTGTCCCAGGCCCTGAGCTCCCCGTCGGCCGCGCTGGAAGAGGAGAACCAGAGAGCGCAAGTCACACAGGTGGATGCAGGTGCTGCGCTGGTCCCTGGGCGCTCCACAGCAGTCCCTAGCAGCTGGATGCGGCGGCGGTCGGGGCCGGGGGCGGTGGCGGGGTCGGGGCCGGAGGCGGCGGCGTCGGGGCTAGGGGCGCGGGCGGGGTCGGGGCCAAGGCGCGGCCTTCGCACGCGGCCTTGGCGCGGCCCCCTGGCGCGGCCGCGGGAGGGGGGCACGGCGGCCTGGGCGCGGCCCTGACCGGACGGGGAGCGGCCGCGGCCGCCGCCGGTGTCGGGGCGGTGCCGGCCGGCGGGGCCGCGGGGACGGAGGGGCTCGGGGGCGGGGCGCCGCGGGGACGGGGGCCGGCCTCCGGCGGGGCCGCGCGGACGGGGAGCGTCGGTGGCGGGGCGGCGCGGGGTCGGCGGCCGGATTCCGGCGGGGCGACGGGGCGACGGGGCGGCGCGGCGCTGCGTGCGTGTGTGTGGGGTGCTGAGTGTGTGCGTGAGTGTGGTGTCTGAGTGGATAAGGATTGGGTTTTGTTTTTTTTATTTTTTTTCTTCGCCGACCGCCAGATCCAGGAGGCGGTCGGCAAAGATTTTGCCATTTTTTTGAGCGGGCACGCGCGGGAAATATCTTCGCCGACCGCCCGTACCCTTGGCGGTCGGCGAAGAAGTCTTCGCCGAGCGCAATTTTACACACTCGGCAAATAATTTATTTTTTTTTGATTTTTCACTTCAAATTTTTTCTGTAGCTTGTATAGAGTGTTTACAAGTACATGTCAAAATTGGGACATTTTTCGCACATTTAAATATTTTTTAATACTTTTCTTCTTTTATTTGAATATTTTTTTTTCCCACCTAAAATTTGAACTGCAGATACTTAGGAAAATAGAATTATATGATTGGAAAAATGATATGTGAGAAAATCAAAATATCTTGTCGCGAGACATTCCGATTACAGGTGCTTGCGAATCATTTTAAAATTCTAAAAAAAAAGAAAACGAAGTCGGAAATTCATGAAATTTGACGAGGCATCGCTATATTGCATGTTTAAGCCGTGGAAAAAAAAATTTGAAAAGGTTTCATGCAAGTTTGCATCCCGGACTGCTCAAACCTAGACATCTCAACTATAGTTTACATTATCACATGCTAGAGATGTCTCCGTAGCGCCACCCGAGATGCAAACGTCCACGAAATCGACTCAAACTTTTTTCGTAGTGTACACATGTGATATAAGGACAACTCGTCAAGTTTCATGATTTTTCAACTCCGTTTGAATTTTATAGAATTTTAAAACGATCGATCCGCAAGTGAGTCGACGTGTTTCGCGCGCACAAGATATTTGAATTTCGGTGCTGGCCATGGATGAGGACTCAATATGGACTCACAATCATGTTTATCATTTTTGAATCATTTAGACCCATTATTTGAATCACTTGCGTTCAAATTTTAGTTTTCGAAAAAAATTCAAATATAACATGAAAACCCATAAAATATAGTAAAAAGTTTTAAAAAATCCCAAACTTGAACAATGTACTAAATATACTGTAGCTAAGCCACGAGAAAAGTTGTGATAGCAAATTCAAAAAAAAAATTTATACTTCGCCGAGAACGAAAAGGTGCTTTCGGCGAAGGCAATCTTCAGCCGACGGCCAGTGTGCGGCGGTCGGCGAAGACTTCTTCGCCGACCGCCACCGGGAAGCGGTCGGCGAAGATCGACCGGCATTTTTTTGCTGCCACGTGTCCATGCGGCGGCGTTTTTATTTATTTTTTTTTAAAAAAACGACCGCCGTTGTGAGGGGCGGCCGGGAAAAAGGACCACGCCGTCATTTTTTTTGTCGCCACGCGTGGCATTGCGGGTCACGGTTTTATAATTTTTTTAAAAAAACGCCGACCGCGGGGGGCGGATGGCGGTCGGCGAAGGTGTCGATCTTCGCCGACCGCGGACGGTGGGCGGTCGGCGCGGTCGCGCGACAAAAATCAGTTACGGTGTCGCCGGAACGACGACGGGTTTTCTTCGCCGACCGCCGGCGGTCGGCAAAGAGGACGCTTTGCCAAGCGTTGCCCTTCGCCGACCACTTGGCGGTCGGCGAAGACCTCTTCGCCGACCGCGAAACTTTGCCAAGCGCGGCGGTCGGCGAAAAATCTTCGCCGACCGCCAACTTTGCGGGCGGTCGGCGAAACGCAGTACGGTCGGCGACGATCCAGCTTTCCGTAGTGAATTGTGTTGGACTCCAAATGAGTAGATCTACACAATGAACAGATAATATGGTATACTTTAGAACATTTTTTGTTGTTGTACTTTAGATCTATGCTTTTCTTCATAATCGTAAAAAAATGTACTAAAGTATACCATATTATATGTTCATTCTCATGGATCTACTCATTTGGAGTCTAATATAATTGGATTTTCTATTTTATGATTTTTATGTATTACTAACATTTTTCAAAACTTTTTTAGGAGGTAATTTGACCGGTTTTAGAAAGTTCGGGGTGATATAGACCGTTTGATAGGTTGGGGGTTATGTAGTCCACCCCCATAGGTAGGGGTGTGATATAAACTTTTTCCTTTTGCAAATCCCAAAGACCATAGTGGACTAGAACTTTCAAGACCAAGAGTGTCAACATGGTGGAGCGCTAATTAAGGTGTTCAAGAGTCACCAGTTATCACTACTACTGATTTCTTTAATCCTGGCGGTATTTTTTTTTTTTTTTTTTTTTTTTTGACAAAACTAGATATATTAGATTATAGCAGCGATCTTACATCAAGGCCCTTGGAAAAGGAGCCAAATACAAAGGGGACCCTAAAGCTAGATCCATGGGCACCGCCGACGGGCGAAGCACCGGTGAAATGCATCAAGAGCGCCACGGACGCCATTCTGTGGTGGTGGGAGAAGCCTCGTCGAGCGAAGGCTTGGGGTGGATGAAGACGCCGTCAAGGAGACTCGTCGCCGACGACCCAAAGATGGAGTAGGTTCCGGCGTCGGCGGGCATGGAATCGTCGTTTTTCGAGCCGGTGGTAGGCTCACCGCCGGGCGATGTTGGAGTAACTTGCGGGGATCCGCTGATTGGAGAGACGCTGCTTGGTAGGCGACGGTGGGGGGCGGCGGCGAATGGTGGGATGGAAGGGGGCAGGGGATGGAGTGGCAGATCCTGATTGCGGTGGTGTGGGGACGAGATGGGAGGCGCTGAGGCGATATCTGCCAGGGAGGGAGGGGAATCGAGTTTATTTAAACTCACCACGTGGGAATCGTCGATGACATTGAGGAAGCTGAGGCAAGCAACGGCGATGACGGCGGCGGCAACGACGAGGCTCTGGGAGGAGGCCATACGGCAGGCTACTACAGTGAGCAAGGAACAAGAGCTAACTAAAACTAACCATGTTGGTTTTTCCAACTGATACAGATATAAGGTTTTAATCACGGCCTTTCGATTAATCGATTAACCGCCATAGACATGCACTATACAAAATCGTGATCGATTTTATTAGCACCAAGAGAGATTCATAATAGTTAAGTGAACAATTGTCAGATCGTATGCCATTTGGGAAATTACTCCATTGTTATACTGTCGATGCTGACATATTTGTTGAAGAGTGGCCGAAGTTGAGTCAAGAAGAACAGTCTATGGACTCAAAGTTTGTTGATGAAATTTTTGTTTCTAAAATAATGGAGTTTAAGGGCTAAATCTTCACTTTAATAGTTCGGAGATGAAATTGAGCTCAAAAGAGAAAAAAAACTTGAGGATTGAAATGGCCATTTGAAAAATATTCCTTTTACAGTAGTTAAATGTATCCGGCATCGGCAATACCTATATTGAACTGGAAGATTTGAAATTAAGCAACAACAAATGATCGAAAGTCGAAACCGAATGATTTGCCCCTCCCGCCGAGCGGTTAATCGGTTATGATATCATCGGCATCCGCAACAGAACCGAATGATTCCCCGGCCGCTATCTTCTCCTGCAGGCTATAAATAAGAGCCGCGCAACAGGTTTTGAGAGCACGCAGCCAAAGACCTTCCTTCCATCTTCTTGTTCAATCTTGTTTCTCCCACATGGCTCGCCACCCATCGGCGACAACAATGAAGCTCCTCGCCGCCGCCTGCGTCGTCGTTCTCCTCTTTCTCAATGGTGGTAATGGTATGCATTGTCGTCTACATTTATTTATGTATACATGTACTTCTCTAGCTTATTGCATTGTCGTCCAGATCGATAAATTAACTATGAAAGAATTCCTATGCAATGCAGTAGTGGAGTCGCGACCAGTGGCCGGCAGCAGCGGCGGCAACAACGTTACGACGTCCAAGAAGCACCACGGTGGCGGCGGCGGCGGGCACCACGGCGGTGGCGGACACCACGGCGGCGGCGGTCGGTCCAAGACGCACAAGCACAAGCTGTTCGTGTTCGGCGACGAGTTCGTGGACGTGGGCAACCTGGCGCCGGACGAGAACCTGGGCGGCTACTCCAAGACGTGGCGCTACCCGTTCGGCATGTCGGACGCGGCGCACGGCCGGAAGCCCACGGGCCGCTTCTCCGACGGGCTGGTGCAGTCGGACTACATGGCCAAGATCATGGGCCACCGCGAGTCCCCGCCCGCCTACCAGGGTGACGGTTGGGACGGCGAGGTCGTCGACCCTTCCGGCATCAACTTCGCCGTCGGCGGCTCCGGCGTGCTGCAGGCGCCCCCGGCGCCGCGCCAGAGGGCACCCGCGTGGCCACGCTCCACGCGCAGGTCAGGCAGCTCCGCGACCTCGTCAGCGAAGGCGTCATTGATGAGGACAAGGACTTTGAGGAGTCGGTGGCGCTCATTACGTTCTCCGGCAACGACTATGCACAAGTCGATGACGACGGCGTAAAAGTAGAATATATTTGTATATATGTCATCTGCATATATGCATGCCTCATCGAATGCATTGCATATAGTACGTAGAGTATATCTGAATCTGATATGATATGCGCGCAGTTCGACGCGTTGATGCCGAGGGTGGTGGACGAGGTGGCGGCCGTGGTGTCGCAGCTGCAGGACATGGGGTGACCAAGGTGGTGGTGAGCACGCTGCCGCCGTCCGGGTGCACGCCGTGGCTGGCGAGGGGTTCCAACTACACCGCCTGCGACGACGGCTCCAACGACGGGCCGGCCAAGCACAACGCGGCGCTGCGGGACCGGCTGGACGGCGCCGACGACGTGATGGTGCTGGACGTGTACACGGTCATGATGAACATGGTGGCGCCGCCGCCGGAAGGGTCGGAGCTGTCGTCGCGGTTCAGCGTGCGGCTGCAGCCATGCTGCGAGAGCTACGACGACGAGGACGGCAACAACCACAATTACTGCGGCGACCCCAGCGGCCGGTACCTGCTGTGCGACCGGCCGGAGGACTACTTCTACTGGGACTTCGTCAGCCCGACGCAGGCCGGGTGGAGGGCAGTCATGCAGATGCTCCAGGGACCCATCATGGCCTTCCTTGGCATCTCACAGCTCAACCACTTATGATCAATCTCCGTAACAAATAAAATGGACGAAGGCTATAGCTGTGTTAGGTATCTTAGATTCTTATTAGTCTAGTTTTGGAATAAGTAACAATATATAATTCTTCGTCCATGCTATAATATCAGATATAGATAGCAGATTAGTATTTTGGAGTCCATCAGCTGATGCTACCTTACATTTGTGCTGTATTTCATTCATCATCTATCATATAAAACGGAGCATCGAAAGAAATAAAATGTACGCTCTGTGTGTGTGCTGCTTTTAACCCTTTTCTTACGGATTCAGTACTAATCTGCACGAGATAAGTTCTTATTTTGCTGATTACTTATGAATTAAACAAATCTGAATCGGTACAACTAATTGCTAACGAATTAAACAAGTGTTAGAGGTCTATATATACTGTTATGATTACTGCATATTAAACAAGGCAACGTATCGGGGACAAACCAACCCCTCTGTGCAACCATGCAAACTTTTAATATAGGTTATAAGATGCTGATCCAAGAGATACGAGAGGATTATGTAATTTTACACTTAACCGCCTGCCCCTACTCACACTTTTACAAATCCTCTCTTCCACCCCTGTGGTTATCATCTCGTGCCCCTTGGATCCACATCCTATGCCCCTGATTAAAAGTTTATATGGTTGCACAAAGAGGTTGGTTTGCACTAGATATATATGTTTTCATTAAACAAATATGAATCAATATTGGCTTAGGTCTCATAATAAATTATGTTAACCCCCTGTTTAATTTGCTACTGCAACACCATAGCAGCAAGTGATGGAACAGCAGGGTATAGTAAGGTGAGTTGCTAGTCTGTGTTTAGCAATCAGTTCGACAGGAAAGACTGTTAGTGCAACCATGCATGCAGTTTCAGCAACACTGCTCAGCCATGCAGTTTCAGCAACACTGCTCAGCTTGGCTCTTCTATTGTCAAGGACAACAGTACGTAGTGAGCAGCTGTCCAGCGGTAACTGTAGCAACAACAAGTTATGAGAAGTTTAGCCATAAAAAATAGTTTTGAATCTGTCCAGCTGCCATATTCAAAAGTGCTTTGTTATTTAGTGTATATTACATAACTTTGATGGCTTTTTTTTTTTTTTGTCTAATTTTAGGAAAATTTTGGAAACTTGATTGTGCTGGCCCTTGTTTTGGATATCGTTTCAGCCAAAAAATCGGTGCCCAGCGAAAGAAATGAGTATCGAGGAATTTCGACGATTATCGGGTTTTCTTCTTTTAAAAAGATGTCCAAATTAAATTTAAAGAAATAACAAAATTTGTTTAACATTTGAATTTCGCCGATTATCGTGCCGATATAGCTTAATATCGGGCTGGCCGATAGAAACGAATTTCGCCGATTATCGGGAATTTCAGTCCGAAATTCTTTTTTGAAACTATTTCAGTCCGAAATTCTGAACCCTACTGTGCTGGCCCTTGCGTTGAAAGGTATGTATAGGAATAGGTCTTAACAGAATAAAATAATATTTTTTGTAATTTTAGCTTTGATCATTGTTAAAATGCAACAAGATATGTGAATTATAAGTGTTTGCCTTTTTTATTTATTTAATATATTGATCTCGGCCTTCAGTAATGTAAAGTGGGTTGGGCTGTGTGCTGGTCTAACATGCGATGCATGGGCTGAATTTTTGTGAGCTAAAACAAATATGGGCTGAATTGTGTGGGATTGGATGATATAGAATAAATAACATATGTAGATGACTTGTACGTTGAAAAGATTATTAAAAATATTGCACATACGAGTTGACATGGATATGTTTTTTTATACTAATAAGGGATGATGTGGATAATTTGCATAAAACAATTGCAAGTTTTTTTTACAACAAAATAATTGCAAGTTTGTGGGGGTATTTAGTGGGGAATGATGTTGACACTTTGCATGAGGAGATAAAACATCTAATGGGATTTAAGTTTATTAAAATATATAGATATAGATATTAGAAACTGGAATATTAAACGTAGATGTAGATGTAGATATGGATATAGACACAAACATTTTGGGAGAACATCAACATTTGTTGGCTTATTTGGCAAAGAAAAATAGGGTGGAAACTAATCATTAGTTGGATATTCGAGAGAAAATCATAGCAAGAAACTACCTCTCATCTATTAGCACTAGTAGAACACACTTTCCATCCGGGAGCTTTAGTCCCGACCATTTTTCAGCCCGGACTAAAGGAATGTATTAGTCCCGATTCACGCCTGCTCCAACCGAACTAAAGTCTCTCCCGCCCAACTACTACACCTGCAGCTTTGCGGGAGGACTTTCCTTTAGTCTCGGTTTGTAGTTCAAACCAGGGACTAGAGGTGATCCTGTAGTCCCGGTTATAGTTTCCAGCCGGGACCCAAGTTTCTAATCCCTACCGGTGGGTCTAACCAGGGATTAGTGTTGGAGCTGTAGTCCGGGTTGGAAACACCAACCGGAACTAAAGGTCCTAGGATATAGGCCACCTTTCTTCCACCCTCAACCGAGCCAGCCATTTCCAAGACTACGTTTTGCTCTCATCGCCGCTCGTCGTCACCACCGTTAAAGTCGATGGGGATGGCCCGTCCGTCATGCTCGTGTGGCGGCGGCTTAGTGGAGATGGCCGGAATTGGCCGTCTTTTCGCTCGTTGCTCGCCGTGAGGGGCTCATCGGCTTCCTCATCACCCCGACCCGGCCGATCGTCGTAGGGCGGCGGGACAAGGCCTCCTCCGCGGCGGCGGCATGCTCGGGCGGTCTTCGATGGTGGCTCGGCAATGGCGCTACGTGGTGCAATAAGGAGAAGTAAGTAGGGAAACTAAAGAGGAGGGATTGAGTATGCTTACCAGCCCACCAATTGGAACGCCCGGCGACCAAATCGTTGACGGTGTCGAGACCTAGCCAGCGGCGACGGAACGTCCGAGTTGGGGGCAACTCGAACTACGCGAGCACGAGGAGAGAAGGGAGGTAGGGGAGAGGAGAACGGATGTTCCGGCTCGGCGGAGCTCGAGGTGGAGAGGCGAGGGCAATAGCGCTCTGGGGAGGGCTATTTATAGTCGGCGCCACGGCGGTGCTCCAGCGAGATGTTTTCCTCGGCGTCCTCGATATTTTCCGGCAGCTCCTGCGGCTCATGGACTCCGCAACGCCAATCTCATAGGGTCATGTCGCGGCGGCAGCGCCGACGGTGCTTGCCGTCGCCGCGTCGTGTCAAGCTCGTTGGTCGTGTTGGCAAAGGTCGCCGAGCGCCCTATGCGCATTCATGGCAAGGGGGTGGGTTAGGCCCGCATGATGGGATGGCTCGGCGGGAAGGTTCGCGCGTTCACTGTGCGCGTGTCTACGCCACCGAACGCTGGCGCTGGGCGGCGGCGCGGCGCCATGCCGGGCTCTGGCGGCGTGTCGGGGAAGAAGAGAGGGAACGGGGAGGGTAGCCGGGCCGGTGTGGTGCCTTGGCTCTAGCAAGGCTAGCCCATCCCAGGCGCGAGAGTAGGAGGGGAGAGAAGGTGGATTGGGCCGCGGGAGTAGTGGCCCGTGAGGCTTTCCTCTTCTTCTCTCTTTTCTTTTCCCCCTTTTCTCTTATTTCCTTTCTCCTTTATTTTTTTATTCCTAACTCCTTTTAGGGTTTAACCAAAAGTTTCGCACTTTAAATTTTCGAGTGTCAAAATATTGTCAAGGCAATAAAACATTGAGTGTTTTAAAAAGTTTGAATTTTTAGCGAATTTTAAAAGTCGTCAAAAATCGATGTGTTACACCACCCATTGGCATTGGAGCCGACACCCTCCCACGGCGTCCAAGGCGCCGCCAAGCGATACCAGACCCTCGGCTGGCCGGGCAGGAATGTCGCTCACCAGATGTGGACATTACCGGCCATCCTTCCTCTAGCATCGCCGAGGACCGCCTGGACCCTCAGGCGCCCCATTCCGCCCCACGGCCATAACAGGACCTGACAGAGGCAAGACGTGAGGCACAGAAGGAGGCCTCGGTGGGTGACGGGGCGGCATCCAAGTAGGTTGAGGGCGGCTCATCCTCGGACACATCGCCATCGCCATTGGCCCATCGGGCGGAACTGAGCGCCCCTCCGTGGAAACCCCTGGGCGGAAAGGGGCTGCGTCGCGAGATAGGGTGGACGACGAGCTTGGGATGGGGGCGAGATGGATGGATGAGGAAGGCATCGAGGGAAGAGGCAAAGAAGGCGTAACTCGCCGCGATTGTGCCAACATACCCAACATATCGTGGGTGCCAAGCGGGCTCTAGCGGACAAACCCCGTCGTAGTCGTCAAGTAGGTCATCGAGGTCCTCCTCGCCATCGCTTGGGGCGTCTACGATGCCGAAGAGTGAGCCGTCCGTGACGCCGAGGAAAGGAGCCACCTTGGAAGGGTCGAGCGCCTCAACCCCCCGCCGAGGTCTCCCGACCTCGAGGCCAAGGGAAGCGCCGCCTTTAGGCGCCAAATGGATGGGCTCACCTAGCCCGCGCACGGGGGGACTGCATCATTGTCCATGTCCAGCCCCCGCGTGGAGAACAGCGTGGAGAGAGATGCAAATGGGCAAGTGAAGCACGCCGCGAGGGAGGGAGCGAGAGGTTGCCAAGCCCGGGCCGGAACCGACAAAGCCGGACCTGGCGCGTCGCCATCGGCCAAAGCCGGGACCATGGGCTCCACCACACCCGCTGGCGTCGTCGTGGTTGGGATCGCTTCCAAGGGTCCGTTGGCGGGCACCACCGCCGACGCCGGACACCAGCAGGCGCGGCGTGTCCCGGGCGGGCCCCCGCGCCGATCCGGTCGCGCGTCCCGCCGAGCCTGCGATGGTGGGGCGCGAACCAGGCCCGACGGAGGAGGAGGTGGCGGGAGGGGGAGGTCGTGGCCACCACGGCCACCGACGACGGCAGCGGTGCCGCCGAACCCGTTCGGGTGACCGCCGGGCGCCGCCGCCGCCACCGCGCCGGAGGGGGGGATTGGGTCGGGAGGAGGGGGCGGGCGGGAGGAGACGGGGCGGCGGCAAGAGGCGCCGACGCCGAGTGGCGGTCGGCGCCGCCGGCCGCGGGGCGGGTCACGCCAGGGCCGTCGGGTGCGTCGGGGCCTCTTGTTGCAATTTTAGGCTTTGTTCACGAGCCATGGTTGTTGCAAATCCCCAAGACCATATATAGTGGGCAAGAACGTCAAGACACTAGAGTGTCGAAATGATGGAGCTCTAATTAAGGTGTCCAAGAGTCGCTAGAGGGTGTTTGGGACCTATACAACGCAGTGTATCCAGCATCTGTTGGGGTTTCTGATTTTTCCATCTAAGCTGAGGTATATCTATCTATCGAACTGAAAGATTTGAAAGCAACAAGAAATAAAACCGAATGATGTATTTGCCACTCCAGCCGATCGAGCGGTTATGATATGATGATAGATACCCGGCATCCGCAACGTACGTAGTATATACCGCAATGCAAAAGAATAAGACCGAATGATTCCCCGGCCGCTATCTTCTCCTGCAGGCTATAAATAAGAGCCGCGCGCGCAAGGTTTTGAGATCACGCAGCCAAACACCTTCCTTCCATCTTCTTCTTCAATCTTGTTCCCACATGGCTCGCCACCCATCGGCGACAACAATGAAGCTCCTCGCCGCCGCCTGCTTCGTTCTCCTCTTTCTTTTTCTTTTTTTTTTCGAAAGCGTGCACTTAGCACGTATTTCATTAAGGGAAGTCGAGTTTGAATACAAAGCACGTTTTAGCCAAAACATTTGGCCGCAACGCACTGGGGCACACATACAGATATCGCCGGCTTCAACGGCGCAGCTAAAAGGGTGTGATTAGAAAGGAAACAAATTTGCGACTAGAAGGTGACTCAAAAGAGGAACACTACCGCTGCTGCACAGCATGGCACAGCAGCGCCAGGCTCGAATCCTGCCGTTACCCACTCTTGGACCTCGTCCACGATGATGTTGATGAGCCGACCGGGTCATTGGCGGCGCCTTGAAAGTTCGTTGGTTCCTCTCCTTCCATATCATCCAGAAACCGAAGCACAAAGGAGTCGAATCCTTTCCCCGAAAAAGTCGCGGGACCTGTTTCCTGGAGTTGAGCCACCATTCCACCAAGGTGTCATCCGGTGATGGGCATAGGTGCTGCATCCCGGCCCGCGAAAGAAGCCTGAACCAAACCTCCCTCGTGTAGACACAACCGGCGAAGAGGTGGTCCGTGGTCTCATGCTGCTGCGCACAAATGATGCAATCCGCAGTGGGCTGTAGGCCATGACGCCACCGCCGCTCAGCAGTCCACAGTCGGCCATGCAACCCCAACCAAAAGAAGAACTTGACCTTTGGGGTGCCGCCGTGCGCCGCGGCTCCTTGGCCCCCAACAAAGACGGTGGAGCCGACGAAGAAAAAGCACGGTAAGCGGAGGCGAAGTGTATTCGCGCTGGCCGCCCACTTCCACACGAAAACGGTCAGCAGTGCCTGGCTGCGGTGTCACCGCCTGAACCTTTTGCCACACACCTGCATATTCGGCGAGTGCAGCCCAAGAGTGCGCCGCCGCCACGCCCCGGATCCAGCGCCCCCATGCAAGGCATCACGCGACCGTGCAGCCCCTTCTTCTCTTTGGCACGATCTGAACAGGTTGGGCGCCGTGGTGGCTATGCTCCCATCGGGCAGCCAGGCATCTGTCCGGAACTTGGCCCGCTCACCATCTCCGATGACCACGTAATGGATGCAAAGAACATCTTGTCAACGGCCCTCTCGGTCCTGCCGGCGAGATGAGCACAAAGTTCTTGTGGTTGAGTTCGCCGTGTCCACTCCCATCGTAGCCTGAGTGCGAAGCCAAGGACTTTGAGGTCTGGTAGGCCGAGGCCGCCGTACTCCGTGGGCGAGCAGACTATGGGCCAAGCAACGCGGCACTTGCCGCTGGCCACCGTCTGTGCTCCCGCCCAAAGGAAGGCCCGACGCCTCTTGTCAACCTGCCCGATAGCCCACGCCGAGAGTGCACAGCAGATGGCCATGTGCACCGGAATGGCCGAGAGAGTCGTCTGGGTGAGCGTCTTCCTTCCTGCCCGGTTCATCAGCTCCGCCTTCCAAGTCGGTATCCGGGCCGCAACGGCGTCCACAATGGGCTGTTCCTGTGATCTTGTCAGCCTTGTCACCGAGAGTGGCACCCCCAAATATCTCACCGGGAAGTGCTGGAGGCGGCAGGGGAACACTTGCAAGATGCCCTCGATGTCGTCGTCATTGCACCGAATCGGTGTTATGGAACATTTGGCGAGGTTGGTGGACAGCACCGAATCGGTGTTATGGAACATTTGGCGAGGTTCTCCTCTTTCTCAATGGTAATGCTGTGGCAGCTCATTGCATTATATATATTATCGTCTAGATTTATATATTTATGTATACATATACTTCTCTAGCTTATTGCATTGTCGTCCAGATCGATAGATTAACTATGAAAGAATTTCTATGCAATGCAGTAGTGGAATCGCGACCAGTGGCCGGCAGCAACAACGTTACGACATCCAAGAAGCACCACAACGGCGGCGGCGGACACCACGACCACGGCGGCGGCGATCGGTCCAAGACGCACAAGCACAAGCTGTTCGTGTTCGGCGACGAGTTCGTGGACGTGGGCAACCTGGCGCCGGACGAGAACCTGGGCGGCTACTCCAAAACGTGGCGCTACCCGTTCGGCATGTCGGACGCGGCGCACGGCCGGAAGCCCACGGGCCGTTTCTCCGACGGGCTGGTGCAGTCGGACTACATGGCCAAGATCATGGGCCACCGCGAGTCCCCGCCCGCCTACCAGGGTGACGGTTGGGACGGCGAGGTCGTCGACCCTTCCGGCATCAACTTCGCCGTCGGCGGCTCCGGCGTGCTGCAGGGCGCCGCGCCAGAGGGCACCCGCGTGGCCACGCTCCACGCGCAGGTCAGGCAGCTCCGTGACCTCGTCAGCGAAGGCGTCATTGATGAGGACAAGGACTTTGAGGAGTCGGTGGCGCTCATTACGTTCTCCGGCAATGACTACGCAGATTGCCGCTATGCCGACGACGTAAGTTTCATTCGAGATTTCATCTATCGATCTATATATGTATATATATATTATATGTCATCGATCTGCATGTATATATGTGAATCTGTTATGATATGCAGTTCGACGCGTTGATCCCGAGGGTGGTGGACGAGGTGGCGGCCGTGGTGTCGCAGCTGCAGGACATGGGTGTGACCAAGGTGGTGGTGAGCACGCTGCCGCCGTTCGGGTGCTCACCGTGGCTGGCGAGGGAGTCCAACTACACCGCCTGCAAGAACGGCTCCAACTACGGGCCGGCCAAGCACAACGCGGCGCTGCGGGACCGGCTGGACGGCGACGACGACGTGATGGTGCTGGACGTGTACACGGTCATGATGGACATGGTGGCGCCGCCGCCGGAAGGGTCGGAGCTGTCGTCGCGGTTCAAGGAGCGGCTGCAGCCCTGCTGCGAGCTACGACGACGACGGCCACGGTGTCCAGGACTACTGCGGCAACCCCAACGGCAACTACTGGCTGTGTGAGCGCCCCGAGGACTCCTTCTACTGGGATTTCGTCAACCCGACGCAGGCCGGGTTGTTAGGATGCTCCAAGGACCCATCATGGCCTTCCTTGGCATCTCACAGCTCAACCACTTTTGAGTTGAGTTGTTAGGATTTCGATCTGAATAACAAATAAAATGGACGAAGGCTGTTAGGTATCTTAGATTCTTATTAGTCTATAGTTTGGGAATAAGTAACTTCGTCCATGCTATATGCATCATAATATCGTCAGATAGCTAGCAGATTAGTGTTTTGGAGTCCATCACTCATCAGCTGATGCTGCCTTATATTTATGCTGTATTTCATTCATCATCTACATACAAATAAAATGGAGCATCGAAATTCAGTACTAATCTGTGTGTGCTGCTTTTGTATTTTTTTTTTTTTTTTTACGGATTCAGTACTAATATGCATGATTTTTTTTTTTTTTTTTTTTTTTTTTTTTTTGTACAGTACATCCTCCCCTATTACAAACTGAACTCCAAAGAAAAAGAAAATTATAATTGAGACCTCAGGATCCAATCTCATCTGTGCTTATATTTTGTTGATTACTTATAAATTAAACAAATGTGAATCAGTACAACTAATTATTACTAATAACGAATTAAACAAGTGTTATAGAAAGCTACTGTTATGATTACTATGTATTAAACAAATGTGAATCAATATTGGTTTAGGACACATAATAATAAATTACTCTGTTAACACCGGCCTGTTTGCTACTGCAATACCACATAGCAACAAGTGATGGAACAAGGTTGCTATCCTCTGTTTAGCAATCAATTCGACTGAAAGACATTCAGTGCAATTATGCAGTTTCAGCAACACTTTTTTTGTTGAGGAAACTGGTCACTGGAGGGGCCGAGGCCCCCTGCACGAGCCAATCACAGCTGTTGGATCCATTGATCATAAAGAGTTTTCAAACTTGCTTTCACCCGTAAGGAGTTTCAGCAACACTGCTCAGCTTGCTTGTTCTTTTGATGTGGTTTTCTACTATCCCATTTTCATCAGCTTGGCTTTTCTATATTGTCGAGGACAACAGTATGTAGCCAGCAGCTGTCCAGCGGCAAGTGTAGCAACAACAAGGTATGAGAAGTTTAGCCATAAAAATAGTTTTGAATCTGCCCAGCTGCCACATTCAAAGGTGCTTTTATGTATGACATAACTTTGATGGTGTTTTTTGTCTAATTTTAGGAAAATCTAGGAAACTTGATTGTTCTGGCCCTTGCGTTGGAAGATATGGAAGTCACAGCTGTATAGTAGGGTACTTAGTGGGGAATGATGTTGACACCTTGCACAAAGAGATAAAACATCTACTGGAATTTAACTTTATTAAATTATATAGATGTTAGATATTAGAATATTAGGTTAGATTAGATTTTACATATTATTTTATATTAGATTAGATATAGATATAGATACAAACTTTTGGGAAAACATCAACTTTTGCTGGTTTGTTTGGCAAAGAAAAATAGAGTACATTATAGGAAATTAATCAGTCGATTGGATATTCGGGAGATAATCCTACCAAGAAAATACCTCTCTTATTTTAAGTAATTAAAGTGGGATTGACAAGTAATATATAAAAATAATGTACGAATATAGGAGCCTAGAGGAAGATTCTATCTTAAAAAATAGGGTTTTATTAAGCATCGAGGAACAAAAGAATTTAGTCTAAAATACCAAAAAAGAGTAGATTGTTTTTTTTTTCATTCTTCAAGAACTGATATAGATATAGATATAGATATCGATATCGATATAGATATAGATATAGATATAGATTGAGGCATTGAGCTCAATGTATATGGTCCAATTATAGAAGACGTCAGTGAAACAAGATAAAACTACTTCTCATGTATTTTTGCAACTGGTTTTTACTTTTGTAACATTGAGAATAATCATAATTCTTTGAAAGTTGAAACTTTGAAAAAAAAAAGTTCCATAAGGTTGCATGACAAAAACAAATTTTGTTAGCACCAAGTAGTCAATGACGAACTAGTTATAATGAAAACAAGCATGCAAGGTGATGAGTCATCACCAGCGACATCACAAAAGCATCTGAAACATAACAAACATAGTTTGTAGGTGGTACATCCAAATTAAATAAATTAAGATCATATCACTATGCTTCTTAGAATAAAAGCTACAAACATTTTTCTAGGAGAATATTTTTCTAATAATGTTAGAACATTTTGTTACGTAAAAATGCTCCATGTTTAAAATAAAATGTTCCAGATACACAAGAAAATAGTTCTAGGTTGAAAAGAAAATGTTTATTTAGAAGAAAAGTGGCATAGCTTCGCTAAATTTTCAAGTTGAAGAGAATGCATCTAGTTTCGTGAGAGAAAACATCCCAACTTAATAAAAATATTATATTTTTCATTGTCCTGATAAATACTACTACTATCATATATCACTATCACTAATCTATACAAATAAAAACAATTTTCCATTGGCGATTTGCCATGTTCCAAGTACTAAGAAATAAATAAGAAAAAGACACGAAGCTGCAAAATAATTGCGTGGAAAAGGAAGGGCCCAGGAAAATTACAGCCCAGGTAAAGAACAGCCCATGAGGGTGCCAGCCCCACACCCACCGCCGTTCACCCCGCCCCCGCGTTCTCTCTTCCTCGGCGACGGCTCGCCGCGCGCCCGCCGCCGCCCTGCGCTCCAGCCTATGTTCCCAGGTCTTCGTGGGGCCCTTCTCCGGCGACTAACATACCACCACCATGTACGACTGCCCCTTCTCTTCCCTTCCTGCTCTACGAAATCTAGCACCAAACCCTAACTGTCTGGTTATCTGTGTTCGGATTTAATCAAATTACAAATGTGGTATATGTAATATTATGCCTACTAACTTTTCTTCTTTTTTTTGCAAAAATTATCGGGTGTAACACCCATGCCCTTTACTGGGTCGGCACCTGGCCCAAGGGTGAGCATGGAGATCACCAACGAGATGCTCAAGAGCATGAAGGTTGGCCTGGCCTGCCGAGACTACGTGAGTACCCTGTTGTCTTCTTCATTCCAATTCATATGCTTGACCATGGACAACATAACCTTGTGGTGAAATTTGGGTTGGTTCGAGGAGCGTTATATTTTCAGTGGAGAGAAATTTCTGTCATTTGGTAAAAGAGCATTTGAACACGTCACATTCTTAATGGCCGCGTATATAGTTAAATTCCCTGGGTAGAACATAGTACAGCTTGAACATTGAACAGCCAGAGCATGCCAAATGTTGCTTCATTTCCCCTGCTCCCAAATAATTACCAAACTCAGTCACTCTTTCTTTCCAGTTCCTCTCAAATTTCTCCTTCGAAAACTATCATTATTGCCATGAACCGAGACACGTGCCAGGCTGTCAGCCCTGTCATACTTTGGTGATGCCAAACTTGAAGAAAATAGTAGTGTTTGGACTGCAGTGATGCTAAAGCTTGTTGCGTTTGTGATTTTGACATGTAGAACTCAATTATCATCCAATGTTTCTTTACTAGAATATAGCAAGGGGGACATTTTCTTTTGTAGATTTCATAGCAGAGGAGACAATAGTGAAAATGGTTCCAAATTTGTGCACGGTTTATGTGTGATCCTTTGTAGCTAGATGATCCAATAGTTCAACATTTAATGCTGCTGATTTGGTAGTGCCACTGCACCGTACTATGGCCATTTGCGCAGCCAAAGTTTTGGCAGACAAATGGCTTCCATTCACAAATGAACTGGTGGACAGCTTGTGGATAGCATTGTACAAACCAATTTTGGCAGCAATCAAAATACTAGCCAAATTTGTTTGGTGTTGCCAAACTTGGTAAGGCTCACGGGGATCCAAACCAAATAGCCCTCAAGAATCCTGTGCTGCCGCAGCCAAGCAGACGCCCACTAGTCCCTCCCTCCTCCCTTGCAGCCGCTCCTCACGCCGCCACAGCGCCGCTGCTCCTTTAGCCTAGTAGAGGAGAGATCCATCCATCCTGATCTGGATTGGCTGGTTCCTTCTGCTGGTGAGCACTCCTTCCTTTGCTTGGATGGATTCCATTCTCTTAGTTGGAGTCCCACTCATTTTGTTGTGGATTAAACACAGCTACAAATCTTAACCCATCCATCCCACCTTGATTGGTTTGTTCTTTCTGTTAGTGAGTATTCCTTCCTTGCCTGGATATATCCAGTTGTTCTCAGGGTTTGATTCTCAGTAGTTTTATCATGGATTTCTGCCCTGCTACTAATCTGAATCCATCTATCTATGGTTTGATTAGGTTCTTCCTCTTCTTCGTTTGCCAAGGCCATATCCTTGGTACCAGATTGATTTTCGCAGTTTATTTTCCAAAGGTTTGCTGCCATGGCAAGTCCACCCAGGGTGAGCATGGAGATCACCAATGAGGTGGTCAAGAGCATGAAGATAGGGCTGGTCTTCCAAGGCTATGTATGCCTTTGTTCTTCTCCCAAATTACGCATGGCAATTGCCTGGTAGAAATGAAACTATTCTACACCCATGGGGTCCAAAAATTCTTCTTACTTAGTGAAATCAGTGATAACTTGATACTTGAGTTGACTTACATTTTTATTAAATTTACTTTGCTTTCTTGAAAATGCAAAGAGTTCAGTTTAGACTGCTGCATGAATGTGAATGCAAGTGCTTGGAAAGTGCATTGATTCCTATATATCACCCAAAGGGGTTTAGCCGTTATTTATCATGTTGCCATATGTGGTGGTGGCAATTTTCTTGATATAATTATGCATATATCCTTGTGCAAAATGAATCCAATAATGCGCGCTTGCTACCATGTGCCAAGTATTAAATTTTCAATTATCTTGGCATGCACTAGAAGATTGATGTCAGACTGGAGCACCCAACTATCAGTGGATCGTAATGGACATGACCAGTTTTTTTTTTTTTAAAAAAAAAAAATCATGCTGTGTTGCTATGACCTGAAAGACTTGTTTGACTTATATCTTTGTTGCATCCCTTTCAAATGCACATCTCTATTAAGAGAAGTTCTCAATATACACTGACTTATCTAACCACACTATACTCATCTGATTCGCTTTGTGGTATCATAATTCTATTTCAGAATGGCAGAATTAGTTCTATGGATTTTCACAGCAAGGATACCAACTATCTCGTGACAGCTAGCGATGATCAAACAATCCGTCTATACGACACTCAACATGCAGTGTGAGTGCGGATCATTACTCTGTCTTTGGAATTTTATATTTGAGTAAATACGGTCCTATTGAATTTTTTTTTTGTCGTATAAAAGATGCAATTTCTTACATTTTTGTAGTTGAGTAGTTGTTTTGTCTAGTTGGCATGTTCACTAATGTTCTGTAGAATTTACTCTTTATTTTCAGTTTCCTAACAATAACACTGTACTAATGCAAATTCTTGTGTATCTTTATCAGTTTATTTTGGTGACTAATATTTGAAACTTGTGTTCAACTTTAATATTCTACAGAAGAAACTTTCATTTATGGAAATGATTCAGTACCTTTTTGAAGTGATTTTATTTTTTTCACTCTAAACTATTTCTTTCTTTGTGATATGTATTGGGTTTTTTTTTTTTCACGCATGTAAATTTTCAGGTGTTTGAATACTATTAATAGCAAAAAATATGGGGTTGAACTTGTGTGCTTCACTGATAATCCATCTATTGTCTTATATTCATCGAGCAATGGCTGGGATGGTAAGTCCTGTGTTATGTCAACTTATTAAAAATGATTTATGTCATGTACTGAGAAGTAATAATGCAGAATCTCTGCGTCTACTCTCAATGAATGATAACCGGTTTATTAGATATTATAAAGGTCACGTTGACAGGTATGCCACACTATCTTACAAAAAATTATAGTTCGATGTCGCCTATGCTAATACCAGTGGGGGATGCTAATGTGCTTTGTCTTGTTCAGGGTTGTCTGCATCGCACTTTGCTCTGGAAAATATAATTTTATCTCTTGTTCACGTGATCGTACCATTCTCTTATGGGATCATCGAGCTGAAAAGTCGCAGGTAAACTAATGATGCTGCACACAGTTATGTGACACGAGATTAACTCCAGATTCTGCTTCACTGCCTGTTTATGGCCAGCTTAATAAAATACAGTTTCTGATGATGAAGGCTATTTTGGATTTCTCTTCTCTTACTAATTGTTCCCTGTTGAACCAACTACTTGGATCACTTGGAAGTTGGAACTCAAAACATCATTGTTGCAACTGAATCATTAAAACCCTTGTTGTTGTGTACTTTATTTATTTTTCTATAAAAGTAAAAAATGGATATTGAATTCAGGACATTCCTGTAAAAGTAAAAAAAAAAAAAAAAAACTATCCTGGGCTTGGTCATTTGTTTAACTGAAACCCGCAACATCTTTTTTCCTTCAGTTGAGAATATAAATCGCTTTAGGATTCTTTTTTCTGCTTAAACCTTTTCAGCTTTGACCATAGTAAATATGTATATAAATGTGTATAGATTGAGCACATAAGACTGATGTTACTGGATTTGTAATGAAAAATTGCTTATGAAACACTTTTAATATAAGGTGAATAATTTTCACAGTATTTTCTTGTCAAAGTTTCACATTAGAGTCTGTCAGTGTCCTGAACAACTTGCATTTTGGATCAACAAGAGGGATCATTTAGCATTGGTCGGCATTAGTTGAATTCCTATATATTGGTGGTGACTAGCAAAATCACGTCATGGTTTTTTCAGGGCGTACTGCGTGCGCAAAGGAGGCCTACAGTTTCATATGATGACCAGGGCATGGTATTTGCTGTCGCCTATGGTGGTCGATTAGGATGTTTGATTCCCGGAAATTTGGAATGGTAGCTGTGATTGAATGTGTTGTGTTGTTTCATTGTTTGACCTTTAATTTTGAACTCTCCTAACTTGTTATTATGTCCATAGGGACCTTTTGCGACCTTCTCTGTCGGTACTGATGATTCAGAACCCCATGTGATAAAGTTCAGCAGTGATGGCAGGCGGTTTCTGTTGACCACTAAAGGTGGGCGTGTTCATGTGCTAGATTCATTTGAAGGCAATAGCGTAAGCATGCAACCTGCTGGTTTATATCATGCATACTAGTTCTAGTAATATTGTGGTTCTTATTTTTTTTCCCTTTCTTTCTTTCTTTCTTTCAGATTGCAACGTTTTATGTGAAGCCAATATTAACCGATTCAACACTGGATGCATCATTCTGTCCTGAGGGAAACCATATCATATCTGGTTAGAAACCATTCCTTATCGCCCGCCCTTTGCAGCCATTGCTATCTTTTTGGTCTACATAGCAATGCATAATCGTCATCTCTTGCAGGCTCTGGTGACGGTAGTGTCTACGCTTGGAATGTTGAGAGCGGAAAGGTGCAGAAGAACATGTCATGTTGATATTGAAACTACCCACATGTTATTATATATCTGTTTGACTGATGGACGGTCATTCCTGGACATCAGGTTGCATGCTGGGTGCCGGATAACATGCCCAAGCTGGAATCCTTAATCATTACCAAACCGCCACGGGTAAGGTGGTCACCAGGATCCTTGATGTTTGCGACAGGAACAACAGAACTGTCCTGCTGGGTGCCGGATTTGTCCAAGCTGGATTCTTTTACCATCACCGACACTGACACCAAGTAGATCCAAATGATAAGAGGGTGGACTGCTCTTGCAAGTCTAACTTGTCTCTCTGTAGACTCCCTATCTGCCGTGTGGCTGGTTGACACGATTCAGTTAAGAGTAGGCATAGCAGGAGATCGCCTGACCTTCTTGTCATCCTGTTACAATTCAGTGGTCATAAGCTGTGAACAAGGAACAACAAAATATAGCGGAGCTTCTATATAATGAGTTGTGACAGTTGGGTTCTGTTCTTGATGTCATTAATTTTGCTGTGTGTGGTGAGAAGTATGTTGCACATTAGTATGTTACCAAAACAAGATGGGCCTGTGCCATTTTGTGAGACTCTATCTAGGCGCAAGAAAATATCTCTTTTTTGCAGCCGAACAAAAGGTACCCAGTCATGTTTAGTTTGGATTGGTTTAGGTATCAAGTTCCTGCGTTGGAGCTCGTTGGCTAGGCCCGCAACTGGCAGATAAATTGTTTTCATGGGCCTCTTAGCGGGCCAAAAAAAGGAACAGGCCCATCTTGTTTTTGTCGGCAGGTGAAAGTGAAAGGAAATGGAGACATCACATCGTCTATAACATGAACTACACATCTCGTTACTTTTCAAAATAAAAATTAAAATTACAGCTCATCTTTCTATTTATTTATTTATACGAATGTTTCTTTTCTATGGGGTGTTTAGTTGGTGAAAAGTTTTGGGTTGGGCTACTGAAAGACTTTTCGTTTGTATTTGGTAATTAGTGTTCAATCATAGGCTAACTAGGCTTTAAAAGATTCGTCTCGCACTTTTCACCAAACCGTGCAATTAGTTTTTTTATTTACCTACATTTAATGCTTTCCAAAAATACGATAAGAGATTCGATGTGACGTACGAAACTCAGTAGCATTTTTTGGGTTCTTGTAGTTCCAACTGAACACCCCTATATATCACTAGTAGTACTACTAGTAGTAGTTAGGAAAGGTCACTGAGCTTTGTCAGTTGGCACGCCATGTAGTCAGATTTCTGGGTTCCTAAACATAACCAACAGACACATGGACAGCCTAACAAAACATACGTCCACATCAACATATATCGTCAAAGGCTCCCACCAAGCAGGTTGGTGACTCAATAAACAAATTCATGAGATATTGGTAGGTAGTTGCCACAACATTTTTTAATGAAACTGCTTACTTTCTTAACCAAAAAAAAAAAAAAACTTAGTATGTATTATAAATATTTTAAAAACATAAAAGATTATGGAAATTCATTTACATTTGTATGAAATTCAATCCACTAGTGATATTTGCCATTTCTCGTAGAATTCTATTTAAACGGCATGTAATGGTTTGTGGCCGTGCCCTTTCTAGTAGTAGTTAGGAAAGCTGACTGATATTTTTCCCTTTCTGCTAGCTGGTGTCGCTGTTATTCGACGCCAGATTATGGAAATGGCCAAAATGGCAAAATGTGATGTTTGGTTTGTGACCGTGCCAAAATCAGAAAAGTTGTTGGCTGTGAGTGTGACATGTGGGTCCAACTTGTCTGAAATCATCACCTATCTAGTACATGAATGTAATCTTTTATTCTGGTCTTAATTTATGGATTAAATTGCTTAAGGGAATTGAGGTGGCTCGATCAAGTGACTGCGTTGGAGTTCATTTTCGTAATATATATACTCATTGTGCTGGTTCCATGATTCTTGTCGTTTAAGACATCGATAAGGTCTAAATCATTTGACTATGATTAACTAGAATAATGTTTCTTGTCAAAAAAAAAAAGAATAATGCGTAATTTTTTTAAAGAAAAATATATTATACATGCCGTCTCTGTTCTAAATATAATGTTTGAGCCTTGTCCAAGAGAAGAACAGTTATGAAACTATACATAGGGAGTAAGTTATAGTGACATCTCTAATCATCACAACATGAAACCAGCTTGTGCAACGAACTAAAAGGACAAATCCCATTATATGGACTGGACTGGGTGTGAGACTACAGGAAGAGCTGGAGGGCTAGGAACCATAAAACGGGACTTGTAGATTTACCAGACCCTCGACCTTAAATAGGCAGGGGAGGGAGGTAAAAATGACTTGAAATTTGTTGGAACGACGGTGGTGTAAAAATTGGAGTGAGGACAAGGTGGTGCCTGAACTGTGTATGTGGCGGGTGTCGGTGCACGTCGACATGTTGTGTGCTGACGAGGCAGAAAAATACAAAGCAAAGCGAAGGGTCAGTGAATTGGTAAGTAGAGTAGAAAAAGAAGGGGAAAAATATGCAGGAGGCACATGCCCCATGTGGCCTGGACTGACTTGTCCATGGATGGATCTTGGCTCAGCAGCTCATCAATGCCCTATGCCCTTGTCATGAGGTTATTAATAAAATGAAATAACAAACCAAAAAAAAGTGGAGAGAGAGTAGAGTAGTTTTTACTCAACAAGTAGGTAAATAAATAAGAACAGTAAAAACTCTAAAAAAAATAAACAAAAACAGTGTGCAGCAGTATAATATATGGTCTACTAGTAGTAGATAATAAATAAATAGAGCTCTTCATTCACACTTGACATTATACTAATCTTGTCTGGAAACTGCATCAACAAACTGGACTGGACTACTACGGTAGCAAGGACAAGAAAGAAAGGGAAATGGAAGCAAGAACCAACCAATAATCACGCAATCAATTCAAAAAAAGAAACTACTAGTAGTAGAGATCATCAATCTCAAAGAAAAATTTGAAGGGAAAAAAAAAAAACTAAAGAAGAAGAAAACTGTAGTGTAGGTGTAGCACCACAACTCATCAGCACAGAAGATCTGATCGACTGACTGAATGATAGAGCCTCCCACATGACTACGATACTCCGCTCAGATCAGATCAGAGCATCCTGTTGAGGAGCAGAGCGGCGGCGGCGGCAGTGGCAATGGGCGTGGCGGCGAGGAGCGACGGCGGTGGCGAGGCGGCGCTGGACGACTTGGCCTTGGACTTCTTGGCTGGCGGCGAGGGCGAGGAATCGGAGGAGTCAGACGACGAGGAGTCGGAGGAATCGTCGCTGGAAGAGGAGCCGGAGCTGGATCCGGACCCGGAGGACGACGAGCCGGACGACTTGGCAGTGACGTGGAGCTTCATGCCGTGGTAGCAGTAGCCATAGCTGCAGATGAAGTAGTAGTCCTTGGCCTCCTTGAGCTGGAACGCGTAGGTGCTACCTTTGCTGTAGCTGCTCAGCGCGTTCTCCTTGTCGCAGTTCTCGTACCCGACCTCGCTCACCTGCACCACGTCTGATCGACCGTTCTGGTACTGGAAGACTGCAACAACGAATCCGGCCATGGTGGTCAGCAATGCTTGTATGTGGCCATGGATCCATGCATCCATGGAGGGAGAACAACGGCAACAACAAGAAGAAGAAGATGCTTAGTGAGTGCTTACTGAGCCAGTCTCCCTTGTAGAAGGGCTTGTGCTTCTTGACCCAGGCCGTGTAGTCCACGTCCGGGTTCCACCCCTTGTCGTCGCCCACGGTGTAGTTGGCCGCCACCGCCGCCGACGGCAGCTGCGACACCGCCACCACGGCGGCCAGCAGGATGGCAAGCGCGAGCCGCATCGCCATTCCCCTGATCTGCTTGCTGGCTGTGCGTGGTTTGTTGGGATCGAGCTGGGGCGGATATGGGAGCGAGGTGGACCGGCCGGCTGGGTGAGCTATCTATCAGCCGTGGCCAGTGGTACCAGTGGGGTGGTGGTGGGTGGGGACGAGCTGTACCGACGGTCGGACAGTAGTGAATGAGGAGGGTGTGCAGCAGAGTGACGACGAGCTGAGTTGGTCACCTGCGGCCCGGTTTAGAGCCCCAAATTCCTCCCAAATTTCACTATGTAAAAAGAAGATTCCCCATCACATCCGTCTCCGGGCAACACGTGTATGGAGACGAAATATAGGTAAAAAATTAAAATAATTACACAGTTTAGATGTATCATTGCGAGACGATTCTTTTGAGCTGGATTCTGTTACGCCATGGTAGGATAATATTTACCACTAACAAAACGAAACGTCTTCATGTCACATCCCACCAAAATTCGTCCCCAAATTCGGGGCTCTAAACGGGGCCTTTGATCTCAAGAAAGAAGCCTCCAGAGGAAGAGGCCCCGCTGGATTGGATTTATTCAGTAACTATAGCATGGACGACGGCAGATCAAAATACAATTCTAATTTTTTGACTGAATTTTTAGAAAACAGCATCAAAACTTACACTACTGTAAAAGTATGTTAGTCTTTTTTATACATTTGATTAAGATTAAATTTGTTTAGCTCGTTGAAAAAAGAGAACTACACTCTTTTTTTTTCAGACAGACTGATGAAGTAGTGTACTATCTAAAGGCTAGGCGTGTGCAGTAATTATTCAGACATCTGGTACTCGATGGAGTAATTAACCATCTGCTTAACTACTCTACATACGTCAGCCAGTCAATTGAGCATCACCTAGCCAGAACAGTGCAGGCAGCTTGATTGGCACTCGAACCACATCTCATCATTGTTTCTATGTACAGTAAAGTTCATGAGCTCATGATATCATCTTGAGGATCTACAGCAACATGTGTAGGACAACGGCCCAAGTTAGAACGATTTCTTTCTTGTGATGTTGTCAAGCTGGTGGCAATTCCACATTTAGTTAGAGTCACATATTAAAATTAGGTTTTTGGTATTCTTACCCCTGTTTTGAAGCGCAATGGTGATTTTAACCTCATTTTTTTTTTCTTTAAAAAAATTTTTAACCTCATTTTAACTATGATTTTGCTCCACTACTTGCAAGTCAACTCGTTTTTGCTCTAGTCAACGCTTGCTCTGTTTTAACTGTTAACTAGGGGTAAAACCACGTTGACTTGCTGGAAGTATTGAAGGACAAAATCACAAAGTTAAAAAAATCAAGGGAAAATTACAAAGTCACCTCAAAGTAGGGGTAGAAAACACTTATGCCCCATTAAAATTTAACTTAATTTATGAAAAATAGTATCCACACTTACAAGAACATTTCATAATACCTTTAATTAATTATACCTGTTTACCTTTACTTTTACATAGTAGTTACAGTTCAATCGAACAATATTATAGAATTATGTCTTTTTTTTTTAATAGAGAGAGTACTAACTTGTCTGTTGGAGCACTGCACAACCAATGCAAAGGCCTTTTTTATCTTTCCTTCCTACTACCTTGTATGGTGGATGGATGCATGGTTTCGCTCATTTAAGCCATCAATCATAGAGTGTTTCAGAAGCAAACAACCTACCGTACCCAATGCATTCTTTAAATTTTATTTCCCCACATCCATGATATTTATAACCAATCAGATGATTTTCTGAAATCATGCATGATGGTTGTGACTCCTGGCTGGTGGTAGTACTACAACTCATATTTTCATCTCTGAATTGACATGCTGGCTCGTTCCAAAGTCATGCCTGGTTGTTAGCATTTGGGTCTCATTGGTCATTGAACAACCTTTTAGATGGTGGAAGCTCATTAAGTACACTATATATATCATATCAGTCTCGCCTGTTACACCTCCTTCTAAATCTTGTGTTGTTAACTTATATAATTTTTTTTCGCAAAAAAAAAAACTTATATAAATTTTTAGAATTTCTTACATTACAGCGAATATCTAGAAATATAAATATTGTGTAGTTAACTTGTACTACAAAATTGTAAAAATTGCTAGCCAAAGATAAAAACCCTTAATTTTGGACAAAACTACGCCATGTAGAAAACATAGGGAGTAGTAGGGCTAGTAAACTACTATAGTGATAATGGCATATATATATATATAGGCACAAAAGCTTGGCAGTAGCTTCTTGATGCAAGGAGGAAGAAGCAGGGACAGTTATTAGTTAGGCCCGGCCGGTCATGTGAGGCTAGTGAGGAGATGCCGGGCCATATGCTCCTTTGTTTCCGACAATGCCACTGAAGTTTAGCACCAACGTGTGGTGGTGGCGTTCATCACTCATCAGTGTGCCTTTACGTTCAACTGATCATCTACTTTGTTGGCTGGCTCCACACACATATCTATCTCATATCTCATCAAAGCCACCATGGCCATGTGATGAGCTTCGTCTTTTACTTTGCTTGTTCATGGTCATGGGCAGCAACTTGCTGGATCTGTCTTTCTCTCTCCATCACATTCTTTACCCGTCATGCATGTTTCTTTTCGCCTCTCAGGTTGCTCCCCTGCATGCTGACCTATTATATCTCTGTTCACCCGGCCTCTGATTTACAGCAAAGCAAGCAAAGGAAACATACCTCAGCTCCTTGCATTGCATTTGCATCTGCATTGTCTCTCTGATCACGCAAATGCAGGCCTCACGTGAAGAAGCCAGATCGTCCAGATCTCCAATGCAAAGTGCTCACGCTATCAAATTAAAGGTTGGTGATTGAAGCACCAATACATGCTTTGGCTCAAGTGTTGCATTGGACCAAAGGCTACTTTCTATCCACCAATCCGCCTCGCTTCGCCTGGCCTCATCTAGCCACGCCATGCTACCCAACTACCTATAGCACCCTCTACTAATCAACCTAACTGCATTTTCCAAGATGGTTGTGGCTAGCACCCCACGACATTGGTAGAGCCAGAAATTAAGCATAGGAGGAGCCAAACAAAAAAAGTTGGTGGTGTGTATCATCTTATCTTATTAATAATTATGACTATATACTTGCAGATTCATATTTTCATAGTACACCGGATAAATAAATATCTAGAGAAATATACTTTCTACAAGACTGAGAACAACAACTATACACCCCCTAAGTCCTTGTGAAGGAAGCCAGATGCAGCCAGCCGTCGGTGACATGTTTGGCGTAGCTACCGTACAAATCGCATGATGCCAGGGGCATGTTTGCAATTGAGTTGCAGCTTCCCCACATCGTCCACTACGTGAATAGATTTGTCTTGAAAAATATATTCATAAAAGTATACATATATCACTCTTCGATAAATATTTTTATAATAACAAGAGGTCAAAATTGTGTTTTGGAAACCGTAAACGTCAAGTGTTTTTTAGGTATGGAGGTGTTGCAATCGGGGGTGACAAATGACGAAGAAACACGATCAAACACAACCACACGGGACACACAATTTACGTGGAAAACCCTCCCAATGCGAGAGGAAAAACCACGGACGCCACCGGCGGGAACACTTCACTATTTTGAGAGTCTCTGTTACAATCACGCAATGGCAACTTACAAGAGATGGTATGACTAAACGCTAATTGTACCGTGGGTGTGTGTGTGGAGGGGGGGCTCTGGCCCCCCGCACCCAATTGTCCTCGGGGTGCGGCCCGATGGGCCAACTTCAGAAATTGTCCGCCCTATAATAATCCGCAAGATAATTTGGAACATATTCAACAGGAGGGAGTATATATCTCCCATTTACATGTTGGACGAAAGGCACGTGTTTGTATTCAAGAAGTGCATTTTCTACCTTTTATTCCTACCGAGAAGCGAACTGCACTGACCTACCTTGATGCCAACGGAAAGATGCACAGGGTTTCCAAGAGAGCGCCACATCAGGTAGTACTAAGCTCTATCAGCATCATCATACATGTCGCATCATTGTTGATGGTTATTTACACTAATCAAGTTTCCTCCCCCACCCCCTGGCAAATTCTCGTCCTCGTGCACAACAAGTCGGATGTTGAAGCAAGAGCCACTGATGTCATGAACAATTTCGCAGAGCATGGTCTGCGACTGCGATCACTTGCTATGGTAGTACTTGGTTTGGCTCTAGTGTTGCATTGGAGCAAAGGCTACATTCTATCCACCAATCCGCCTCGCTTCGCCTGGCCTCATCTAGCCACGCCATGCTACCCAACTACCTATAGCACCCTCTACTAATCAACCTAACTGCATTTTCCAAGATGGTTGTGGCTGGCACTCTCTACTAATCAACATTGGTAGAGCCAGAAATTAACATTGGTAGAGCCAAAAATTAAGCATAGGAGGAGCCAAACAAAAAAAAAATTGGTGGTGTGTATCATCTTATCTTATTAATAATTATGGCTATATACTTGCATATTCATATTTTCATAGTACACCGAATAAATAAATATCTAGAGAAATATACTTTCTACAAGACTAAGAACATATAATTAGATTTAAAATATAAACGGAAGAAATTTCAATGACAACATACAAAACGTTCGGTCAAAAAAAATTATTTATTTGTTTCTCAAAAAAAAAAAATTATTTATTTAGAACATATATTTTCTACAAGACTAGAACATATAACTTAGTTACTTGGATTTATTTAGATTTAAGCATAAACCCCAAATAAACCTATAACTAAGATGTACATAATCCAATTAATATTGAATTTTTACTATAGTTGAAGCATTATAATTAGGCCACCATAAAAAAAATCATCATAATTAGATCATAGAAACTATAATTATGAATTATTCCAATTAATTATTAAAAAACATAGATCTAAATATACTTGAGAAACTTTGTACTAAATAAAGCATAAAAGACTGAACCACCCCTGGGAGGTAAAACACATGGTTTAAAAAGTTAAGGGAGGTGGTTTGCCTGGTTTTGAAGGAGAAAAACGGCAAAAGTTGAATGAGGAGAAGTGGTATTTTCCAAAACAAAAGAAAAAGAAAAAAAAAAAGACGAAGGTCCACCACAAGCCCCAATGGGCCTTGAACACGTTCCTTCGTCAGTGAATCGACATGGGCTGGCCCATCACGAGAGACAGCCCAGCAATACCCGTCCCGTCGGCCGCCGTCGCCTTCAGATAAAAATCTGGCTGAACCCGAGCTGCTGCTGTAGAACCCTAGCCTTGCCGTCGCGGATCCAATTCTCCTCCCCAACTTCTCCGCCGGTGAGCAGCGTGTTCCTCGATTCAGATCTCTTCAAATTTATCAGCTCTACATGCTTTGTTTTTTTTCTGATCTCTTCTCCTTCCTGCTACCCGTGTTACTGTCTGTTGCTATAGGATCCCTGTAAGATTCCCGGAGATGTCGGACTCCGAGGATCACCACTTCGAGTCCAAGGCCGACGCCGGCGCCTCCAAGACCTACCCGCAGCAGGCCGGCACCATCCGCAAGAACGGCTACATCGTCATCAAGGGCCGCCCCTGCAAGGTGAGATTCACCATCTCCCACTCTGTCGCTTGTTAAGGCATGCAGTTTAGATTCCTGGGAGAAATTGCTCTCTTGTTCGTAGCCTTTTGTTTGTTTTACTAATTCTCGTAGCTTAGAGATGCATCAAGTGCTAGATCTGCTACATCAACCGATGTGGATAGATATCTATACTATGGACTTCGAGTGTTGCTCTGTAGGATGATGAAGATTTGATCTTTAGTTTGGTGCCTTTAGTAAGGTTTCAATTTGTCAACAGTTTCCATCTGGCTTGTATGTTCCATGGGGCTATTTCCATGTAGTGGTTCTGTAATATGTACGCCATGTCCTCTGAATCTGTCTAGACAATTTCTCTACTTAATGATGATTGTTACTGAACAACTAGACAACCTTGTGGATTAGCAAGCTATCCATCCGGAATTATATCACACATCTTTCTCAAAAAGGTGATTCAGTTGGATATTTGTGTATTAGACAAGGTCCTGCAAGATTATTTGGATAAAGCACACTTAAACTAGGACTTGCTGTTTGGTGGTTCTGAATGGATATGTTCAGTTAAACGATGCTGGTTAAACTAGAACTATTTCCATGTTTTTTTTTTTCTGGGTTCTACATGGCAAAGCAGTTCTGTTTTTGCTCCTGGCACTTTTTACTTTCACATAGTTGTTATTTGAAGCCGTGTGCATCATTGATGAATTGTTGTTTGGAGTCATTATCCACTTGTGGTGGTACGAGTTGATATTCAACATTCATTTTTTCTGTCATTAGCATCTAGCTTGGTTATACATGTTTTCATACTGGACACCAATATTTTTCTTGCTACCCTATTTGCTTACCAGTTGGGGATGATAACTAGAATGGCATTTTTATTACTTTATTATATTCCTTTCTGTTTTGGACATCTGGTATGGTGGCTATATTCTCTCATTAGATCTATCAATTCTCTTAGTGTAATGCTTTTTATTAAGCAAGCCTTGATCTGAAAATAATTTTGTTATACGCTTTGTTTTAGGTTGTTGAGGTCTCCACTTCCAAGACTGGGAAGCATGGCCATGCCAAGTGCCACTTTGTTGCCATTGACATTTTCAATGGAAAGAAGCTTGAGGATATTGTTCCTTCTTCTCACAACTGTGATGTAAGCTATCAGTATCACTCCTTCCATTGCTTGTTCAGTTAAGTGCACAGAATTTTGTTCTCATGGCTGTGTTGTACAGGTTCCACATGTTAATCGTGTTGAGTATCAGCTGATTGACATTTCTGAAGATGGATTTGTGCGTTTGCCTCCACTCCAACCTGTCCTTTGCCTTTCCATTCAACTTTGTCCTTTTGCCAATACCTTCCTGTTTGTAACAATGGATGTGGGCATTTTACAGGTCAGCCTTTTGACTGAGAGTGGAGGCACCAAGGATGACACCAAGCTTCCCACTGATGAAGCTCTGCAAGCCCAGGTCGGTTAGCTGCACAATCCTATTGCCTCTACTGCTTCTGTTCCAGATCTCTTAGACACTTTACTTGACATCTACAGATCAAGAGTGGATTTGATGAAGGAAAGGACATCCTCCTGACCGTGATGTCTGCCATGGGTGAGGAGCAGATCTGTGCTGTCAAGGAGATTGGGGGCAAGAATTAAAGCTGCTGCTTTGCACCCACTGTTTAAATGCAATATCTGCTGTGTCTTCTGCCTAGAGTTGAGAAGCTGAATTGAAATACATACATAGGCGAAGTTATCTGTGATTTTGGGTTCACCTTGAATTTGTTGAGATGGTGTTATTAATTTGTGGTACTTGGTTATATCTTTTTGAACTGAGTCATGATGTAACTCTGGTTATCAATGGGAATTGCTATATATATTCAGTTGATTATGGTGTACCCTGCAAGGCTGCAACAAATGAAGCAAGAATTTGTGTTGGTGGATGCAAATCAGTTAGTTGCTTTATGTCAGATTTCGAATGAAAAATGTTTGTCACGTATCCTCTGTTATGAAGTAAATTTGTATTTCAGTCTGGACCTTTTACCTGTTTAGCTGTGCAAGGTTCATCCGGGCGTGGCTAATTCGCGAACGTCCGCCAGTAAGCTTAACTGGCGGACGATCCGACAGCGGCAGTTAACAATTAATGGAAAGTAATGATTCCCGCTTTTTTTTTCCTTTTAGGAAAAAAGTAAAATATTTTTTTAAACTGTTATAACTCTTGAACGGTGTATCCGTTTTTAATTAAATTCTCGCACCGGTGTGTTCTACGCGATGAAACGAACAAAACTAGATCCCACTCGACTATGTTTTGAAGATTTTTTAATATCAATTGTTATGTTTTATAAGTTATACACTATAAGTTATAAGTATATGTTTGACAAGACATCTTGTAGTTTGGTCTTTTCGTTATATTACGTAAGTTATACATTATAAGTTATACGTATATGTTAGACAATACATCTTTTAGTTTGGTCTTATTATTATGTTCTATAAGTTATACACTATAAGTTAGACAATACATCTTCTAGTTTGGTCTTATTGTTATGTTCTATAAGTTATACATATAAGTTAGATAATACATATTATAGTTTAGTCTTATTATTATATTTTATAAGTTATACACTAAGTTATACATATATGTTAGACAATACATCTTATGTACTTTGGTCTTTTGTTTATGTTCTATAAGTTATACGTATATGTTAGACGATACATCTTCTAGTTTAGTCTTATTGTTATGTTCTATAAGTTATACATTATAAGTTGTATAATATAAGTTATACATATATGTTAGACACTACATCATCTAGTTTTGTCTTATTGTTATGTTCCATAAGTTATACACTATAAGTTAAAATTATAAGTTAAACAACACATGTTGTATAGTTTGATCTTATTGTTATGTTCTATAAGTTATATAATATAAGTTATACATATATGTTAGACAAGACATGTTGTAGTTAGGTCTTATTGTTGTTCTATAAATTATACACTAAAAGTTATACGTATATGTTACATAGTACATCGTGTAGTTTGGTGTTCTGTTATGTTCTATAAGTTATATAATATAAGTTATACATGTATCTTAGACAATACATGTCGTAGTTAGGTCTTATTGTTGTTCTATAAATTATACACCATAAGTTAATACGTATATGTTACACAATACATCTTTTAGTTTGGTCTTTTTTGTTATGTTCTATAAGTTATATAATATAAGTTATACTGATATATGTTATACAAGACATGTCATAATTAGGTCTTATTGTTGTTTCATAAGTTGTTTGGTCTTTTCATTATGTTCTATAAGTTATATAATATAAGTTATATATATATGTTGGACAAGAAATGTCGTGAGTTAGATCTTATTGTTGTTTTATAAGTTATACTGAGAATAGGTTATACGTATATGACTTATTACTATTATAAAAAGTTGCTTTTATTTGATCTCCCCACCCATTACTATCCCTATATACCACTTTGTCCCTAAATGATTTATGTCTCTAAAAAATGAAAAAAAATCGTGAAAAAAATACCGTAACTTAAGGCAGCCAAAAGAGAATGAATAGAAAAGGGAAAGAAAAAAATCGCATGCTTTACCAAATAAGGAAAGTGGTGGGATTTGTTTATTCCCAAAATAGAAATCCGAAGCCCCGTCCCATCGTCCGCCAGTTAAGTTGCCCAAATGGACGACCGCAAAAAGCAGGTTTTTTCGCATAAAATGTCTTCTCTCTCGCCATTTAAAATTAGTTCATTCAAAAACTATATTTTTTTTTCTTAGCTATTTTAAATCTTTTAGTTATCGTGTTACAAACATGACCTTGACCAATCGCATTTGGTGCCTTTTGCCCATTAATAAATAATATTGCTTAGGGCATGTTCAACCATGTAAGGGCATCAAATCTGGTGGAGACAACTAAAAAGGCGTAGAGACAACTAAAAAGACGGGTCATACAATGTGTAGTCTATTTAGTTATTTAATGCTTTGTATTTAGCTACGATCAATAATGAATACAATTTTGTAGACCTCATGTTGCTACTAGATAGAAACAATCTACTATGTTGTTACTTGATAGAAAAAAAAAAAAAATCAAGCTTAAATAAAGAGTTCGATAATTACGCGCTATTTTTAGAACTTCTATTTTCTAAATTAAAACAGAACTGCAACACGGTCATGAAGCACAGAGAAGTTCAGTCCACTCTAGAACATATATGCTATTTTTCATGAAAAACAAAAAAATTGATTTGGTCAGGAATCGCTCGCCAGCGGCAGAGCCGCTCGCACCAGCGGTAGACTTGCCCGGCGTCGCTCGCCCGCAGCGGAGTCACGGTGGACTCACCCGCGGCAGACTCGTGCTCGGAGGTGCTCGCCTGCGACGGCAGATTCCGCCCTCGCCGTGCCCGTGCCCGGCGAGATGATGCTGTTTGGGAACGACGGAGGAAGCAACTTTCATTATGTTGGTGCACACCACGGGCTTCCACCATCGCGGCGGCTCCTTCGCCGACGACTGCTACCTCTCCCTTCCCCACGCACGATGAAGACATGGAGTGCGCCCAGCATGCAGTACGCACGGGCGGCGTCGGGAGGCCGCGCCGACCACCCCCAGCTGGGCCGGCCCACCACTTTGGCGGCCCAAAAGCCCAGTGAAGGGTCGCCGTCTTCGTCACCTCGCCGGACGAGCTACCGTCGATTTAGGGTTCGGGCGAGTCGCCGTCGCTTTAGGGTTCACCGCCCGCCGCCTTTAGGGTCCGTCGACCTCCATCCCCCCTCCATTCCTCCCCGCCATAGAAAGAGCCCGCCGCCGGCCGCGACCGCCGACACGGGCGGGCGGCAAGCGGCTCGGCCGGGCGTGAGCTCGGCCGCCGGGGGTGCCGCCGAGCCCGGGCCAGGGAGAGACCCATCCGCCGGGTATGGGTCGGCGGCGGGGGAGCTGAAGGTAGTCCATGGCGGCGGCGGCGGGATTCGAGCTCGAGGAGGGAGAAGAAGAAGAAGAAAGGGGGAGGGGAGGAGACGGCCGCCGCCGGCGCCCTAGGGTTCGCCGGAGCTCCGGCGAGCCCAAGGGCGCCCGGCGGGGGGCGGAACGGGCGGGCGGGGGCGGGGACGGGGCGGCGGCGGCGGAGGTTGACGACGGCGACCACCGCGGGCCATTAGGGCGGGCCACTAGGTGGGCCGGCCTGGTCGGCGTGGCCGACCCTCGGCGCCCTGACGACGCCCGCCGTGTGCGGCATATGGTGGATCCCGCCATGGTTCTTGTAGATCGGGTATCCATACAATGCATCATCCAGCGGGACGATTTGGCCCGGAGCGAGTCGTCGACCTCGCCTCCATCCCGGCTTCGCGAGGGGCATTTTGCAAAATGTACGGTACATAGATAGCTCCGACTTACGGTTGTGGAGAACGAAGATAAGGTCTCAATGCAAAGTTTTACCTCCCGGTTTTCAAGATGTGTAACTTTGACATGAAATATGCGTCTCCCTCATTGCACGTTTCATAGACTCACGGGTCTCACAACCTCTCTCTAATTGCATGGTTTAATTGCATAGTTCCATGGTGAAACGTTATTTACGTCTCAATGGGGATTTCACCCCGTTGGATCTGTCTCAATAGGGATTTCATCCCGTTTCCAACGCATATGAAACAGTGTCCAAAGGTTTCACCACAGTGAAGCTTTTTCTTTCTCTCTCCTAGGCGTTTCATGCAAAAAGTAAAGTTTTGCTGATGTGGTGTTGTATTTAATGTGTATGAAACACTCATTAAACTCCTATTGAGACCGGCCTAAGCTACGGACCACTCGATGTCTCAGCTTTTCCTATGTCCACCGCCGCTACAACCACCGTGCTCTCCTCCCTAGCATCGACCGCTGCCACCGCCATCACTGCTGCCGCCGCCGCCAGCACCACCACCACCATTGTCAGCACCTAGATACAACATAAAAAACATATAGTTATAAAAAACCCCAGCTAAACTAATGCAACCAATTTTTTAGGCAACACTAATATACCGGTTAAGTGGTTTCACCGGTCAATGAACATTCCAAGGAAAATATTACAACCTTCCAGAAGTGACCATGTAATGTTCCCAATGAGTAATGAAGTTTAAAATATCCTAAATTCAGGCAACAAGCATACAAGGTAATGCATGATTTTCTTTAGGAAAAAAAGTCTACTTAACCTCGAACTATGGGGCTGTGACTACTCATCAAAACCGCTCCACCGTGGCCGCCACGTAGGCAAAACCACCAAGCCAAGACTGCCCTAGGGGTGATTTAGACGGTTTTGCAAAGTTTGGGGTATCGGTTAGACGGTTTTAAAAATGATGGAAACGAGTAGTCACAGCCCCATAGTTCAGGGGGTTAAGTAGACTTTTTCCATTTTCTTTACATCCTACATATACTTCTCAATAGTGATGTGGTGGTCTATTCATGTAGATTGCCTAGGCAACTGCGGGTGGGGAACAATTTCTTTGGCAGGATGATTCTTTAGATTGCTGGGGACTTAGGTCCGGATGAGGAAAATGTGCCTTGCAAGTATATCTAAAGATTCGGGTGAAGAGACACCACTTCATGTTTGATTTTGTTGTTATTGCCGGCTTTTGTGCGAGTTTACCGACTTCAATTTAGCAACTTAACAATTTAGAATTAGCATCCAACCCATTTTGCTTAAGTTCTTAGTTTTCTACTCATTACTTTTAGGAAGGGTGCCATAATCTAGTATACCTTTTCATCTATTTTTTAACTAGAGAAGACTAAGGACTTCTGTTGTTGGTCTGAGTTGAATGATGAATAATGAATTGACATCTTAGCCCTGAGGTAGGGGTCTTGCTTATATAGGGACTTTGGAGTCACCATAGCCCTTGGATCTAACCAACCTTGATCAACGATGTAGATGCACTCTAGGAGGTGGTTTGGAATCGACCTAGGCATAGGCTCGACCGAGCTCGCTAAAGATCCCTAGTGGGGTTTTGATAATTGATGAAACCTTAGGACTAATCTTGTGCTTAAGTGTGTATCTAGCAAAGATGGTCCATTCCAAGTGGAGAAGCTTGAAGATTATGGTGGATGCATGGAGATGATCAAGTGCTTGGGACTTGGAAAAAAGAAAGAGAAAAGCAAAATGGGCCCAAGACAAAGGTATTGATCTTAGGGCTATTTTATTTTGCACTCATGGCACCATACAGGGTGTGAGTGATTTAAGATCGATAGGCAAACTATTAAGAGGGGAAATCTTATAGGACACAACGATCATCATGTGCCTCTAGATTTAATCATCTTGTTCGTGGATTAGGATCTAGAGTGCGAACTTGTTAACACTTGCAAAATTCTTTGAAAATGCTCACACATGCACAAGGACAATACACTTTGTGGTTGGTAAGTTGGAAGAAAGGGTGAATGAAACAAGTGAGAAAAGTTAGTGGTTGTGCATTGGACGCTACACCGAACGCACATGCTTGTGTGTCCGATGCAACCAACCAGAGCAGGCAGAGGTGGGCATCGCATGTGATGTCGGGTGCATCGATGGAGCGTCCGATGGTAGTCCGTGAGAGCTTCCCGAGAGGTCGATATCCATCGGACGCCGTCCGATGTGCGTTAGCCACGCGCTCATGAAAACTCAATGACATCAGCACTTGGACTGACACGTCGATGCGGGACGCCGCCAACGTCCGATCTGATGCCCACCTCTGCTTGCTTTGGTTGGCTGCATCGGACGACTATTTATTGTGTCATCATGTGATGTCGGTCGCGTCCGATAGAGCGTGAGGTGCGCTATGTGGAAGACCGTTGAACGCGACGGACGCCGCGTCGATGCAAATTTAATAGCATTACCCATTTATTTCGACCGTTGGAGATCGACTATGTGCAAAGGCTAGACGTGTGGCACCCATCGGTGCATCGACGCTGCGTGGTAGTGCGTCCCAATGCTCCCGACGGTGCGTTCGATGCGGTTGTTTTGGACTGTTTTGAAGGCAAGCTATGGGCTTGCTATTTAAGCCATGTAGCCGGCTTGAGGGGCCAACTCTTGAACATTTCAGTCATTTGGCCTCCCTTGAGCTTGAGCAAACCTCCCCAATCACTAGCTTGCTTGATTGCATATCTTATGTGAGATTGGGAGTGATCTTAGTGCATATTAATTGGTGATTGCATCTAGAGGCACTTGAAGATCATTGTGGTCGGTGGATTTCTTTTTTACTCTTGAGAGTACCGCTCCTAGCCGGCTTGGAGGCGTGTGGAGCGTTGGCAAGAGAAGGTGCATGTTCTTGGGCACCTCCCGGTGATTCTTGTGAGCGGTTCTTGTGCTTTCCTCGGCGTAGCACCAAAAGCAACTCTAGTGGATTGTGCATGCCATTGAGTACCGCACTTGTGAGTGGTGTCTAGCGGCCTTATGGGGCACAGTGGGGGATCGACACCTAGAACCATCAAGATGTTGGTCGACACAACCGGAGACTAGCTTGTCGGTGCACAAGTGAACTCCGGGTGAACAAAAATCATTGTGTCATCCTTTATGTTGATCAATTCTCTTGTTCCCGATGATTGGCTTCAATTCATACCTTCACCCGGTGATTGGTTTATTGCATCTATGAGTTGGTATAACAAGCAATCCCCTCTCTAGCATTACTTTCTTAGTTTATCTTGTGTAGTGCTAGTTTGTAGCTTGTGTAGCTTGTTAGCAAGTAGTGTAACTTAGTTGCTGGTCTTGCTCACTAGTGGTAGAAAGTAACATAGCCTTGTGCGGCTTAGAGATCATAGAATTGCATTGGAATTGTCACTAGAAGGCTTGCAATATCTGTAGATCTAGTGCAAAACCATATTTACGCCATTTGTGTTACTAATCGGTTTGCTTAGTGCTTTTGTAGAAATTTTTATAGGCTATTCACTCCCCCTCTAACCATCTAGTATCTTTCAACAGGTATCGAGCCGTGATCACCATTTTTAGCAAGGCTTAACATCCTTCAGTGCAAAATAGCTCAAGTTGTATTCAACCATGTTGGGGATAAGCTACCATTATTTGATGGAGTTAGTTCTTTGATTATTGGAAAAGAAAGATGGAGATGTACTTGGATCAATTAACGACCAAGTATGTGATTAAAATATAATGGATTTTTAGTTGTTCAAAGTCAAACCGTACTAAAGTTTGACAAAGTTTGTTGAAAAATAATAATATTTACGGTGAGCTTCCACTAATACATTTTGAAATATATTTCATAATTCACCTCTTTAATGTACTATTCTAGAAATTGGTTGAACTTAACACGTTTGACTTAGGATAACTAAAAATGTCCACGCATCGAAATGAATGTGGACGACGCACATGACATATATATGAACCATCATCTCCTACACACACGACCAACACCGTAAGTATATGGAGTCATATGGACATGCCACCAAACACACCACTGCACGCTAGCTGATCTGATCATCAGACGCTGGATCCAACCACCGTAACAACAACGATGCACGCACTGACCCACCCTGCTTCATCCCGCTTGGCAGCGGCACCTGAGGTGGCACCAGCAGTGCTGCTGGCACCGCCGTCGATGGCATCGCCGCTACCCGTGGCTGTCGCCGTCTTCACGTGCACATCGAGCTCAATGGTGGCGTCGGGCCCGCTCATGCTGGTCGTCTTCCACAGCACGTACCCGGTGGCCATCCGGAACTTTCCCGTGCCGCCGATGACGGCGAGCTCCCGCACGTCCGCGGCCACGTGGTCCCGGCCCACCACCGTGATCGTGTTGCCGTTGTGGTCCCTCGAGGTAAGCAGCAGGTTGGCGCACACCATCAGCACGATGCCCAACTGTGACGACACCATGTAGAAGCCCTACGCGCGGCCTAGGGCGGCGGACGTGGGCGACGACGTCTCCGTCAGCGCGTCGTCGATCACCGAGGTGTCGCCCGAACGCCAGCCCCGGGACGATCGACGTCGACCGCGCTGCGGCAGGGCCCTTCACCACCTGCACTGCCGTCGGGTTGCTCCCGGCCACGATGTCGTGCATGAAGAAGTGCAGGTTGCGTGGTGCCGTCGTCGTGCCCGCCGCCAGGACTACCCGGCGGCGATGGCAGCGCCAAGACGATGAGGAGGGATAAGGAGAACGGAGAGGAGGGAGGATGCCATCGATCGCTGCTGCTGCCGTGTTGGATGATCAATGGAGCTCAAGGTGCGTAGAAATTAAACATTTATAACCTAGCACCGCGCGCCCTGAGAGTGTGTGTGTGTGTGTGATCCATATTTGGTCGAATAGCCAAATGTATGATGGCTGTTTTTGTTGTTGGTTTCTTTGTACGCCAGGTGTGATATGATGTCCCAACCCACAAACAACACCACTAGGTGAGATGGGACCTAGGCTAACAACATCGTACTGTCTACCAATTTCTGAATTATAATTCATTTTCTTTTTCCGTAAACAAAATCATTGTTTTTCTAACCATGTATCTAGAGACGTAGGTCACGTAGCGTATCTAACTATGTATCTTGAAAAATCAAAACTTTATGTTGTGCTATAACTAAAATCTTATTGTGAAATCCGCAACATTTATTTTTTTTTTAATAGGTAATCATCAGTATTTGCCTTGGATCCCAGCAACGACCACAGCAAGGTGCGCCTCATCCTCGCCATCCCTTCTATCGATCCTGCCTTGCACATTCCGTGTTGTCCCTGAACCCAGGGTCGGGTATACTTGACCGAAACGGAAAAACAAAGTGGAAAGAATCGAAACCAAAACCAAAAAGAGACTGAACGAAAAATTGGTTCCTCATTCGATTTTTGTATGGAAGGAACTAAAATAACCAAAGAAATCTCGATTCCTACTCTAAGATAACTAGTTTGCCAAGCTTTAGTCCTGGGAGCGTAGTCCCGGTTAATTCACTGGACTAAAGTCCCTTGACAACTAGCAAGCTACTGAACCAAGAGGTGAGGGCTGCGCCGCCGCTCCAACCCTAGGGGTCGCCGCCGCCGGCTCCCGTCATCCACCACCGCTGGTCCCCCTCCCTTCTCCTCCGGCATCACGCCGGGGGCTGAAGGGAGTGGGGATCCATCGTTTTTAATAAGTTTTTCTAGTAGATCGAGTCTTCAAGGTTAAAGTTTCTCCGGAGATCCAATCGAAGAAATTGGCTACGGCATAAGGCGTCGTCAAGATCATCGATGGAGCAATGGAGCATGTCGTTCCTCAGCGGTGATGGCAAGACGAAGACATCACCATTGTTGGATAATAAGGTACTCCGGCCCTTCCTTTGTCTCGTTGTGGTTCTTTGCAGCCATGACGATGGGCTAGTGAGATTTAGTTTTCCAACGATATCTATCCGGATGTCGGTTGGACTTGTGTTTTCTCATGACGAATCTGGTGAAGGCAACAACGATGAGTTCGACGACGTAATCGGTGGCGCCAATTTCATCATGTTCGCATGTGGAGTTTTAGCAGTTTATTCCTCTTTTACAAAAGTGATGGGTATGAGGATGACGGCGATGGATGGTGAGATGACCCTGTTCGTTCAGATCGGAGCTTGCGTCCGTGACATATCCGTTTGGGATGATGATCCTAGATGGTGGAATTTATGACTTTTTCAATGTTTCTTGTCTCCCATCAATGAAGGTAGAGTAGTTTGGTTTACTTTTTTTGTAATGAGAGGATGTAACTTGCTTTAGTGTTAATGGAATTTTTCCTTGTCGCAAAAAAAAAAAGTCCCTTGACAACTGGGATAAAATCTCCACAACAGTTAATTGCATTTATAGTTGATAATAGCTACAGCTAAGCCATTAGCAGCAGCAGAGGCAGAAGAAGAAGATTGAAATATCTCTTTCCTAAAGAAACTCGATCTCATTTCCTAAACAAACTCAATCTCTTTATTGCTAAATATACTTTATATTTCCCTAATTTTGCAAACTCATCCACTTCAGCGGTAGGGCCAGAGGAGGCCGGCTGCCCCCAGGCCGCGCCCCTCCAGCCCGTTTGGCCATGTGCCCGGGCCTCCATGTAGGCGTATGACAAATATAAGTACCTTTTTAGTTGGTCTCTCGTAAGATTCTAACCCGTGCGAGAGCATGAATTGATGAACTATAACTAACGAATAATCCAATAAAACTTAGATGACAATCTAAATATTATTATCGTATTATATTCGGTCAAACTTATATGTTTTGAATCTCTAGGATTCTTGCAACGACTTACAATTTGGTTAATATATGTTTTGCATGCATGTGCTCAACTTATATTGCTGAAAACAATAAGGTGGGGAAGTTCTCCCCCGTTTGCTTTCCAAAAATAAAACAACTGAAAACAATGCAAGGACTTGAGATGGAACAAAGTGGATACAAACTCCCACTATATTTCTATATATTTAAGGTTCTTTCTGATTCAAGCTGCAGCTAGGTATCATGGGGCAATCTGTGCGAGCACCTCCTCGAGAAGGGACGGGCAGCTGCTCTTGAGATGCTGGAAGCCATCAGTCGCCATGACTGCCTTGCCAGGAGCCCTGAGGAATTCAAAGCACGCAGCCTTGAGCCTCCGGCAAGCATGCTGCTCTGCCAGGACCAATGTCGTCGCTGCAAGGCTGACGTCCACGCAGCTGCGCAGCATGTCCTCACAGATCAACTTGAGCCCCTGGAGGTCATACTGGTCCGCCGCCACGAGAAGATGCTGAGCCATCACTGCCCTGTCGCCCACATCAATTTCCGGTAGCGACTAGCGAGTCGGTGTGGAGCATGCATCTGAACAACCTGGCCTCTATATCTCGGACGACACGTACGTGGACCGTCGTCGTCCTGGCCTGGTTCCATTGGACCGAACAGCTCGGCCTTGAACACGGACGACCGTGCCGCCAGTACGCACCAGTGAGCCGTGAATAGCTCTCCATGGACCTCAAACTCCACATCCCCTCCCACCATGCTTGCAAGGAGGTCGCCAAGATGTCGTGCCAGGTAGCGGCGGACGCGGCGGTGGTGCAGCGAGAGTGGTCTCCGTGCGGACGTCCTTGAGGACGGTGAGGTCGCAGTTGATCAGGAAGGTATCATACCATAACTCCAACTTCTTCCTCTCAATAAACTTATGGTAACCCAAAGATACAGATTTGGACGAGAACACGATTGTCTTTCACTACTACAGGATTGATTTTACAAGTTGTTCGGATTTTATTTTCCGTGGCGGGCATTTGAGAAACCGCCACGGAAAATAGGTGGCCCGACACCCCCGGCCTGAGGAAAAACCGCCCGCGGTTAATCTCTATTTTCCGTGGCGGGCATTGTTAAAAGTCCGCCACGCCAAAAATCGATTAACCGTGGCGGACTTTTAACAATGCCCGCCACGGAAAAAAATCGTGGCCAGAAATATATATACCAACACTTCACTTCTCTCCCTCACCTCTCCCTTCCGTGCCTCACACCCCTCTCTCCCCTCCCTCCCGTCGCCCGACCCCCTCCCTCTCCCTCCTTCCTAGATCCAGCGCCCCCCCACTCTCTCTCTCTCACCCGACCCGGCCCCTCCCCTTCCCGTCGCGCCGCCCCCTCACCTGCAGCACCACGATGGCGGCGACCCTCACCGCGCGTGCTAGGATGGGGCGGCGACCCTCCTCCACCGTTTCCGGCTGCCGGCGGCGGATCCGGCCGCCCGGCGCGTGGATCCGGCGGTGGCGCGGAGGCCGGGAGGGAGGTCGGCGGCGTAGAGGCACGGATCTCCGGCGGCGCGCACCTCCCCTCGTCCCGGCGGCGGGCGGCGCTCACGCGAGAGCGCCGGCGGCGGCTCGGGATCCTGTGGCGGCGCGGCCTCCCTCCCCTTCTTCGGCCTCCCTCCCGCCGCGCGCAGCCCGGCCTCCCTCCCCTTCCTCCCTCCCGGCGGCGTGGGTCGTGGCGGCGTGGCGCGTGGCGGCAACGGGCGGGCATTGTTAAAAGTCCGCCACGGTTAATCTCTATTTTCCGTGGCGGGCATTGTTAAAAGTCTGCCACGGTTAATCGATTTTGCGTGGCGGACATTTGCCCGCCGTGACCCTAGCTGCGTGGCGGTTTTAATGTCCGCCACGGAATATCAAAAAAGTCCGCCACGGAAAATCATTTCTGTAGTAGTGTTTCTTCCAAAAGTGTAAACGTAGACTGGCTTTCCAGCATGGTTGAGTAAACTGAAGCGAATTCTTGCTTTCACTTGGTCCTTAGCGATAGGATTCTCAATATGTACAAAGACAGATATGTAATCGGCGTTCTCCTCGTCGACGCCGTCTGGGTAGTAACGGAGGATCCACCGATGACCGTCAACGCTGAAAACACCGGAAGAGATGCTCTTGCCGACGCCCAGCTGGCCCATGGTTATGGAGTATCCCTTCACCTCCAGAACGTGCGACCCAGTCAGGCAGTCACCATCTCCGGGACAATGGTGGTTTTGCTGCTGCAGCCGACGTCGCTGACGGAAAGAGCTGAACTGCTGTTGCCCATGCTGAACGCAAAACTTTGCGCCGGCCGGGGGCGCAGAAGGGGTCGTCTGTTTTTATGGATACGAACTCGTTCGCGTGCAGGGAGAAAAACGCGAACCAGTGGCAAAGCGGAAGGGGTGGCTGCGTGGGATGGGAGGCACATTATAGAAAGACCTGGTCCTTTTTCAATCCTGGAAGACAATCCTGGAAGACAACGGCCCCTAAACCACACGATCTCAAAGACACACGTATCCTCTTTTTTGACCGAAGACACACGTATCCTCTTACTCCTTTCAATTCCTTTTCTGTTCTCATATGTCACCGACGGCCGTTACTTCATGGCCCTTCCTTCTTTCGCAAGGCACCACCAGCAACAATGCGTGTCATCCTTGTACGGGCCGGAAGCCACGTGCGCCTGAGTCTTTGGACGGAGTCAATGGAGCGCTCCTTGAGTCCTTGCGAAGGAAGCCAGATGCAGCCAGCCGTCGGTGACATGCAAATCGCATGATGCCAGGCGCATGTTTGCAATCGAGTTGCAGCTTCCTCATGTCGTCCACTATATGAACAAATTTGTTTTGAAAAACACTTTTTTATAAAAGTATATATATATATCACTCTTTGATAAATATTTTTATAATAACAAGAGATCAAATTTATATTTTTTTTGGAGACCGTGTCACTTTCCTAAACATCAAGTTTTTTATTAGGTATGGAGGTGTTGCAATTGGGGGCAACAAAACGATGAAGAAACACGATCAAATACAAGCACAAAGGGACACACAATTTACGTGGAAAACCCACCCAATGCAAGAGGGAAAAACCATGGGCGCCAGATGGCAAAACACTTCACTATTTCGAAAGTCTATTACAATCGCGCAATGGCGGCTTACAAGAGATGGTGTGAGTAACCGCTAATGTAGAGTATATGTACCGTAGCGCCTGGGGGAGGGGGGCTCCGGCCCCCGCACCCCAAGCGTCCTCGAGGTGTGGCCCGATGGGCCAACTTTAGAAGTTGTCCCTTGTCCGCCCTTTAATAATCCGTAAGATAATTTGGAACATATTCAACAGGAGGGAGTATATATATCTTATGTTAATTCACTCTTTCGTTTCACCATTTCTCTTGCATCTCCCATTTACATGTTGGATGTAAGGCCCGTGCGGGTATTCAAGAAGTGCATTTTCTACCTTTTATTCCTACCGAGAAGCGAACTGCACTAACCTACCTTGATGCCAACGGAAAGATGCACAGGGTTTCCAAGGGAGCGCCACATCAGGTAGTTCTAAGCTCTATCAGCATCATCATATATGTCGCATCATCACTGATGGTTATTTACACTAATCAAGTTTCCTCCCCCCACCCCCTGGCAAATTCTCGACCTCGTCCACAACAAGTCGGATATTGAAGCAAGAGTCACTAATGTCATCAACAATTTCGCAAAGCATGGTCTGCGATCACTTGCTATGGCGTACCAGGTTAGAATGACCAAATCAATTATAGAAGACTAAATAACCGACAGAGCGAGTCATGGCACCCCATGGCACTTTGCCGGGCTTTTGCCGCTCATTGAACAACTAGGCATGACAGCGCTGAAACAATCGGGGCGCTTAGCTTCGGCATCAGGGTCAGGATGCTCACAGGTATAGTTTGCGCTAATACCCTCCCTACTAGGCTACTAGGCTTACCAATGCTCATATGGTTTTTAGGCGATCAACTCGCAATCAGCAAGGGGACAGTTACTAGGCTACTAGGCTTACCTTCATTATTTCGAGAGTCTGCTACAATCGCACAATGGCGGCTTACAAGAGATGATGTGAGTAAACCCTAATCAAGGGTATATGCACCGTACCGCGGGAGGCTCCCCACCCCCCCCGCGTCCTCGGGGTGCGGCCCGATGGGCCACTTCAGCCTCCGCTTAAGCTACGACGAGTTGTTCGCCCTTTAATAATCCGCAAGATAATTTGGAATATATTCAACATATCAATGGTTTACAGGAATCATAAATTGCAGCATAGGTCACTAGACAAGTAATCTGTTTCTCTCTCATAACAGCTTGGCTTCACCCTCTTGTCGCATTGATATGGAAGTTCAACTTCCCTCCATTCATGGTCATCCTGAATGATGGTAATAAGACTTTTTTTGGATCCACATGCTATGATCGAGAGAGACCTGACACTTTGCCTGTGTGAATGCTTGTGACATGGATAGGGACGATTATGACAATCTCCAAGGATAGAGTGATGCCATCCCCACCACACGACCGACGGCTAGAAGTTGAGTGAAATATTTGTGACCGTTATCTAGTGGTATCGACGATGGGGGCACATGCCCCTAAGAGTAAAAAAATTGTGTCCGACAAAAACCCACATGTCTCACTTTTCGCATCATATGGGAGGTGACTAGCATGTGCCTCACTTTTCATCTATCCCACAACCTCACTTTTCATTTGTTCCATAAAAGCTTGAACCATGACCCATGATATAGGCTTCCACATAACGCCAAAGAACTTGAGCCACTTATTCCCTATCTTCTCCTCTCTAGCTTGTTGACCTCAAAAATCTTGAGCCGGTCCTCGCCATCATTGAGGGAGAGGCTCTACTCATTGCATTTTAGGTGGTGGAACACCTCGCCTAGCTAGAGATCCTTCGTATCCACCTACCCACGGGATTATCGCTCACAACATTGTATTGCATCAAGAAGGAAAGCAAAAGGCATAGATGGCCAAATGGGCTAAGTTTGCTTGGTGGCACTAGGCACGACCACAAAAAGCATGGCCCAACACGAAGTCCAAAGTGCGAGTGCCGACATCGAGCATGGGCGTAGTGTTTGTTCCTGAACCACAAGTCTAGCATGTAGTGTCGGCGTAGGCACATGCATGGGTCAACGTTGTGATGGCCTTATTCATCTTAATCCTAGTCTTAGATATAAACAACCATTGTCTCCCAGTTCTTCATCTCACCCATCATAGTCGTTGTTGTTGTTGTGTTGAACTCCCAAGTTGTAGACTCCCTCCCCATTTCGATACCACGCGACTCCCTCCCAATCCGTTTGATGGTGCCTGCCACCCTTCTTCCCCTCCCCAACCACCCTGGTGCTCAGCCTTCACAACCCTGGTCGTCACGTTATGATGATGATGTATTTGTTTATGTTGTTGTTGAGAAGGATGACAACACTAGTATCCAACAAGAGATGACGACGGACGATCGATGAGGAGATCGATCGAGCAACTTCATCTTTCTTAGGGCACCTCCAGTGTGCAATCGAACCAAGCCTGGCCTGTAAAATCGATTTTGGGCATGGTTTGATGTCTCCAATGTGAGCATCATTGAGTGGGGCCCAATCTGAACTCTTTCTCCACCTTTCCCCATTCTTCTTCTCCCTTTCGTCTCCCCCATTCATCCTCTCAATCCATCGTCACAGCGGAGCAAGGGGTGGCACGTCGGGCGGGAGCGGGCGCGCGTCGCGTCGCGCGGGAGCAGGTTGGTGGCGTAGAGCTCGAGCGGCGGGAGCGGGACCACGCCCGAGCCCACGCCGCGGCGGCTTCTTGGCTCTAACGGCTTCCACTGAGATCCAAGTGTGCTGCCACCGGACCTTGCCGGTTGAGATGAAGCCCGACGACGAGCGCCGCCACCTCGCGGTCGGACAAGCACGGGTGCACGGGGTCCCCTACTCTTATCTATACCTACTAATAACGCAAAGAAATAATAGGCGTCCAACCTTCTAGACAGATATACGAGTCCAATCGACAGGCGTCTAGCCTTCTATACGAGTCCACTCGACCAAGGCGACCAACTCGACCATGGATTGTATTAAACAAATCATACTAGGAAACAAGTCCTAGACAGAGATACGAGTCCAACTCGACCATGGACTGTGTTAAACAAATCATACTAGGAAACGAGTTCTAGACGGAGAGATACGAGTCCAACTCGACCATGGATTGTGTTAAACAAATCATACTAGGAAACGAGTTCTAGACAGAGATACGAGTCCAACTCGACCATAGATTGTATTAAACAAATCATACTAGAAAACGAGTCCTCATTGGACAACGAGTTCTTTTATATTGCGTACTGCTTATATATATATATATGAAAATATCGACTATAGAAGTAATCATATAGACAACAATCGTGCAACTTTTAAAGCTCCAAGGTTCACAGGAAGTCCTCGATCAAGTAGAAGATAAGGTTGCGCATGAACAAGAACAAGATATGAATCCAGGTTAGTATATTACTTTTAGCAAAAAAAAAGCTTCAACTTCCATGCCCAAACAGCTAGACCTCACTTAGCTCATGATGGTTGGGCATGGGTGGAGCCATGGTTCCATGGCTACCATGAAATTGCTTTGGCAAAGAATGATGATCAATGTGCACCTATGACCGAGTCCCTTTATGTAATGGTGGCCTGTGATGTAAAAGTTTTTTGCATTGCCGAACAAAAGAACATGGAGCTCCTCACTTTCTCTATGATCTGTTATTCATGATCCGAGAGCATCAAGAAGAAGTGAGGAGTTCCATATTCTTTTAGCAGCAGCCTATGATACAAACCTTCCCGAAAAGTGGAGGCCACCCTTTTATTGCCACCTATGGAAGCTTTGCTCTTATTTTCATTATGTTGTTCTCTTATGTCATTTTGTGCTTGACCAATGATCCAATTGAGACCTTATTTTTGACAATTAGTTTTGAAATGCTTACATTTTTTTTGACTATGATGTTAGTGCCATGAATCTGAGCTGCATTATCTTTATTACCTCATGGTAGTCATCAAACTGTGACTAACATCCATTCCAAGCAATGATGGAGTCGAGTTCCATGGATCCCTGATAGCTAGAATGGATGTTAGTCACGGTTCCATGGCTACCATGAAATTGCTTTGGCAGCAATGATGATCGATGTGCACCTATGGCTGAGTCCCTTTATGCAATGGTGGCCTGTGATGCAAAGCTTTTGCCGCTGCTCAAAAGAAAGAACATCGAGTTTCTCACTTTCTCCATGATCCTCACTTGTTCATGGTCCGAGAGCATCAAGGGGGAGGTGAGGAGCTCGATGCTTTTTTTGCGTAAGGCTACACTATCTGATGCTGAGACTTCATCTATATTACCTCATGTTTGTCATCAAAACGTGACTAACATTTGTTTCTACTTTCTTAAGGCTATGGCTTGGTACGTCAGATACCGTAGCGAGGTTCTTGGAGTCTATGATAGCTGGGCAAAATGCAATGATTAGGTGAGTGGTTTTCCAGGTAACAGTCACAAGAAGTTTCGCACAAGAGCAGCTGCAGAAGCTTTCTATTGAGTACATTGGTAATTTGGACCACCCACTCTTTGGTGCAAGTTCCACCATCGAGCTCGAGGTTTTGTTGTTGGTTTTGTTGAGTCATTGAAACTTGATGACTATGAGTTGTATCGCTGGAACTAGACTTGATGCCTTGTGATGGATATTGGACCACTTAATCTATGTTTGGATCATGGACCTTATATGTGCCGTTTGTGATATATATGTGTTCTGTGATTGAATGGATGTGAAATACGTGAGAAATATTGTATATGTGTCTGTTTTGTGATGGTGGAATAGGAAAAAAGACAAATTTTATAGACTTTACCAAGCGGTGCTCTCGGTAAAGCCCTCTTTGCCGACGATTTTTGCAACCGTGCTCGGCAAATCACGGGGAGAAAATGGATGTCCGACGGCCACTTCCCCATTTGCCAAGTGGGATGGCAGCGGTCGGGCAAAGAATTTTCTAGGGAAATTTATTATTTTTTTTTTTTTGCCAAGTGTTGTCCTGTTTGGTGCTCGGCATAGAGTTACAAAAAAAAATGCCGCCAGCTTTACTAACTGGATCTCGGCAAAGACATGGAGTTTGCCGAGAGGCCCAATGATAGGTGCTCGGTCAGTTACAACGGCCGTTAACGGTCACTTTTCTTCGCTGCCGGCTGCGGTTGCTGCCGGCGAATGCTTCGCCGAGAGCTGGTGGTCAGGGTGCTCGGCATAGGACCTGTGCCATGAAAAATTTTCCCGTCCGTCCTATGCCGAAAGCACTGTGCTTGGCGAAGACGTCGCCGACGGCCAGAGGGCCTTTGCCGTGCGTTCCTGGTGCTCGGCGAAGAACCCGTCTCCTGTAGTGATTGATTGGCATCATCTCGTTTGAGTGGAGAGGGACAGGAGGAGCGATCATTACCAGTAATATGTCATCCGCAATATCGCGTCCTTCACAGCATCAAGCATACCAGGGTCTCGTGTGGGGGTTGCGTCATTACAATATGCTTCACAGATAGCCTGCAGATCACAACAAATGTCTTAGGTTCACCATAGACTAAGCAATACAAAGTCTCAAGCACATGTGTGGTCTGATAACTCTTCCCACAACATCCATTCTAGAAATGCGATTGAAGAAAAAAAATCTGATATTATAGGAAGTGTGGTATTGTACAGTTAGAGAATGCCATGTTCAGCGCTTCCCATATCAAACCTTCTCCAAACTCCAAAAAAAGTCATCATAACAAACATTACAATAAATTGGATGCAATTTCTATCTGCAGGAGTAAAATCTCTCATGAGAACATAGATTTTTCAAAAGGACAAAAGCACATCATAACTTATACAGTGCCGAATTCTGTGACAAATTATTATGAGAATCAATCAAATTCTAGCCATCTTGCTCAACACATCCAAAAGGAAATCATCCCTAGAGATACAGTAAGAGATAGATCTACTGGAGCAATAAACAGATGCTATTACCACTCTGACATGTCAAAACATGTTAAGGTTCAGCATAATGGGACTCGTGGGGCTGCAATCTCTTGCTCCAATGGGAGGTATACCAGATGGTTCCACACGTACGTCAACAGAATGGTGGCGACAGGCAACTAAGAGGCTGGTGAAGATCATTTCATGCGCAGCAGATTTCATTCCATAGTCATCTCATGCGCATGGAAGATCATTTCGAAATAACAGAACATATGCGTCTTTGAGAGGGCAGTGCTCAGAGTGTGTACTGTCATCAGGTTAGTGTTGGAGGAAGTCAAACCTCCGGTGCATGGCAGGGATGGAGGAACGTTCTCTGCTGTGCTGTGCTGGTAGCGTTCATTTTTTTCCATTTGGTAGCGCAAATGCTCAGTTAGTTACCCTTGCATACATTTGAGTACATTTGAGTGTGTTTTGTTTCTGTTTGTGTCGTGGGATGTTCGTATTTGCAATTTTTTTTTCATGTACTTAATACAGTGACCGAGAAAAAAAAATGGAGACATTTTTTTTTTTTTTTTGACAATCAAACACGATACTTTATAGATTAACAGCACGATGCTGTTAGAACCATTACATTGTTAATGGTTACAGACTGGAGTGCCAAAAGAAAAGGGCACCCATGTTCATGGCTTGAGTTAACACATAACCCCTCAAATCCCTGGATATGAACCGAGTTTGTATGTAAGCCCTGCCTAGCAAGTGAGTCAGCCATCTGATTTGACTCCCTCCGTATCCTGTGCGCCGAAATTGATGTTCCTGCAAGGTTGGAGAAGACAAGCTCGGTGTAGGGCTTGATCCTCCAATCCGGTGGGTTTGTTCGGTCGGCAGCATTGTTGACGAGGTTTATGAGGGACTGGTTGTCTGCTAAAAGCGCTGCCCCTTCAGTAATGTTTAGCCTGCGCAGGAGAGAAACACCAAGGGCAAGAGCTGCACTTTCAGCCATGATAACAGAGGACGCATCCCTCATTATCGCTTTGATGAAAACGCTAATTGGGGGCGATTCAGAGGTGTTGACAAGAAACACTCCCAAGCCTGCCCGTCTGGGTTGAGCTCCAATCACGTCCGGGGTGATTGATGCATCGGAGTAACACCTGAAACCATCAAGAACAGCAGGAGAGTGAAGAAGAAACCTGTCCTGTGAGGAAGGAATGTCTGCTTGCTGCATGCTCAAGGGGTGTGTAATCTGAATGCTTGCTTGCTGCATGGGCAGGGGGTGTTCAATCTGAATGCTTGGTGTCCGATCTTGGACTCCAGTGACAGTGAAGTCTTGGTGATCTGTGGTAATCGGGCGCTGAGTACCTGTTGCAATAGATTCAATACCTTGTGAGGGTTGTCGGTGTACAGTGGTGGGGGCGTGAACTGTTGTATTCGTGGACGACTGCTCATTAACGGCTTGGAGAAAATTTTCCATATGGGCTTGCGCTGCTTGCTGAACCTGGACTGGACTCCATCTTCTTCCATTGTACCTGAGATCATTCCTTGCCTTCCAAATATACCACATCATAAATAAAGTAATGCAGATAGTGTCATCAGAGGGATTAGGCGTAATTAAGAGCGGTAAAGATAACTAAACACCATCTTCAAGTTCATTTATATTGTGTAGTGGAAGGGGAGTGGGAGTATTAGTCCATACCTGTCTTGGGAGTTCGCATAGAAAAAACAAATGATTGTGACAGACCATGAGCTCATGCCACTCGACAGACTGCTGCATGGCTTACCTTTTTCGACTTCTCAATATCTGTAAGAAAAATTGCACGGTCCTCTGCATTATTGACATACTTCAAGTCAAGCATTATAGTCTTCGCAGTTTACAAACGGTATTCAGAGCCAACTCTTGTGGTTTCGCGTATGGATCGTGAGGGGTCCCTGGGTCGGCACGTTACAAATGGTATTCACAGCCAACTCTCGGGTTTCACGTATGGATCGGGAGTTCAGACAGGTTGCGCATGCTTAGGGGATTGCACTTGGGCCGAGAAGCTGGTAATACGGACGTGGCGTGGATATGAGACCCAGCCTAGTGGGCCAATTGGGTCAGGCCGATTTCGCGGTATGGGTAAAGCTAGTTCGGTGGTTCGAGGACGTCGAATACTGACGGCCGGTGGAAGTGGTGGTGGGCAGCATGATGAGTTTCGCGGTGGGCTGGGCGATGGGTTCGTGATTTTTTTTTCTCGTCTGGTATATGTACAGAGATGGGCACGGTAGCTAAATGAAGTATTTGAGTACCACAGATTAGTAGGTTCAGGGATGCAAGACAAGGTTGTACCACCAGAACATACGCACAAATAGGCTAAACATTTTTTGTAGATAACCTACAAAAATTTAGCCTATATTTGAAGGTATCGCGTCTTGCATCCTAGTAGTAGAGTAGCACGGCTATTAACAAACGATGGCATGCATGTTCCGCTGCTGGAACGTTGTTTGTGCTACTCCAACAACCGAAGTAACTCAGCTGAGTAAATTTGGATAAATCCAGATGCAGAGATGAAGGAATAAAGACAAAGGGAACATAAAGTATTATATGTATTGTTAGTGATTCCCCGATTCAGAAGCCGATGTATCTTCATCAGTTTCAGTGGACGACAACCTAATAGCACACTCGTATAACAGTCGGCTATAGAGAAACGCCAAACCATCAGCAATTGGCCCACTAGTGCGTCGTGCCGTCTCCAACAACGAGTCGCTGCTGCTGTCGTCGCCACAGGTCCGGAGGAGGCAGAGCCAGAAGGCAAGAAGCAACGAGGGCGGCGATAATGCAAAACCAGGCGACCATCAGACACGGCAGCAGCTGGTGGAAGGGAAGACAACCACGACGCCGTTGGAGAAGGCTTGACGGCTGCCGCAGTCGCGAATCCGCAGTGGTGACAGCGTCACAGACTACCAACGGTGTCCGCGGCAGGAAGAGCATCAGGTGGCGATGGCAATGACACAAGACAGCATGGTGATGGAGATCAGCCACTGCACGGGACGGTCCAGGTTCGACTCCTCGATCGTCATTGTTGTTCCTGTTGCTGACCGTGACAGCGACGGCAGCGCCATTACCAATTGAATGGCCGCACAGGGTGGTGGTATGTTGGGTATGAGACGTGATAACTATAATTACAAAATCAAGAGGTGTCTGAGACGGACAGTATCGCAGAGAGTTAACTGCAAGACTTATTGTTGTTTAACTGTTTATTACAAAACCTTGTTCCAGTGAAAATGAAGAAAAAATGAATGTTCTTATTTGTCTAAGTTACAACAACATTACAGCACGCTTCGTATACAACTCCGAAACATACAAACTTTTAGCAAGCTGAGAAAATTCTGACAAACTAAGCAAAGCTGAGGTGTGTTTGTTGAAACAAATACGCTAAAAACTCGAGCAAACCTATAACTCTTATTCTGTAACCTATGGGTCAACAGAAGTTAGGGCCGCTACAACTGAACCTGTTGTGCTGAACGCGATGCTCACGTCCGTGTAGTCTTTCAAGCACCTGCTTATTTTTGTGGATGGGTACAGCCAGGGCTTGACGGCGTCAACAAATGTGTCAGGATCTGGAGACAGGATCGCCTCCCAATCAACTTGGACATCCTGTGGAATGCTGGCAGTAATATCCATGTTTGCTGCCAGGAATAAACCAAGCAACACTACATAGCCAACAACAGCCGAGCCTCTCGAAAGAGGCATAAAATTGTACCTGCAAAGTCACCCACATTGATTGGCATCATTTTGTTGGAGTGAAGAGAGAGGAACAGGAGTGATCATTACCAGTAATATGTCATCCGCAATATCGCGTCCTTCACAGCATCAAGCATACCAGGGTCTCGTGTGGGGGTTGCGTCATTACAATATGCTTCACAGATAGCCTGCAGATCACAACAAATGTCTTAAGTTCACCATAGACTAAGCAATACAAGTCTCAAGCACATGTGTGGTCTGATAACTCTTCCCATAACATCCATTCTAGAAATGCGATCGAAGAAAAAAAATCTGATATTATAGGAAGTGTGGTATTGTACAGTTGGAGAATGTGATGATCAGTAAACGCTTCCCATATCAAACCTTCTCCAAACTCCAATTCTTAGTTAAAAAAATTGTAAGTCATCATAACAAACATTACAATAAATTGGAACTGTACCTCCCAGGCTGCAGTCATTTCTTCATCATACTCCTCCCATCTCGATGGCGTGCAAAGGCGTTCGTATTGCAAAGTCAAATCCTGTCTTGCCCCTGCAAACCATCACACATGTAAGCTGGATAGCAGCAGAATATAGCCAAATAGCAAAACATAAGAAGAAAGTGTCTAGGAAACTTGCATGTTTTGAGTGGTAATTTTGTCCCTTCAAGACGCCTCCTGAAGAAAGCATGTTGTGTTACTATGTAAGCAAAGGGATAGTGATATATTTTTTTTAAGTACTTTCTTTGAAGTCTGATGTAGGTAAAATAAGTTAATTACCCCCGAAATGCCATACTATCACATCTTGTAGCAACCCAGTAGGTCTCACCAACTACATGGTACAAATCTGAGCATGATGATGCAATTTCTATCTGCAGGAGTAAAATCTCATGAGAACATAGATTTTTCGAAGGCCAAAGGCACAGCATGACTTCTGCAGCGCCAAAATGCTGTGACAAATTACTAGAGAATCAATCAAATCCTAGCCATCTTGCTCAACACATCCAAAAGGAAATCATCCCTAGAGATACAGTAAGAAATAGATCCACTGGAGCCAAAAACAGATGCTACTACCACTCTGACGTGTCAATCCATTTCAAAACATGTTAAAAGGTTCAGCATAATGGACTCGTGGGGCTGCAATCTCTTGCTCCAATGGGATGGTGGCGACAGGGAACTAAGAGGATGGTGAAGGAGCAACACAGCAGATTTCATTCCATAGTCATCTCGTGCGCATGGAAGATCATTTCAAACAACAGAACATATGTGTCTTTGAGAGGGCACTGCTCAGAGTGCGTACTGTCATCAGGTTAGTGTTGGAGGAAGTCAAACCTCCGTGCATGGCAGGGATGGAGGAAGAATGTTCTCTGCTCTGCTGCGCTGATAGCGTTCATTTTTTTCCATTTGGTAGTGCAAATGTTCAGTTAGTTACCCTTGCGTACATTTGAGTATGTTTTTTGTTTCTGTTTTGTGTCATTGGATGTTTGTATTTGCAACTTCTTTTCGTGTACTTAATACAGTGACCGAGAAAAAAATGGACATTGATATTGGCCATGAGCTCATACCACTGTAAGAAAAATTGGAGACATCGACAGACTGCTGCATGGCTTACCTTTTTCAACTTCTCAATATCTGTAAGAAAAATTGCACGGTCCTCTGCATTATTGACATACTTCAAGTCAAGCATTATAGTCTTCGCAGTTTCCAAGACTCTGTGTATGAGAAAACAAAGCCATTAGCGACTATAGAGAGACAACTAATCAGCCTCCTGCTAGTCCCAATCAAGTTCGGTTAGGTAGATCATTAGTGGTTACAAATAACCAAATAGCAAAGTAACAGAGGATATTTCGAACCTTTGGTAATATGGATAGTAGCGAACAACTTTTGCTTGACCAAGAAGCATTGGGGTATGAGAACCAAATCCAGAGTTGAACTCTTCACTGGTAACAGAGAAAGTTAAGTAAGAAAATTGTTAAACAGTTTAGTATTCCCTGTACAAGCATAAGCTCACCTTAGCTTATTGACCCAAACAACTGGATCACAAGGTTCAGAAATTTGTCTCCACTTAACAGCAATGTTATAGACATCCTGCCAGGAAAGAGAGATCCCAGAGGAGACCCTGTCTTCATTTGGGCTGGAAGTTGGAGATCCAGCCAAAGTGCTAGTGCTACAATAACCTCCCCTGTTCTGGCTCATGTTAAGTCTATCCCTTTTCCTAACTAACTTTGCGATGTTCTTCGGATTCCTTAGAAAGCGCCAAGCCTTGGACACTTTCTGAGCAATCTCAATAGCAGCCAACCCGGCCATGCGGTACTTCAAAAGTAAAACAGAATGTTAGCAAAGCAGGACCACAATGCACCATAAAGCAAGAGTACTCTAGTACACTAAATGTACATAGCACAGTGCGAAACGCAAACGTAAATGAGTAGCCAAGCGCATCACTGGCCAACATCATGCAGTTCAGAACTGCTATACTGCTCAATCTCTGCTAAAAGGCCATTCATCAAACTTATCCAGATAAGAAGTAGCCACAAAAAAAGCTACATACATATATTCACCCAGCAAGCTTCATTTATCCTTCAGTAATATCCCCAACAAGAATTCTATGTGTTCACCCACAGTGACAGTAGAACAAACTCAACACAGTATTCCTTGCATATCAACTAAAACAAAGCAAGGCAAGCATCACAATATACTTCCTCTATTGTATATATTGATTAATGCTTCACCATATCAGCTGTTGCCAACCTCTCAAATATGTCACGTTCTCTAGGTGCACATATATTCCATAATTGCAATCAATAATAATTCAAACAAATAAAGGAACTGAGATCATGATGAAGCACTCTTCTATCTGGAGCAGTCGAACAATAGTCAATAACATATTTTGATGGCAGCGAAGCAATTGGAAAATGTAAAACTTCAAGAGCGATACCTGACGTTGATTTGGTAAGAAACCACGACAATTGTATTGAATCTTCTTCCCAATTGAATCTGCAGCTAGAAGAAGGGTTGTTTGATGCTTTGTGAATTTGAAGTCTTGCTTGTTAAGGCGCCCATTTCTCAATGAGATCCGCAATGGCGGCTGGCGATAAACCTTTTCAGCCACATTTTTGGGATGTAATCGTTTGCACCAATATTCCTGTTATCCATATAGAAGCCCTTTTTTAGGTTTGATGCACCACAAATGAATTGCAATAGGGCACATGGGATAATTTTTAACCTTAAATAGTGGGTCAACATCGCCATCAATGTTGAACTGAGAGAACTCTAAATTGGCCTTTGAAGCAATATACAGAGCCATTTCCTTCTGCAAGAAAAAACCCAGTAATATTATCATAAGTTAGGAGAGTGAATGAAATCTGAAAAATAGTAAGCTGCCAAAAAATAAGAGACCACTTTTAAAATAAGCAACTGGGAACGAGGCAACAACCAGCAAATGTAATAGTGGATCAGTCTTTGTAAGAAAACAGAGGAGGAAAGTTTACCCAGAAGAATATATAATCATCTACATATCTACATAAAGAAAAAAAGTTGGCTCTTGGCTCCATACAAACATAAGATCAACATGGCTACTGCAAGTGTAATGTTTTACTACCACAGTAGGGGATTCCCCTACTCCTGCATTTCCCTAAAAATGTGTAATGATTTACGTATCTAATCAATGTGATTCTACAGGATTGCAAATTCATGATAAGTTATGGGTTAACAACGTCCCAAGCATGTAAGGAAACTAGGGTTTTGTATCTTGGGATTTTAACTCAATTAGTAATGTGACATTGACAGAAAGCAAGTATTCTTTTTGCATGCACTCAAATAACTTTGAAATTTATTACAAAAATACATGGTTTTGACTTCTGAAACAAAGAGCGGTTGAAAGGAGAAAGATTGCATACCTGGTAGAAGGACAAACATTGCAACACAAATTTATCCATGGAATCAAGTTCCAAATCAAGTACATCATCATAATCTTTTATCTTCACAAAAAAAGAAATAGACTATATAAACATCATGAAGAAACAGAAGTCAAGTAAAAACAGTGACTACATGCTGCTGCTAAAAATAGAACATGGGACCGGTAGTATAATGATATAGATGTATGCAACCAATTATGCATGCAGCCTAAAGAGGTATACTCCCTCCATTCCAATTTATAGGCTGATTTGGCTTTTCTAGATACATAGTAACTTTATTATGTATCTAGAAATCGTATGTCTAGGTGCAAAGCAAAAGACCTAGAAAAGCCAAAACGACCTATAATTTGGGGACAGAGGGTGGTATTATCATCTCCAGTGAATGTTTATGCTAATTCACCAAATCAGATGGTAACTTGCTCAGAAAAATAAAAGAGATGGTAACATACTGCAGCTTTATATTCTCCAATTGCATGATGGCATGAGGCACGTAAGTATAGGCACTCTATACTTGAACCTTCATATGTCAAAGCAATTGATAATTCTTTAATAGCACTCCTGCAAAAAGAAAGGGTGAAGGAGCAACTTAGGAAGCTACCAAATGAGCATCTGAGATGAACACATGGATACTAGTAAAAGCAAAACTGTTGATGCTAGCACTAAGCAAGGAAGAATCAATATGAAAAGAAGCTTGGGCATGTATTACAAGATAATTTAGTGAATCACGTTGGGCAAAAAAATTCAAGGTGCCAATTGTAAACTATACATAATACAGAACCCAAGACAGTAGTGTCTGTTATATCCTACTTGTGCTCTAATTAGTGTGTGTTTGGTGCAACTATGATACCTGAACACCAAATTTTCAGCACAAAAAAAAGATAGTAAAAAGCATTGCAATCACATAAAAACAGCATCCCTATAGAAAATCTAGTATCACACCAGCAAGAAAAGGGCACCTGATTCCATTCAGAACATTAAAAACGATGGCTAAAAAGGTATAAGTACAATTATACCCACTTAAGGCCTTGTTTGGATATGTGTGTTGGAGTGGTTTGTCGTGGAATTTAAACTAAACTCCGCACCAAAACACTCCAACACACATGGATTGAAGTGGATACATAGGCATCGAAAGAATCCCTAAGCAAAGGTCTAACAATAAACAGGCAGCAGAGAAGTAAAACAACTTAATATGTTTCATCGTTAAACAGGGCCACAATTAAAAGTAGAGGTATCTCTATGACAAACTAGAAATCAAAATCAGCAAAAAAAGGATACCTATGTCGGCCCATTCCATGGTAGAGAATTCCACGAAGATGGTATGCTTTTTGCAAACCTGGGAAATACTTTCGAACAAATTAAATAAGCGACTAAATAGATTTTTAAAAAACATCCAGTTGGGCAGGTGAAGAACTGATTATATACCTTGAATCAACTTGAATAGCTTTCTCCAGGCAGTTCAACAACTTCTCTGGACATGCCAGATCAAGATAAAGCTACACAAGAAACGACAGAGGCAATAAATCAAGTACTCCCAAAGAGCAAATCCACTTCTTGTTTATTAGTACAAAAATACAAGCATACGCTTCATTAGTGATTAGTCCATTACAAGGTTACAAACCTATGCTAAAGGCCATTGAAGGTACTGGAAGGCTATGAACAATATGTGACCCTTCATTGCCTCTCTAAAAATATGAGACTTCCTGGAGTAGGCTACCAAATAAAATTTATTGTCCACTGCATTTTAACTAAGAGATCTGCTACACTCTCAACCAATACTTCTGTCCACAGTGCACCGAATCATGTGGTGAGCCACAGAGATCAGCAATCTAATCACACTAAGTAGTTAAAAAAAACTTGACCAAAGTAATGCAAACTGCAATCTTCATATAAGTAGAAAATGGAATGTACCTGGGCAAGGTGAGCCCAGCAGTCAAGGAAACTCTCATCATACTTTAAACCAATGAGATGCTCGTCTTCAGCACGTTTGTACTCTCCAAGTGATGAAAGCGTAAGACCCTATAATAATAATAAGACATTATTTGACAGCTAAACAAGAGAATCTTTATAGTCAAATATTTATATTTTCTTGTTTTGCGTTTATGAATTCATAAGCAAAATAATATTAACTGCCTGAAAACTAACAAAAGTCAACAGTAGATGTACAACTGCATGCTTTTGAAGAACAAAAATTTACCATGATCTTGTTAACTTGTTCACTCTTTTATCCTCTTTATTATTTATTACTGGTAGCTCAAGAAGAACAAATTTTTTATGATTTTGTCACTGTCACGAACACCTTGTTCACTCTTTTTATCCTCTCTTTATTACTGGTATTGGTAGGCCATGTTGAGCTTCATCTCTAGCCTACCCAACTTGATTTAGTCTAAAACGCTTTGCTGCTGCTGTTATTCTACGGTCTCATAAAATTTCATAGCTCAAATTTAAACATACTTTGTTACACTTAAGTTGACACACCAGTGAATTACAAATATATACAAATTCACAGGGAAAAGGATTATAGTTGAAATGGCCATTATTCAAGGAAAAATGGTGGGTGAAACTGTGAAAGGGAGTACTTTGGTACAAACGGGGAGTGTTCCCAACTTCCCATCTTATTATAGAACCAAGTAGGGAATGACAAGAGAAACATTCGGCAGAAAAGCATCTACTTACTAAATAAGTGTGAGCAGAGCTGTTCTTCTTGTCACGCTTCACACATGTCGAAAGATCTTCGAGTGCAGAGTTGTAGTCCTTGAATTTGAAGTTCACAATTCCTACAATGAGTGAAGATATGCCATCAGAAAAATGAGTAGATGGCATGCTCCAGCACTAGAAGCATAGCTATACAGTTTTATTACAATAAAGACATGAGCTGAGCATAAACACTTGGTGTCATTTTGTTCCCATCGAAAGATATACGAGAAGTGGCATCAATGGCGATATAAGAATTCAATCATGAGTGCAAGAGTAAGTAACCTCTTTCATGTAAAATATCAGGAGAATTTGGTTCAAATTCCAATGCTTTAGTCAAGTCTTCAATGGCCTGAAAAGTAAAGGATTCATATGTAATATAGATACATGTTTGAAAATGAGTTGCTGTGATGATCTTTATTGTTTCTTTCAACATGAGTTTCGAAATTTAGACAAATAGATAAAGTGTACCTCCTTGAACTCTCCTAAAGCAGCACGAGCTTGTCCCCTTAAACTTCCATGCCTCCCCAGCTGATGGGTTAGATTGTATAGCCTGCAAGAAAAAGAGAGGTTGTTTTACATTTTATTATAGCAGACACTGAAGGTGTACTCACTATCTAAAGGTCTACCTTGGTGAAATCAGAAATAGCAGAATCCAATTCTCTTTGAAATGCATAAGCTGTGCCCCTTCCAATCAGTGCCTCAGGATATGTAGGAGTTTCTCGCAATATCTAAATGGCCAATGGCAAATTATCAGGTTCCTTCTTTGCATCAGGATACATAGTGGAGCAAAAATCATGGTAACAGATAAAAACCTGATCAAAAATGGATATCGCTTGGTCATACCTTCCTTCATTTACCTGAAAAAAGATGTAACTCATCCATTATGGTCAAGATAATAATAATATAGCATCTCCTATATATTGTCAGCACCTTACAGAATATTTTGTCAGAATAAAATCATATTAAATAAACAATGTAGCTAAATGGTTGTAATGTTTGTTTTCTGTAGTCCTAAGCAAGCATTCCAAATACAGCCTTGGCAAGCTTTTTACAATATTTTTTAATCAACGTTCCTTCAGATACTATAAGAATGCCATTGTGCTAAATAATTGGATTGATAGCATGTTTAATACTCTGTATATGGTATTTATAACCGTCGGTTGCCTCCTGGGATTTTTTTTTCTCTTAATTCTCTAAGTTCAGCTTCTCCTAGTAATACTTGAAACAGAACTCTTCTTCGCCTATTGAGAAATAGAGAAGCATGTCAATGCTCTAATATGGACGATACCTGTGCAATGCCTCTTGAAAGTCGGAAATCCAAGCTTATTGATTTTGATGACTTTGAAATTTTTGTAGCAAAGAGTGTTTGATCTAGCGGAATGTTTTCACTGTCATCAGTAGTAATTCTGATAGTTACACCTTCATCTCGGCCATTTGTTTCTTTCACTGCCTTTGCTTTGTTTTTCTTATCTACCTTTGGGGCCTTCTTGGGAGATTGGGTCCCTGTGCTGTCTTTAACTGGACTGCTAGAGACTTTATTATGGTCCGCCTTTTTATTATAGTTCACCAACTTGGTATCGCCATTTGATGAAACTTTGGAGCTGCCAATGGCCTCTTCACAGACAACAGTTTTTGTATCAGCCATTGTAGTTGCAGCGGCGACTTGTCAGCAACACGATCTTCTGAGATTACAACTTTGGTATCACAAGTCGATGCATCCGTAACATGGTCCGCGGACTTCGGTTGCCTCGCAAATTTTAACAGAAGAAACCAATTCTTCCAGCTCAAGCAATTGTTTCAAGTCTGTGGTGTCACGGACAGCGATTTCATATCCTTGCTTCCAAGCAGCTAGAGCATCCTCTTTTTATCTAATGAAGAAAATGCCTTGCCTGGTAATAGAAAACAGCAGCGTTAAACTTACAGGTGAAACTTGCCCATTACAGGGATAGATCGCTATCCAGGGATGACGTATTGTATGAAAAAAACAAAGAAAATGCGGTGGGACAGCAGTATATTTGTGTCAAGTTGGCAACACGATTTGGTATCTGTATCCACGAGGAAGGATCCCAATTCCTGAAGGACTGAGTGTTTTCCAAAGGAAATTCGAAGCCAAACATGTTAGTTTGAATTATATGCAGATGGGGAGTGCTCGGATGGGACTTGGGAGTGGGGAAAAAAGGGGTACTCATGTCATTCACAGTGAATCTACAGACTATCTGGAAAGAGTGATCCTAAGCATTGAAGCCACTCAAAACGGTATTCCTGAGGTAACAATACAGAATTTATTTTGTTATTGTTCTCTTAAATAAAAGTACATCTATGCAGCAGAATAGCCAAACAGAAACTAAACGAGGTAGACATAATTCCCCCAAAACTAAGCCAAGCCCTGGTGAAGTAAGCCGAGCCGCAGAAGAACACGATGAAGAGGAGAGGGGAGCAGTTATAGCGAACCTTTGAGGACGTAGGCCTGGAGCAGGGCGGGGTCGAGCAGCAGCGCGCGGTCGCAGTCCTTGACGACGTGCTTGTGGAGCTCGAGCTGGGAGTAGCAGAAGGCCCGGTTGCTGCGAGCGGATTGGTCGGGTCAGAGCAGATCGGAGGGATCTCGCGGATCGGGGCGGGGAGGAGAGCGCGTGCCATACCAGAGGTCGTGGATGGACGACGGGGATTGGACCAGGATGGAGTCGAGGAGGCGGATGGCCTTGGACCAGTTGCGGGCGCTGCAGAGGCGCGCGAGCTCGGCGCGGTCGGAGCTCATGGCGGCCGGCGGCCGGCGGGGCGGGGGAAGGGGCGCAACCAGCGTGCGGTGGAGGGGAGGATTTGGAGATTTGGGGGTGGGGGCCTCTCTGCTGCTACTCTTCCCTTCTGGTGACGACTTGTTCGCCTTTTTACGCGTCGGACCCTCGCCTTTTTCGGATTTTCTGTTCAGCTTCCTTTGCTTTTTCTTTTTTGTTACCTGAGGTGTGATGTGATGCAATTTCTTTTTTGTCTGTGCGAGTAGCGAGTATGCTTTTTGGTCCCTGGGATGGGGTGATTTCTCTTTGCTATATGCACGTGAGTCAATTCTTACATTTATTGTGTAAAACCTGCATATACAATTGCATTTATGATGGAGATTATTTCACCGGACCTTCCATCAAGCTCTAATGATTTTAAGGATTTTCAAAGGAAAACATGCACTAGAACCATGGATGTGACATGGTGAATACCTAATGCCTATATCTTAATCTTCTCTCTTTATTTTTTTAAGGAGAAAAAAACTAATGGCTTTTAGTTTAGAAAAGAAAAAAGGTGATATTGGACTTGACAAAGCATCACATATTTACTGAGAAAAATAATGAGATATAAAACCACCATAAGGAAAATAAGCATACAACATGTTTTGATTTGATAATTTTGCATTTTTCTCTTTTACTTCATACTACCTCAATTTTAAGTTGATGCAGGGCATATTCCTCGGATTAAAATGTCAAACATCGCTAACTTAGAACACCAGCTAGTTAAAGTATATGTATGCTTAAGATGCATCATTGTACATGCTTCACATATCTTTTAGTAAGATGTAGATTTTATCGTAAGTGATGATATACTAACAGGCCCGTTTAGATCTTTGGAATTGAATTCATTGTAATAAATTATAGTTTAGGCACAATTTGAGCTAGGCTATATACTTTCTATAACTTTAGTTAGTTCCACAGTACAAAATTAGCATAGTGGTCTATAGAATCTATTTCCATCTCATGCCTTATGAATTTGAGATAGACTTACATGTGAACTTTGAAAAGTTATGGAATCTCAAATTCGAGCTAAATAGCCTAATCCATTAAGTAACTCCAATTCCTCCAAATAATAAAAGGGATCCAAATGGACCCTAAGATAAATTGATACTCAAAATATATATACTTAAAGTCTTCCTCAATCTTAATTAATACACTTTATATAAAAATAAAAAAAAATGAGAGAGTAGTAGTAGCTACTTTAACTTATCTCGTAGGGATACCAAATCTTCCTCAATACTACCAAATAAAAAAAGCGAAGAGCACCAACAACTAGCTGGGTTTTTTTTTCGAAGACCAACAACTAGTACTAGTAAAAATAAATTAATTATAGAGCTAGCAGAGGCAGACCAGGGCTACCGTACTTGTGAACCAAAGTTGCTGCTCTTCTTCATTCTTTTATTTTTTTGCTAGAAGTACCTTAATGATATTTTACTATCGCCATGCATGTGAACTTTCTTGGCCTTCTACATGCATTGACATACTCGAGCATGGAGCACTTCTTTATATCTCTATATATATTATATATGGAAAACGCATATATAGTGATGACAAAGAACAATATGCCATCGGTGTAGTGCCAAGATGAACCCTAGCTAGCTAAGCCATTCCGCTCTCTAGTCTAATCACCAACATGTGGTCCACCATTATTTTTTTTACTTTTATGTTTTATTACTTCTCGTCAACTTTGATTCTTACATTATATATCATTCATGAAGCCAGAGGCAACCATCTACGGTTTGGGTTGGATCTATATGTGGAAGAAATCAGATATTGATGATCCAGTAGAAATAAGAGTGTTAATAGACCTCTAGTACGTGCAGAAACTCGTTAGAGGTACCTAACGTATGGCGAGGCAGCGCTAATAAATGAAGGGCTCACAAAAACCTAATCATCAACTGTCATTGAATTTCATTTGCATTAAATAGACTGCCAAGTAGGTATTACGAGGGGCGAGAAGAAATGAGTGTCGTCTAGATGACACTCTCTGACACGAACACACCAACTATCTTTGAGTCATGGAATTAAATGCGATGGAACTCTAGAATGAAACTTTGCATTGAGAGAGGGTGTTTCGTCCAAGTTTCATTTCATTCAATATGACATGACAGTCTTGGAAACAACAAGAAGTTATTGGTGTTATATTATGGAGTTTATTAGCAGTAATGCAAGGCAACAGTTGCCGGGACAAAGGACGACCAGACTATTTCCTCTACATCGATGTGCAAGAGAGGTTGGGTCGAGCTACCTAAAATCTTCTTTCATTGCGTACACAAATATATGTAGTTGCATGCATATAATAAGGGTCTGTTTGGTTCCCATAGGACTAAGGGTTGGGGACTAATTTTTATTCCTATTTAGTCCCTAAATTACCAAACATGGGGACTAGGGACTAATTTTTAGTCTCATTTAGTCTCTATTTCAATAGACTCTTGGGAGAGACTAGGGACTAATTTTTAGTCTCATTTAGTCTTTAGTCCCTAGTCCCTCCAACCAAACAGGGCCTAAGTTGCCACCAATCTTACTACTAAGTTGAAAGTTATATAGACGGTGGAGAATTATCTAGAACGAGACAAGTAAAGGGAAAGGAAAGGCGCCTGACGTGATAGCTACCATTGCGCACCGCTGGGACTAATTTCCGTTTAAGTCACAAGGGAAGATGAAGTTACGTTTTAACAATGAGGTAATAATTAATAGTTAATGAAAGCCATCTAGTACTTTTTTTTTTTTTTGATCCTGCAAACAGCCTCACCGCCTTGCATTAACTAAATCGGGCTCGACCAAATCGCGAGCCATTAAGTTCATTACAAATTCGGGGAGGGGGGTCAGCCCACACCGTGTGCGACCCGGTCCCAAACCAACGCCGAGTGCGCAATCTCATGTGCACAAGAATTACCTTCATCCGATCCTGTCGTCATTTTCTAGTTAGTAGTCATGCTTTTGTGGTCTAATAAAAAGTGGATGGAGTGGGCCGGGGTAGGTCGATCGGAAGTCGAGACAACTAGCTATAGCTTTAGCTAGCAAGGTAACTGCTAAGCTGATCGCTTGTTGACATGTATGCGACAGCATAATGCAAAGATACAAACAATTTGTTAGGTGAAAAGGAGCACTCCCTCCTTACTCGTAAAGGAAGTCGTTTTCGCTTTTTTCTCAGGCAGCGCCATGCAATGACTTGGAAAACAAAAGGGATTGTTCACATTTGATAGAACTATCTTTATTTGCTCCTGCTGTCCTGCCGTGTGTAGTTGTACAGGTCGTACGTCAAAGGTAACTGAGAATCCCAATAAGGTAAGGTGTGATTTCAGCTTTAGCGAAAGCCCAGCACACCACCCTCACATGGATAGATGATGACAAATTCTAACACTGAAGAAAGGAATGAAGAATGAAAAAAAAGAAGTCCAGCTGCATTGCGTGCTCAACACGTACCTACGACATGCTTTGCATCCCTGCTGTAAGTAATTAAGTTAATTAGTTGTCGTTCCATTCCATTCTTGCATATATAATCCATCGATAGTCGATCGAGAGAAGAGATATATTAAGGCATGTATGCATGGTACCATACAGGCATCGCAACCCTCGCCGACATCATCAGGTTTGATCCGGCATGATGGTAGCTAGATCGAGCAACGGGCCAACGGCTATAGCTAGCATGTGGCAAATGTCTGATATACTGCATGTATACATATTGATATATACTCCATTTGTCCTAAAATACCTGTCTATTTCATTTTTTTGAAACAACTTTAAAAAAATATATATTAAAAAATATATATATATATTTTATATTATATAATTAGCCTTTGAATCTATTTTTAAATAAATTTATTTAGAGACACAAATTTTGCACGTGTTTTCTACAATTAATGAGAGTCAAACTTGTGGCATAAAAAAAACCGAAAACAACCGATAAATTGGAACCGAGGGAGTCTAGATGTGGATTTGTTCGTTGCTTGGGATGCAAGGATATATATAGAGATGGCATGATGTATACGCCCGCTGTCCCTGCCGACAAAGGTTACCCGGGCCCGGCAAGTTAAAAAGCCAATATAATCGACTGGAAGGAAAAGCAACGCAAGTGCAAGAGTGCAGCCACCACTAAAGCACTGAACAGAGCCAGAGCACAGCGATTTGCTCCTATATACTTTTTTTTTCTGTAAAAAAATAGGCAGAGCCCGCCGAACAGAGCAAAGGCTGGAATTTAATTTGGACCCCATTCTGAGAATCCAAATCATGGGTCGCATCGGCCGGATCGGAGTTTGGTTACAAACCATGAGAAGGCCCATTCTGAGAATAAACAAACTTGCACAAATATGGGCAAGGAAATGGTGTGATTAATTAATTGTTCTTATTAGTTAGCTATGAACATAGGTTTAGATCAATTTATCTTTCTTCCCCTCTCGAAATCTAAGATTTTCCTTTTCTCTGTGATTTACGGAGAGCTATTTTTATAAGGATTTTTGATTCGTCCGATTTGAGTGCTTTCAAGGCGTTTTTGGTTGGATCAATTTATGCTTTGATTAGTGATGAACAAGATCACCGAGTAAATTCCATCAACTCCACTCGTGCACAAAGAAATCGAGCGATTTTCTTTTTGGGCGACTTTTTTCGAGTTCGTGCACGGGATTTGATTTTTCGGTAGTTTGAGTTCTTTCAGATATAGCTCACCAACAACATGGAGACCAATCAGCACCGGTGCTTGGTGAATCGATCGAGGAAGCGCTGCTTCTGCCGATTTTCCGGTAGTTTTGTTTATTCCTGTGTGAGGGCACTGCATGCAACAGGCAGCTGCTTCTTTGCTCAGCAGCAGGGCGTGCACCATTCTGTCTGCTAAACGAGCGCTAGCAGACATTTCCATTCTGTCCAGCAACAAGTACATTGCCTGTTCGTGATTTGTCTGTTCAGGCTTTTGGAGACGTCTCGATCAAGCTATAGTGATTAGAATATTTAATTCCTCCCAGGATTTTCTTTGCTTGATCTTTTAATTTCTGATGCTTGAGCAAGTTTTTTTTTTTGACCACGCCATAGGCGCGTTTTTCATTACCAAGGAAAGAGTTTTGTTACAACATAGCGTCACGGTAACAAGAGTTACCGGTGAATCGGTGATCCAACATAAGACAGCCTAGAACCCCAATCGAGTTATAACAAAGGACTACATTGATGATAAAAAATGCTACTAAAAAGCACCGGATCACTGCAGGGAGAGCAAAGCAGCCAGGTGCCGAAGTTGCTTGAGCAAGTGTTAACTCGGCTGTGACCTTTCTTGCTGTAATTAGAGAAGCCCAGAGTTTCAGGTTCAGCAGCCCAGAATTTGCGGTCTATATTTCCGGGTTCGCTAGCTATTTCGTCTGTGGTTTGCGTGTCTGAGCTCAGATTCGTATTTCATCTTTTGCGTTGGCTTTCTACCGGTCCAAGGAATTTATCTAAGTGTTCTCACCACAAGTTGGCTTGGTCATTTGAGATTCAGGGACTTCTTCTCTATAGAAGTGGAGTATTTCTATTTTCAGTCATTCGGATCGACAAGCGTCTTTTGCCTTTTGTGGTGTCCCTCCGTATTCCTAGGAACATGCACCACTCATTTGGGTTGTGAACAACATGCACTACCATGCATACCGCAAGCAAAGAATATATCCAAAGCTAGCGGCCACCATCTTTCTAAAGAAACGAATAATAATCTATGCATAATTATAAGCTAGCTGCGGACGAGGATGGCATCCCATCAACTCAATTAATCTGCAGACAAGACAGGCGGCACCATTACATATACGTATCATGTGCACACCGGATTTATATCTGCAACCACGCACACTTCTAATCGGGCTATAGGATCTTTGATCCAAGGTTTAGGTAATTTTACACTTAACTCCTGCTCTAATCATAATTTTGCAAATCCCTCCTCCCACCTCCATCACCTCGTGCCCCTTGGATCTATATCCCGTGGCAGGGATTAAAAGTGTGCATGGTTGCGTATAAGTCCCAGCGTGCACATGATACGTTCTCTCTCTCTATATATATATATAAACTGCTAGCCTGTAGCTAGCTACAAAATACTAAATTCTGTAGCCGGACCATACTTGTGAGACCAATGCACCCAACGAGCCGGCCCGTCCATGCACCTAACGTAACTCACGCCATGGCTTTGATTGGGCTCGATGTGGTCCCCTTCATTACTATTAATAGACCCATGCATTTAATCAATTCCCCATAAACGTCCATGCGCGGCTCCTTCCTTTCACGCGTCCAGGGCCTTGTTCGGCTGGGTGGTTTGGTTGGTAGTCTTGATTTGTTGTGAAAAAATCTTCTGACGTAGTTGGTTTGGCTGAATCTTTGGTCTTTAGTTTTACGTGAGAGGAAACACTTCATTTCTTTGGTTTATTCAACCAGCCAGCCGAACAAGGCCCATGAATCAATCCACAAAACCACCGCGACGTGCATGCCGGCAGTTGTCGCGTCGTCCTCGTGAGACCACCGGGTGAAGTGCATGCCGGCCGGCGGCAGTTTGCCCCGTCGAGATCGGGCGAGGCGCTCTGGGGCTCAAGGCTGCAGGCTCCGGCGGCGCGGCAGCGCGGCGCGCAGGCGGGCCAGGTAGGATTCCTGCGAGGTCCAGCGCGGCGGGTCTGCGGGACCAGCGGGATCAGACGTCCCCGGCCACTGCTCCAGCTCCACATGACAACGTCCTGGTTGTTGGTATGCGTGATTAGATCTTCCTATTCATGCAGCGGTGACCATCTTTCCGTCCGTGTGCAGGCCAGCGGCGGAGAGACAGCACGTCATGAAGGAGACGAGGGCTGTCGTGTGTCGCCGAGACCGAGTTCTCCACGCCGTTTTCGTCGGGCTGTCGTCTGTCGCTGACAGGTTCATGCTCCCGTGCGCCCGCACGAACCTCCCGGAGGAGACGAGGCTGCGCCTGCTTGCGGGTGTCTAGGCGCACCGAATCTCCACCAAGGTGCTCCCGGCCCCGTGTCCGTGCAGGCCACGTGGATCCCCGCCGGCAGCGTTCTCGGGCTTGGGTTCTCCGTGCACCACGCATCCACGCGGTGGCCGACGACGGATCAGAAGTGTGGCGGTTCATGGGTTCTTGGGTGTCGGCCGCCCGCCAGGGTCACCGGTCCCGACGCTGCACTACGGCCGGGAGGGCATCCACGTCGTCCCCGACGGCTGTGTAACTGTGTTTGTCCAGCCAATAGAAATTCTAGTAAATGGATTACAGTAACAATGATATCCAAGAGGGGAAGGACTTATATCATCTGTTTATAATTCTCGTAAATAGATTATCGTAGCTTCATGAGTTAGAAAAGAAAAATTCTAGTGAATGGATTACGTGAATGGACAGAAAGCATATATATTAGGGCAGGTACATTGCTACACGTCGGTCGTCTCATACTTCGTCTCATGCAACGCCACGTAGGATTTTTGATGATGTGGAGGAAAGAGAGTGAAAAGAGAATGAGGTCGTTGCTTCGCAAAACAACCGTCCTCATGAGCTAAAATTTAGGAGTATGAGACAACTTATATACCATTGTATGAGTCATTTGTTGTCAATGCACCTCACAATCCTATTTTTCTCTGCCCATAAATTAAGGAATTGCAAGCTACTATGAGACAATTTAAAGGAACAACCAATGTAAGTCTAGTTTATTAAGTCGCCTTAAATTACGTGTCACTATATGAGGCGAGTTATGAGACAACACCAATGTACCTGCCCTTAGTATACAAATTCCCATCATGAACACTTTGAATTATAGTAATTAGTTTTATGTAAATTGGCAAAAGCCACAGTTAAATTATGGTAAATCTATCACCTAATTTCTTAACTGGTTACGCTAAATGTCTTCCGAATTACCATATTGATAAACTCTGAATTATCGTAATTACTAGCACAAAATGGTTTCATCTCACGACCATGCATGTATTCTTGTAATATACTATATTTAAAATATGATAGTGTGCATGCAAGTCCATAGTATACACGTATATAGTACTAAAATAAACCTGTATCATGTTGTCGTAACCCATTTACTCTTTTGCATAGCATGCACGGTGAACTTCCAAATATCCAGCATCATTAATTACTGCAGTTACTGTAGCGTCAATTATTGCTGGTTGCCTCTGAAGCAGCCCGCGGCCTCGCATGCGACGCACTGGGTCGGACATGGTGCGGTTGGTTGGCCCGGCTACAGAATCACATATTTTGAAGCTAGCTACAGACTATACTCTCCCTATATATATATATATATATATATATATATATATATATATATAGGGCTGCGTTAAGTAGTACCCTAATCACTACCCGAGCCTCCTCGCGCCTTGACCGCGCCAGACCGTCCCCCGCGCCCGTTCGAGCCCCCTTCCTACGTCCGCTGTGCACCACAAATCCCTTCCACCGTCCTTATCCACCTCCTTTGACTATCATTTTTTTCATCAGCCGATTTTCTTTTCCTTTTTTCGGACTACGATGTGGCTGTTATATCTACCTAGTTTTCCTTTTCTGTTCCTTTGTTTTTACGCAAGCCAATATTAGGAACTTAGATATCCTATTATCGTATGAAAATAAAATTTAATTTCTGAAGAAACAGAAAAAATGAATAATTGTTCAAAAGTGTTCAAGCATAAAATTTTTTGAACAATTGATTCGTATTGAGAAGTTACTATAGTTATCGAGGTTCAAGAAAGATATATTTAGTTGTTTGTATACATTACTGTAGGGATATGGCGTTATTCTATCATTCCAAGAAGGATTATCGAGGTTCAAGAAAGATTTGTTAAATTATTGTGTCGCTCAGAAAGGGCAATAAAAAAATATTTTTTTGGCAATAATTCAGCATCAGCGCAGTCATTGTACTGAACATACCCACCAAGTGGTAGGTAAAAAAAATCACGCCTGGTGAATGAACATGCGCCCAAGCCTATTTTTGCATTTACTATAAACAATGAGCCTATTCCCATAAGCATCTGTGGTCCAATTGATAGTGCATCTGTCGGAGAGAGTTCCACAATGCAAAGTTCAAGGATTTTCTGAGTCCATCTTCACACTTTGTTTAAGACACAAGGTAAATGAGCTGTTTGCGGTATATTGATATGGCTAATTAACCTATCACAAGTAGTGTCACAAACAATCATGGAATGTAGCTGGAGGATAGTGCTTGAACACCTGGGATTTGCCCACGTAACCTAAGAAAGGACAAAAAAAAGAATAGATGTTAGGAGCTGACACAGGGTAAATTTGTATGGTTCGGAAAATAGATGTTATAGTTAGGAGGTACTGCTTAATTTGTTGGTGGAATGTTCCTAATATTTGGGGTTTCACAAATGAATCAATAGTTATGGTTAACTAGCAAGGTATGCATGCGTTGAATAAAATGGATCTTATGCATGTGTTGAACAAAACATGGTGCCAGGCTTCTGGCGGGTGTGGCGTAAAAACGTGTGGCACATTCATAACTCATAAACAGATTTCATTTCAATGAAAATTAGATCACACATTAGGCTCTAATAATTACCAAGCACACTCGAGCAAAGTAGCTAACATCTCTATCATTTAATATTTGTTAAAAGGTGAAAAAATATTGGGAAACTACATTACGGTTTGTATCTGACATTCTCGACAAAACACAAGCAAAACTTCCATTATTCATGTGTCGGGTTCATCGAAAAGTATCAATGCGATAAGTTTGTTGCTTCTTCTGATAAAAACAAAGGACAAGCAACAATTCCATTATTATCCTTAGAAATATATAATAAGCAAATACTATTTAAAAAGTACCATCACAATTGATGGTCCTCTCGCAAACGCTATCACAAAGACACCGATCATGATAAAAATCGCAGAGGGCAACCCTTTTCACAACAAATCACCGAGTGAACATAATAACAACATTTATGACTAATAATTGTCATAGTCAACTACTCAAGACAGTCACAAAAAATATAACCGACAACAAGAGAAGGGTTAGCTTACTAGGAACAACATAAACCTAGAAGCTACACAATTTAGCGCTTCGCATGCCGATCTGTACTTCCAGTGCTGCATGCCGATCTGTACTAACCTTGGCTGGTAGAAACAAGATAAACCTTGATCAAGTTCATAGCTGAAAGTGAAGATTCCTATTTTTCTATTGTTTATTCACAAAATCAGCATCCAAGCTAAACCATTTGTGCCTAGGATAGCTAGCGACATTCGGGTATCATAGTTATTTATAGAAAATCATGTAAAGTACTTATGATGTCTTTGCGAGAAACACATAAATATATATTTGTGACAAGATCAAACATAGGAAAAAAAAAAAAAAGCATGATTTTTGTGATGATTTTTGAAGCATTGTAACATGGTATTTTAGTCCTTTAGCTTACACAAGAGTGCCAGCCTCTCCCTGGGCTCCATATGGTATTTGCCACCAAAACTCAAGACGAATTTGGAAACTTTCAAAAATGACATAACTAGGATAAACCAATACCACATAATTTAAAATAATATAAGAAGCCAAATCTGAAACAATTGGAATTACTAGTACAGCAAGATGCCCACCTTTGAGGCCTTCTCTTTGAAGTTGTGTTCTCAAATGAAACACAAAGCGATGATAGGAAAAGCATCGGTTGTGTTCCCTTGCAATGGCTTCCAAAGAAACAAATACCCTTCATGCGGACCTGGAAGTACACAAATATATTGAGTACTAATGAACCACTAAAAGTGGAAAAGCTAAGTGAAAATGCTTTGATTAACTTGCCTGCAGTAACCTATCTTCATGCAACTTTACTAGAATGAAGGAATCTATATGCATGAAACGGATTAATAAAAGGTTCGTATCGAAAACTATCGGCCCTATACTCATCATATGCATGAAAACTAACTAGGACCGACAAAGTGCACAAGAATCTATCTCGCACACCAATCTGGTAATGTCTCCTTTTCAATTGTGATCTCTCAATTGTTATTTTTTTTTTATTAGCTAAATAAGTAAATAGATTAGAGTTCATAAAATGCTTAGTTGACCTCAAAAAAAACAAAAAGAAAAACTACCTATGCATTAAAATAATGGAAAGTGGGTGTCAAACATAACCACGGCATGTTGTGGTTATCGGGTTTCATTTGGACAAACAGAGGTTCTAACATGCGAAGGCACGCTTAGTCCGGTGAAAAGGTGATATCTATAGATTTCGTGACAAGTTGATACCAAATGAACACACAAAGAACAAATTTTCAAGGAAATGTAAAGTGGTAAAAGAGGATGCTTTGAGGAGCGAGAGGGCATACACAGTCTTGGAAGCTCCTCGCCTTGGAATGAAAATGTGCTGCACCAAGGAAAGAGAATCGAGATAAAAGAAGTTATAAACCTTGACCTTAATTGTACATATTAGTTCCGCAAGGAATTCGTAAGTATCACAAGTTCTGGCTGCTGCTACACTACACTAGTGCAGAAATACCTTAAATGCTTAAAAATATCTCACACCAAAGCGACACCACACACAAGCATTAATGATAATCAAACCATTTACGTAATAAAATATGATCGGGCATACTAACGGTGAGGACAGGTATGGGTGTGAACACCGATTTAAGTCATCTTGATTGCAGTTCATGTTTTTAAGGCAAAACTGTGTGGGAGATCCCCTTGATTGCGCTTCATGTTAGGTAGCAATTTCCACATTACAAGACAAAGTGGTGGTAAATAGCAAACCCAAAAACAGGACGGTTGAGTTAAATCCGCTCCCAAAGGGATTTTCTATGTAGCCAAACTTTCATACACACAAATAAAACAATTACATCATATGACATAGTTGAGGGAAATCAAGTGCCGAGGGAAAAATAAACTCACAGCGATTGCACCAACTCTATTTCTTCCAAAATAATTTAGCAAAGTGCCACAAAAGTCGAAAAAATGCGTAGATTTAAAATGGATAGAATAAATGAATAAGTATAGGTTGAAAAAAGATGATTGTAGTGACAAGGGGATGAAAGTCCAAGAAATAAAAAACAGACAAACAAACTCTCAAAGTTACGAGATCGCCCGAAAGAACAAAAAGACTAACTGAACCATCTACAACAATGAATTCATGCCAAATGTGCTAATGCCCTAGCACAAGCCAAACCCGGTTTGCTTCCTCTCTAGCTAATTGTGAATGGGAAGCACATCAGAACCCATTAAAAACATAGCCTTTTCAATGTTTCCAAATTCATGCCCCAAGGATGTTTAACAAGTTCAGACCCCTCTGGCCTCCTCAATGGCATGGTGATCATACCATTGATCTTGATCCACTAATTACCAAACACTACTAACATTACTATCATACTATGTCCTGTTTTCGGGATTTAAATTTAAAAGATGGTATTCCCAAGACATACAGCTAATTTGTCAAGCAAAATTTAAAATACATGAATGTTAAATTGCTCTCGAATTCTGTGTCAAGGCATGAGATCATATATACATATAACTTTCCAAAAAGAACCATAATAAGATTAGATTAGCTGTTAATGAATGTCTATAATTTTTTCTAGTGATTTTGCAAATACTAATTCAGATTGCAAGAGATTAACATTATAGTACATCCATTCCCCCTTTATAACATTCCCTATTCTTACAAATAAGAGCTCATAATTTTTAGAAGCCTGACAGAAGAATGATTCCATGACTCGAGATGTTTACTTATTTTAGAAAGATTACTAGATTAGTGAACTGGATTACCGATTAAAGAGCACATAACTAGTGTACCTACGTTTCTTAAGCATGAGAAAACAAAATGAGGATAGGAAGGAGGTAACAACAATATGAATAACACTAGGAACCCGTTAGATCAAAAACAACCAAAAGAAGATTAGAAAAGCGGACAGGTGAACAGGTCTCACAAATTTTGACCGAAAAATAAAAAAAAAAAAACATGTAAGATGCTGAACTGAACTGGTAAGGAACTATCAGGCAAAAAAAGGTCCCTTGCAGTAAAATGATAGACACGAATAAACTATATCTAGTAAGCTAAACAACCGCCAGGCTCATTTCGTGCATGAATTGGCATTCTCGCATGCAACTATTTGCCACCACATGCAAGGCATGATGTATGCGAGCTTGCTTCAATTCAGGATGAGGGTACTACTTTAGCATCAGGTTTCAAGCAATTAAATACCACGAAGTTTTAGTAAAATAATGACTGGTAGTATTGTTTGTAGCTATTTATCTAAACATGACTCTTGCTGGTCAAAAGACCACAAGAAATTAATTTCAGGCATGCACAAAACCTAGACATGGTTGCAGGATCGGATGAACTCATACATGACGTACACCTATATTTTATTCTAAGTAAAGAAATCATGTGTGATTACTGATTACATTCACAAATTGATGAATGATTGCATGGCAATAATGAGAGACAAATGTTAACTAACAATTAAATGTGATGTAAAACAGGGGAGAAATATTCAAAAGAACTACTATTATTAAACCAAACTAATTGGCCATACCATGTTTTCTCGTACATTCAAGTACAGATAGACATCAGGCTAATATTAATCGATACATACCAGATTACCATACACAAATAAGGATGCAATCTAAGCTATGTTTCCAATCTCATTAATTTACTCTGCTTTTTATCATAGAAGTCTAGCTTTTCTTTTTTTGATAAAGTTGCCCGATTAATCACCGCTTTAGAGTTGTGATTAAAATTAATTTGGCAGAAATTTCTATGTAACATATGCAATATTTCAAGAACATTAGCTCTTCACGCATCGAGGACATGGCCACAACTCTCTTGCTTTGCAATAATCGTATGTGCGTAGTTTAGCCAGGACACCACTTGCTTTGTTCCTCCTTTCCGATTGTCAACGCTTCACATATCTGAAACTGAAACAAAATTGTAAGCTGATACAGGAAAACCTACATGTTAACTGATCTGATCTGAAGCAGGGTAATTACCCAAAAAAATCATGAGGAAATTGGTGTGCCTGCAATTAGCCAATTTGCTCGAGAATGCACGGCCGCCTTGCTTTGTCCCGCAATGCGTAAAGGAGCACCTTTAGGGCCTGGTTAATGAGGGGCTAAAGATTGAGGCAATTGCGCAATACCTTGGGCTCGATTAACGATCTGTCTCGGATGTTCCTCCCGGAGAAACATGCCCGTGTCCACCTCTGAATCCAGCCGAGGCGGAGGAAATTGCATCCTTGACATTCTAGGGCCAAGATCCAACCCATTCTGATGTAGAGGAAAGTGGATGGGTCACCGCTACCGTGGTGCGATAGAGATCCACACCAGTGGCCAGTCCGGGAAAGCTGCGAGGATGTGGGCGACGTCGCGGCTCCCCCACGCCACCACATATCAATGGCGGGCGGATCTCGATGCTAGGGCACGCCGGCCGAAAAACGCCATGACGAGGCGCGATGCATCCGCGCTGCACCCGCACCGCGCCTAGAGCCGGACGTTGGGGCACGCCGACGGAGAAAAAAGCACGGAGCCGGACGTTGCTCGAAAGGGTGGCGTGGCGAAGCCGCGCCGGTGCGGCACAACGGGAGTGAATACGGTGGTGCCGGAGGGAGGGGAGGGAGACGGAGGAGACCGAGCGGACGGGTTTGGAAACCGCAAAAAAATCGTGGGTGGGGAGCTTTAGGTGACGCCGATCTCATGGGTGGGGAGTGCCCGTGGCTGACTAAGTCGGTGGGTGGAACGCCCGCGTGGTTGGCTCGGTGATCTGGGCTCGGGTAGTGATTATTATTCACTACCTGTAATATATAGAATATATATATATATATATATAATCACCACCAAGAAGAAGAAGTATTATATATTGACTATCTTGGATAGGACCGTTGCGACCCGTTGGGGGCGCTCCCCTGGCCTCGTCCCCTGCTCTAATCACAATTTTTTTTGGTGACCACGCCACAGGCGCGTTTTTCATTACCAAGAAAAGAGTTTTGTTACAACATAGGGTCATGGTAACAAGAGTTACCGGTGATCGAACATAAGACAGCCTAGAACCCCAATCGAGTTATAATTAACAAAGGACTACATTTTTTTTTTTTTTTTGAGTAACATTGATGATAAAAATTGCTACTAAAAAGCACCGGATCACTGCAGGGAGAGCAAAGCAGCCAGGTGCCGAAGTTGCTTGAGCAAGTGTTCACTCGGCTGTGACCTTTCTTGCTGTGATTAGAGGAGCCCAGAATTTCAGGTTCAGCGGCCCAAAATTTCCGGTCTATATTTCCTGGTTCGCTATTTTGTCTGCGGTTTGTGTGTTTGAGCTCAGATTCGTATTCGTCTATTGCGTTGGCTTTCTACCGGTCCAAGGAATTTATCTAGGTGTTCTCGCCACAAGTTGGCTTGGGCATTTGAGATTCGGGAACTTGCTTCTTCTCTATAGAAGTGGAGTATCTTATTTTCAGTCCTTCGGATCGAGAAGCGTCTCTTGCCTTTTGTGGTGTCCCGCTGTGTTCCTAGGTAACATCCACCAACTCATTTGGGTCATAGACATCACGGTGGTTGCTTTATTTGCGTGTTTGGCGGTGAAATATTTCACGAGAAATTTACGGCTCCCATTCACCCCCTTCTGGAGTTCTGGTCGCCGTTTTCAGTCCTTCACCAACACCGAATTAAGTAATGGTGTCTAGAGGATCAGCAAAAATCTAAATTGTCAGGCCCAAAGTGTTCCAACACTGCATTGCAAAAGAACAGTGCAAAACTAGATACACAAGAGAGTTTCTTCTTAAGTACATAATTGTAATCCTCCAAAAGCATATTCTTACAAACTCAGCTGTGATGAGATCGGTGAAAAACGATGATTGACACCAATTTTAAAACAAAACGCCCAAATACATAATTTACTAAAGCCGCGATGGATCGATCGAGATTCGAGAGCAATTTTTCCAATGAGATTCATTAAAAAAAAAAATGCAATGAGAGAGGCATGTAGTGTGCCGTGTCCCGTATGCATGGCACAACATGCACTACATACATACCGCAAGCAAAGAATATATCCAAAGCTGAGGGCACCATCTTTCTTAAAAGAAACGAATAATAATCCATGCATAAATAAGATAGCTGCGGACGAGGATGGCATCCCATCAACTCAGAGCTGCAGCTGCAGACAAGACAGGCGGCACCATTACATATTTATCTTCGACGGGTGATCATCGAGGAGGTAAGTTAATTTTTTCCCCCGCACAACAACACATGGCACCATTCAGTTTTCTTTTCCCATGCTTTAATTTGTACCTCACCGTCTTCATGCATGCAACGCAGCTGCCTAACATTTTAGTACGAACACAGGCATGTCTATGGTTATACAAAACTGTAATATACTACTCTAAACTGTAATATACAAAACTGTAATATACTACTCTAAAATGTACCTCACCGTCTTCATGCATGCAACGCAGCTGCCTAACATTTTAATTTTAGTATATGTTTGTTTCCCTGACATCTGCATTATGCCGCTCTAATTAAAATTGTTATTAGATTTGATATACTATAATAATACACAATAACAAAACGAATTTAAGTTTGGCTCGCTTGTGCAAATAAAATCAAAACAGATGATTTTTTCCCCGCTAGACATATCATATTCTTTTCATGATACAATATAGCTATCATCTTTCACTAGCATATTCGTATAAAGAAAGAGTTGTTTTACGGTGGTTGGGGTACTTCCTAGTTACTCTCGGTCCCTGAGCAAATAATTAGTACTAATTAATTTCTTAAATGAAAGGTTAGTACAGTAGTTATGTCTCTCACCACGGGACTTGGTTCTCCCACCTCTCCCTTGCCCCTGTCGTCGTCGCACTTGCATCGCACAGGAGCACGAAGCCATGTCACGAGGCCCCGCCATCGCCATCGCGCTTTGCCGCCGGCGGTGGCCTGCCCTCGCCCGTCCGGCCATACGACGCAGTTCGCGTCACCGCTGCTAGTTCTGGCGAACACGACTACACGACGTCCCAGGCATGGCCGAACACGAACGTCCAAAAGCGTCCTCCCGTACGCACAGGGCACTGTGCGGCATCGCTGCAAGCAGCCGGCCGTGTGGCGTGCTGGGTGTGTGCCCATGCAATATACGTCCGTTTTCCTCTAAAATTATATATCCAAATACTACATAAATACACACATGTACTCTGAAGAAGCGTCGAGCTTCTCAGAATAGGACGATGAGAACTTGCACAGCGGGGCTCTTACACGGTGCCACCTCCTCCCTTGCCCCTGATTTGGAGCAGCATCGAGAGTCCCCAAAGCCTTGTTAGGTGGGAGAGCTGCTGGGACGTGAGAAGACGGTGACCGCGGAGGTCGGAGGACCTCGTGGCGAAGGAGAAGGAGCACCACATCTGGGGGCCGGGGCGCACCGGCACGGGCAGCACAGTCGCCCATCGCCAGGGAGCAGGACCGATCGACGGGCATGACGGCTGGACAGGACGGGACGGGACTAGACGAGAGGGGCGGAGGCCGAGAGCGCGAGGCCGGCTGGCCGGCTGCACGGGATGTTGGATCGTCGACAGCGCCGTATAGTACTCCAAACATTATACTTCTATTATACATTTACCATACTACCATTAATTACATAAATAAATTTCAAAATTAGAATTATTTTAATTTTTGTTAGGTCAATTTTAGTATGCACCTGGTGCATATGGGCCCACCATTTAATACGCACTTAGTGCCCTCCCGATACCTCTAAAATTGGTTTCTCTTGGTTCCTCTGTCTTTCTTTTTAGCCGTTGGATCGGGCGTTGTGAGCCATCCATTTTTCGACAACCATAGTATATATAGCTAGCTGCGGACGAGGATGGAGTATGCTAACATCAAATTAAGTGTGTACTGTTATAAAAAAAAAAAAAACATCATCAGTGTACAACTTAGTTATTTTTGCTGTATGAGGAACCATGCATAGGACCAGTACTTATGCATTCTACCCAACTTGTGTCAATTAGATGAACAACTTCAGCTGTCCCAGTTACGCAGTGGAGGAATTCAAAAGGAGCACAGCTGGGATAGGCCCGCAGATGCTGCGAGTGAATGGGCTCACGCTCAGCAACGCCGTCCTGGCCGGAATCCTTGTCGGAATAGGAAACTATGGGACTCGTTATCAGCATCGTGCTTTCTTTCGCGCCCTATTTCAAGGAGCCAACACCTTATTTCTGCCAATCCTCTCCTATGTTGCCTCCAATGCCTCAACCGCCCACTCAACAGGCACCTATTCAGAATCAGAGAATATCGTTACCTACACTCATTGTGGTCCATGGGAGCACTTGTTTCTGGTCCTAATTTGGGCAGGCCTTGTACACATTGTTGGAATCAATACATGTACAATAGTCGCTGCAAGCAAAAGAGAAGGTCGAATTACTGGGCTCCCTATGGTACTGCTTGTACAGGCAATTTGGTCAACTTACCTTGTGGTATCACTGGTACCTCCCTACTCATCTTTAAAGCCTGTGTTTTATCCCACCACGTCTCTTACCATGACTCTTTTTACCCATCACCTATGCTCTTATCTTCACAAAAATAGCATTTAGGTACTATGAATTCCAAAAGGCCCTGCGCTCTTTTGCGTTTGGACGCAACCCTCCTCTTATTGTCGGATATATGAAGCAACTGCAAGAGGGAAGGAGCAAATATGGTGGTATACCTGCACCAACAGCTGAGCATTATTGTCCTCCTCCACTTATAGTTATGGGAGAGGACAGAGATGAAGTAGAGAAGGGGGCTTATGGTTTCTTCTTCAAACGGATGTGCCATGCCAGCAGCATGATTGGCAGTTCCGATACCGGTTTGGTGACTATGGACAAAGTCTGGCAGTTCAATGATGACAAGAGTCCGATGTCGTCAACAACTTGGCAGCTCAAAGAAGTTTGCCTTTCATTCACCTTGTTCAAGCTATTGAGGTGTCGGTTTGCAGGCTACACGGTTGCTGAAGCTGGCTTTCAGCAAGTCCGTGACTTCTTTTGCATGTGTTGCTTAAGGACAAGGACCATGAACGGGTGCATGGCATGATAACAGATGAGCTTTCTTTTCTGCATGATTATTACTATTCATCCATCCCAATCCACTACTCAAATTTCTGGATGGCCATAGTAAACATCTGTATTTCACTCTTGATTATAAGTGACTGCTTGTTGCTAGCTGGACTGGGCATGTTTTACTTCATTTTACAATCCAGAGGACAAGAACAGGTTTACTGCCATATAGTTTGCTCTTCTCACGAAGGTTCAAAACATTCCGAGGTGAAGCTTTTTTTTGGAAATATATTGTATGATGTGGTCCCAGTAGCGATACTCCTTGTATTTGTTGTTCTTGCCGAGGCAAGGGAGATTGCTTCCTACATCTGCTCTAGCTGGACCAAAGTAGCCCTCTTCAGTCACTGTGTAGTAAATAACCAAGATGCTTGGGAGCGATCTCCTTGCATGCAAAAATGGATTATTGGGTGTGTTCTGCGATGCCGGTGCAAGAAGTTCATGGCACATTGGGATGACAAAATGTACCAATGCTCAGTGCTAGTGCTCCACCCAAGAAGAATTGATCCAGTAATTTCCCTTGTCATGCGTCTCCTCCGCTTGCCCGATATAAAGAAGAATGTCATGGTTCCAGGGGTGCTCAAGGCTAGGATTTTCAGTGCACTCACAAGTAACAATGGGCTCCTGACTGATCCCAAGACGTTCCTCCACCGGATCCTAGAAGATGACGGCATTGCTGGCAGCAGGAGCAACGAATTCCTCTGGGCTTGTGAGAGTGAAGGTATTTCTGATCTCCTGCTCACATGGCACATCGCGACAAGCATCCTTGAGATGAGGCAGGCGCAGGGGGCAAGGGCAACAGCATCCACATCGTCTTTCTGACGACATGATTGTTGCCACACACTTGTCAAGGTACTGTGCTGTTCCTACTTTTTTTCGAAATGGGAAGTTTTATTGAATTTTCAAGATTGTTACATCAAGGTGGTGATACAGGTACTGTGCCTACTTGGTGGCCTACGTGCCGGAGCTGCTTCGTCCCGACGACGATGAATGGTGCAAGAGCTTGTACAAGGCCGTGAAGAAGGACTGCACACGTGTGCTTGATGCCCGGGTAACATCAACACCGACGGCAGATGCTACTACTTGGTACAGCAAGCTGCTGTCGTTGCTGCAGGAGCCAGAGCCGGAGCCGAAGTATCATGTGGTGCTGAAGAAGGGCGTGAAGCTTGGCAAGCAGCTTGTGCAGCTGCAACATGGGGAGGTAGCGGCATGGAGGTTCCTCGCAGGATTTTGGTCACAGATGATTCTGTACATAGCTCCATCCGACAACCTCAAGGGGCACGCGGAGGCGATAGCCCGTGGCGGCGAGCTCATAACAATGGTGTGGGCATTGCTGATGAACGTCGGGATTGCCAGCAGGACTAACAGCACAGAGGCCTCTACGTCTACTACTGTTTGACAGTGATTGATTTGATTGCTACCTTCCCGTTACTGCCGGCTAGTGTTGCGATTGCTCACTATTGTATTGTTATTTTTAGAGAAATGCTATGCAGTATCCGGTTGTTTTGGAGCCTTGTAACAACCGGATTCCCTTGTGCTCTGCCGCCCGATGAAACCCCTGCCTGCCTCTGCCTGAGCCACTGAGAGCGTCCCCCGCCGCCACCTGAAGCCGCTGCGAGCTTGTGCCGCCACCGTGGCCCCCAGGCCGCCCGGTCTCGCTACTCCGCTCTACCTGCAACACTGCCGCCACAACGTCCTCCTGCTCGTGGTCTCTCGACGGCGGCACTGGCGCAGGGGCCGGGGGCGCGTCCACGGCCAACCCTCTGGCGCCGCACGGGCGCGGGCATCCCGGCGTGGTTGTCCTTGGCGCTTGTGCGGGAGCGGTCGCCTCCCATAGGCGATTTTCGAATATGTGTGATTTTTTTGAAATTTGGCGATGTGAAAAATTTGACATATTTGACATATATTTCTCTGGTATCTGCAATCCATAAAAATAATTTGTAATTTTTTGAACAATTTGTGAATCTATAGATGTAAAAGTTGTGTTATCGTCAAATTACATCGCTTTGTTCAATAAATTACATCAAAGAAATCATTGTAAATATAGTAATAAGATGGTGTAAATATAACTATAAGACAATGTAAGTGCATAGGCAAAATATGGTTGTTGGAAGAGGTTAAAACAACTGGTTTATTATAAAATTGGTGAGAAAACAAGTATTTCCTATTGCAATCGCAATACAATAGTGAGCAATCAATAAAATTGAAGCAACACGTACACGCCAAATAAAAATAAAAAAGAGTATTTTTATTGCTCGCTTGGTTTATTCTAACAAAGGCTATATGGAACTGCCGGCTGAAAGAAAAATAGATCTGATTGTCTCTCAGCATATATCGATTTTGTGAAAAAACAAGAATTTCCTTCTTTTATCTATTATAAGAAAAAATAGTATAGTTAAAATGTTTTTAGCATTAATCAGAGAAAGAGTACAATTAAAATGTAAGTGGAAATATAATTTTTATATATGCAGCGTGCTTTCTAAGTTAGCCAACAAAAAGACAAACGAGCAACCAAGGGGTGAGCAGTGGCGAAGATATATAGAGAATGTTGTGGGTGCGGATACACCCACGCAAAAAATAGAATACCATTGATTAGATCAATCTTTCACCATGTTTGTGGCTCAAGTCTAAACATCTAACATCTATAAGACAGGGGGCACCCCCTCCGATTTGCTCTATCTTCGCAACGGGGGGTGAGTGTGCGTCGAAGTTGAGTGTCTGTATTTGCACTTGTGTAATTCATAAAAAAATTAATAATAAATAAATAAATAGAACAACAGAACTCTGTAATGAAGCCAGGAAACAGGCAGTAGCTAGGCTACGGCCCTTACATGAAGTGCTTGCTGATCAGGTCAGTTGGTGATTGCAAGAAGCAGAGAACCAGGTAGCCGGCCGGCAGCGTGCAACGTCGTCGTCCGTGGGTCACAGTGCCTCCGCCTGTGGCCGGGTCCCGGGTGGGTCGCAGGCTCTCAAACGCAACTCGCCGACTGTAGAGGACGGCAGCCTACAACTGAAGAGGCAGCAGCCCAGCAGATCGGTCTTGAACGCACATGGGCTGCGGAGCGGAAATACAACACGAGTCGACCCAGATCAGAAGCCCATCAATTAGACTAAACGTTTCTTTTTTTTTTCTTGAGGGAACCACATGACATGATTCCATTAAGCTTGTCAACCATATAAATCACTGGTCACCAGCACACGAATACAATCTGGTAGATTACCAGGACCAAACACCACATATCATCCTGATATGATCTACCAAAGCTAGCCGACTCATGTGCTACTCTACCAAAGCTGGCGTGGTGACCGAAGGTCATGGATACCTGTGACCTTGCCGGTGCCGCAGCAATCTCCTGCTGGTGGCGGTTTGCAGTGGTCGTCCTCGATGTGACTGGTTTGGGTTTGGGTGTTGGGGGTGTTGGAATGATCTCCCTGCCAATAAGCCCAACGGCCTATATTGGGCCTTGATCACGCGCCCTGATCGGGGACGCCCAACCCTACATGGTTGGTGGGCTCTGTCGCGACCGCTATATAAAAGAGGTGGGGGCCGGCGGCTCTTGGTACAAGGTTCGCCGCCGAGCTACCGAACAAACCCTAACCGATCACGAGGGACGCGCAGCCAGCGATGGGAAGCCGCCACCGTTGTTGGTTGATAAGCCTATAGAAATATTTATAATAATCCGCAAGCGAACGGATACTAGTGAGCATTTCACCCGGGAGAGGGTTTTAATATCGAATCCACAGGGAGGATGGTGTGAGGATAACCGAGGCATATAACTAATCCCTGAGCAGCAATCAAGGAACTGGAGAGGATAAAGAGGTAAGAAGATTCCTATGGTTGTCTAATTCTTCTCCTTGTAAGTTATATTGATATTGTCTTAAAGGGACGTACTCAAAGGAAAGCAAGATCGAAACATGCTATTCCTCCAGCAACATGGTCCTGCTTGTCCTATCCAACGGGATGTGGAATCCAAAGGAATCAATGGTACTGTCACTACCACGAACTACCACGCTCCGGAAGGTAGGGTGCATTCACAAGTAACTTCGATCTAGGCACCACGCCTATACCTAAGCATACTCCTCTAATCTATAGATTCCCACAGATTAAAGTACTCAAAGAGTTATGAATAATAAGAACAATACTAACACTTTAGATACTAACACGTTTACTTACTCAAACAAGAAGTTGATCCACCATAGAAGTCTCAGGATCAAGTGCCATAAGGCCTTTGATCCCGGAGGTACAAGCGTAGAGGAGTCACCGACAGGTCCGATGCTTCCCCTTCTTCTCCTCCACCCACTCTTTAGCTCTCAAGACTAGATCTAGTCACTCTCATGGAGTACTATGGATCTAATCTATCAACTCGATATGCTTTTGCTCTTCAACTCACTCTAATACTTCTAGTTCTACATGATCTTCTAATATAGATTGGAACTAGATAGAAGAGGTTGTCCTCACATTGGGACACCTCTGACCAAAAGGTCAAGAGAATAATGAGATAGAATGAGTTAGGGTTTAACCCTGGGTCAGGGGGTCTTCTTATATAGGCCTTGGCGATGAACGATGACCATTGGATCAAACCGACCTCCAATAACGGTGTAGATACAACCTCAAGGTCGGTTACAAACCGACATAAAAATATGAGCTTGATTGGTTGAAATAGCCTGGCGGCCGCCATGATTGGCCCCGGTGACCGCCAGTGGTCTTGTGGCCAAACCTTGTCAGGTTTCTCCCGGGTATCTTCCGGTATCTTCTAGAGTGTTTTAGTCCACATTTTGGGTTGAGTTACTTCACGGTTAAGTCTTGTCATCGTATGGGATGTAAATTCCGGAACTTTCTCCATTCTTCTCTGCATTTATCTGTTAAGTCCCTGAAAAGATATAAATCACCAAAGCTCGTGGAATTATGTTAGTAAAACCCCTAGACTTATGTTGATATTCATTTTAAGCCCTTATTCATGTTTAGTTGACTAATAATATTATGCTATAACAGGTGTCAACAACTGTCTTCACCGTTGACTCCTCTGCGACACCACTGCGATGGCCGGATCTTCGTCCTCCACTTCCACCGATGGTCTGCACCCCATCTCCCTCTCACTCCCTCTCCCTCTCTGTAGAGCGATTCACTAGGATCATGTTTTGTTCATCTCAAATTAAAGGATCAACCCGACTAGATGCTACCCTAGGTGATCCTAGGTTCTATCAATGGTATCGAGGCCTTACTAGGTGTGGATTTGGTTCGGGGAATGTCAATAGAGAGAGGAATCGACCGATTCAAATTGGATCGGGACAGAAAAAGCAAACCCTAACCCTAACAAGGAAAGGGCAAAGAAAAGATGGATGGGCAAAGGGAGGGGTACTTTACCTACGGCTCCCTCCCACCGTCACGCATATAACCGCCGGCGCCGCCGCGCGGACGCCATTATGCGGATGACGCGCCGCCGGGTCCACCATCGCGGCGGAGCGCCGCCGTGTCGCTACGGGCAAGAACCGCCATGTTGCGGATGTCGTGGCACCGCCGAGAGGCCACTGACAAATGGGCGCCAGCCTTTGGCGAAGCACGCCAAGACCGGCGAGGGGTCCCTCGGCGTGCCGCCGCCTCCTCCGGCCGTGGTGTGCCGATGCTTGCCTCGGCATGCTTGAGAAAGAAAAGCCGCGGAGAAAGAAAGAGAGGGCTGGGGGGCTGCGGCGGGATCTCCGCGAGGTTGCCGCCCCGCCGGCGCCGCCGCCACCGCAATCGCCGCCACCGCTTTGCCGGAATGAAGGGCGCGGGAGAAATGTTTAGGTTTGGGAGAGCCGCGCCGGCCGGCCGGGGTTTTGATCCCGCGATCTTCACGCCTGGCCGCCGGATCAGCATGGACGGACAAGATCGCTCCGCCGCTAACCGGGCTTATGGGCAAAACCGCCCAAAGGGGCGTGCCCAGCCCAGTGCCCCGGTTAAGCCACAGGAGCGGCGCAGCGCGGAAAGACTACGCGCGGGCGGGCTTTTGGTCAAGGGCCACTTCGTTTGCTTTTGGCCCATCAGAAACAGTAACATATTCTTTTATTTTCTAGAAACGAATTTGATTCATATTATGAAGCATTTGAATAGATTTTGAAGTCAAATCTCTGTACAATTTTGTCCAACGATAATTTGGTTCAGAGAAAACTATAGTATTTTAAGAGTTTCTAGAAAATAAATTTGAGTTTCATACATGTTTCCGCTGCAAAGTTGGTGTTAACTGTGATAGCTGATTAAATATACCCCTTTAATCGGCTTTTAAGAGGACCTGTCAACACTTAATTTATGTATGTTGTTGTCCCCACACTCCTAGAATCGGCTATTTGCGTTCAATTGCATGCTTTCAGCAAGATTACCAATTCTAAAGTTTTAACCGATTCAGTTATCAGAAATCGGCTGTTTTGCCAATTGCTATGCAATTCAGCTCGCTGAGTCACGCTTTTCGAACTGTCTGGTAACACCTGACAAGCTTCGCCTTAAACTACTGACTTGTTTTGTCCCTTGTCAATTGCAGGTCAAATTGACCGCACGCTTTGGAGTTGACCGCTCGGGTTTTCGTGTGAAGGTACGCTTTTCCGGCTTGCTGTGTGTTGAGCACAGTGCGTCACTTTTCGTGTCAACACTTCCTCTCTAGAGGGTTGATTTTATTTTGTCTTAATTTTTCATGTATGGCGTTTGTAAGTCCATTCAAACTTATGGAAATAAAACAATAGTGAATTAGAGGGATTGCAAATCAGCGTGCAGAGCGACAAGAACTTGTTAGATCATCTTTAGAGGGGTCGGCTGTTGACACTGCTTAGCACAATCACTAATTTAGCAATGGCGCCAAACAGCGTTGGTAAAGAATTAACTTGCCACTAACATATTATCCACCTTTTACTTACATATATCTCTTAGCTTTGAACTAGGTTGTCATCCCTAATTATATAGCTAGAAACATGTTGGTACTGAATAAATAAACAGATATCTATGTGACTAAGCAGAAAGAATAAAGATTGATATATATATATATATATATATATATATATATATATATATATATATATATATATATATATATATATATATATATATATAAAGATTAATAAAGGTTCTCGCAAGCGACAGATAATTATACCAATTGTAGCATTTTACCTAGAGTATTACCATGTTGTCGATTTATATTATACCACTTTGGAAGGTCCGGCAGGGACATATATTGATAACTTATACAATAATGTAAAGCAAACCATAACCATAATTCTACTCATAACAGGTGTAAGTCATAAGATAAAAGATATAAATGATAAGCATTGATCAAGCATTATAATAAATAAATATTTAAGATTAGAGAGATTCTATTCTCGGCAATAGCATGTATTATATAGCAAGTTAGAAGAAAGATTCCTATGTTTATTCTAATCACAAGTCATAGCTTACTCCAATTAGTGCAATTATATCTAGCATCATCATTAGTGTTAGTACTTTATTCACACATAAGGAACATCAAACTAAGGAGGATTGGCACAGTAATCTGCTCCTCCTAGCTGACCCCATTCAACCAGAATCTATACACGGAGGGTGGCCTACAAAGGATTCAACGGGCCTTGGAATGTCACACCCGCGAGCTACCACGCGTTCTGGCATATAAAGGGCATCCGCAGATATGACATATATCTAAACACCATGCTTACATAATGCATATCACTCATCCCTCGTACGAAAGGATGAGTGCTATACGAACATATGTATGACATCCATAATAAACTAACTCTACTAGACATATAATCAAAGCAAACGGTAAACACTACAAGAAATCCGACATTCCAAGACAAATCAATTTTGTCATGTATAGCCCAAAACTGTCACAAAAAGTGCATTCATGTGGCGTCCGTCATATAATCAGCGTCACAAAATGTCCGGCGTGACGGAATTTGGGTGTTCTGTCACAAAATCACAAAACATTATGTGACGGTACCTCAACTTTCTGTCATATAATAGTGTGTTAACCATGGTTAAACCGTAGTTTATGCTAGCTATTGTGACGATAGGAAGCTGTCATGTATAAGTAGTTAACCAGGGGTTAGAAGTCATCATATATTGTGAGGCCCCTGATTTAGGGTCCAGGCCCATATTACGAGGCCCAACCCAATTGTAACAATGATAATAGGGATAATAATAAACCACAAAATCAATTATATATTATCATATTGACCATATAAAAGTGCCCTCGTGTCATGTTTTCATACAAAAGTATGATGCTCCAAAACACATGTTTTCATACAAAAAGTACAACAAAACATAAAAATACAATGATCTAGTCAACTAAACAAATTCTAGCATCTAGCACCAAGTTTTAGCCAATAGCCGGTGTCAAGTTCCTTCACCAAACAATTTCTTGCCCACCAGCCAGCTTTGCCAAGTTCTAGTCAACAACCTAGCAAAACGTAATAAAACAAAACAATGAAGTCGATTTAGATGACTGAATGGACAAAGTTTACACGACAAAAACTGGAGCTTAAGTCCGATCGATGCATGAATTTCTATCCTCAAATTATCCGTATATTTTTTTCTAGAAACACCATCGACACAACCATTTAAATGAATTAAAGTTGATTTTTGACCAAATAAATCTTGTAATGCTGAACGTACCCCATTTCTTTACCTAAATATATTTCACCGATGCTAAAATACGCAAAAAATTAATGCCAATTTCCTCTATTTTCATTGTCAATATGCGGGGCCAACAAAGCAAAGATATTCTCTAATATGTTCGGCACACAAGAGAAGTCTTTAGTTTGCAACAAGATTATAAATGCTTGACAAGGTCAAGACTAAGTGTTATAATTTAATATGTCATTGAATTCATGTTTGCTGCATATATAGTATCATAACAAGTTCGAATGGTCTAATGGTCGGTAAATGAGCCGCAAGCAAGGCTTCCAACCGGATAATTCACCAAATCGAAGTGTACCTCAAGTAGCTTGACAAAAACAAGTAACAACTAGTACTAACAAGCATTCTAACGAGGGAAGTATTAACATAACTCATGCAAGTATGCAACTGAATGGAAGTATTGTACGTACACCTAAAATCAAGAACTAAAGAAGTCAAGGACCCACTACATCGAGGGGAAAACACCGCACAACCAAAATAATCCAACCCGAAAGAGGAAGTTCACTTACTAATAAGAAAAGTTTAAAATTAGTTTGCTGAGCTAAGACATTGAAAAGAAATTAGAAAAGATTCAAATTAGTTTGTTGAGCAAACAGGCATAGAAACAGTCGATATGATTGTACTCACCTTGCAAATGAATGTGCTTGTAGTCCATATGTCATCACCATCAACTCGGACACAACAGATTCCATCAAAAAAAAAACTATAATCGATAACTAACAAAATAATACCGACAAATGACAATTAGACAAATGTATGACCAGATAGTTCTATCTACGCATGTATAAGATTATAAGTCAACAAGATTATAAGTCTCATTTACAAAATAAGCGTGCATGTAAAGATTATATCCGCTTATACATAGATAGTTCTATCTATGCATAACCCAATGTACCAATTACAATACATGCAAATAGAGAAGATGAAGAATCTTATACATCTCAATAACACGTAAATAGCACCATTTTAGCATCCCAAGAAGTCAATAAATTTTAAGTTTGACAAATGTAGTTTATGAAACTTAAAAATGAATGACCTCTTAGGATGTCAAAATTGGCCAACAAATACCTCAATATAACTCTTTACTAAAGATTTACTAAAGTTTGCATCATGGGCTCACCAGCAGGGAGTGTCTTATGTAATCTTCCACAAACTCTCGACAAAGAACCTCATTAGGTTGATGCCCGGTGTTTGTGAAAGATCACATCGACACTCGCACCAAACTAGACCACAATAATTTTCACCGTTTGGCCAAACAAAAGGATATGATCATCCTTCCATGAATGTCCACATGGGCACAAGGGTAAACAAAGGTAGTAGGCCTCGTAATAATGGTCTGTTTGGCTTGTTTATACCAACTGATAATGAAACATAACACATGGGGACCATGAAATCATCAGGAACTTTGCAGCCTCAGCCTCCCAAGATTATACCAACTCATTCTTGAACACAAAAAAAAGAGTAGCCGAGGTCAGCAAGGTTCCTGATGATTCGATGAACAACATGAAAACAGACTCTATTTTTTTTCACAAGCCAAACATGATCATCCTGCCATTACTGTCATCATCGGCACAATGGTAAACAGACTCAGCAATTAGTTGGTTTGCAAATATCATCATAGGTGGCTATCAAGCTGGCATCTCACCGAAAAACGCCCGCGACAAAGCAATGCGTCGAACGCCTAGCGCGCAGCAGGATGCAGGAAACCAATTAACCAACAATCCCCTTGCTTGCGCTGGGCGACGAACGTTCTGATGACCTTGTATTCTTCCGTCCACGTCGCCGCGCCGCGTCGCCGCACGACGTAGCCGTCCTGCGCCACAAACTCTTGGATCGGAGGTCAGCCTGGCTGCGAGATCCGCGAAGGAAATGGGAGGGGGAGGGAATGGGAGTGGGGAGGAGTACTATGGTTGGATTCTCACCTGTGCCGCCGCGGGAGACATACCACGGCCGTTAGGGTTCTCGTCATGCGCCGCCGCGGGAGACCTCGCACGGCGGGGTAGGGTTCTCGCCGCGCCGCCGCGCGCGCACCTCCCACGCCGGGTAGGGTTCTCGCCGCACCGCCACGGGAGTTCTCCCTTCCCACGCCGGGGTAGGGTTCGCCGCGCCGGCGCGGAGACCTCCATTCCCACGCCGGGTAGAGTTCTCGCCCGCGCCGCCGTGGGAGACCTACCATCCCACGCCGGGTAGGGTTCTCGCCGCCGGGGGGGAGACCCCGCCTTCCTACTCACGGATTTGGGCTACGGATTTGGGTGATTTTGGGAACCGAAGGGGAAAGTCGTGGTCACAAAGTGGACTGGTGGAGCGAAATGAAATTTTGGCCAACGCGCCTCTACGCTTCTTTCCCCGCTTCTTCGAAAAGTTCAGCTTGGGTGCCCAGTCTTCATCTTCACCGGCCAATCTGATTCATCCAACGGTGGAGAAAGAGTTGAGCTTGTTGGGCCTTGGGCCTATAGTTGAGAAAGGCTAGTTTTTGCATTGTACAAGTCTCCCACGAGTTGCATAAACTCTCTCGTGAGATACGTGGTTTTGCGACTAGGGTTCACCAAAGAGTTTCTCAAATGCAAAAATGACCTATATATGGAATATAGATCCCGACGAGTTCTATCAACTTCATGTTCAAAAGTTTTTCAGCCGAGGCCATTTAGTGCTCCGTTTGGCCGAGGTTTGACCAAGTCAAACTTGGGTCTTTTTGAAATCGGCGCCTTCGGGCCAGTTTTCGAAACTCTAGATGGATCCAACTCAAAAAGTCATGAATACGTGTTTTGTAGGTCTCTTCAAGATCTACGCTTTGGTATTAGAATGTACTTTTCATGTTTTTGAGGTTCTCGACGCCTCAAATTTTGAATTTTCAAATTTTTACGGCTCGACGAAGTTTTTCGGGCCCTAGACGGCCTCCGCTTTGAAAAGTCATGAGTACCGAAAGTTCATAACTCATTGAGATCTACATTCGGTATTTAGGTCACTTTTACATCCGAGCAAGTGTTCGGAAAGCGTAGTTCAAAACCACTAGCCGCCCACAGAGTTGCATAAACTCTCTCTCGGAGATACGTGGTTTTGCGACTAGGGTTCACCAAAGACTTTCTCAAATGCAAAAAATGACATATATATGGAATGTAGATCCCGACGAAGTTCTATCAACTTCGTGTTCAAAAGTTTTTCACCGAGCCATTTAGTGTCCGTTTGGCCAAGGTTTGACCAAGTCAAACTTGGGTCTTTTTTGAAATCGGCGCCTTCGGGCCAGTTTTCAAAACTCTAGATGGATCCAAATCGAAAAGTCATAATACGTGTTTTGTAGGTCTCTTCAAGATCTACGCTCGATATTAGAGTGTACTTTTCATGTTTCAAGGTTCGACGCCTCGAATTTTGAATTTTCAAATTTTTACGGCCTCCGTTTGAAAAGTCATGAATACCAAAATTTTGATAGAACATGATTTTAGAAAAATTTAGGAAAAAAAAATCATGAAATTTGGACTTAGAATGTTGGAGAAAGACTAGTTACAAGTTTTAACTAGAGATTAAAAAGAAAAAAAAAACTTGTATTCATGTTCCGGTGGTAGGGTTTTTGAACTTTAGAGACCTGGAGGTCTCGTGGTTCAAACCCCTAAAGAGACATAATTTTTGCTATTTTTACAACGTTAAATTGGCCAAAAAACTTGTCAACTACTTGACAAGATATGATAGATTCGTTTTGACACATATAAGTGAGCAACAATTTTGACATAGATTAATTACTCGTCCATACAAATACAAATACCATAAGTGGTTGTTCAACGTACACAACCATAAGTTCAGCATCACGTGTTCATGCATACATATTACATATAAGTGATAACAGCCCAAAGGGGCTAGCGAGAAGCATATCGGTTCAAAGATCATTTCTTCTTCTTGCCAAGGCCAGCATCATCCAACATCTTCATCAGCGGTCTCGCCTTTGGCTTCGACCTCCGCCGGATCCCAGTCAAGCTGGGCCATCTCCTTCTTGTGCTGCTTCTTCCTGGCCAATTCAGTCAGGTCGTCCACCTTCCAAGTGAGCTTCATGATGCTCGCAGCAGGGGTGTTGTCACAAATACCGATGACGTTCATGAGTACGCTTCGAGTCATCACAAATGGCCGAAAAACATGAAGTGATTAATAAGTAATAACAAAGTGTATGAGGCCAATATATTTGATGACTGCCATGGACAAAATCAAGCGGGGAATGGATGAAGAATAAGATCATACATATTGATTATCACCGTTATACATCATACATATTGATTATCATCAAGTTATATTGAATATCATCATACATAGTGATCATATATATAGATAATCTCCACTATTTGCCATCAGTACAACCATCATACATACTGACATGGAAAAAATCAAGCGTAACAATAGATACAACCAACAAATTTGATGACCGACATGGACAAAATCAAGCAAATTGTCTACAAGCCATCTCATTACCACAATTACGAATAAAGTATGCATCATTGGCCTGTTTCCACATTAATTAAGACCCTGAAAACAACATAGCAAGGACTGTCTCTTGAAATTATCATGGAATCAACCTAGTCCCTACAATCTTGTACTTGTTGAGCCCATGTTCATAAACTAGTTTTCAGCGTTTGTGTTGAGCCCAGTTTTATATTTCATATAGCATCAAGGTTAGAATGTTGAACACCATTTCTTGACAAGACATGATTTTAGAAAAATTCAGGGAAAAATAAAGATCAAATTTGGAGTTAGTATGAGCCAATCTTGTACCGCGGATTCCGAGGAGGACCCGGCCGGCGAGCCGGAGGGTGGGTACTGAAGCCGGGCGGGCGGATTCTTGTCGAGCGTAAACAGCACACCGGTGACCCCTCGCGTCGAAAGGTCTTACAAAAGGGTCATAGTCGCCGCGCCGGCGTGGATCGCACACCGTGATCCGGGTGCTCGCCATCGACGATGACGAGTCCCGCGGGGGCACGAACTTCACCTTCTTCGCGGGATGCGGCGTCGATGAAGAGGGCACACCCTTCCTCTTCTTCGCCTTAGGCGTGGAAGAGGGCGTGGCCTTCTTCGACGAGCCCCCGGCGCGGCACAAGGCAAAGGGGCCCATGTGATCCTCCTCGACGCCACGGGCTTCGCCGGCGAAGGGCGCCTTCGACCCCGGGCCCTCCTAGTCGGCGGGAATCGCCGACGGCAAAAGAGCGGAGGGAGGGGCCCTCCGCCGTGTTGCCGGGCGTCTCGCCGGCATGAGCGAAGAGGAGGCTCGACGACGGGGGCGTGGGCGGCGCGCGGCGGAGAGGAAGAGGAAGGAGCGAGGTGGATCCGACGCGTGAAGGGTTGACTGAGGGAAAGCCTAAGGGGACAAACTATAACACTTTGGAGCACCCCTCGTTAATAAGATGTTACATATACCAAAATAACTGAATCGTACACAAGCCCAAAGGCGAGACAAGCGGGTCGGGCCGGATGCAACTAAGCCCGTAGACGTGAGGTCCCGGGTTTGATCCGCACGCCTCGCGACCGGGGGCGAACTTTTTTTATAAATATTATGTGACAGTCCGCCAATGTCACAAAAGCATAAAATGCCGTCACGAAATCCTATCGCCGTTGGGCGCCACGGCTATCACATTCTGTGACAAAAGCAAACCGAAGCGTCATATATAGTGCACTCTTATGTGACGACCAAAAGCCTTCCGTCACAAATAGTGATGGTGCCTATAATTTTCTGACGACATCAAGTTTTTCGTCATATTATGGTACATTATATGACGATTTTAGGCCCCGTCACGGGGTCGTTTTTGTCATAAAAATCGGTATTCTTGTAGTGAAACATAGCAATCATGAATATGAGATAGATCATTGTAAATTGCATGATAGTAAACATAATAGAACAAAGAATTACACAAGAACACGATAAGAACTAGATGAACTAGATCATGAACTAGAACAAAGTAGAACACAATAATATGTTGAAATAGAATAAAGTAGAGAATACAATAAGAGATAAGAACTAGTAATAATACCTAAACACGCTCCTCGACGAATCGAATCCAAGCTTGATTAGCTTAACTCTCTCTAATCCTATACTAAATAGCTACTCGCTCAAGAACTAGAACAACTCGATGAACTAGGGTTTCGGCTCGATAGCTTGATCTCAAATGACTTGATAATAAATTAGGATTTCTAGGGGGGGTCTGCCCTTTATTTATAGTCCCGAGGGATGAACGTGAGCCCTCCGATCAAACCGACCTTCATCAACGGCTTAGATGCGATCCCACAAACGGATAGGATCGAACTCTCAAGATGGACCCCATCGGGCCCAGACCGTGCCGCCCGGCCCAGCCCATGCCACCCGACGCCCCTATAGTGGGCTTGAAGCCCATCTTTGGTGGATCGCCTCCCGAGGTCCAAAGTGACACTCCGTGATGTAGATTGTGTCGCGTATTTTGCTTATTTCTTTGACGATTAAGCCCTCATTTGATGATTTTCAGGATATACCCTGCAGAAAATAGCAATTCACTAAAACTCATGAAATCTATCAGTTTTAACCCTAATACTACTTCATTTGTTCCATTTCTTATGCTTATTTGACTATAAAATGTTGACGCTACCAACCGTCAACATCAGCCTTCCTCCCCACGCTTGAGCCTTGATGTCACTTTCGACTCTTAAAGTCAAGTGTGAACGTTAAAACATCCCTCAGAGTGTGTTGTCACTCCCCTGTCCTTAGACATTGTTCATCTTTCATTCTTAAATATTAACCTGCAATGGTTTGTGACCAAGAATACCCGAAGGAAACTTATCCTAGGAACATGTTCTCTCTCTTTTTTAACCGGCATGAGATTCATGTGCTCACATTTTTTTTTTTTCTTATATTTGGACCTGCTCTCATATTTTTTTTTTTTTCATATCTAAAGACAAGATTCTTTATGCAAAATGGTATGGAAATGAAATACAAAGATAAATACCGATTTACCTGACGGTGAGGGCTCATGATTTTTAGATCCATTGAACAGGACCTCTCTTGCATTCAGCTTTTCTTTATACCATTCGATCCAGGAGATGAGGATTCGGACAGTTGTATGATCTTCTTTCATCAACCTTTCTTGGTTTTTGTTGATTCTTGGTCGATGAATTGATCTTCATTGGAGATGCAGACTCGAGCTCCTCCTTGTTTATCTTTGCCTTCTAGCGGCATGGCGAAGAGCTGTTCTTCTTTGTTTGACAGTGATACGCCAACCGTCTTGATGATCAAGGAAGGAACCTCATTGATACCTGTGTGAAAAAACTTTATCTCCAATGACTTAGAGACATCATCTTGAAACCGTGGTTGTTCATGGCCTTTTGGGACTTAGTCGGCAGTCCACCATTGATTGATGTTTGTTGACACAATAGTGCATGCCATGCTGTAATGGCATCTCGTCATCCTTGTCTTTCCTACTGACATGCAAGATGGTGTCTTCGAAGATGATGAGAGCAGGTCCCATATTGGCTAATGTGAAGTGAGCTGCACCCTGCTTCTCATCGGCATCCAGGCCTGAGTTTTCACAGAGTTAAATGCATAAACGAAAGGCCTTTTCATTTTGGCCTCATCCTATATATCAACATGCACGATCGGGATCTGCTTTGGAAAAGTCGTGGATCCGCTGGTACAACATACAGTTCCGGAGGGGGGTTGGGTAGTGTACCGTGTGCGGGCGGTCCGGCTCCGGCAACTCATGTGAGATCCTGACAGTGGCATGCATGGCAACGTACAAACGTACCATTCCCTGACCTCACCATCTCGCCCTCGCAGCGACGCCGCCGCCCAACGGATTGAAATGGACTTGTCGCCCCGGATGCGTCGCCCCGGATGCCAAGCTCCTTCAGCTACCTGCTCCTCCACAGGCCGTGCGTCCTTGGCTGAGGGGCGAGGGCTCGCCTCACCTGCTCTCTGCCGTCCGGCCGGTCAATCCCTCCCGGTCTCATGTGCTTCGTTCGTGTGATTACTACTCTCTCAGCTCACCTCGATCTTAACACCGGTAAGTACGTACCGACTGTACCAGGCCGATCAGTAATCAGCAGTCAGCAGTGATATTAAGAGAGTTCTTATTAGAGATGGGCTGCCGTACTGCAGCGAAAGCCATGACATAGTTCGAAACAAACGAGTTCAGCTTTAGGCGTTGTTTTCGGGGCATCCCAAAGCTGTACTGTGAAGAACATGTCATGGTGTACTACTTTCATAGAGTTATTTCAATATATTATTTCATAGAGTTAAATGCATCACAGGTCCATGAACATGTCATGGTGTACTACTTTCAAGTCTTGTTACTTTAAGTACCAGTCTTGCTCTCTAGTTATACTATGGTGATGCTTATAAGTACCGTGTTAGTATAATTGGCTTGTGACACCGGTGGGATCTCCCCCAGATTTTTTTTATTTTTTTTATTTTTATTTTTTATTTTTTGGGCCTGAAGGCACGTGTGTGCATGGGCTGCCCAGTGGGGTCTCTCTGGATTCAAATATTTTTTACTATTTTTGGGCTCGAGTTTCTGATTTGTGGAGAACGATTTGTAGAGGTGGCTTGAAATGCATGCATCTCTACAAATCAGATTTTTAGAGGTGGCTCCACATTTGTTGTGCTTTTTTTATTAGTGGATGGATCAATGGACCAAGTTTTTCAATGAGAGAGAGGCAGTGTCATGTGGCCAGACACAACATGCACTAACGCATCCGAATCTAGCGGGCATCACCATCATGCATCCTTAGCAAGAGAAGAAACGAATAATGATCCATAAATAAATTGCTACAGATGGCATACATAGACGCCACATGACCCTCCCAAACCCTAGCTCCTCCTGTCTTTTTTTTTTTCCCCTCCCAAATCTTGGTCTCTCCAACGAAAAAAGAATCCCTGATCTCTCGCCTCCCGAGTGCCTCGGCCGCAGTGCACACGATCTTGATTGCGCATGTGTGGCAGTGGCTTGAGAACAGCGTGGTCGTGGGTCGCGACAACAGCAGTAGTGGCTTAGCAGTAGGGTTGGGGAGCGGTTCGGCGTGACAGTGCAGCAACAACGACGACCGGGGGCACAGCGGTTCTGGGAAGCAACTTCGGCGACACGCATTTGTCATGCTGGTGACGAGGCGGGCGCAACAACCTCCTCAGCTCCTCCCTTGCAACTACAGGCCAACACGGGCACGTTTGGGCGCTGTGCCTATTGGCACGGCACGGCATGCCAAATAGTGTTAGGGCTGGGCGCCGCCGGTGGGTTCTCCCCGGATTAAAAATATTTTTTTTACTAGTTTTTAGGCTCGAAGACGCTGTGTGTGTGGCTTCCTGATGGGACCTTTCTTGATTAAAAAATAATTTTTTTGTTATTTTTTGGGCCTGAAGGCGAGCTTGTAGTTGCCCAGTGGGGTCTCATCGAATTAAAACAACTTTTTTACTATTTTTAGGCCGGTTTTGTGAGTTCTGACAACGATTTGTAGATGCGGCTCGAAATGCAGCTGCCTCTACAAATCGAGTTCTAGAGACGGCCTTGTTCCAGCCATCTCTAGAAATCCAATTCATAGAGGCGGCTGGACAACTGCCTCTGGAAGGCGGCCCTATAGATTTCTTTTTAGTAGTGGATGGATCCATCCAGCAACTTTTTCAATGAGAGAGACGCAGTGCTATGTGGGCCATGCATGGCACATCATGCACTAACGCAAGCAAAGAATATATCCAAAGCCAGCGGGCATCACCATCATGCATCTTAGCAAGAGAAGAAACAACAATAATGCATAAATAAATTGCTGCGGATGGCATATATAAACACCACATGACCTTTCATTTTTGGGTGTCAACACTTCCCAAACCCTAGCACCTCCTCTGTCTCTTCCTTTTCTCCCAAATTCCGGTCTCTCCAACGAAAAAAAAGAATCACGATCTCATGCGCTCCCGAGCGGTTCGGGCGCAAGCATGCGATCTTGACTACGCACGTGTGGCAGTGGCTAGACCCTGTGTCCTGTCCACGTCGTCAGCCATGAGCATAGTGCGGAGGTGGTGGCGGCGAAGTAGTAGGGTAGGGGAGCAGCGATAGCAGCACAACATGGGATGGGGAGTTGCTCGGCTATAGGGCGACGACGCAGCGACGATGACGACGCGGGTGCAGCGACAACGACGACGCTGGGTGCAGCGTGGCCGAGGAGCAGCTCGGTGATGGCGTATTCGTCGCGCTAGTGACGAGGCAGGACAAAAGGGACCTCCTCCGCTCCTCCCTTGCAGCCACGAGGCACGGGCACGCTGGGCCACCATGCCTTTTGGCACAGCAAGGCATGACTAAGGGGTCCTAGGGGCCTAAGTCAAGAGTTGGGCACGACGGCCCCGACACGGCACGGTACAGCTAGGGTGTAGTGCCGCATAGTGTTGTGCGAAATAGTGCTAGGGTTGGGCCACCCGGTGGGGTCTCCCTCATACTAAATTTTTTTTTTGTTCCTAGATTTGAAATAATTTTTACTATTTTTTGGGTCTCGAAGGCATGCGTATGCCTGCCTAGTAGGGTCTTCTCATATTAAAGATAATTTTTTTTTACTATTTTTAGGCTGAATTTAAGATTTTTCGACAACAATTTGTATATGTGGCTCAAAATACAATGGTTGCTACTAATCGATTTCTAGAGTCTTCTCAGCCGCACTGTAGTGTTTTTCTGTAGTGTGGATGGATTGATCGACCAACTTTTTCAATGAGAGAGAGGCAGTGCCATGTGGCCTGACACAGTTTGCACTAACGCAAGCACCCATGTGGCCTGAGTCTGACACAGTTTGCACTAACGCAAGCACTGGCATCACCATCATGCATCTTAGAAAGAGAAGAAACCAATAATAATCCACTGCGGATCGATGGCATACTCGATCTGCATATATAGCTAGCTTGGCGGCAGACAGAGGCGGACTCGCGTACAATTAATTACTCACCACCAAGAAGTAGCTAGCTAGTCGAAGGTGATCATCAATCGAGAGCCCCGTCCGTCTGTCCCTGCAGTGTATCGTGGTAAGTTAGTTTAACTGTGTGCTTTGTTACGTACTGTATATTCTAAATTATAAGTCATTCTCGTTTTCCTAGGTACATATATGTCTAGATATATAGTATAAACTATGTATCTAAAAATCAGCCACGGTGACTTACAATTTGAAATTGAGGGAGCCCATTATAGCCTCTGTACTATTTTCCACATGCAACACACAATCATCATTGAGTTTTTGTTTTGCTGGTTTGATGTTGCCCAATAACATTTTAGTACAAACACAGCCTTTTTTTTTTTTTTTTTTTGAACATGTCTCTCTGCAACATAGCACGTAAGCACGATTGAAATTATCCCTGCTGAACAGTTGCACATAACCATGTGTGTCAAAACAGATGCAAGTAACTGTATCCTCCTATGGCGATCATGCTAGGCGTCAGCTGCTAGTGGTTCACACCAAGGCCCATGAAGGTGGTCTTGGCCAGATCTAGGCGAAAGTTCACGACGCATGGTGTCATGCACATTCCCAAACAACATTAGCTCAGTAATGTGACAAGACTAAAATTCACCAACAATTAGCTCAGTAATGAAGGACGAATTAGCACTATGTAGGGGGCAACTCCTGCTGATGCCTCAAAAAAATAGCACCATGCATCACTAAAATAATTAGCACTCACAAACAAGCTGCCAGTACAAGATAGCAACCACTGCGGTCCACCTCTGGAAATGATGGTGTCTTGCAGGTGTCCTAGGGTCGCAAGGTCGGGGAAGGTTATTGCAATGCCTTCAAGGATGTTAGCGGCGCTCGAAGGCGTCACCGTCGACAGCACCGACATGGTCGTGCATGGCTTTCGCAGACTCCCCCAAACCCTGAGATGCATAGGACAAGGGCGACGAAACCGGGCAGGAACTCACACCCATTTGACAGTGTTGCACAGTAGACCACACCTGCTGCTTGAGCCCTTGACAGCTCGCGCGAAGCAGCTGTATCGCAGCACCAACCCTCATCCGCCATGCCGCAACCTTGCGCTTTGCAGAGGAGGCGGAAGCGCCAAGCCTTGGAGACCAGCAGCCTCGAGCCAAGCGAGCATTGGGGCGCAGCACTGCTTGAGCCCTTGACAGCTCGCACAAGGCAATGAGGCACCAACCACACACAGTGACCGCGGCCGCCGACCCCCAGGCATGACGCAGACCAGCCAGCACCCAGCAAGAGGACGGCAGACCCCCTTGGCCCCTGGCAGGCCTTGCAGCACTTTCACTCGCCACCACCGCGGACTGGCCCAGACGTGATGAGCGCCCCAGCTGGGGCCCGGAAGCGCCGCCACGGAGCTGCCGCTGCTAAGAGTAGGCACGGGAAGCACTTACCCCGGGTCCGAGCGGACGGGCGGCTGGTGGCTGTCTCCCCGCCGCCCGGTCATGGCGCTGCAGCAGCGGGGCGTGCTGAGCAGGACAAGGCCGACGGGCACGCCGGCACCCGCCATCCCCATGCCCGCGTCTTCTCGCTGCCCCTCTACTCCGCCCTCAACCCCACGCCTCCGCCCATCTCAGAGAGTGACTAGGAGTGAGGACGCCAGATCTGGGGTGGAAGGCACTTGATCTCTGTTGCCAGAGAGCGCAGATCAGGCTCGTCGCCGGCCGTCTCGCTCGTCGGAATTCCAGAGCTCGGTATGAAGAAGGAGGTGGGAAGGACAGGAAGGAGGGGTTAGAGATGCTGCGGACGGAAGCCTTTTTGGGCGCCGCCGCTGGCCGCCGCCACCGCTAGCCGGAGAGCGGCGGCGGCGGCCAGGAAGCACGCCCGGTGGGGGCCTTCCGGCGGCGGAGGCGAGTCGGCCCCCGAGTCACCTGTGCATCACCATATCCTCAAATGTTCTACACATTTTCAGCAGAACTCTAAACATATAAGTGTTCTAGTGTTTGTAATTGGTATGAACAATCAAACCTGAGCATAAAGCACTTCTGCAAAATATATATCTTATTTCTTCCAAATTGAACTTAAGCACACTTGGTTACCCCTGTTTAATATCATGATATCCGCAATGGCATGGACCAAAAAAAAAAAAAAAAAAAAAAAAGAGAGAGAGAGAGAGAAACTAGAGACCAAAAATCCCTGCTGGTGTACCTCGGGATATAAAAGTTCATGCACGATTGCAATGTATTAGGCATCTCATCAAGTTCCTTCCATGCACAAAAGTGCTAATGGCCGAACATCTAAATCTACACCAATAATCGGTAGTTAGGGATATGAGGAGCATTATTGCAAGCATGGGACACCACAAAAGCACTGCAATTAGATTAATACTCAATGCTCACTGGCAGTCTGGACGCCTAGTTCCCAGAGGATGGAGCCGTTAGAGCCCCCGACTCCGCCCTGGGCGACGACGGCGGCGCCCTCCACCTCGCCGATCTCCCTCCCCAATCCACCACCTCCCAATCCAACTCCAGATCCGAGCCTCTCAGCCTCCCGCTCTTCCGGTTCATGGGCGCCCCTTTGGGAGTTCGTCCCCAGCCCGCCGGGGCCGCCCGCCCGCCGGCCCTCCCCTTCGACCTCGCCGGGCTCGTGGGTGCGCTGACGGTGCCGCCCGCTGCCGTTTCCCTGCCGGGCGCCCCCGGAGCGGGCCTCACAGTTTAGTGGGAGCGGGGGCCATGGTTGGGCCCCGATCGCAGCCCGTCGCTCCCGCCCGCCGCCGGGCTTCCCGGCGCTGGCGGGCGCGGAAGGCAGGCTTCGGCCAGCGCCGCCCAAATCCGGCCGCAGCAAGAGCCCGATGTGGTGGGCGCGTAGCGCCAGGTGGGTGGGGAGCGCCCGCCGGCCGGGTGACCGTGCCCGCTGGTCGTGGCCGCTCCTCGCTCCTGCAGCATCGATGGCGTGACGCGCCGGTTGGGGGCCATGGCCCCGCCCACCGTAGCTGGTTCCCGTCATGGACATCGAAGAGGACGAGTGTACCAAAGAGCCCCAAGGCCTCCGCTGCCGGTGTGCCGGTGCCGAGGCGCCTCCACGGCCCGGCGCCGTCCGCGACCGACCCAAATGCCCGTTGGGACCAACGACGGTCGGTGTGTCCTGCACCACGCCGAGGTCGCCGCCCGTGTGCTCCATCGGTCCGGTCCAAGGACGAGCGCTTGAGAGAGGACCTCATCATCGCCGAGGATGATCGATTCGAGGTCGAGGTGGACTACGAGCCATCCCTCGCTGTTCTCGCAGCTCCGCCGACCGCCTCGCCTTCGTGGAGGTGGTCGGCATCGGCGGGAGCACAGCGAGCTAGGTGCGGCCTCGCCGTCGAGCCTCCGCACACCAAGCCCTTGCCGCCCCACCCGAAGCCGGGTCGGGCACCACCCTGACGCCGCGGCTCTAGTCGCACCCGCCGCGCCGCCACGCCGTCGCAGAAGCTGCTGGCGATGCCGCGGCTGCCGGGCGCCACCGCCAAGAAGTGGTCGCGACCGTCGTCGTCACGCCGACCAAGCCATCGCCGCCGGCCGCTCCTAGGAGCAGGGGCGCTGCCCTCGGTGTCGGAATCACCGACCCGAAACGAAGCCGCACCGTCATCGCCGTCGGGCGTGTTCCGTGACTCCATCGATGCTATCGCAGACTCGACTAGGGTGCCCGCCCACAAGAGGCTCGGGCCGACAGCCGCGGCACGCCGCCCCCGCACCCAACGGCTCGGCCTCGGTCACCGCCTCGCCGCCGCGGCCGCCGCCGCCGCCGCCACGCACGGCACCGCCGGCCCTCCACCGCCGTTTCACGCCCTTTGTCGACGACGACGGTTTCACCCTCGCTCAGAGGCGCAGCGTGAGCGACGGTGTGCCTCGCAGAACCCTCGCCGGCGGCGGCCTCGTGCCACCATCCCTTGTCGGGCTGTGCTTCAACCGCCTAGCCGAGGATCACGCCGCCGCCCGGTGCTCCGCTCCGCCCCCCGCCGCCTCATCCGCCTCGGCCACGGCGCATCGGGCGAGGAACGCAAATATCGACATCGCCCACCACGCCTCCTCGAGCCGTGCGCAGGAGCCCTAACCCCGTGGCCGATGAGCCTCGCCCCCGTGTGCTCAGGACCGCCGCGTCGTGCCGACACCGTGGCGGTGGCTGGGCGCCATAGGGGCGCCAGCCACCGGGTGCCTCCTCCTTTCTTCGCCGGACGGATTCTATGTTCGGTCCCTCGACATCGGCCTTGCCCCAGCCTAGGGAGTGGTGCCATGCCATCGAGGGTGGTGAGCGACGCCGCACACCCACAGATCGCCGGGTGTTCAAAGCCACGGCCGCCTCGGGAGCATCCCGCCGGGTGGACCCGCGCTTGATGAGCTTGCGGCCTCCCCTCGTCGCAAGATCCGCCGCCACGGAGTCGGAGCCTCCCTCCGCTGCTTTGGTCAACCTCAACTTTGCAGAGGTTGTGGCATCCGAGAATGAGGGAGACGCCTCGACCATGCCACCGCCGATCACGACGTCGGAGATGAAGTCTTCGACAACTGGGGCCTCCGCCCTCTTCCAACGACGACGTGCCGGGCGGCTTCCGCACCGCCACGTCCGCTGGTGGGTCGGCCTTCCCCCACGTGAGGGGGAGACCGACCATGGCGGCCCGATGCCCACTCCTCCCGTGCTCGTTACTACACAGACACACCGGGCCGGCTGACAAGCTTCATCGACTCCTTTGACGCCGCCGTTGGAAGTGCCTTTGATCACGCCTCCGCCCGCCTCCGACTTCCGTACCGCTGACGAGCGTTGGTCCATACGCCGTAGCGACCGGCCGGGCCGCCAAATCGCCAAACGCGATCCGATCCGTGAAGCAGCGCAACGTGTCTTCATCAACAAGTTGGAAGGGCGTCCCGATCATGTGGTGACCGATACCCCGGACACCACGATCGCCACCAAGTTCCACCATTTCTTCGGTGCCGAGGTCACGCCTACTGCGCTGGAGGTGATGCACGCGGCGCTCCCCATGCGCTGCTCGCCGGGCGCTTGGCTTGGCGAGACAGGACCTGGTGGGATTGCACGAGCCTTAAACGGGTGTACGCATAGCGTTAAGTCGCAAAACTAGTTTACTCCGCCAGCACACACCCCCTAAGCTCCACCGCTTAAGCCGGTGACATTTGTAGTGTTCAACCCGTTCGCCAATGATGGCTCGCCGTTGACCGCACGGACAGTGTAACTTTATTCTTACTTAATAATACACGACGCAACGCACGCTTTCGAAAAAAAAATGCTCACTGGCAGAAGAGATTTGGCTCATCGGCTGTGTAGTTGGATGTGGCCAGTCAAGATGGCAGTACATGCACGACAACTCGTGGTCCACCTGCAAAGCTGACAGAATAGCAGGTCATTTGTACAATTGCTAAATTCATCCTCCATCTATCTCATGAGATGAGAATCAGCACGCCCGCCGCCGCACGCTGCACACACGGATGGGACAGACCTCCCCGAGCTCTACCGGATTCGGTGAGGCCGGACGGAGCGAGCGCCGGCGATGACGTCGCACCCAATGGACCAGATGCGGGGCCGAGCAGAACGAACGTGGAGCAGAAGGCGGGCACGGCGCACAACGTGACGGCGCGGGCGCACACGGCGAGGACGACGGTGCGGGCGCGACCGGCGAGGACGACGGCGCCCGTGAGTTATATATATACGCCATAAACAACTCATACCTTTCCGTTAGACATATTGTTCCATAATACAATAGTTATCAATTTTCACAAGTATATTTGGTAGAAAGAAAAAAAAATAAGACCATGCATGGTCATATCGCCTTAGCTTATATATATTCTTTTATTTCTTGCATACTGTGTCAACTAGCAATCTGTAATCAGTAATCGCATACTCCGTATGAAACAGTGTGTTTCCCCTGCCCTGGCTTTTTAGTTAAAAAGTTGTGGCCTCCGCACGTTAATTAGGTGCTAACATCAAACTGCATGTACATACCAAATATTTGCTTTGAGAAACCAATAGAGAACCTGTACTTATGCATTATTGTATCAATTATTAGATGGACTATGGCGTCGACTGTTCCATTTCTGCATCGGAGGCCTTGAATAATCTCATAGCAGAGATAAAAGTGAAGATGCTGCGAGTGGAAGCGCTCACGCTGGGCAACGCCGTCCTGGCCGGAATCCTTGTCGGAGTAGGCACCTATGGAACTCGTTATCGTCATCGTGCTTTCGTCCATGCCCTATTTCAGGCAGCCAACACCTTGTTCCTACCAATCCTTCCTCCTATGTTGCCTCCAGTGCCTCAACCACTGTCCCCACGGATAAAGATTCGGATATTACTCAATCCCCTATGTCCTGCGACGCATCGGTCCACTTGTTCCTAATCCTAATTTGGGCAGGCCTTGTACACATTGTTGGAATCAATACATGTACAACAGTCGCTGCCAGCAACAGAGAAGGTCGAATCACTGGGTTCCCTATGGCACTGCTTGTACAGGCTATTTGGTCAGCTTACCTTGTGGTATCACTCATACCTCCCGTCTCATATATTGATCGCGATCATCCCATCATGAGTCTTTTACCCATCACCTTTGCTATTACCTTCACTAAAATGGCATTAAGGTACTATGAATTCCAAAAGGCCCGGCGCTCTGTTGCGCTTGGACGCAATCCCCCTCTAATTGTTGGATATATGAAGCAACTGCAAGGGGTGAGCAAATATGGTGATGCTGGTATACCACCAACAGTACTTGAGCATTGTCCTGCACTTATAGTTATGGGAGAGGACAGAATTCAAGTAGAGAAGGGGGCTCATGGTTTCTTATTCAAACCAATGTGCCACAACCAAGATGTCATGACGACCACCGCCGTGATCAGCACTTCTGGCTTGGTGACTATTGACAAAGTCTGGCCACTATTAGGCGACACGGCCCTGATGCCGTCAACAACTTGGCATCAGCTCAAAGAAGTATGTCTTTCATTCACATTGTTCAAGTTGTTGAGGTGTCGATTTGCAGGCTACACAGTTGCTGAAGCAGGCTTTCAGCAAGTCCGCGCCTTCTTCTTGCATGTGTTGCTTAAGGACAATCTGGATCATGAAAGGGTGCATGGAATGATAGCAAATGAGCTTTCTTTTCTGCATGATTACTACTATTCATCCATCCCAATCCACTACTCAAATTTCTGGCTCCCCATAGTAAACATCTTTGTTTCGCTCTTGGCTATAACCTACTGCTTATTGCTTGCTGGAATGGGTGTGGGTCACTTCATTTTGGACAAACTTAACAATGGAAAACAGGATCTAAGTCTGGTTATCTGTTATCACTTGAGATGCTGGGAGAGAGGCGAAGTGAGTTTTGGAAATATGTTGTATGATGTGCTTCCAGTAGCGATACTCCTTGTACTAGTTGTGCTTGCTGAGGCAAGGGAGATTGCTTCCTACATCTGCTGTAATTGGACCAAAGTATTCCTCTTCTGCCGCTGTGTAGTAAACAATCATGATGCTTGGAGGCCATCTCCTCGTATGCAAAAATGGATTGGGCGTGTTTTTGCGATGCAGGTCCAACAACCTGATGACCCATTGGGATGACAAAATGTACCAATGCTCAGTGCTAGTGATGCATCCAAGAAGAATTGATCCAGTAATTTCCCTTGTCATGCGTCTCCTCCGCTTGCCCGACATAAAGAAGAATGTCATGGTTCCAGGGGCGCTCAAGGCTGGGATTTTCAATGCACTCACAAGTAACAATGGGCTCCTGACTGATCCCAAGACGTTCCTCTGCCAGAGTCTAAGCCTAGAAGATGTTGGTAGCGATGACTTCCTTTGGGCTTGTGAGAGCGAAGGTATCTCTGATCTCCTACTTATGTGGCACATCGCAACAAGCATCCTTGAGGTCAGGCTGGGGCAACACTCACCACATGGTCTTTCTGACGACATGATTGTTGCCACACACTTGTCACGGTACTGTGCTTACTTCTTTTTCGAAATGGGAAGTTTCATTGATTTCAAGATTGTTAAATCAAGGTGATACAGGTACTGTGCCTACTTGGTGGCCTACGTGCCGGAGCTGCTTCCCGACGACGACGAATGGTGCAAGAGCTTGTACAAGGCCGTGAAGAAGGACTGCACACGTGTGCTTGATGCCCCGGTAGCACCAGCGCCGACGGCAGAGGCTACTACTAGGTACAGAAAGCTGCTGTCGTTACTGCAGGAGCCAGAGCCGAAGCATCATGTGGTGCTGATGAACGGCGTGAAGCTTGGTGAGCAGCTGGTGAACAAGCTTATGCAACAAGGGGATGCCACAGTAGCATGGAAGTTCCTCGCAGGATTTTGGTCACAGATGATCCTGTACATAGCTCCATCCGACAACCTCCAGGGGCACGCAGAGGCGATAGCTCGTGGCGGCGAGCTCATAACAATGGTCTGGGCATTGCTGATGAACGTCGGGATTGCCAGCAGGCCTAACAGCGCAGAGGCCTCTCCTTCTACTACTGTTGACAGTGTTTGATTTCTATATGTTTTGGATTCGATCATCACGTTATTGCTTTATTTGGATACTCTTTTTTTCCCTTTGGATTTCGTTACTACCAGCTAGTGTTGCGGTTGCTCACTGATTGTATTGTTATCTTTATTATCTGGCGTGCGTAGCTGTTTTGAGGACTGATGACATGATATCATGTATTATATATTCCAAATGTTTGTTGCTTAAATTGATGACCATGGTAGTGTTTTTTTGTTATTATTATCTCGTTGATGAATTAATTTAAGCGCCACTTTTTAATAGCTATTAATTTGCACGCTAAGGCTTGTGCTATATGGCCAATTTCAGTGTCAGAAGATGTGCAAATAATATGGCGTCCTTGGCCACTGCTCAAATCTGCAGAGGGCCATCGACGATGCAAATTGCAGATAGCTAATTATGTGTTAAGTTTATTTGTTGTGTTCGAAAGTACAGTGCAATACATGGCTTGCATTCTGATGACATTGCCTTCTTTTTTTGCTTTTTTTTTTGTGTCCCATTCTTACTTTCATTGTGGGGTCATGTTTATTTTATCTTTCTCTCCAATTTTATCGTAGGTTTGACAAGAAACTTTTTTGCTTTGTGGATGAATATTTTTTTAAAAAAAAATTGCCCGCTTGTTTGATTCTAACAAAACCCGTATAAAACTGTCTGCTAAAGAGAAAATAGATTCAATTGTCTCAACATATATGGAATTTCCTTCTTTTATCAATTAAGAAAAAAGAGTATAGTTAAACAAAATTCCCCACCGTGCCAGACACCTTTTTCATTAAGCAAAGAAAGAGTACAATTAAAATGTAAGTGGAAATAAAATTTATTATTCACTGTGCTTTCTAATAACTTAGCCAACATGGGTGCGGAGCGAAAACACAACACAAGTCGACTAAATCAGAAGCCATCATTAGACTAAACATTTATTTTTTTTTTTTTTTGAGGTAACCACATGATTCCATTAACCTTGTCAACGTGTCTTATATAACTGCTGCCATGGCAGATAAATTCCAAGCAAGGGTGCAGTTAGGTCTATTGTCGGACTCTCGACAGGTGCAGACCTGGAACACCGTGGTATGGATTGATGGGCAATCATTATCCGTGATGATCAAGGCATGATGGTATTGGTGGGTGCAGGGAAAGCAAATTTCCTTCTTCATGCATGCCTTTCATGCAGAACTGCTGGGCTGTTGTTGATCAGTAAAATTGTGTTGGAAACTGACGCCTCCTTAGTCAAGTCTGCAGTAGAGAGTGATGAGCATAGGCTTACGGCTTTGGGCGGGGTTATAACTGAGCCTCATCTCTACAGTATGCAAATGATACCGTTTTGTTCCAAATCTAATCGATGAGGGGCTATCCATTCTACGGCACACAGAAAAGATGATTTAGAAGGGGCAAAAAATTTTAAAATGGTGTTGGTAGCTTTTGAGAAATTGTCAGACTTAAAAATTAATTTCCATAAGAGTGAGATGTTTTGTTTTGGAGAGGCTAAGAGTCGTAGCTTGGATTATAATAGGATTTTTGGTTGTGTTGAAGGAAGCTTTCCAATGCACTCTCGAAAGCTTTCAAATAAGCATTGGTGCTTGATTGAAGAACACTTTCAGAAAAACTAAGTAGTTGGAAAGGGAAGCTTCTCACCTCAGGAGGCAGACTCGTGCTGATCAACTCGGTTTTATTAAGCCCGCCAATGTTCATGATATCATTATTTTCCATCCCTAAGGGGGTAAGGAAAAGGTTGGATTATACGGATCTAGGTTTTTCTCGCAATGTAATGAATACAAAAGGAAATATAGACTAGCTATGGAGTATCCTGTGTACATTGAGATTTTTTAGATAATGGATTAAAAAAATCCGGCCTCTACATCGTGGGATGTACACAACCAAAAAAATACAAAAAGAGAAAGAGAAACAACAAGAGAAAAGCCATAGTCTTATAAATCGACCAGACAATATAACAAACTAAATGCTTCGACCCTCTATTTGATTAATGAGAGGGCGTCCATGGCTTGCCCTTGACGCCGCAGCCGGGTCCCCATTGCCGTAGTGCAGGGCGTGGCTAGGAGGTGTGCTTGATTGATGCCTTCAAGAAGGTAAATGACGCCCACGATGCCACCATCAACGAAAGAGAAAGTTACAAATGACGCTCCAAGGGGGAAAATGACGCCGACACGCCATCGCCACCGCCCAAAGATTGCCGTGCAGGGTTTTCACCCGTATTCTAAGATCCTACAAAGCACATCCAAGCCGAACCTTCACACGACGAGATGCCGGAGATAATCGCGTGGCCTTCACCAGATGGAGCGAGGTAGCTGAAAGAAACAGAGGGCAACAAAGGTCCTTTGGTGTGGATGTCGGAGTTGATTAGCGAGCCGCCGAGCGATGTATTCTCGAGCCGAGCCCGTTGTAGTTGATCTAGGCCACGACCTGGGAGGGCGGGTTGGACGGCGTGTTGAATAGCCGGTGCCAACGCCGCATCCCCAACCAGTGCCGGGGTCCAGATCGACCCCTCGGTCGTCATCGGGAAATATCCCCGACCCAAGGTAACGCCCGCCCGAGTCCGCATCGCCGAGCACTACCGCACCGAGAAGGGCGCAACGCTGGCGGATCCAGTCCCTAAAATACCCAGATCAGCCCGCCGCCGACGCACTTTTAAACGGGGGTTAGGTATGATGGCCGCCGATCTGTCCCTCTCCACCAAACGGTGGAGAGAACGGTGCCGCCGCCCGCGCCGCCAAGGCCACGGAGGCGCAAGCCATATCGGGTCGCCAAGAGGCCGCCACCTCGCAGACCGCTGCGCGAAACGTCGCACCAACCCTAGGTCGGGCCGCCGCCGGGCCGATCCGCCGCACCAACCGCTGGGAACACCGCTGGAAAGCCCGACCCGGCCATGGGGAGGCCGGATCCGCCGTGGAGGAGCCGGATCGACCACGCCGCCCGGCAGCCACCGGCGTCGAAGGAGCGAGGGGAGGGAGGTGGAGCTGAGAGGGGGGGGGAAGAGGGAGAGGGACGGAAGGAGAGCGGGGCCTTGTGGCAGCGCTGGGGGAGCCCCTCGAGTCGCCCCGAGGGAGACGACGCGAGGGAGATAGCTACAAATGGTTCTCGTGTACACTGAGATGTATGGGGAATGGGGATTTTAGATTAGGAAACTTTGAATCACTGTTTACTTAGTAAAATGGTTATTTGAGCTTTTTAATAAGGACGGACTGTGGCAAGATGTACTTAAAAGAAAATATGTCAGGAACAAATGTATGTCTCAATTAGAAAAGCGTCTAGGTGATTCTCATTTTTGGTCTGGGCTGATGGGAGTAAAAGAAATGTTGTTACAGCGTCGTAAGTTCAAAGTTAATAATGGTCAACAAACTAGATTTTTGGTGGACATATGAATTGATCAACAATTAATGCAAAGGTTTCTAAAGTTGTATAGGATTGTTAGGAATAGAGGGGTTTGAGTAGCGAGTTTTTTTGAATTCAATACCGCTAAATATCTCTTTGACGCATGGATTAGCGGGGGATAAACTAAAGGAGTAGATAAATCTAGTCTCTTTAGTTATACATGTCAGCCTAAATAATGACAAAGATAGATTCATTTGGCAATTAAAAATGAATGGAGTGTTCTCGACACAGTCATTATATAGGAGTTAATGAAAAGAGAGAAGATTTCTGGGATTGAAGTATATATTCTGAAAGCAAAGTTACCTTTAAAAATTAAAATTTTCCTTTGGTACTTAAAGAGAGGGCTGATTTTAACAAAAGATAATTTGATTAAGTGGAGATGGAAAGGAGATACTAAGTGTAACTTCTATGGGTTAGAAGAAAATATCCAACATCTTTTCTTGGATTACTGAATAGCTAGATCGGTATGGACTATGTTGTTCATTACTTTTAACTTTCAACCATCGAAGTGCATTAGTCACGTGTTTGGGTCTTGATAAGGAGATTTGCTCCTGAACTAAGAAACCAAATAATAGTAGGGATTGCAGCCACATGTTGGGCAGTTTGGTTGAATAAAATGATCAGTTTTCCAAAATTGAGCTACTCTCTCTTGTTTGGAAGTACTTTTCATGGGGACTTATTGGATCAAACGATGGTCCATGTTGTCTAAAGAGTAAGATTGGAGAAGTTTGAAGGAGGGCTATAGACACTTAGAAGGCTTGGCGCTACAATTCTTTGGTTCAAGTTGGTGGAGGAGCCAAAACAGGGATACTAGTAAAGATCTTTGTGTAATACCCTTTGCTGCAGCTAGTAATGTAGCTATTTCAAGATACTGGTGTGTTCTTAGGTGACCTGGGTTTAGTAACCTTGTTGGTTCCTCTAGGATATATCTAAACTTGGCTCTTCCTTGTTATGGCGCGAGCTGGTTGTTGGCAGTATGCCGTTGTAAGGTTGTTGTTGTGTCCGATTGGCGGAAGCTGAGCTGTGCACCCTTTTTGTAATGTCAAGCTCTAAACATTCACTTGTGAATGTGAAGGTTGGAATACTCTATTTCCGATATCTAAATAAAAAATTATTTTTAAAGGAGGTGTGGTGCCGCGTATAGAAATTTGTAGCAAGAAGAACATAGATGATGTGTCCAGTGTTGGATCTCAAGAACACAAACCACACACAATGATCAACAATTGGCTAAGCCTAAAACAAGATCGTGCAAGAACACAGGGTGGAAGAACGCCGGAGGACGCCCGGGAGACAGTGCCATTTTTCACCGTGGATAGTTTGAATTACAAACACAATTACAACTGTGCCAAAGCGCTAACTCACTTTACTTACATCCAACTATTTATATGAGTAGCAAAACACACACGTAACACATAGCAAACTGCTAAAACATGGATCCAAGACACTGTAAAACACACTCTTCAGAAACCGTTCAGAAACCGTCGTTCCTGGGCCGCGGTCAGCACACGCTGAGACGCTCCCATTTCAAACTTGAAGTTATCCCGCTATTCTGCCACTCCAACTCTGTGACAACGTGTCCAGTGTCAGTGTCAGAGGGATTAACCCAACATCCAGACTCAGCTGTGAAAAACGACGGTGGATTTACTAGAGCCTTTACACGATGGATCGATCAAGCAGCTTTTCCAATGAGACAGGCCAGGCCAGCAGTGTGTGCCGTGCCCCATATGCATGGCACAGAATGCACTACCATACAGGAAGCAAGAATATATTCAAAGCTAGCGGGCATCATCCTTGTCGAGAGAAACGTATAATAATCAAATGCATAAATAGCTAGCTGCGGACAAGGATGGCCGCAGACCAGCTTATTTATCTTCGACGGTGATCATCGAGGAGAGCCCCGTAGTGTATCAGGCTGCAGGGTAAGTTAACTTTTTTTCCCCACACAACATAAGGCACCATTCAGTCGTTTTTCCCCCTTGCTTTTTTCCTCACCCTCTTTAATTTATGCATGCAGCCTAACATTGTAGTACAAATATATATGTTTGTTAAGAGTAACTACTATGAGTAATTGGCATGTATTCCCATATGACGGTCTGTCAAATTGGATCGCACACCTCAGCGCATGTATGTTTGAACCTCCATTCTTGCTTACTAATATAATGCCGGGTAACCAGATCTTTCAAAAAAAAAGAGTAACTACTATATGTGTTCATACAAAACTGTAATGTGTTTGTTTAATTTGCCTGAGATCGATGCATTATGCCGTTCTAAGCAAACATATAAAATGCTAACGTTTTAGTAGATTCGATATATATAATAATACACAACAAAACAAATTGAATTTAAGTTTGGCTTTTGCAAATATTTAGAACTGAAACAGATGTTTTTTTTCGCTTAGACATATCGTATTCTTTTCATGATACTACTACGTTATCAACTTTCACTAGCATATCCGTATAAAGAAATATGGCCAAAGCTACTGCTACGTTATATGCATGCGTGTTGGATTAATATGCGTCCTCATACTTATGCATTATTCTATCTAACTTTGTGTCAATTAGGATGAACGCCAGCAGCTGTCCCAGTTCCGCAGTGGTGGATTTCAACAAGCTCGTGGCTGGGATAGGACCGAAGATGGTGCGAGTGAACGGGCTCACGCTCGCCAACGCCGTCCTGGCCGGAATCCTGGTTGCAATAGGAAACTATGGAACTAGTTATCGGCACCGTGCTTTCGTTGGCGCCCTATTCCAGGGAGCCAACACCTTATTCCTGCCAATCCTCTCCTATGTTGCCTCCAATGCCGCCTCAACCAACGTCTCATCCACCGAATCAGAATCAGATACTTACCATATCATTAGCTCTTGCGATGCATGGTCCCACTTGTTTCTGGTCCTAGTTTGGGCAGGCCTTGTACACATTGTTGGCATCAATACATGTACCACAGCCGCTGCAAGCAAAAGAGAAGGCCGAATTATTGGCCTCCCTATGGTACTGCTTGTACAGGCAATTTGGTCATCTTACCTTGTGGTATCATCATTCCTATCACCATTGATAAGTACTATCGGAGGAGCTTTTTATCTCACCATAGTTCTCTTACCCATCACCTTTGCTCTTATCTTCTCTAAAATAGTATTTAAGTACTATGCATTCCAAAAGGCTCGGCTCTCTTATGCATTTGGACGCAACCCTCCTCTCATTGTCGGATATATGAAGCAACAACTGCATGGGGGGATAGTTGAGCATTACTGTCCTCCTCCACTTATAGTTATAGGAGAGGACAGAGATGAAGTAGACAAGGGGGCTCATGGCTTTTTCTTCAAACGGATGTGCCATAACCAAGACGCCAGCATGACTAGTGGCAGTTCTGGTACCGGTTTGGTGACTATGGACAAAGTCTGGCAGTTCAGTGACGACACGGGCTTCAAGCCATCAACAACTTGGAGGCTCAAAGAAGTTTGCCTTTCATTCACGTTGTTCAAGTTGTTGAGGTGTCGGTTTGCAGGCTACACGGTTGCTGAAGCTGGTTTTCAGCAAGTCCGTGACTTCTTCATGCATGTGTTGCTTAAGGATAAGGATCATGAAAGGGTGCATGGCATGATTCAAGATGAGCTTTCTTTTCTACATGATTATTTCTATTCATCCATCCCAATACACTACTCAAATTTCTGGCTGCCCATAGTAAGCATCTGTATTTCACTCTTGACTATAAGCCAATGCTTGTTGCTAGCTGGAATTGCGGGTTACAGTTTCAGTTTCAGTGAACGAGATCTTGTTCAGGTTGAATGCGTACTATTCTGCTCTAGAATGGACACTAATTATTCTGATCTTAAGAAGGTTTATTTTGGAAATTTAGTGTATGATGTGGTTCCAGTAGCGATACTCCTTATATCAGTTGTGCTTGCTGAGGCAAGGGAGATTGCCTCCTACATCTGCTCTAACTGGACCAAAGTAGCCCTCTTCAGTGGATATGTAGTGAATAACCATGATGCTTGGCAGCGATCTCCTCGCACGCAAAAATGGATTGGGCGTGTTCTCCGATGCCGGCGCAACAAGCTGATGACCGATTGGGATGACAAAATGTACCAATGCTCAGTGCTAGTGCTGCATCCAAGAAGAACTGATCCAATGATTTCCCTTGTCATGCGTCTCCTTGGCTTGCCCGACAGAAAGAAGAATGTCAAGGTTCCAGGGGTGCTCAAGGCTAGGATTTTCAGTGCACTCACAAGTAATAATGGGCTCCTGACTGATCCCAAGACGTTCCTCTGCCAGAGCCTAAGCCAAGAAGATGTTGGTAGCGACGACTTCCTTTGGGCTTGCGAGAGCGAAGGTATCTCTGATCTCCTACTCATGTGGCACATCGCCACAGGCATCCTTGAGGTGAGGCAGGGCCAACACTCACCTCCTGTTTCTGAGGACATGATTGTCGCTACTCACTTGTCACGGTACAGCGCCTACTTGGTGGCGTATGTGCCGGAGCTGCTTCCTGATGATGATGAATGGTGCAAGAGCTTGTACAAGGCCGTGAAGAATGACTCCACGCGGACGCTTCACGACGGTGTAGCGGCGTCGTCGACGACAGAGGAGGCGTACAACAAGCTTGTGACCTTGCTAGAAAAGGCAGAGCATGTGGTGCTGAAGAAGGGCGTGAAGCTTGGCAAGCAGCTGGTGGAGCTCCAACAAAGGAGGGAGCAAGCGACATGGAGGTTCCTCGCAGGATTTTGGTCAGGTATGATCCTGTACATTGCTCCATCAAACAACCTGAAGGGGCACGCTGCTCCATCGGAGAACCTCAAGGCGCACGCGGAGGCGATAGCCCGCGGTGGCGAGCTCATAACACTGGTCTGGGCACTGCTGATGAACGTCGGGATTGACAGCAGGCCTAGCAGCACAGAGGCCTCTCCGGCTACTGTTGACGATGTTTGATTTGATCATGTATTGTATTCAATTATCTCATTGTTGCTTTATTTGGGTATACTCATAATTGTATTGTTAACTTTTATTTTTTGTGGTTTGTGCTATTTGAGGACTGATGACATGATATCATGTATTATATTATATATTCCAAATGTTTGCTACTTTGAAGATCTTGGTAGTGTTCATTCTGTGTTATTAGTATTATTTTCTCCAAGACTAATTAAATTAAGCGCCACTTTTTTAGTTGCTATTAATATTTGATTTTTTTTTTTTCTTTTCTAAAAAATATTTAAATTTTTTTTACAATGATTAAGCCTTTTTGTGTGTGTGTGTGGTCTTTTATACCTGTTTGGATTTCATCTCTAACCTTCCTCAACTAGCTATGTTGTTGTTATTGTTGTTTATTGCGGAAAAAAATCCATGACGGGAAAAAATAACACGGCGTGCTATGCCACTGTTCTAATCTGCAGTTAGCTTATGTGTTAAGTTTATTTGTTGTGTTAAAGTACAAAGTGCAATACACAGCTCCCATTCTGATGATGGTATTTCCTTGTTTGTTGCCTTTTCCTTTGTGTCCCATTCTTACTTTCATGCATGGCGGTGTCAGGTTTACTTTATCTTTCTTTCAATTTTATTATAGGTTTGACAAGAAGCTTTTTTTTTTGCTTTGTGAATAAATATATAATAAAACGGTTCTTTATTGCTTGCTTATTTTATTCTAACAAAACCTATATGGAACGGAGAAAATAGATTCGATTGTCTCAGCATTTATGAAATTTTGAGGTAAAAAACAAGAATTTTCTTCTTTTTTATCTATTATAATGAAAAAGAGTATAGTTAAAATGTGTTTTTGTCTAAACACATTTTTTATTAAGCAGAGAAAAAGAATACAATTAAAATATAAGTGGAAATATAATTTTTATCCACCGTGCTTTCTAATTTAGCCAACAAAAGAAATAAATAGGTAAATAAGAGAAATAAATAAACAGACACAACAGAGAACTCTGTAATGAAGCAAGGAACCAGGTAGGCGGCCGGCAGCGTGCAACGTCGTCTCGTCCGCAGGTGATCAGTTTGCTCACCTGTACGTGGCCGGCTGGGCCGCAGGCTCTCATACGCAACTCAGTAGGCAGGTTTAGTTCCCATACCCAAACCTAAAAATTACTACAGTTCCCTATCACATCAAATTTCTTAACGCATACATAGAGCATTGAATTTAAATAAATAAAAACTAATTACATGGTTTAGCTGAAAAATACGAGACGAATCTTTTGAGCTTAGTTAGTCCATGGTGGGACAACAATTACCAAATACAAACGAAAAATACTACAATGCCGAACCCAAAATATTTCACCAACTAAACACCCCTACAACTTTTTTTTTTTTTTTTTTTGAGAATTACACAGTACAACGTAGATGCTCACAACACGCACGCATACTCACCCCCACACGCACGCACACTCACCCCTAAGAACACACGTACGCAGACCCCTACCCCTATGAGCACCTCCGGGATCACTGAGCACCGCATGTCCGTAGATTTCCGGTCACCATGGGCGCCTCGTCGCCGACGGAACGTCGCTACCACTTAATGCATAACGCCGAAAAATCCTAGGAAAATCCCAAGAAATGTGCGCGAAGCACCGATTTCAACATCGGTGGGTAGCGTCCCCACCGGACCGTCCCTACCATTGACTACAAGCCACCCGCAACACCCCTACAACTGAAGAGGCAGATCGATCTCCAACACACATGGGCCGCGGAGCGAAAATACAACACAAGTCGACCCGAATCAGATGCCCATCAATTAGACTAAGCGTTTTTTTTTTAAGGTAACCACATGATTCCATTCACCTTGTCAAACGTTTTCTTATATAGCTGCTGCCATGGCAGATAAATTCCAAGCAAGGGTGCAGTCAGGTCTATTGTCGGATTCTCGACAGGTGCAGACCTGGAACAGGCCGCAGCAAGATGAGCTCAAAATAAATTCGGATGGTGCCTTCGATCGTAACACCGTGGTATGGGTGGATGGGCGTTCATCCGTGATGATCAAGGCATGATGGTATTGGCGCGCGTGCAGGAAAGCAAATTTCCTTCTTCATGCCTTAGCTGCTGCTGCTGCATTGCGGTTCAGTAAAATTGTGCTGTAAACTAACCCCTCCTTAGTCAAGTCTGTAGTAGAGGATCAGTAAAATTGTGCTGCAGCTGTTTCGAGAATGATCTTGTTGATACCGAAAGATTGACCGGCCTTGACACGTACCAACGATACAGGCCACCAATTGCCAAAACTTCCAGTGCATGCGCCACATATACAGATAGTAGTAGCAAGAAACATATATGATGCATGTGTCCAAACTCAGCTGTGAGATCGATCGTGCTGAAAAACGACACTTGACACCAAAAACAAAACGCCCAAATACAAAAATTGCTAAAGCCGCACGATGCATGGAACGACCGAGCAGCTTTTCCAATGAGAGAGGCAGTGTGCCGTGCCCCATATGCATGTTGGCACAACCGCAAGGCGCAAGCAAAGAATATATCCAAAGCTAGCACATCATCTTGTCAAAAGAAACCATGCATAAATAGGTAGCAGCAGACGACACTAGTGCACATGGGGATTTATTCCAGGTTTCAAAACCCCTCTAATCCAGGTTATGCTACCTGGACAGTTGGGCAGTAAAGGTTTTGTAGCCTAGAATAGAGACACACCTTTACTCCATATTGAAAACACCAAACCGGTAGTAAAGCTCGTGGCTTTGTCGAGGGAGCTTTACTCTCGGTTGGTGCTTTCAACCCAAAATAAAGATTGTTTTTTTTTTTTCATTTCAATTTTTGGTCTGTTTTGATTTTAATTATTTCATGATTTTTTATTTCATTTTAATTATTTGTTTTTGTTTCAAATTACATATACAAGTATTATACACATATTAACTAATAATTAATGTTCACATATATTACACAAATATATTAAAGTACACATATATTACTCAAGTCCACAAATATATTAGTCTCGATTACATATATTAGTCTTGATTACATAACTCAAATCCACACATATTAGTCTCATTACATAACTCAAGTCCACAAATATTTTATGTCTCGATTACTTATTAAAGTGCCATCACACATCTTTTCACACCCATTTGTATTCAGGGTTGCAGTACAACTCGTCGTCTGAGCGCTAAGACAATATATAGAGTGTAGATCCTGGAGAGTTAACCAAACATGGTATTCAAGACTTCAATTTAGAACCACCTAGGGGGTCCAAAATGTAGTGTGAAGGTGTCTTCATTTAAAAATCATATAAACCACTGAAGTACGATTTCCATAGCTAAAAATGTATTCACTAATGATGCTAAGGTTGGATTGAAAACATTAAAAAGCCTTGAAGCCTTTTTCGCAAAAATGGTGGTTGAACAATGTAAAAGAAAATGTCAAAAAAATCTAATTCAGGTTCGAAAATACAACCCGGAGTAAAAGTTTAGAATTACTCCAGGTTGGTGTCGCCACCTCTACTCCCGGTTTGAATCAACAATCTGAAGTAGAGGTCCCTAGCACGTGTGGGTGGACTGCGGGGGGGCTCTACGCCGGTTGAAGACTCCAACCTGGAGTAAAGCCCCTTTTACTCAAGGGCATAAAAATTGGGGAGAGTAACCACGAAAATGGTCTCCGAATAGAAGTCCGTTGTGTAGTAGTGCGAGGATAGCATACCAACTTATTATTAACTCGAGATCATTTTTTAAGCAACAAAAATTAAAGAACACGCTTACTTGCAAAATAAAAAAAACCCTTCATCCCACTTCATCAAATGCATTCCTCACCAGTTAATATGTTGAAATCGATCTCACGAATTAACCTATATATTAATTGAATCGATCAGTAGTGCCCACAATAGTACTAGCTTTTTCACATCTTGCCTATCCCCTGTTTCAATACTACGTAATCGTTCATCACTACCGCGCCACTATCGAAATGTAGTCCACCGACAAACGATGAACCGCGCCCCAGCAGTGATGAACCGTTCAGCGCTGGACAAATCAGAAATTCCACGGGCTCGACCTATTCCGGCAGTGAAAGATTTAGATCACCACCGGGTTGAATCGCTCCCGGCAGTGGTCTTGATGGACACAGTCACAACCGGGTTTGAATTAGAACCGATAGCGATTTGAAGATTGACACAGATCAACATATTGGGAGGGGAAGCAAAATAAGATGACAATGAACAGTAAAAACAAACGACAGAAACAAGATTAACACGCATCGGATTAACAAACGATCGATCCATTAACAAACGACACAAACCAAATTAAATTGTCATACAAACAATCGATATAATAAAAGATCAATCACTACGCCCGAAAGTGGACGAGTTGGCCTGGATCGTCCCTCAAGGCCTTGGCCAAGAAGGACGACGCCAGCGAGGAGGAGGAGGATGAGGACTAGACCGGTGGCCTTCCTCTTTTTTTTTATCAATTGTAACATATTCTACTTTTTGTTTTTATATATTAATAAAATAAATATTATATATATTATTGCCGTGTGTTGCTCCCTCTATCTCGAATATGTTTCGTTTCCAGTTCAAAGAGCGATTAAAATTAAAAAGCGCTTAAATTTGATTTGAATCTAAACTTGTTCAATGTAAAATTTGTCAAAAACAAACAATTAATCGTCGGTTGTTCCTTGAAAAATACAGTCGCCGTTGAGTGCCGAGGAGACGGCCATTGGGCGTAGCGGTCGCCGCAACGTTTTTCCGAGGAACCGCTTTTGGAAACACCATATTTATACCCCGCCCCGTCCCCCTTCCGTTGTCCAACACTAACTTCTCTTTCGTGCCCCTCTCACAGAAAGCCGGACTCGCCGCAGCGATCTTCTCGACACGGCCGCCAATCGAGGAGATGAAGTTCACTGTGGAGCGCCCACGCCACCCTCACCAAGCTGAACGGCCCGGCCGACGATGTTGGCTTGCCAAAGGTGAATCTGCCCCTCGAGGAGAGGACCAACTTCTACGCCCTCCAGATCGACTCTTTGGCCGATACCCTCACCGAGGGGATACCGTCCAAACTGGAGGAGATGGAGGAGGAGGCCAGGACGTCGGCCGCCAGGAAGCCGGCCAAGTGGGCGGCCAAGAAGGCGGCCTAGGTTCTCTTCTTTTTTTATGTTAATTTATCTGTTGTCCGATTTGTGTGGATGTGTAAGATACAATACATTTGGTTTGTGTGGTTAATTTGCTAAGGAATCAGTTGTTGGTTAATATGTTGCATGTCAATCTCTTTATCTTTCGTTAATTTGGGTTATACTGTTTCCTTGTATCGGTTTAATATGATGCTTGTCAATCTTCATTTTCTATCATTTGCGTTCTACTGTTCGCTCGTCTTAGAAACTGCGGCTGAGTCCTATTTATACGTACATAACCCCCGTCTCCCGCCCGCTCTCAACACACTCCCCTCTCTACCCCGCTTACGCATGGCCGGGTCACCGACGCCGCCGACGATTGACATGGTTGCCAACCGGGCGGAGAAGTTACCCGTGTGCGCCCCCACCGCCGCCCTCAACAAGCTCAACAGCCTGGCCGACCAAGTTGGCCTGCCAACGGTGAGTCTCCCCTTTGAGGAAAAGTCCAACTTCATCGCCCTCCAGATCGAGTACTTGGCCAATACCCTCGCTGAGGGGATACAGGCCAAACTAGAGGAGATGGAGTCGGCCGCTAGGAAGGCCAGGCGGGCGGTCAAGAAGGCCAAGAAGGCGGATTAATTAGGCCAGCCGCTTTCGTTTTATGTTAATTTATTATATCAATTGTTTGTATGACAGTTTAATTTGGTTTGTATCGTTTGTTAATGGATCAGTCGTTTGTTAATCTGATGCGTGTTAATCTTCTATTTCTGTCATTTGTTTTACTGTTCCTTGTCATCGTATTTTGCTTCCTCTCCCAATATGTTGATCTGTGTCAATCTTCAAATCGCTATCGGTTCTAATTCAAACCCGGTTGTGATCTGTGTCCATCAAGACCACTGCTGGGGAACGATTCAACCCGGTGGTGATCTAAATCTTTATTGCCGGAATAGGTCGATCCCGTGAAATTTCTAATTTGTCCCGCGCCTGAACGGTTCATCACTGCCGGGCGCGTTCATCGCCGCCGGTGGACTAAATTTCGGCAGTGAAACCGGCGATAGTGATGAACGATTCTATAGTAGTGGGTGGATTAATGTAGCCTTTACACGATGGATGGATCAAGCAGCGAGCTTTTCCAATGAGACAGGCCAGGCCAGCAGTGTGCCCCATACGCATGGCACAGAATGCACACTGCCATACAGCAAAGAATATATCCAAAGCTAGCGGGCATCGTCTTGTCGAGAGAAACGTATAATAATCCATGCATAAATAGCTAGCTAGCTGTGGACAAGGATGGCCGCAGAATAATTAGCTGCAGACAGGACAGGCGGCACCATTACACATATAGTCACCACCAAGAAGAAGTACCTAGCTAGTAATATTTATCTTCGACGTGCAGTGATCATCCCCCGTAGTGTGTATCAGGCAGGGTAAGTTATTTTTCCCCCACACAATACACGGCACCATTCAGTCGTTTTTTTTCCCCATGCTTTGTTCGTCACCCTTTTAATTTATTCATGCAGCCTAATATTGTTTTTAAGGCAAAATGCAGTCTAACATTCTAGTACGAATATAGTATATGTTTGTTAAGAGTAACTACTATGTGCTCATACAAAAATGTAATGTGTTTGTTTGCCTGAGATCGATGCATTATGCCGTTCTAATTAAACATATACTATAATGCTAGCTTGTTAGTAGATTTGATATATATAACAATACGCAGCAAAACAAAATTAATTTAAGTTTGGATTTTGCAAATATTTAGAATTAAAACATATGATGGTTTTTTTTTCGCTAGACATATCCGGTCTATTCTTTTCATGATAGTACAATATATATAGTTATCACCTTTCACTAGCATATTCGAATAAAGAAATATGGCCAAAGCTACTACTACGTTACGTACATGCATGCGTGTGTTGGATTAATAAGCTTCCTCATTCTCCTGCACAATTGCCGTGTCAACATGTAATATTCAGACACGATCGAAATAGAGTTTCCCAAGTCCAAAGTTGGTGTTGTGGTGTTGTGGAGGAACCACATGGGACCGGTACTTATGCATTCTATCCACCTTTTGTCAATTAGATGGGCTTCACCTGTCCCAATTCCACAGTGGAGGAGAGGAATTCAGAAGGCACACGGCAGGGATAGGACCGCAGATGCTGCAAGTGAATGGTCTCACACTCGCCAACGCCATCCTGGCCGGAATCCTTGTCGGAATTGGCAACCATGGGACTCGTTATTGGCATCGTGCTTGGGTTCGCGCCCTATTTCTGGGAGCCAACACTTTATTTCTGCCAATCCTCAACTATGTTGCCTCCAATGCCTCAACCACTGTCTTACCATCCAGCTATTTAGAATCAGAGACTATCTCTACCCGTATTCGCTGTAATGCGTCGTTTCACTTGTTTGTGGTACTAATTTGGGCAGGCCTTGTACAGATTGTTGGGATCAATACATGCACAATAGTCGCTGCAAGCAAAAGAGAAGGTCGAATTATTGGGCCCCCTATGGTACTGCTTGTACAGGCTATCAACTACCCATACACAATTTGGTCAATTTACCTTATGGTATCAGCATCACTCGTACCCCCCGACCCATATTTTACACGCTATCAACTGACTCTTTTAGCCATCACCTTTGCTCTTGTCTTTGCTAAAATAGCATTTAAGTACTATGAATTCCAAAAGGCATCGGATATATGAAGCAGCAAAAGCAACGGGGGAGCATTGTTGTACAGCCAACAGCTGAGCACTCCATTCATAGTTATGGGAGAGGACACGGAGCCAGTAGCGAAGGGGGCTGATGGTTTCATCTTCAAAGAGAATAGCAGCTCCCATACCGGTTTGGTGACTATGGACAAAATCTGGCAGTTCAATGCTGACACAAACCTGATGGCGACAACAACTTGGCGGCTCAAACAAGTCTGCTATTCATTCTCCTTGTTCAAGCTACTGAGGTGTCGGTTTGCAGGCTACACGGTTGCTCAAGTTGGTTTTCAGCAAGTCCGCGACTTCTTCTTGCATGTGTTGCTTAAGGACAAGGATCATGAAAGGTTGCATGGCATCATAACATATGAGTTTTCTCTTCTACATGATTATTACTATTCATCCCTCCCAATCCACTACTCAAATTTCTGGTCGCCCATAGTAAACATCAGTATTTCACTCTCACGGGATAGGGCCTTTTAATCACGGAAAGACTATCCCGCGTGTAAATCACGGGAAAGCCATGACGGGAATGCAGGGGCCGGGAAATCTCCCTTTCCCGTGATCTTACAGGACATTCACGGGATAGGATATCTCGTGATCCTCCTTACCTCACGGGATATGGTTAACGGGGCCTGTTGGAGGAAACGGGCGTTTTGGCCTGATATCCCGTGAGCGTAACGGCCGAGCTCACGGGATATCGGGGCCCTTTCCCGTGAGCCCATGCAACGCTCACGGGAAAGGTTTGGCCTCTTTCCCGTGAGCTGCCACCTCTCACGGGAAAGGTTTGGCATCTTTCCCGTGAGCTACTGACGGGAAATAGGTTTTTTTTTTTTTTTTTTTTTGTTCCAGCACATTATTGACACATATAAATATATATATACATACACAGATTGCATAATATCCATAATACCACATATATAGCTCGATAAATCCATAATATCCAACAAAGTCACAAGTTCAACCACAAGTTCACAAACTCACAAACACCACAAGTTCAAGTGCACAAGTTTCACAAGTTTTGAACCCAAATCATGACAAATTTATTTAACCACGGCCTCCAATCTTCCAGCCTCGCGTTCCCAAAGGGTCCCGTTGAGATTGGCTCGGAGTTGGGTTCGATGCATGAGATTGATCCCGCACGTAGGCAAAAATAAATAGTTAGAAATTTGTGAGACAAAATTGAAGGTAGATTCTATTCACTTGAAAAAAAGAAGATAAATAGTTAGAAATTTCGCAAAGACTCCCCGCACCTGAGGGGTTTCCAACCTGCAAGAAAACATCGGCTCGATGGCCGACAACCACATGTCCACGTGCACATCTCATGGTGCATTCAAAACTCCGTCATCATATCCATTCATATTCATATATGCATATTTCGAAAGTTACGGAGACAAACTCACGGGAGAGGGTCCATGCGGTGGAGGGTAGATTGACGGGTGATCAGAGATCGGGCGGTGGGACGAAGACGGGCGGTGGTGGAGGGAAGGCGATCTCCGGTGGCAGCTGCACACCAACCTGGCCACCAACTAGCCGGAGGGTACCCTAGGAGAGCTTCCATGCTCTTCCGGTGCCGGCCGGCTCTCTCTCGCCTCCGCCCCGAGCCCTTGCCCGCTCCCTCTCCTTAGCCTCCTCCCGCCGCTTCCTCTCTTCCTCTATCTCGGGCCTATTTGAACACAAAGTTAGAACACGGTGAAAGAGTATGAAACGATAAATGCATCTTAAATAAAAATAAATAAACCTCAAGTCTAGAGACCATAGCCCGGTAAGTGGATGGCCGCCGCGTATCACCGGGCCCCACGGCGTGCTTCGGAGCTCGATAGCTTCTTTGTGTTGTTTGGGTTGATAACGCTATCATCCAAATAGTACCGCCTGTGCTTCTTGCCTCCTCCTCCGATCATGGCGATGTCCCCTCGATGTTGTGGCCGCGGGATCGAAGCTATCTCCATACCGCTCCCTCGCCACTTCGGTGTACCCTCTCGATCTTCTTCGTAGGCGGTCGGGTTGGTGTAGGCTTCGGGCCCACCCTCGGGGTTGAAGACGACCGTGGGATCTTTATACTTGCCTGTGTGGGAGCAAGCAAAGGCCTCGAGCGTGCTGATTGGCACGCCATGTGTCTCCTCCTGTGTGACAAAAAGAAAAGTAGCTAGAATGCTTAGAAAGTATTGAGTTGCACATCAGAAAATAAGAATTGGATAACACTTACATATCTAACTTGCTAGGCCGCGAGATTAAGGTTCCCTTGATGGTGTGGTACGCCTGGCATCATGGCACGCCGTTCCCGGTAGTCGTTGTGGACGTCCTGATAATTTGTATCGACCCACCTCTCCACCTGAAGCTCCCAGCAACGCCTATGCGACAAGCACCACTGCGGAATCACCTACAGGACACCAAGTATAACACATGTTATACAAATCACATTAAGCATAATTAAACTTAGTATGACCTGTCAATATTTACCTCCATGTATTGTTCTTTGGTCAGATTCAGCGTTTTCCATTCCTCCTTATCGAGCCTCCTTTTTTCGTATGTCGCGTACCACGTCCTGACGGCCTGGCCGCGTGCCTCGTACCACATGTCTGACACAAGCTTGAAACAGGCGTTTAGAGCCACTTCATCCCCCCTGGCCTCCAATCCCTCCTCGCACTTGAAGTATTTCTACACATAGAAGCAATGTGATAAGTCATTATTTCTAACATTAGAATTTGAAGCGATGTATTTGTACACTACAGTGCGACATAGACTTACCCAAAACTCTTTGATCACACGCACTGCCTTGTTACTATATTTCATGCCATCGTCATCATAGTTGTCCTGAAATTCCACGTACTGGTGGAACGACGTGACAGGATGCTCTTCTCCGTCAATTTTAATAAGGCCAGGGTAGTGCTTCTTGACCAGAATACCAAGAATGCCATTGGGAAGGCGTCCTTTAACCGAGTTCGCGATGACAACAAAAGACCTGCCCAAATGATCAAGAATAATGATTAGTTCCTATTACGATTTTGAAACCTGAAAAATAAGGAAGTAGTGCTAAAATGCAAAGTAAATTACCTTTGTACTCGGCCTTATGATCGGTTTACGGGCCTCGATAGGTAGTCGATCCGGAGTCCGGAGGGGCCTCGCAAGTAGACACGCCTCCGAGCGGGAAGAGGAACCCCCCTCCCGTGCTTTGGCTAGTCCCTCCGCGTGCTGCGACGCCGGCCGGGGTCCGCGTCTTCCGCGACGCCGAGGGTCCACGTCCTCCGCCTCCGCCTCCGCCTCCGCCTCCGCCTCCTCCTCCTCCTCCTCCTCCTCCCCTCCCGCACCACCGGTGGTGGTGACGGTGGCTCGGGCTGCACGCCGCCCGCCTCCGCCCCTACCCCGTGGCTCGACGCCTCCCCTTGCTCTTGCCCTTGCCCTAGCGAGGCAACACTTTTGAATTTTCTCGCTGATTTTCTTCAAGACATTCGCTCGAGGCATCTTTTGAATGACCTGCATAGTTATGAATAGATGAAAAATCAATTAGATGTACATAATTAGTAAAAATGCAAAATTAAATAGAACATAATTATGAAGAGATGCATAGTATTACATGTATTAGAAATAATCCTCATCCCCGTCACGATTTTTCGCACCGCCGGATCATAATCCTCATGATCACTATCATCCATGTCTATGTCTTCCAACATATGAAGATTGGCGGGATCCATGGGAGGAGGAACGACGTCAACACCGCATTTGTCCTTAAGTAATTTCTCAAATGTAAAGTCCTTTGCATCTCGAACCTCCCTCGTCCTCCTCATCACCAACAACACTTTCATTGTCTACTTCCATTTCGTTGGGCCGGTTATTTCTATCACAAATTTACCTTGTAGCCCTTCTTCTTGGAAGAACTCTCCCTCATATGTGTTTGCATTAAAATGGTAATCGTCCCTGTTTGGGGATGGGTAGTCTACCGTGTGGCAATACCGTCCGCACAACATCCCAACCCTTTAGCCGCCTGTCGCCCGGCAACACCATGGGAGATAATAAACTTGTGTGGCATGTTGAGCCACAATGTAGACATCATCTCCGCCATCTCGGGAATCTTGTCGAATCTGAACAATCCCAAGTTGTTCGAGGTCCGAATTTGTTAATTCAGGATCAAACCAATGGCACTTAAACACGACAGGGAGCAACCCGTTTAGAGCCGGGGAAATGGAGTTCGTATATTTCTTCAATTCTTCCATAATAACCTTTAGTGCTAGTTCCATCATCACCTTTAGTGAAAACTCCAGTATTTGTGGTTTTTCGGTTTGGTCGATTCTGCTCATAGCTCGTTGTGTGGTAGCGATATCCATTCACGTCATAACCGGTAAATGACCTAACCCTCGGTCTCAAAGCCATTGGCAACCCGTATGAGCTCGGGATGCATACCCGGATCGGTCGGTGCACGCAAGCTCAAGCGGATATATGAAATGAGACAGTTCGTTAGCATATCAAACGAGACGTTATTGAACATGAATTGACAAGACTGCGTTTGAACCAACAAATGAAATCGGGTTTTCCATCGCCAAAGACCCCGTCTAAGCAGGTGTCCAATTCATGTGCTTCAGGGCGGCGTTGACGCCTTAATTGCCTTTGAAATTTCCTATACCAACGAGAGACAAAAGGGTTGGATGTAGAATATTAAGTAGTAGAAGACAAGTCCTGGCCGGGCTTAGAGTTGTGACTTCTTGTATGTAAGGAAGCACTTAGTCTAGGTTGAAAAGTATATAATTCATTATACCGATCCACTCTACGAATTTGTCAAGGTCTTTATTTTTGAACCACTTGCACGTCCTAGTTCTCCTTGGAAAAGGCCGAGGGTTGATTCATTTTGATCAAAGATTGTAACGAGGGGGTGGATAATGCGAGCTAGGAAGGTTGTCACCATAGTATTTTGATGTGAAGTCGACACCTCCCCGCCGAACCTTTGCTTCGCGATGGAAGCCTCAATCTTACACTTATTTTTACAGTCGGACCGAACATGCTTCAGAACTCTCTCAATAGCATAGCACCAACGAAACTGTGCAGGGCCACCCACCCTTGCCTCATATGGAAGGTGCAAAATCAAATGCACCATCGGAACGAAGAAGCCTGGCGGAAATATCTTCTCCAACTTACAGACCAACACAGGTGCCAATTTTTCCATTTCTTCTAGTGTGGTCCGAGATAACTCTTTAGCACAAAGCTGCCAAAAGAAATTGCTCAACTCTGCCATCACATGCCAGACATGATCGGGGACATAGCCTCGAAGCATCACTGGAAGAAGCCGCTCCATCCATATGTGGTAGTCATGACTCTTGAGCCCAAGGATTCGCATAGTGGATAAGTTCACTCCCCTCCTCAGATTTGCTGCATACCCATCAGGGAACATTAATTTCTGAAACCATTGCAGTACTTCCCTCCTTTGGGGCCTGCTCAAACACGTAATCGGCCTTAGGTTTTTTCTATCTCTTACCATTGCTAGGAGGCTTCATTTCTTGCCCGATTACGTCACACAACTCTGCCAGATCAATTCTAGCCTTAACGTTGTCCTTTGACTTGGCCGTTTCCATGAATGTTCCAAGAAAATACTCGGCGATGTTCTTTTCAGTATGCATTAAATCAAGGTTATGTGGAAGAAGAAGGTCATCATAATAGGGGAGCCTCTCTAATCCTGACTTGTGAGTCCATGCATGATCCTCGCCATAACCCACAAAGACACCATTTTCATCAGCCACAAGAGTCTCCACTTGAGCACGCACCCTCGGCGGATGTCATCATCTCCTGGTTTTGGGTCCGTAACTTGGAGACCTTTTCGTAAAGTTCTTCTTGTCTAGCCTTTGAATGCATGGTCGAGGGAGGAACTGTCGATGCTTGTCGAACGCGTAATACTTGCCACCCTTCTTCAACCCGATGAACCTCACAAACCGCCTTGCATACCGGGCAAGGGAACTTGCCGCGTGCACACACCACCCCGCACGAATATCTCATACGCCAAGAAATCATGCAGGGAGTAGTGGTACCACACGCACATCCCGAAATTTCTCTTCAAAGCTCTGGTCGTACGTCCAAAACCCTTCATTCCAAGCTTTGATCAATTCATCAATCACGGGTTCTAAGAACACACCCATTTTATTTCCCGGTGGCCGGGAATTATCAAAGACAAAAAAAAAAAAAGAATGTTCTTCTGTTGAAAGTAGACGCCTTCGAGCGAGATTCAGGGGATAACGAATACAGGCCAACAAGTGTATGGGGCAGCCATCATTCCATAAGGATTGAACCCATTCGTTGCCGCAACACGCACATTATGAGCCTCCGTAGCTTTGTCGATGAATATTGTTGAAATGGGTCCATGCTTCGCATCGGATGGGTGTACCATCCTATCCGGATGGTAGCGACGCCCATCTTTATGCCATGTCATCTGCTTCGCGAGACTCCTCGGTCATGTACATCCGTTGTAACCTCGGTCCGAAGGGAAGGTACCGTAGGATTTTCACGGGGACCTTAAGCGCCTCTTCTCACCGTCTTCACCGTAGTCTACCTCTATGAACCTTGAGGATTTTACACTTTGGACGGTGTGTATCATCTTTGTACTCTTTCCTAAATAAGACGCACCCCGTTCTCAAAAGCATGTATCTGCTCGTATGGCATCTTGAGTACCTTGAGGAGTTTCTCCGACTCGTACATGTTCTTTGGCAAAGACGTGACCTCGCGGAAGCAAGCCGCCAAAAATCGTCAACATGTCGGTGAAGCCGCCTCGACTCATATTGCATCGGGCCTTCAAGTCCATAAGACGTGAAATGGCGTCTAGTTTGGAGACCTCACAATAGTCGTGAAGGGGTTTCTGTGCCGCCTCCAACATGGTATAATAGGCCTTTGCGGTTTCTTCCGCTCCTCCTCCCCCTCATCCCTAAGTCCTTGCTCAAAGTTTCCGGCATGAAAGTCATCCGTCATGTCTCCTATCCCTAAGATCGAAGCAAGATCATCGATGCGTTGCCCTCACGACCTCGTCTCTCATACGCCGCCACCATGGAAGATCCACCGCTTATAGTTTTCCGTCCATCCATACATGGGAAGATGTTTAGACATGTCCTCCTTACTTTGCCTTTTTTATTCTCACATCTTTTGCATGGACACCAAACCTTACTCGCACCTCGAGCATTCTGAAAAGCTTTATCCACGAAAGCACTGCTCTTCCTAATCCATTCACGGTCATAATCTCCAAAACTCCTCCACCATTGTATATCCAGCACGGCCATCCATTCTATATCATATGCGCGAGAATATAAGAATGCAAAGGCATCTACACAAGGATCCTACCATCTAGTAGGTGAAGATAGGTCCTAATCCCACCCGAGAATGCGTAGATGAGTCGGTTCCCATGCCCCCACTCCCTATCCGAGGGAGCGAAGAATTTCTCAAAGATTCTTTGTTCTCCAAATACACGTCCTCCCCGAGAGGGGAGCCGTGTATTCAAGAACAACAGGAGATGTCTTTGCAAAAACTCAATCGACAGAGTGGAGCATGGAACCAACCTCATCTACGCATCCTCTGCTGTCCAAAACGTAGACAATTCGAAACAGATGGATTTGTTATAGGTAGGCAGGGATCTCGCATACTTCCAACCGTATCTCTTTCGAACGGAGACGCCTAACCGGCTGCGATCTGGCTACGACCATGACACCTAGAAGGGGGTGATACCTAGGGTCGCGGTGGAGTCGGGGCTACCCGGCGAGGAAGAAGATCGGGGCCGCTAAGGGACTCCGGCCGGCTCGAGCAAGGCACTCAACTCCGCTCCGGAGGGCTCCTCTCTGCATAAAAAGAAACACACGGGATCGCCTTGAAAATTTTCGACAGACCCTCCCCCGCACCTGGGAGGTTTCCAATACACGCAAACAAAGCACACGCACGATGGCCGACAATCACATCCAGGCACGATGGTCGACAATAACATTCGGGGCACGATGGCCACAACCCGTGAAGGTGAAGACGACGACGACGGACGGACCGGACGACCTCACCTCCGGCCACCGGGCGGCAAACGGCGGCAGGCGTGTGCCGGCGTCGAGAGCCGGGCGTTGAGGCACGCCGGGCGCCGAGGACCTCTCTTCCCCCCTCCTCGTTCTCCTTCCTTCCTCCTCCTTCTTCCTTCCCCTCCCTCCCTTCTCCTTCCTTCCTCCCTTCTTCTTCCTCCCTTCCCCTCCCTCCCCCTTCTTCTTCCTCCTCCTCCTCCCTTCTTCTTCCTCCCTCATCCCCTCCCTTCTTCTTCCCTCCCTTCTCCTCCTCCCTCCTACTCCACCGGCGGGCCTTCTCCCCTCCCTCCTTCTCCTTCTCCCCTGGTGGTGAGTGGGCGCCGCGGCGGCGGACGGCGAGGCCGGGGCGGGGGCCCCGTGCGCCCGCGGTGGGGGGGACGGGGTCGCGCAGCCGGATGGCGGCGGCGAGGCGCTGTCCGCGGGCCCGGCGACGGCAGGAGGGAGGGGGCGGCGCGGCGCCGGGCGTCGCGGGCGGCGGGCTCGCGGCGGGGCGGCGGGGGGCAGCGTCTTGCGGCGTCTCGCGGCCGGCGTCAGCGTCGGCGGCGTCGGCGGCGCCGTGTCGAGTGCGTGTGTGTGTGTGTTGAGTGAGTGTGTGAGTGTTAGGTCAAGGCTCGAGGTTGACTCAATTTTTTAAAAAAAAAACTTTTCCCGATGGATCCGGGGGATCACGGGAAAGAGTCCTCCTTTCCCGTGATCCCCCCAGATCCATCACGGGAAAGAGTAAAAAAAAAAACACTGCAAACTCTGCAAGCTCCCTGTGAGGCGGGTCCCACTTCCTCTTTCCCGTGAGCACGGGATAAGCTCACGGGATATCCCTCCTTTCCCTGATCCCCGCATCCATCACGGAAAGAGTAATTTTAAATTAAATTTATTACCCCCTCTTTCTTTTTTGTAACATATATCTTTTCAAACTTTGATCAAGATTACTTCAAAAAATACCTTATAACATACACTCACCCATACATAATTGATCCTTGCGCGAAAAAATGGCCATTATTTCATGTGGTTCTATCTCCTTTTTTCAAAATTGTATTTACTTAACTACAACAAAAAAATTATAATAATTACCAATATAATCCAAAAAAATTCTCGAAAATAGACATGACACAATATTCGAGATCTGTTGCATATAGAAAAAGTTTCGTAGCCGCTCACCACAACTTGACCGCCACATCCGGATAAAATCACACCGGATCATTCTCAACAAACATGAAACTTCTACGTAGATGTTGGAGCTTGTGAACATCGTACATGCCAACTTGTGCGAAAACGTTCCCAATTTTTATCATAGCCTCGCATAAGATATCATGACATATTATCAAATTTCATGATTTTTTGCACATCGGTTTATTTTTCTGGAATTTTTAAACCACTCGAACAGGATTAACGTTCTTGATTTCGTATTAAGATGTTCCTGATTTCGTTATTTTTTTTATGCAAGGTCTTACATTGTGTTGAGTATGAGAAATATAAATTTTTCTACTATTTTTTCAAAAAAATTGAAGCACTTGTAGTTCAAATTTGGCCTTATTTCATAAATTCCCATAAAAGAGAATAATTACCTAAATATATCAAATAAAGTCAATAATTCACCAAACTTTAATATTGAGTGCAATATGATGTGCAACAAGTGTAGAAAAAGTTTGGAGGTGAAAATCCAAAAAAAAAAAAATCCCGTGAGCGTCTTTCCCGTGCGCCAGGATAGACCACTCACGGGAAAGGGGGGGCCTTGCCGAGGGCCCACCGTTTGGCCCACGGAAAGCCTGCTCACGGGAACGAGTTTCCCGTGAGCTAGACGGAGTTCTCACGGGAAAGGGGCACGGAGGGGACGGAGCGGGGCTGGGGCTCACGGCGGTTACCTTTCCCGTGAGCCCCGTTCTCACGGGAAAGGAGGTGGCGATTTCCCTCGTGAGCTGCCCATCACGGGAAATTAGATATCCCGTGGGTGTTGTCTTTCCCGTGATGTTTCCTCCTCGAGCTCATGGGATATTTTGTGATTTCCCGTGATTTGTTCCTCTTGGATCACGGGAAACAGTTTTTACTCACGGGATTTTGCCGGATTCCGGTAGTGATTGACTATAAGCTACTGTGTGTTGCTAGCTGGAATGGGCATGGGTCACTTCATTTTAGACAAACTTTCCAGGGGACAACAAGATCCATTTCAGGTTTACTGCCATCTAGGTTGCAGACGTCGTCGTAATAAAGGCCAGTTTGATTTTGATTACAAGGAGGCGAATTTTGGAAATTTTTTGTATGACGTCGTCCCTGTAGCTATACTCCTTGTATTAGTTGTTCTTGATGAGGCAAGCCAGATTGCTTCCTACATCTTCTCTAACTGGACCAAAGTAGCCCTCTTCGGTGGCTATGTAGTGAATAACCATGATGCTTGGCAGCGATCTCCTATCTTGCAAAGATGGATTGGGCGTGTCCTGCGATGCCGGTGCAACAAACTGATGACAAACTGGGATGACCAAATGTACCAATGCTCAGTTCTAGTGTTGCATCCAAGAAGAATTGATCCAGTAAATTCCCTTGTCATGCATCTCCTCCGCTTGCCCGACCGAAAAAAAAAGAATGTCAAGGTTCCAGGAGTGCTCAAGGATAGGATTTTCAATGCACTCACAAGAAACTATGGGCTCCTGATTGATCCCAAGACGGTCCTCCACCGCTTAGATGACTATGTTATTGGCAGCAGGAGGTTCCTCTGGGCATGTGAGAGCGTAGGTATCTCTGATCTCCTGCTCACATGGCACATCGCCACAAGCATCGTTGAGATGAGGCAGGCGCAGGGGCAAGGGCGACAGCACCCACAAATTTTTTCTGACGACATGATTGTTGCCACGCACTTGTCAAGGTACTGTGCCTACTTTTTTTTCGAAATGCATGGCAAGTTTTATTGAATTTTCAAGATTGTTAGTTACATCAAGGTATGTGATACAGGTACTGTGCCTACTTGGTGGCGTATGTGCCGCAGCTGTTTCCCGACGACGACGAATGGTGCAAGAGCTTGTACAAGGCCGTGAAGAAAGACTCCACGCGGGCGCTTCATGATGGTGTAGCAGCGCCGTCGACGACAGAGGAGGCGTACAACAGGCTTCTTGTGACCTTGGCAGAAAACGTAAAGCATGAGGTGCTGAAGAATGGCGTGAGGCTTGGCAAGCAGTTGGTGGAGCTCCAACAAGTGGGGGAGGAAGAGACATGGAGGTTCCTCGCAGGATTTTGGTCAGGTATGATCCTGTACATTGCTCCATCGAACAACCACAAGGAGCACGCGAGGCAATTGCCCACAGCGAGTTCATAACACTGGTCTGGGCACTGCTGATGAACGTCGGGATTGACAGCAGGCCTAGCAGCACAGAGGCCGCTCCGACTACTGTTGACGATGTTTGATTTGATCATGTATTGGATTCAATTATCTCGTTGTTACTTTATTTGGGTATACTCATAATTGTATTGTTAACTTTTATTTTTTGTGTTTGTGGCTTGTGTTGCTATATTTGAGGACTGATGACATGATACCATGTATTATATTATATCTTCCAAATGTTTGCTGGTTTGATGATCTTGGTAGTGTTCATTCTGTGTTATTAGTATTATTTTCTCCAAGACTAATTAAGTTAACCGCCACTTTTTAGTTGCTATTAGTATTTGATTTTTTTTACAATGATCGCGGAATGACGTGAAAAAAAATAGGGCGTGCTTTGCCACTGCTCTAATCTGCAGATAGCTTATATGTTAAGTTTTTTATTGTGTTAGAAAGTACAAAGTGCAATATTTCCTTCTTTTTTTGCCTTCTCCTTTGTGTCCCATTCTTACCTTCATGGCGGGGTCACGTTTACTTTATCTTTGTTTCAAATTTTATTATAGGTTTGACAAGAAGCTTTTTGTCTTTGTGGATAAATATATAATAAAAGGTTCTTTATTGCTTGCTTTGTTTTATTCTAACAAACCTATATGAAACTGCCTGCTAAAGAGAAAATAGATTCGATTGTCTCTCAGCATATATTGAATTTTGAAGGAAAAAAAGAAGAATTTCCTTCTTTTTATCTATTATAATAAAAAAGAGTATAGTTAAAATGTTTTTTTGTGTAGACACGTTTTTTATTAAGAGAGAAAGAATACAATTAAAATATTAGGGCAAATATAATTTTTATGCGCCATGCTTTCTAATTTAGCCAACAAAAAGACAAACGAGCAACCAACTAATAAATAAATAAATAAATAAATAAACGAGCAACCAACCAAATAAACTTTCCATGGCAGATAAATTCCAACCAAGACTGCAGTCAAGTCTATTGTCGGATTCTTGACAGGTGCAGACCTGGAACAGGCGCAGCAAGGTGAGCTCAAAATAAATTCGGATGGTGCATGTGCCAGAGCCAAAGCTGCTGCTGCGCAGTTGGGGTTCAGTATTTAGTATCGGCTTTGGGTGATGAGCATAGACTATCGGCTTTGGGTGGGGTTATAACTGAGCTTCAGCTCTTGCTGATGTCGGATTTCGTGGAGGCTAGAGTACAGCCATGTCCTGGATTATGCAATAAAGTTGCAGATGCTTTAGCGGCATTTGGGTGTAAATGTCCTCGTGAGACCAGTGATTTGGCTAAGTCTAATGAGTAATGAAGTTCCCGATTTCAAAAAATAAAAGAAGCACATAAATCACTGGTCACCAGCACCAAGTAGAACACCAAGACCAAACACCACATCTTCCCGACAGGATCTACCAAAGCTAGCCAACTCATGTGCTACTCTGTTACAAATGCGTGGAGTAGAAGAAACTTAGGCATCTAAAAACTCTTCTGCAAACACAACTCTTTAAGCTCATGCACAAGACCTCCCATCGAGGGATAGCCTGAACTCTGCACTCTTCATCGCTTGTGTGATTGTCATGGCATCTGTTTCGAGAATGATCTTGTGGATACAGGAAGATTGAGTGGACTTGACACAAATGATACATGCCACCAATTTAGTTTGCCAAACTTCCTGTGCATGTGCCATGTTCCCCACCGCTGCCTGGATAACATCTTCTTCTTCATCTCTTATAACATAGCCCCAGCTTCTTTGAGAATTTTCTTTACTGAGCCCCCATCGACATCGACTTTCAGTCTACCATTCATTGGACGGCCCCACTTTGGTCGATTCTGAACCCTGCTGCATTGGGCATTTGGGTTGCCCCTGCTATTTTGATTCTACCACCTGCCATATGGTAAGCCAAGCAAGTTCTTAATGATCTCACCGAGCGTCTCCTTCTCGCACGTTATTTCTTTCCCACCACCAATTATATATTCATCATTTCTCATCATAATACCAACAAGTGCTCTCTTCTCTGAATTCACAAGTAGGATGTGTTACATGCACTGTTTAAAATCCGCAACATGCTCAACTGTTGTCTGATATCTTGCAAGCCCAGCTCCTGCCAAACCTTCTTCAACCATTTGCACTTGAAAAGAGGTGAGCTCCATCTTCATCGAGTCTTCGACAGACTACACATATCCAACACTCTCCTCTTGAGATTGTTTTTGAAAGCCATCGAATTATCCTGGTAGTTAGGGTTGTAGTGTTTGTTAACGATGGTCCCTCTCCACCACCAATAATCGTTCGTGCATTCGTTTAAAACTTACCTCCACTCCTCTTAATGAAAAACAGGCATAACGCCCGATCACAAAAAAAACAGAGCCAGTGAATTATTAGCAAACCTCCAGAATAAATGTTTGACTCTGTTGGGCTATTTCGGGTTCGGGTAACGGGTAGCGGGTAATATACTCAGAGTGACCGGTGGCAATGGCTATCCATCACGGCTGCAGTGGCTGGATCCGTTGCGTTGTGCTCGGAGGAGAGGGAGGCCTGGGCCCGTGCACCACCATGGCCACCACGCCACCAACAACCTCACTACTCGAGTCATGTCGCCACTACTAGGTCCAAGCTTCGCTCGACGAGGACTCGCTAGCTGTCGTCCGGTCTGAGCTCCCACTCGGCGGGGCCTATGCGTCACACCCTGCCCACCGCGCCCTTGCCGCCGGGCCCCATCCGCCCCGCCCTCGTGCGACTCCAGTGGATGAGGTGGGCGCCCGCTTGTTGTGGCCTCACCACCGGGGCCCCGTCCGCTAGAGTGGAGGGAGAACAGAGAAGTGGTGCAGCATACACGCAACACAAAAGAGGGAACACAACCTTTGTACCTGATGAGAGAGAGGGTGGGCAACGTGAGAGGGGAACAAGAAATGTGTTTGAACAAACACAAAAGAATTGGATGGTTGAGATGGATTCACTTAGACTTTCAGATCAGACCGTCCAGTGCTCCACGTCATTGATCTGGCCTTTGGATCGCACTACCACGCGGGTGCTGAGGCGTGTGGGCATGTGGGTGCATTTTTCCATGGCAACGATTTGTGTTGCCCGTTCTGTGTCAACCAAGCTTGTGACCACTAGAAACACACCACGTTATAGCGGTTTTTCAAATCCGGCTACTGTCGCCCATTGTTTTTCAATACCAGGCACAAAGATCGAGGGGGACGATGCAACACCTGTCAGCCAGAGAGGCAAAATTTGTTGGTTGGGTTGATTTATGGAGGACACATGATGAATGAACACCTCAATTAATGTATTAACTGTGGTGGTTACATTTAGTCAGCATTAACCATTGTGGGTTTTTAAGTTGCCAGCCATGGTTAAGCGATTAACCGTGGTGGTTATCTGCCGTGCTTTCCAGCCACGACCAGCCTCATTAACCATGGTAGTTTGCGTAAATAACCGCTACAGTTAAGATTTCCTAAACGCCTTGCAAAAGTAATCTTGTAGTAGTGACCCCTATAACTTGAGTTAATGAATGGTTAAAGGCAACATGGCAATTTCAGAAAAATTATGCTAGCTGATTGGCAAATGATGACGGAAAGAGGTAGTGTTGATGGCATTGGCATCAAGAGAACAAAAAAAAACTACAAGGATGGTACAAATGTGTTATTGGAAATTTTTGGGGGCTATAGAAAATTTTGACAAATTTCAGGGGGCATATGTAACAAATTCTCTCTATTTTATAAATAGGGCCCCCGACCGACTAGGGTTTCTAGTGCACTCCAAGTCTACTCGGTCCACACACCCCTTCCTCCTTTGCATCACCGCCGCCGCCCCCCGCCGCCCCACGCTGCCCCCACTCCCCACCTCGCCCTCGACCATGGTCAATCCTAATCCAAGCATGCTCCTTCAGATCTAACACGAGCACCCCCACTTCCACCACTACGTGGGCTCCGATGGCGCCTCGTCGGCCTCCGCCCGCTTCCCCATGTGAAATTCGACGGATCTCAATGCACCGCAACCCCACCCAAATGCCATCCCCGAACAAACTGCCTCACCGTCATCTCTTGTACCACCGATGCTCGTCCGGTGACCCCTTCTAAGCCTAGAAACCATGGACTTGTCCCCTTCCCCTCACCCTAGCGCGGTGAACTCCTTTATCTCCAACGGCAACAAGTGAGCTCTTCATCCTTTTCTTTAATTTTTTTTTTTTTATCGTCTCAAATGCCTAAATCGTACCACAATAATAAGTGTTTACCTTATAAACCTCGTATGGGCACCTTGTAGCCACTATCATGCAGATTTGTTTATGGAAAAGTTATATATTTACTACCAATCTATCTATCTGTAGTTCATATATAGCCACTACACCAATAGATTCCTCTAAATCTAGATCACACCAGCACCGCGAGGAGTCTTCACCTCGCAATTTCAACTCTTGGACCACACCCAGTAAACTTCCATAAGAAAGTTATTTCAATGCCATGAGAATCTTTAACTCATCCCTTACATGACGTTGATTGTCCCTTAATTTCCGTCATTGCTAATTTGTACTAAGCATCACACTTGTGATGTTGTGGCAACTCTAGTGCCCCGCCGACAATAAAAGCAGCAATATGTTCCTCACACTTGTGCCGTTATGGGCCTGGCAGCTCTAGTACCTGTTGATAAACAGTAATTTGTTCCTTTGTCTGTTTGATTCACCTTTTAGACAGTAGATACACATTGTTCTTTTAGGTCCCACGCCTGGAATCTCAGATTATCTGTGACTTATTATGAATTATGAAAGTTAGGTAGAGATCTGCCTGTGAGAATTCCTCCCTGGGAGCGGTGGTCATCCCCAGCCCCACCCCTAAGAAGTCTAGTCAAGACATTTCTATCTCTATATGAAAACACATGCGCAGAAATTAGGACATGGATAACCAAACTTAGGATATGTATATATTTAACTATCTCTCCTTTGTACATGAATTCAACATGTACAAAGGTATGGAATCAATATGTAACATCAGCACATGACCAAAATGCTAATTTGATATAGAAATGCCAGAAGAGAGAGAGTTTAATGCATATTCAAGAGAGAGAGAGTTTTTTTTTTTTTTTTTTTTTTTGCGAAACAGAGAGAGAGAGAGTGAATGCTTATATGCATAAATAAATAGGTCAGACTCCTCATGTTACATCTGAAGGCAAAAGCGAGCATATATACATGACTGGGATTTCTACTAAATACCAAAAATGCTGAATTTGGCACAATGCTTGCACATGACTAGCTTCTAAACAATACCCTCCTGTTTGTACCAAAGAAATTTTTTTTACGAGATGTCAAAGGGCTTATACGACAAAAGGGTACATATGTCATCCAGTACAATATTCCAATGATTAACATATGGTAAATCACAATATACACCTCAAATAATACTTCTCAGTTAAAACCAAAAAAAAAACTCATCTAATAAATTACAATATGTTCCAGGAAAAAAAGGCATCAAATGTCAAAACACAGCATGCAAGTAACTAATCAAATTTGGGAATGAAAAGTAGCTAACACATGATAGAAATTAGACCCAGTCATTGCTTATTACTCATCAAGCACTTCACCAGTTTAAAAATATAACACTTAGCCTTGACAAACTACAATATTCTTGGAACTGAACCAGGGAACTGAGATGCCAAATGTCAAACAAGGCAAGCAAATGGCTATTCAGGTTTCTGTAAAACAGTACAGCCTAACAAGCAACCCACTCTTCAAGCCTTACAAAGGGGTCAGTTGCTGACAAATCATGTGCTAACACATTATTCATGTGGTGATGTAGCACTATGTACCTGAACCCGAAGACATGATGAATAAAATCAAACTGTGCAATCCTAGAGGCCTTATTTTTCGTCTGGAGAAGTTCGTGCTGCTTATCAATCCATTCACTGGTAGTGCGCACTCCACAGTAATCTTTCTCAGAATGCTTTGGCCCACAATATATCTGAAAAACCATCGACTCCAGCAACCTTGCATTAAGTATGAAGAACTTGGCAAAGTTGACATGTGGTTTGTTGCCTCTGTAGTCTATCAATACAATTTTCTTCAGTGAAATGTCAATGGTCTTGAGAAGATCCCGGTATTTACGAGACCACAGATTTGACTCCCCTGCCATTGTTGTCCGGCAAAAGTAAAAGTGACGTAAAAACCTAGCGTAAGAAAGTGTATCGATGCGATTGTAAATGACAAAAGAATTATTAATAGAATGCAGATGGGAGTATATAGGTTCAGTCACCTTGATGTACAAAGTCTCCAAGCAAGTAAAGCATCTCAAGATGTCAATAACTGCATCCAAACTAAGATGGTTTTGTGTTAAAGCTAAAATCTTCACAGTAGGCCGCACACAAATCATTGAGCTAACAAGGCGTGATCCCTAGGATAAGCACAAAAAGTAAGATCAAGATCGATCAAAGAAATTTGATTCATGAAACTCAAAGTGACAAGATACGGATATACCTCGAAAAATTGTGGACTCAAGCTCGAGCACAGGGTTCTCTACAGAGAGTTGCCCCAAAACAAGCAACGTTGGTGCTGAGATTACTTTGACGACCATTTCCATATTACATTTCAAATGTGGAAAAAGTAGAAATCTTTCTAAAGAAGGGGCATCCTCCACTATGATGCTGTTCACACGCGGGCCGCCGCATCTCGGACTCATCACCACACAAATGCTTCTAACCGTAGGAGAAGCGATTCGGACTCGAGGACGTCAATGCCGTAAGATAGCATGAAGCTCAGCAGGTTAGGGCAGCCAGCGAGTAGGGATCGTAGAGAGCTCTCGAGATTGTGACATCCAAAAAAAGGCTGAGCTGCTTGAGAACCGGCAAAAACAAAAGCGGCATCGTCGCATCCATCGGGGAATCCACCGCGTACCGCCGGCTGGCAAAGGTGAAGAGTGGGACGAAGCGGCGCACCGATGCCGCGATGTGGCGGCGAGATGACCCGATATGGAGGGCCGTAGTGGAACGCAAGCTCCCCGGAGGTTGTTGAGGGCGGGGACTGGAGCCAACTTTCTCTAGGATCGCGGTCGAGGCGGAGTTGTCCATCAAGTACAGCTGGGGGACGTGAAGCGACGACCCGTGCCCCGTGCGATGAAAGGATGCTCGAGATCTCACCGAGGAGATGCGCCGTCGTGGGGGAGCGAGCGCCGAGGTCGAGGTTGAGAGGCGAGGTGCGCCATAGGGAGCGCCACCCGGAAGCGAGCACTGCGTGCGGGCGCCGGCCCTGGGTGGGAGGAGGGAGACGATGTCGCCGAGGATGCCGTCGTGGAGTTGGCTGATCCGATCCTCGGCACCATCTCTTTCTCTTTCTTCCGCTTTCTCGGGGTTCTCCTCCACTTGGCTCGAAGGCCTTCCACATGGCGGAGCGGCGACCGGCGCCGGCGGGCGGCGGGAAAGGGGAATTGAAATGGCCAGCCGCAAACCCTAGTCTCGACAAATAAGACGTGAGCAGTGAGTTTCTTCTCTGCATTTTTTTTACCAATAATATTTTGCAGATAGATCCATAATAAACTCATATTTTTGTTCAAATCCAAAGATCATGGCCATTTGAACATATATACTCCCATAGAAGTAAGTTAGAGGGAGGAAAAAGGAAAATTGAAAAACTTTATTAAGCAACACTAACATTTGGATCTAACTCTACAGTTTTTAGCTTGTGATGAAATGAACTAGCACAGATCGAGTACTTTAATTCTTTGCTGCCAGCCATTCCCAAATAAGTTAGTTCTTTCAAAGATGCCAAGCTCAATCCATTCCCAAATAAGTTAGTTCTTTGAGGGATGCATCACTAGCAATTTCTTTGATGCCATTGCCATGAACCCTAAAAGGATTGAACACAGTGAACAGTAAGTAGTGAAGCAACAGCCTGGCTTGTTAATATTGCAATATCTTTTTTGTTTCCTTCTTTAATTATCTCCTGATTTCTCTTCTGTGTTCTGCTTCTTGTGTCTTGTACTCTACAACGTCCTGTCATTACAACTTCACCATTGAAAAGAAATTAAGCTGAATTCAAACCAGCACACACTTCACTGAAGCCATTCGACCACCGAACAGTTTGAATGTTCGTCCCACATCCCAGACAGCGGCTTCAATCTTCGGAATCTTTAGTCTTCACTGATCAGCCAGTGGCTTCAGCGCACTGTTTCACTTGCGGTTCTCAAGCAGCTCATCCTTTTGGATGTCACAATCCCAGAGAGCTCTCTAACCTGCAGAGCATCATACTATCTTACGACATTTACTGCTCTTGAGTCTGAATCGCTTCTACCGTTAGAAGCATTTGTGTGGTGATGAGTCTGACATGCGGCGGCCTGTGCGAACAGATCATAGTGGAGGATGCCCCTTCTATAGAAAGATTTCTGCTTTTTCCACATTTGAAATGTAATATAAAAAAATGGTCATCAAAGTAATCTCAGCACCAAAGTTGCTTGATTTTGGGAAACTCTCTGTAGGGAACCCCGTGCTCGAGCTGGAGTGCACAATTTTTCAGGTATATATCTGTATCTTTTCACATTGAGTTTCAGAGGAATCAAATTTCTTTGATCGATCATGATCTTACTTATCCTTTGTACGCATTTTGTGCTTATCCTAGCTAGGGATCACGCCTTGTTAGCTCAATGACTGTGTGGCCTACTGTGAAGATTTTAGCTTTAACACAAAACCATCTTAGTTTGGATGCGCTTATTGACATCATGAGATGCTTTACTTGCTTGGAGACCTCTTGGACATCAAGGTGACTGAACCTATATACTCCCATCTGCATTCTATTAATAATTCTTTTGTCATTTACAATCGCATCGATACATTTTCTTATGCTAGGTTTTTAGAGTCACTTTTGCTTTTCCCACGCAACAATGGTAGGGGAGACAAATGTGTTGTCTTATCGGGATCTTCTCAGGACCATTGACATTTCACTGAAGAAAATTGTGTTGATAGACGACAGAGGCAACAAAACACATGTCAACTTTGTCAAGTTCTTCATACTTAATGCAAGGTTGCTGGAGTCGATGGTTTTTTTAGATATATTGTGGGCCAAAGCATTCGGAGAAAGATTACTGTGGAGTGCGCACTACCAGTGAATGGATTGAAAAGCAGCACGAACTTCTCTAGACGAAAAATAAGGCCTCTAGGATTGCACAATTTGATTTTATTTATCATGTCTTCGGGTTCTGGTATAGGGTGCTTCATACCACATGAATAAAGTGGTAGCACATGATTTGTCACCAACTGACCCATTTGTAAGGTTTGAAGAGTGGGTGATTGTTAGACTGTACTGGTTTACAGAATCCTGATTAGCCCCATGTCCTTGCCTTCTTTGATATCTGGCATCTCAGTTCCAAGAATCACTATCGGACTTACCTTCTTTGCCGAGTGCTCGACGTAGTCGGCAAAAACCCTAACCCCGTCGGCAAAGTCGTTGCCGATGGTTACTCCCGGCAAAGGGGTCTCGGGAAAGAAGGCGTCGGCAAAAGACTCTTTGCCGAGAGGCATTTATCGGGCATTCGGCGAAGCCTTTGCCGAGTGCCTGCCTAACGCCGTGCTCTTTGCCGAGTGAGTTGGGTCCCGGCTCTTGGCAAAAGGGCCCTTTGCCGAGACTTCGCCGCTCGGCAAAGATCCTTTGCCGAGTGTGCCTATTTTGCAGATGGTACTCTCGGCAAAGGGCCCCCTTTGCCGAGTGCCCGTTATTATGCTCTCGGCAAAGGGGGAGGAATCCGGCGTAGTGAATATTGTAGTTTGTGACTAAGTGATATATTTTGTTTTAACCACTGAAGTGCTTGATGAGTAATAAGCAATGACTGGGTTTAATTTCTTTTCATGTTTTTGCTACATTTTCCTTCCCAAATGTGATTAGTTACTTGCATGCTGTCTTTTGACATTTTATGCCTTTTCTCTGGAACATATTGTAATTTATCAGATGTGGTTTTTTTTTTTGTTTTAACAAGAGAAGTGTTACTTGTGTGTCTATTGTGATTTGTCATATGTTAATCATTGGAATATTGCACTGGATGGCACATTTACCTTTTGTTGTATAAAGCCTTTGGTATCTATCAAAAAGAAATTTCTTTGGTACGGACGGGAGGGTATTGTTTAGAAGCTAGTTATGTGCAAGCATTGTGTCAACTTCAGCATTTTTGGTATTTACTAGAAATCCCAGTCATGTATGCTCGCTTTGCCTTCAGATGTAACATAAGGAGTCTCACCTATTTATGCATAAGCATTCAACTCTCTCTCTCTCTCTCTTCGCTCTATATCTTTCTATCTCTCTCTCGGCATTTCTATATCAAAAGTTTAATACATATGTCGATTCGACTAGATTGGGCCGGAATTGACACGTGAATTGGGGAATTAGGGGAAGAGGAGGAGGAGAGGGACGGCGTCGGCCCGGCGGTGGTGTGGGCGGCAGCAGGCAAGGCCGGCCGGGTGGAGGCGCCGGCAGCGACGGCGCGGGCGGCGTCTTGGCAGCGCTCGGGCGGCAGCGGCGGCGGCGGGGGAGGGGGGGCGCGCCGGGAGGAGGAGGCAGGGGAAGATTGGGATAAAATTTCTTTATTGCTTGTTGCCCTGAAAAGATTACAAACCTCTTACTTATATAGCCCGGCTAATGGGACTTGTATCTCAAGCAATCTCTCTAAAGGTTTTCTTATAGATTGGAATACCTTTTACAAGCATATCCTATTTATTTATTCCTAATAATATTTATTTATTTTCTAATAAGGGTCTCCCTTATAGATGAGATAGCCTCTTGCACACCAAAACGCTTTAAAAGATAATCCTAGATATTTTCCTCCTTTAATCCCGAATTAATTGCCAAAGAATCCGCGGAAAGAAGGGGACGGCGGCGAGGGCCTGGGCCAGCCCGTGGGGGCAGCGCCCGGCGCCCGCGGCCTGTTGGGCTTGTCCTCCCGGGCCCTATTTCTGGGTCATGACATCTCCGCCCCCCCCTTCTCCGGCCAGGCGCGTCCTCGCGCTGGATAAAAAGTCCATTCATTCGTGACACCGGGATGGAGATCGGCTGCCCCCGAACGATGAGCTGCACACATGGGGACGAGTCACCCCCGCACCGGGTTCCTGAGGATCATGTTCTCCCTGGTCCGCTTTGGATCAAACTCCAGGGAGGTAGTGGAGGTTGTCCTCCGGCGTCTATCTTTGGAGCCGGCGTCGCCCGTGGTGACGTCGAGGACAATGCGGCGTAGATCTTGATCCTCCAACAGAGCTGGTGTAGGCTGGGATCGAAGACTCCGGTGGACGTGTCATAGAGGTCCAAGGCAGTGGCATGCCTAGAATGCTTCCCAAGATGAGTTGGAGGAGTTCGGAGAAGGCCGGGGCCCGGAGCGCCCCTACGCTGTGGTGGTGGCGCTGACGCGAAGGTGCTCGGGCGTCCGTCGCGGTAGTACTACAGCCTTTGTGGGTAGTGAAGTCCCACGCCACTCGTCCCAAGCTTGCCAACCAAGGCATGCCAAGGATGACGCCGACGTCGTCACCCGGTGGCATCACATAGGCGCCGATCTCGAAGGTGCCGGGCGTCGAGGCGTAGTGGTGCGTCGAAGGTGGTAGCCCTGCATGTAGAAGTGGCGCCGGTGCCCGCTTGGTGATCGACACACGCACCGGCCGAACCGGAGGCCTGCCGTGGTCACCACGCGAGGGTCGATGTAGTTGTGCGTTGCTCCCGAGTCGACGATGACATTGACACCCGTGCACGAGATCATACCAACGAGGCCTGAGAGAATGAGCACCACGTAGGGGAGCTCGGGGTCCCCCAACGAGGACCTTTCGGATCGGGCCGCTCCTCTTTGACGTCGCCCGGGGGGCGTTCGCGGTGTCGCCGTGCAGTCGTTGAAGACCGTAATGTCGAAGAGGTGCTTGCACTTGTGACCCCATGTAAATGGCTCGTCACGCTTTGAAGCGAGTCCGGCCTTGTGTCGCTCTCACATCTCCTCCGGTGTCGGCAACGACGGAAGGCCGGGTGTGCTGCCGACGAGGTGGGCGGCGGGGCGGCACCAGCAGGGCCATGGGCGCGGAGTGCCCTAGCTTTCGCCCGACTTGCGGCAGTGTTGTAGAGGATGGCGAGACATCACCGCACGCCCGGCGAGGGACATGGCGCCTCCATGTCCTTGGGATTCTGTGATCTCGGCGCCCATTTTTGAGCGGTTCGCCCGGCCCGCCTGGCGTGTAGATGTTCACCGCCGCTTGTCGTCGAGGTGCCGCGACGCGCCACGATCGCCAGAATCGCCGTGTACTCGCCGGCCAGTGCTGTCTTCCTCGATGCCGGCTCTCCGTGGATTCCGCGCTCACCGGGCCGGCGCGCTTGTTGACATCTTTGGCGAAGCTTGCCCAATCGCCACCGGTTTCTCCCGGGACAGCCTCATATGCCATTCTTTGGGCTCCTCCCGTGAGATGATAGGAAGCATACCGGACTTGCTCAGTAGGCGGGCGTATCTTTGCCCCCCGAAGAATTGCTCGCGGCCGGTTGATCCACGGGAGGGGATCCTCCTTGCCATCGTAGGTTGGGAAGGACGGCTTATGCAAAGGGGGCGAGACACAGGAAGGTGTCGGCCGGAGAGGAGGAGGGGGGCGGCGCATGCGCCTGCGGTGGCGGCGCCCTTGGCGGGCGCTGCCTTTGGCCCCAAGTAGCCCTTCATCGGGTTTTCGAGATCAACGGCGGTGACTTGATCGTCCCGTGTTACGCTTGCCATTGGTTTGCTTCTTGATGAAGTCGCGGGCTCTTTGTCTCCATCATTGTCTTCATCTCGGCCTCGGCGTCATGGAGTTGTTGGCGCGCTTGATCGCCGCCGATCGTCGCCAGAGAGGATAGAGAGCTTATCCTCGATCGTGTCCATCCCGTGTTGAATTTGGCGAACCGAGTCCCCGGATCGTTCAGCGGCTTCTTCGATTCGGTGTCCATTGTGGTGGGTGGATCGTAGTGGTCTCCGGATACCGGTTGTCCGATTCGACTAGATTGGGCCGAATTGACACGGAATTGGGGAATTAGGGGACGAGGAGGAGGAGAGGGATGGCGTCGGGCGGCGGTGGGGCGGCGGCGGCCGCGCGCCGGCCGTGGAGGCGCGGCGGCGGGCGCTGTCGCGGCGGCGCTGGGGGCGGCGTCGGCGGCAAAGGGAGGGGAGGAGGCGCGGGGAGGAGGAGGCAGGGAAGATTGGGATAAAATTTCTTTATTGCTTGTTGCCCGAAAAGATTCTGCACTTTTATTACTTATATAGCCCCGGTTAATGGGACTTGTATCTCAAGCAATCTCTCTAAAGGTTTCCTTATAGATTGGAATACCTTTTACAAGCATATCCTATTTATTTATTCCTAATAATATTTATTTATTTCCTAATAAGGGTCTCCCTTATAGATGAGATAGCCCCTTGCACCAAAACGCCTAAAGATAATCCCGGATATTTTCCTCCTTTAATCCCGAATTAATTGCCGAAGAATCCGCGGAAAGGAGGGGACGGCGGCGGGGGGCCTTGAGCCCAGTGTGGGCGGCGCCGGCGCTCCGCGGGCCTGTTGGGCCTGTCCTCCTGGGCCCTATTTCCTGGGTCATGACAACATATCCTAAGTTTGTTTATCCATGTCCTAATTTTTTTGTGCATGTGTTTTCATATAGAGATAAAAATGTCTTGAATCAAACATTGCTACCTTCTGAGACAAAGGAACAAATTACTGTTTATCAACAGGTACTAGAGCTGCCATAACGGCGCAAGTGTGAGGAACATATTGCTGCTTTTATCGATGGCGGGGCTCGAGAGTTGCCACAACAGCGCAAGTGTGAGACTTAGTACAAAATTAACAATGACGGAAAATAAGGGACAATCAACATCATGCAAGGGATGAGTTAAAGATCTAATGAGATCACTAACACACCACAATCTACTGCAAAGGAACTAGAATAAACCTGTTAGAGTAGTCGGGGGTCTATTGGGTCATAGCCCGCTAGGGTTAATTAGTGGTCTTTCCTTGTAAGCTAGGTAATCCCCTCTATATAAGAAGGGGAGGGGTATCAATTTAAGGAAAAGGAAGAGATTAGAAGGAAGTTCCTTCTCTCTTGTCGTCATTCCTAGTACGCACTCCCCAAACCCTAGCCGACGTTGACGCCGGGCCGTGAACGACACCCGTGGCTACTGTCGCGAGCCCGTCACGCTGCTGCCCTCCCTCGCTCTCGATCTCATCCCCAATCGCGTTCATAACAATCTAGTGTCAACTCCCTAGGATCGATCTCGCTTCCTCCGCCAATCTTCACCACCGCGACCCTTGTTGCGCTAGCCATGTTCCTCCCACCATAGCCGGCCAAGGCTGGTCCCCGGTTCACCCGCCGCACCACCAATATTCTCCACCACCACGGCCACCGTGGCGCCCACCGGCCGAGTAGCAACCTACGCCGCCCACGAATGCATTGGCAGCTTTGGCGGCGGTGATCTACGACCTATAGCACCAGATGACAGACTTTCTCCGCGCAGATGGCGGTTGCGTCCCGCCCCGTGGCCTTTCCCTATGGGTGACCCGGTTACGGGCGCGATGTCGCCGCCTCTGTTACTAGGTTGCGGCGGTCGCGGGCCACCATGGTCGCTCAATTGTCGCGACGTACCTCCACCGCCAATACTATACAATCGGCGCCGACGCTTTTCGTCATGGGCACGCAGGCCGGCAGCCCACGCCCTCAGCCGACACGGTGCTTCCGCCGTGGGCGTACCCCCACTATCGGCCCACGCCGGCGCCCGCGTCGCGGCGCGCAGCGGGCGGTCCTGCGCCCTCGGCACATTGGCGCCTCCATTCGCGAGCGCCTGGTATTTGGGCACGTCGGTGCTCTCCTTCTCGTGGCGCACAACAGCGCCCTGGGCGGCGAGGAGAACCGTTAGGCGGTGCTTGCGCGCCAGCATTAGCATTAACGGTGCAGCTGCAAAAGCGGCGGCGGCGGCCGTTTAACACGCACGGCGAGTGAGGCGACTACACGATTTCATCCGTTGCGTCGGGATCTTCGATATGTTGTTTCGCCCACAGGCGTGGGCATCTTTGCTTTCCAGCGGGCAGCGAACTCCACTCTGCGTCGGTGACCGTTTGGAAGGCGTTCCCCTACTCGTCTATCTCATCATCGATGGGAGAGCTTTGCCTAAGCGCCGCCGTTTTTCATCGCCGGCCGCGCCATGAGGGGCGCCTCCGCTGGCCCTTGTTGTGACCAATTCCCCGGTGGCCATCCATGTGCTCCCCTTTCGTCCAGATGGCGTCCATGGTATCCAGGTTGCTGCACACGTGCAGGTGCAACAAGCGGAGGGTGTCCGCCTTATCTTTAGGAGCCAAAAATAATGAGTCGCAGTTCAATTCAGGTTCAAAATAATAAATTAAGCCGAGATGTAAAAGGCTTATTTTTTAGGTGTTAATTTTCTATGTCATCGAAGTCGTCGTTAGGTCGCAGTTCAAGGATGAGATGCAAGTCTAGGTTGGGTGTAGTGTTAGAGTAGTCGAGGGGCCTATTGGGCCATAGCTCGTTAGGGTTAATTAGTGGTCTTCCTCCCTAGGGGAGAGGTATCAATCTAAGGAAAAGGGAGAGATTAGAATGAAATCCCTTCTCTCTTACCAGCCGTGGGCAGAGCCACACGGCCGGCATTCCTAGTACCCCAAACCCTAGCCTCCTCCGCTACTGTGAACAGTACCCGTGGGTACTGTAGCACACCCGTCGCTGCTGCCCTCTCTCGCTCTCGATCTCAGCCCCAGTCGCATTCATAACAAAACCACTAGCACAGTTGCTTGGCCCTAACGAAGCCTCTTCTGTGTTTGTACTTGAAAAACCAAAATAGATATCATAACTATGTTTGCAAAACCAAAAGAAAAGGCATTCTCATTCAATACTAACATTAGCAAAACTAGAAGCTTTTGGCTGGCTGGATGCGAACTAGCAATGCAGGCCACACAATAAATGGCAAATGTGCCTCCTACAGTTGAGGGGGCTCCCCCTTTAGGCTCCTGTTGCACAAACTATTTAGGCTAATGAAAACAGGGATGCAAAATAGCACACACAGCTCTAGTGAGAGGCAAGGGACGTAAGAAGTCGCCTAATTCTTTGATCGAATTAGGCGTCTTCTTCGTTCCACGCTCCTCTCTTTATTTGTAATTTAGCACGCTAACTTCTAATCTACAGGATCTAAGAAACACTTGATTCAATTATGGACGGATTGGTAGGCCTCTTGAAAGTCCGGGTGGTCCGGGGATCAACCTTGCCTACCGCGACGCAAGAGGCAGCGATCCATATGTTGTCATACGACATGGCAAGAAGGTCTGTGTTCTTTTTGCATTCTTAACTTTTGTTCCATCTAGGAGTATCCAACATTTTTGGCATTGCTGATTCCTTAGCGTTTGCATTGATTATATTGCAGATAATGTATGTGTCCTTACCTCACCTAGCAAAGTGTTGTTTTTTATGATTTGCATGCAGAAACTGAAGACAAGCGTGAAGAAGAGATCTGTCAACCCCATCTGGCATGAGGAGCTAACTCTGACCGTCACAGATCCCAGCCAACCACTCAAGCTTGTGAGTGAGCAGCAGATTGATTTGTTTGTTCCCATGCATGAATTCAAGATTGTCATTACTCACACACATTTATTTATATGTTGTGATGCATTGGTGCATACAGGAGGTGTTCGATAAGGACACATTCAGCAGAGATGACCCGATGGGAGACGCGGAGATCGACGTTGCGCCATTGATGGAGGTGGTGAACATGAACCCGGAGGAGATCAAGAACGGCGCCATCATCAGGTCTGTGAGGCCGAGCACCAAGAACTGCCTCGCCGACGAGAGCCACGTGTGCTGGAGGAATGGCAAGTTCGTGCAGGACATGATCCTCCGGCTCAAGAACGTCGAGAGCGGGGAGATACAGCTGCAGCTGCAATGGGTAAACATTCCTTCCAGGTGAAGTGGTCTGCTGATCATCAGATCGTAGCTGCTGTTCCTGTCATTACCTGACAGGCACAGGAATTTTTCAAATCGGTGAGCACGGGACGGATGCCTGCCTCTGTTCATCCGCGAAATGAAGCGACCCGTTTCAATCGCATTTTCACCTCTTGTGAATGTCGGATTGTATGTAACTTAACCAGCAATGGGGTCAGGGTAGTTGATGTTGCTGCCAAGATGTATATATATGGGGACACGACACGCTCGTCGGCATTGTAAAGTTTGTGACAGCATAATTGAAGTCAAGTGGTAGGATCCTGTTTGGTAACAAACACCGTGTCTTTGTCTGGACTGGAACAGTGAAATTCCTACCACAAACTTAACATGCACATGCTCTGAAAGAAAAAAAAAACAATTATATTCACAATACTACTCTACCTGTGTGTGGGTATATATGTCACGTCGGTCTCCATACCATATACTCACACATTGCATCATTTCAGTCCATAATCGATGTTTGGGTCTCATAAACGATCAAATGGGTGTCGACCAGCATAGTGCCTACGTGGCTTGCCACTATGGACATATTATGTGTTCCAAGACAGCCGATGTACAATTTTGTGTAATAGCCCATCCTATCTATAAAAGTACTTCAGTTATTGCTGGCCATTTCTACTCTTTGTCTTCTCCCCAATAGTGGAGGACTTTCGAGGTGTGTTGTTGTGGCCATCGCTGCCAAGGGAGTACGCAAACGGATCGAGGAGATTGTGGGGAAGCGGGAAGGTCGACCGACACTAGACAGGCACACCACAACTATCAAGAAGGATGGTGTTGTGATTGTCTTTGTGCTTTTCTTAGATTGTGTGATGCAAACTATTGTAAATGTGCCCAATATTTATTTGTAATAAATAGGTTATAGTGGACTTGTGTGTTATAATTAGCATTAGAGGGTTAGGTGGGGAGCTAGTAGTTGGACTCTTGTAAGTCATCCTTTCTATCAAAGGGACAAGGTTGCTATTGTAACCCAATGGGAGAGCCGCGGCACAACTAGGCTCAACGGGGCACTGCTAGCTTTGGCTATCTGGTGTTATAGTTTCGGAAAGGAGCACCCATCAGCATAGTCCATGGTCATATTGGCTTCGGCGGATGAAACTTGTTACCGAACCTCAAGTATCCAGTTAGTTGTGAACATCACGTATGTAGATCCAAGCAATCACCTTTGTGTTAGGCATCGGTATCACAATACAATATCTATAATGTCATCTTTCCAAAAGTTTTGTGCCCAAAGGGAGTCAATTATGTGCAAAAGAATCTTGATGATAAATTGCAAGTGTTCTACACTAATCTAAAGAACAAGAGGCTTGAGAAAAAAAAGATATTGATACATCAAGATGTTAATGAAGCTAGTTCCAAAGATAGTGAGACTAAAGATGGATATTTCAAAATGTTAATGAAGCTAGTTCCATAGTTCCATAGATAGTGAGAGTGAAGATGGATATTTCTTGGAGACTGATTATGAGTTACAAGATAAGAGATGATGACTTTTGTAGGAGAATGTGGACTAAGAGGTGGTCTTAAGATAGAGTGAAGCATAAGGGAACACAATGGCAAAGGGAAGTCAACTCAACTCTTAGAGACAAATGGTGATTTTTATAAACTTTAGGGAAACACAATTGAAGTTAAGTGGTATCCTCAAGAAACACAATAAAACCATGATGCTAAAGAACCTTCACACAAGTTCTTCAATAGATTGGACCATCCAAGGATAAAACTACTGCCAAACCACACCAAGGAAAGGATTGTTTTGATGGTGAGAAATTCTAACAATTCTATAGAACTGCAAAGACATTGCAAAGGTGCACATAGGCAACGGGAAGAATATCTTCCTTTAGAAAGACAAATGGAAAGTTGAGTCTCTAGAAAACACTTCCCAAGAGCTTTACTCCTTTGTAATAACAAGACTCTACCAGCCAACAAAAGTCTTCAAACAAGATCAAATCACTAAATTGTTTCGTCTACCTCTCTCATAACTAGCTTTTGCTCATTTACAAACCCTATTAGCTATGATCAAATCACTAAATGTTTTCAATTCCGCATTTTCCACTTGCATTCCTATTTTAGGAGCAAATAAGCAGAGTACTGTACTACTGTAAAGCATTTAGCTGCAACCAATGTCCCCTCTAATCCTATACTCTTCTGAAAGAAAGAGAGAATATGCAGAGTACTGCAACCAATGTTCCCCCTAATTCCTGTCGTTGCCGTGGTTCACGCTGCTGGGGCAGCTCAGTGCTGTGAGTCGTCAGTCGTGATGCCATGTTTGTGTGGGTAGCAATCGCTAAAGCAAAAGTTGCATGATCTGGCGCGTCACAAAGGAAGTTGGCTCCAAGTTTGCTGTTCATTATTGGCGTTGCAGCAGGGAACGGGTTGTCGGCTCGTCGATGGGGGCTTCTCCACCGCAGGGCGACCGGGCGAGGCGATAACCCAACCAGTGGCCAAAATTGTCGCTGCCAAGAAAAATACTAATCCATCCATTCTTGTCTCCACATTATCCGCCGATTAATCGATCTGCAACGCGACAATTCCATATTCCAAATCTCTCTCCCTCCGGCCACACGCACGACGACAGCAGTCAGCAGCAGAAGAGTACAAATCCTCACCTGCTCCCCCTGCTTGCTGGTTTTCGTCGCCACCTGCCTTACCCATTCTCTCCCTTGGCCCGTGACTCATCCATCCAGTCCACCCGCCACTCCACGGGAGGAAGGGGAACGGCGGCGGCGGCGGCGGCGGCGGAGTGAGAGTGACGGCAGCGGGGCAAGATGGCGAGGAAGCCGCTGGACTACGAGGAGCTGAACGAGAACGTCAAGAGGGTACAGTACGCGGTGCGTGGGGAGCTGTACCTCCGCGCCTCCGAGCTCCAGAAGGAGGGCAAGAAGATCATCTTCACCAACGTCGGCAATCCGCACGCCCTCGGCCAGAAACCGCTCACCTTCGGGCGCCAGGTCAGGATCATCCATCTCCGCTTCGCATCCCCATGACCCCATGGGGAGTTGGTTGTTCGACGCCTTATTACCCAGACGACTGAACCCTGTGTGTGACTGCATCCGTTGCGCAGGTGGTGGCGCTGTGCCAGGCTCCGTTCCTCCTCGATGATCCCCACGTCGGCCTCATGTTCCCGGCGGATGCCATCGCTAGGGCCAAGCACTATCTCGCCATGGCCAAGGGCGGTCTAGGTGCGTTGCCACACGGACAGTCTTCTTGTTTTGGGGAAAACAAATAGCCATTGGTTTTAGGTCTCCTAGATTTATCATATTCGTATCCTGTGTAATGTTATCTTCCTGTAAGGTTCATAAAACAAAGTATCAAACCTTTTGCAGTCTGAATAATCAAAAAAAGAAACTTTTATCAGTTGTATGTGATGCCGTAGGTTCATAGCCATATATATGAGATTATGAGTACTCTGACCAAACTTTTCATCTCAGGTGCGTACAGTGATTCCCGTGGTATCCCTGGAATTAGGCAGGAAATTGCTGACTTCCTCTACAAGCGTGATGGATATCCGACGTTGAATTCTTTACTGCTGAATTTTCTTTTTTTAAAAAAAGAACTGCTGAAAATTGATTTTATCTGAGCTGTAGACCATTTTCATCTCTAACGCTTCTATGCTCTGCTTACTGCAGTGATCCAGAACTCATTTACCTGACAGATGGTGCCAGCAAAGGTGTGATGCAAATACTGAGCACCATTATCAGAAACCAGAGTGATGGGGTATGATTGTTCTTCAAAAACATGTCTTGTTCCACATATCGATGTGATGCTATTTCTACTGAAACAGTAGAGACTAACCTTGTTGATAAATCTTCTTTGGCAGATCTTGGTCCCTGTTCCTCAGTACCCACTTTATTCTGCTTCCATTGCCCTCTATGGTGGTTCTATGGTCCCTTACTACTTGGAAGAAGAGGCTAACTGGAGCCTTGACTTTGTAAATATACGAAAAACAGTGGTGGAGGCACGGTCAAACGGAATCACTGTGAGTGTTTTATTAGCCATCATTGTGCTAATCAAAATTTCCCTTCCATGAACACTTTCTGCCATGGGCTTCAAATCATTCTCCTTAGTTCAACAACTTGTCATGTCTAGCAAACTTGTAGGAGACCTTTGGTATTGATCACCTAACAACTAACAGGTAGCATGTAGAACTTTGGCCTTAATAATTAATATTGATCACTAAACATCATTTCAGCTTCTCACAGTTCTTGGTTCTTTTTATTTTTGTGAAACCATCATAGTCATGCTACTCATGTACAAGTTTGGCTCTCTCCTTTTTTTTTTGTATTCCAGTCTGATGATTATTTTTTTATGTATTCCACTCTGATGATTTTTATGTACTCTACTCTGATGATCACATAGTCAACACTAATGTAAAAATGGGGCCTCTTTTTTATATATATGTATTTGGCTCTGATCATTTTTTTTTTCCTTACCTACTATGCTTAGGTTCGAGCGATGGTGATTATAAATCCAGGAAATCCCACTGGCCAATGCCTTAGTGAAGCAAATATAAAGGAAGTTCTGCAATTCTGCTACCATGAAAACTTAGTTCTGCTTTGGCGGATGAAGTGTATCAGCAGAACGTTTTTCAAGATGAGCGCCCATTTATAAGTGCAAGAAAGGTACTTTTGATTTCTGACCAATGACTCTTTGTCATGAACTCATGGTTGCAACTTGACCTAAGCTTACAGTTTTCATCTGACAATCCTATAATATTTGGGCTCACCAAAACATCACTTAGAACCACATACATATGAACAATATATTAAGAACTAGAACACAAGATTATCTCTCTAACATGGTACACTAAAAGATTGTTGGGCATTACAAAAATCGTTGCTGATGTTGCCTTTCTCGACTTTTTTCAGATTATGCTCGACATGGGTCCGCCAATAAGCAAGGAGCTTCAGGTTGTTTCTTTCCACACTGTGTCCAAAGGGAACTGGGGAGAATGTGGACAACGTGGTGGATATTTTGAAATGACAAATCTTCCTTCCAAGGTAATATATACTAATATGTCATTGCAGCATTTATCAGAATGTCACTTGTCCCAAGTGTCACTGAAAAGTTCCTAGCTAGGTAAAGTCAACGAGACAATGAGTGTATGAAAAGATGTAAATGAGATAATGGAAAATATTGAATTATTCACACCCAGCTGCAAATACATTAAGTAAACTGCACAGCATAATTAATTGGCCATGCTGTGCTGTCTAACTTTGTTAATTGTGAATATCTTGCACAATGTAATTTAGCCCAGTGGTCCATCCAACTGACTAGAGTGCTGTTATTACATTTGTTGCATCACTATCTTACTTTTACCAAAGTCTCCTTTCACAAAAGAAACTCTAGAGTTATCAATAAGGTCTACTGGAGTTACATATTTCTGCCAGCATGATGTACATTTACAGCTGGTTTCCTTGCCCAGTCTAAACTGTAGAGTATTGTTAAATGCTCTGAAAACCTTTAAGGCTTGCCAGTTAACATTTTTCCTTTAAACGAGCTAGGAACTTAAATCAGTCTTATGCTAGATTCTATTGTACAAAAAGGCACTTCGAAGGTCATTTTCTGAATATAATGTTCAAGTTCTGATGCTAACCACTCTTTTAATTTGAGCTTGCAGACAGTAGATGAGATCTACAAGGTTGCATCAATATCACTGAGTCCAAACGTTCCTGGGCAAATTTTTGTGAGTGAAACATTGCTCAATGTTTAATTCTTTATTATTTTTCCCTTCACTAAACCCGGTCTCTGTTTTAGAATGACATATGTTTGGATTCATCTCAGGACCTCAATTAGAATTTTTTGAATTCAAATTATGCCAATCACTGATTTTATTCATGAAGCATCAAGAAAATTCTACAAATTTCTATGGATCAGTATAGTTATAGGATGCAGATAATTGATTGAGCAATGTGCATCTTAATAATCTCTTCTTTTTTGTGGTTTATTTACTGACAAGTTTGTTTGTTCACATAAACCTGCAATATTGTACAGGTTATTACTATATGCATTTTTTTTATTCTTTGGACCTACACCAATTTTTCTTAACCAAATTCAGCTCAAGCTATGCTAATTTGCTTGAAGCTTCGATTCTTTGCTTTACCAAATTACAAAGCAGTTCTGAATCGCTGCTTCTGGAAAAAAGGGGGCTCTGAATAAGTTTTCCTTTTACAGATGGGAGTAATGGTTAACCCTCCTAAACCTGGAGATATCTCATACTCCAAGTTCGCTGCTGAAAGGTTAAACATACTTTCCGTCAGAAGTTTTAGGCTGCATCCAATTTCAGTAGAAAAATGAAACTATGCGGGATACTGAATACTTATTTGTCTTCTTTGTACATTCTTAAGTTTGATGTTTGATGTGGCTCCAAATGATGTTGCAGCAAGGCCGTTCATGAATCTTTGAGGAGGAGAGCACGCATGATGACAGATGGTTTCAACAGTTGCCGAAATGTTGTGTGCAATTTCACTGAAGGTAACATCAAAATTCTAAACTTTATTGTTTTGCAGCAATTAGAGTATGGTTATTGCTTACTAGATCTCTTGCAATTGATTGTGTTGTTGCAGGAGCTATGTACTCTTTCCCCCAAATACGCCTGCCACCAAGAGCAATTGAGGCGGCAAAAAGAGCTGGCAAAGCAGCAGATGTTTTCTACTGCCTCAAGCTCCTGGAGGCAACAGGAATTTCCACTGTTCCAGGCTCTGGTTTTGGGCAAAAAGGAAGGGTAAGTGATTTTTTTATATGATGATTTATATGTGATGTATGAAGTTTCATAAATTTAAGACCTCAGAACAGAATATATATATATAGTATATACCATAAGTGAACATCCCATTTCATTTTGTGTCACTGAAAAAAAAGAAGAGAATGAAGCGTAGTTGAATCTGCTGCCTTTGACCTTCATCCAGTTTTCTATATTCTTACCAGTATCATCTTAGACATGTTACTTCGGACTTTCTTCTGTGGTTTGAAATAGCAACAGCAGAGTAGGAAATCTGAGAGGACGTTACTGAAATGATGGATTTGTTGATTTTTTTTTTTTCTGAACACAGGGTGTTCCACCTCCGCACAACTATCCTTCCAGCTGAGGAAGACTTCCCTGCCATCATGTCGAGCTTCAAGAAGTTCAACGACTCATTCATGGAGCAATACGAGAGCTACTCCAGGATGTGAACAAGAACACAAACATGATATAAACTAAAGGATTGGCTGAGAGATTCGTTGTTGCAGTCTCAGTGCGATAGAAAGCATTTCTGAAGAGATTGTTATTACTGAAAGTTAATTAGTTGTAACTCTCTCAAAAGAAGCAATTGCTGTCGTTGATGATATGTATAGTGAACGGAAGTTGTCCGCGTTATTATTGAATAAGAGTCCGCCATTTGCTTCTACCGCCATAGTATATGAACTCTCTTGTACCTACTGGAAGAAGATGTATGCTGCTGCTTCTGCTGCTGTTGGAACATTATGCTTTTCTGCCATACAAGCTATCACAGTTGACAAGTCTATATTCCTGCAAAGCTTGTTTGCTCCCTCCATTCAAACATTTTTTTTTTTTTTTTTTTTTGAAGAGGACACCGGAGGGGTGAGTGCCTCACTTGAATTGATTCCATTGATTCCGGCAATGGCGGTGCACGGAATTTGCCCATGGGTAGATACAAACAAGAGTTTTAGCTACAATAAATTACATAGTGAATAATTGGCACCAAACATCACAGATGTTTCTATTCTGAACCGGAAGGAGACCACTCCATATGCGACCTTCGAGTTTACAAGCAGAAAGGCCTGAAGATAACATCATGACGGTGATTCCATAGCTTCCAACAGCACAGAAGGAGACCACTCCATATGCTTGACATTCAAACATTCAGAGAGACTGAGAAGGCGTATAACCAATTCAGACTTGAGAGACCGCCAAGTCTGTCTTAAACATGTTCTGATGACATCGTGGAGCTGGAGTTGTGCAATTGTAGATAGGCGTCTGCAACTAGTGCTGCCGTAGACGGCGTGGCACGGGACGCAGCCAGGACCCGCACAGCCATTTGTGGATCTGCGGGCAGCTGCTGCTTCATTGTTATGGCTTCAGTACAATGCTCCGTTAGCTAGCTTATAAATAATGCGGCCGGGCACCTTGCTCATGCTCGGTGACAGCTGAGCTGATGGTCAACAAGGCCCTGTTCGCTTGGCTTATCAGCCAGCCGGTCAGCGGTATTTTTTCTCACAAAGATCAGTAAATAACAGTGCGTGCCGGCAGTACTTTCTCTCACAAAGATCAGCCCGGCCCGGACAAGCCGGCCGAACAGGGCTCTTAACTCCACCCTAGCGCATTAATCAGAGCAATATATATTGTGGTCATGTCCTGCAAGATGTGTTTTTAATAAGGCCAGTCTCAATTGAGGTTTTATAGGAGTTTCATGCACATTAAATAGGGCGTCACATGAGCAAAAGTCCACTTTTTGCATGAAACTCTAGGAGAGAGAAGAGAAAAGTTTCATCTTGGTGAAACTCTCTTGGCACGAATACCAACTATCTCCGAGTCATGAAATTAAATGCCTATGAAACCACAAAGATGAAACTCTCCATTGAAAGTAGGGGTTTCATGCAAGTTTTATTTCATTTTATATGACATGACGATCTTGAAAAACAACGAAATGAAACTCACCATTAAGACCGCCTAAGTACCCACGCTCGTTTGCTATGACAACGGGCACAAGTTGCAGATTCCAAGGGATTGATCTGTAATAGCGGTAGATTCGTTGACTGCATCTCAGATAATTACTTATTACGTGTCATGCAACCTTCCTCGAATGGTATGGCTCGAACGCACCTACCTCTACATCATATCGGTAGGCGCGCTAAAATAAAATCATGGTACAGCTATGGAAGCCAGCAGTTCCCTCCACAGTCTGTTTCTACAAGTTCCCTCCTACTTAGATACCGCTGTGGAAGCAAGCAGTTCCCTCGGCGTCTTCTGGTCTTATAGTTTTTTTTGTTATAGTTGTTTTCTTCTCTCTGTAAATCTCTTCTTTGTTCTTCTTTCTTCTTTCTCTGTAATTCCCTTTCTTACATTTATCCTTGTAAATTTAGAGCTTCTCTTATTTCTTATTATGATACCGTCCAAAGGACAGATTTAGGGAAAAAAAAAAAGTTACAAATTAATTAAATGTGGTTGTTGAACGCACCCCACATTTTTATTTACCCCATTGCCCCTATATCCCTAATGTTTCGCGCTTCGCTTTGAAAAGGGAAAATATAATTTAACAAAACTGAAAAAAACCACAGCCGCTCCCACGCGGCGGCTCGGGCGGAACCCTAGCCGCCCGCGCTCTTTCTCTCCCCTCCTCCCTCCCGCTCCGGCGCCGGCCGGGGATCCAGTGAGAACAGGGGTGGTGGCGGCAGCGGCGGGCTCCTCTTCTCCCCCGTCGCCTCCTTCTTCCTCCTCGCTTGGTGACACCCCCCGGGCGGTGCAGGCTCGCTCTGAGCCTGGGCGGCCGGATTGGGGCTCCGGCGGCCGGATCCGACGCCCCCCAAGTTGGGGGCGGCCCGATGGTGCCGGCCATGGTGGGGGCGGCTGCGTAGTCTGCTAGGTTGAGGCGGCACCCACGGTGGCGGGGTGTCACATGTTTTGTCCAGCCACGACATCGTCCTCGGTTTGATGCTCTTCATCTTCGACGTCCGACGCGCGTGTGGAGGGTTGTGGCGCAAAGTCGGAGCTATTGCGTTAGGGGGCGTGGCTCGGCAACCATGACAGGTCCGCTTCGGAAGTCGGGCAAGAGCCGGGGAGGGGTTCAAGATTGGAAGTCGGAGCTGCTCTTCATCCGAGCCGGGCAACGATGACCGGTGGTGGACTTTTAAACGGGGCATGCGCTTGTTTTTCGTTTGGTTTGTGCGGGGTATGCCATGGGAAGTTGGAGCTGGCGGGTTGCTTTACAATCATGCTCGGCAACGATGACTCATGGCGATGGTGTGCTCTTCCGCGTTGTGTGGGTGGGTTGGCCCTTCTTGTGTGTTTGCACCATGTTTGGCCACTCTTCTTGTATATACAATTCTATCATCTTAATTGAGTGACGAGCTCCTGCCTTTATTCTAAAAAAAATTAACAAAACTATATAATAACATACTTTTGCAACTATGAAGTTCTTTTTTGAAAAAACTAAATTCACATTGAAAAGATAATTTTAACATGGCACCTAGTTATTTCGATTGAGCTTGGCATTGCATTTTGGCACCAACAAAAACAATTCGTTTGGCTTAATTTTTTTTATGAGAGGCTCATCACAGATAATGCTTTAAGTGGGTTGGAATGTATTAACCATATTCAGCAGAATAAAAATAAGAGGAACAACTACTATGCGTATAAACCGGATCTTAGCCATAGGGTACCCGGTGTGAGAAGCTTTTTGGCCGGCGTAGAAGGCTCGATCTGGAGTAGGTGAGTTCATTGGATGTTGCCCAGTTTTCCTGCCAATGTAGATGCTTTTGGGCAAGCGTGTTAATTAATTAGTCAAACATCCCATCCTGGAATTAAAAACAAGATACGACCAAAAATATACACGCTCTCAGAAGTAAAAGATCAACCACTAGCTTAAAAGATCAGCAAATATGATAATGTGTGGTGGCCTCAACAGTTATCGCCGGTTCCCTAATTAGTAAGTCTAAGCTATACGAGCTTTGAGTATGAGCCAGTTCTCTTTGTACTTTAATACTATTCCTTAAAAAAAAAAAAAAAAAATGCAAAAAAAAATCTAATGGAACCATAGGACTCGTGGCACCTGCTCCGATCAATCTGGTGCGCGCGAGGTACGGTGCCGATATGGTCGCGGTAAACAACCGCACGTCCGCACCACCGAGCAACCCCTTTTCCTTTTCCCAAGCTCTTGGCGGGTCCACACAGAGTCACACGGTCGGAAGTCAGATTCAACTCAGGTTTAATTTTTGCAGTGGCAGTGCAAGTGCAGAACAGTAAGGCAGATTATTGCAAACTGCAATTGCTTCCTTCCATCATACGAAGGCTCAGCTCAACACGGGACAGCACTGACACGGGAAGTGAAAGAAAAGAGACTGCATCTAGGGACATTTCCCATACAAATTTGCTTTGCTTCAACAATCAATCCAGGCTCCATTGACTTCACAGTTCACACAGCTTTTGAGCCTGTTAAATTTTGGCTGTCCCGCTGGCCGATCTTTGTGAGAAAATCTTCTTTGGTGGCTGATCTTTGTGAGAGAAAATACTGTTGGTTGGGGCGGGTGATAAGCCAGCGAACAGAGCCTTTATTTTTCCCAGATGGTTGCTACTGTTGGTCACATCGACAGGAGTGTGCGGTCAATGCACCGTTCGCTGTGTTGGCATGCTTACGCTGATGATTTGGTTACAAAGATGTCATGATCTATGATAGATCGAAAAAAGAAAATATCGTGCTTTCTCAATGGTTCAACAAGTTGCCAAAGATCTGACAAGGGATCAGGATGGCCCAAAACCCAAGTGCACTCAACCTAGTGTGAATTTAACTCGATGGATGCTATTTAAACAAACAGACATTGGCTTTGTAAATAAATAAGCAGACATTGCCATGAGACCCAAAAATGCATCGGGTTGGTTCAGATCTGAGACATTGGCTTTGTAAATAAATTAATAAACACAAGACAAATTTTGCTTCCCATAAACCAACCGTTATAGTAGTTTGCTTCCCACGGCATGCGGCCCAGGAACGGCGTGCGGCCGCCTTAGGGTCTTGGGCCGGCACCAGAACCGCAACGCCTGGAGTCCGAGATACCATAGCTTGTCGCTGATCCAGCTCCAGCATCGGTCCACCCCGACAAACACCAGCCCACCCCACGGTAATCATCCTCCTCGTCCTGCCTGTCCATCTCGTAGCACTGAACCGTGATGTCCTCGTCGCCGCCCACATCCAAGTCATTGGTGAAGTAGATGCAGTACGTCCTCGGTGCACCATGGCAGCGTCCGTGCGTCGGCCAAGAACGCAGCGTGCTGCCGCCCAGGGTCTTGGGCCGGCGCCAGAACCGCAGTGCCTCGTCCCACCGGTACACGTGGAGGTACCGCGGCGTGTCGCCGGTCCACCCCGACGAACACCTGCCCGCCAGCTTCGTCCCTGGGCGAGTCCAAAAAGATACCACCAGCCCATGTCCCTCTTCGGCTTCTTCGTGAACCTCTCCACCCGTGGCGGTGGCGCCCCAGCGGGTGGTGGCACGGAGACGCGCAGCACCATGGCATCGTAGCAGACGGGCGTAGAATCTCCCCTGTGGTACGCCACGCTCAGGATCACGCGCTCGCGCTCGCCGGGCTGCATGTACTCCCCGCCCACGTCGAGGCGCATCCACGACGCGTCCCCGGGTCGCGCGACGGCGAGACAGCGACGCTTGCGGTAGCTGCAGCGCACGACGCACTCGGAGCCGCCGGAGCAAGCCCCGGCATGCAGGAGAGCGTGATCTCGCCGATGTAGGGAGGACGGCCGCTGACGGCCTTCTCGGCCTTGTGCAGCATCTCAGCTCCTCGGCGGTGGTCGGCGCAGTACGCCTGCTCCGGGGGCCGGGAGTGGCCGCAGGAGGAACCCACCCTTCCTCCGCGCCAACCTGGGCCTCGAACAGGGAGGAACTCCTGCCCCGGCAGCAGCCCAATTCATGTGGGGCAGCAGGTGCCAGGTGGTATATACGATTGTGAATTTTGGTACAGCCAGGAACGCTGAACGCACTTCTTCATCGACCATGGCTATCTCATCTACTGCATATCAACATTGCTTATTAATCAGGTGAAATGAGCCTTCAAATGAGAAAGAAGAATGCTCTCAAGAAAAATTAAGGAAAGAAAAAGGGGCATATATTCGATAGTTAAACAAAAACCCATTGAACAGAAAAAGTGGGAAGCAAATGCTGTTTAAACAGGAACTCAGATTATATATCTTCAGTGAGTGCCGTCATGACTAACTGAGCTATCGAAATCTGAGCCTTTTTTTTTCCTTCTTTGCTTTGAAAATGTTCGTCAAGGTGTACTTGCTGATTAATGGCACCACTTTTCCTTCAATTCGGTGGTTTAGCTTTTCCATGACTAATTGACGTTCACATCTGAGAAAAAGGAACTAATATGCATCAGAGGAAGATTGGTTAATGACGAGCAGAGATATCAATTTTGTACATGGCCACATGTATTTTACCTGCATAAATTCTGTGTCACTGCAGAACACACGGAGCATATTATTGCACTCCATAAAAGAGGCAGCACATGTCTGCAATGTAAAGAACATTTGTATTGGACCCACGTACGTGGTTTCATATATATGGAGTGCTGCTGGATGTTGAGATCACACATACAAATACAACCATCGACATTATTTATTTATTTGTTCACAAACATAAGTAGAGCAACAATAACATTGATCGCTCTGCTCCACACACAACTGAAAGATCAGCACGCCACACAGCAGTGCAGCACACACGAAACCAAAGTCCACAAACACACCAGACAAGAGCACAGCAATTGGCAGTAGCAGGCATGAGGGCATGTCTCATGCTGCTGTTGCACAAGCTGAAGGGAATTCAGCTGTTGGACTGAATGCTCGCTGGCTCTTATTTTATTTCACTGCTGCTCCAGACAGACCAAATAGACCGGTACGTCTGCATCACACCATCTTTCCAACAAGAGGGCATGGGCAGCAGTGACGGATGGATGGCTGGATCCATCAAGGAAGACTGACCAAACAAACCAAAGCAAAGGAAACTGATGCAAACGATACAGACCACATGACGCAAGCAAAAGCATATGCATCCATGTTGTCATTTGCGCGAACGCACACACACGAACCAATCAAGCGGATGGAGAAGCAGAACTGTGAGCAGGAGATTGAAGGCGAGACACCAACTAGCATGCCAGCTAGCGACTGTAATCACCCAGGTTACCTCACCTACAGGAGTTGGAGAGGAGAGCATCAGAGAGAAACAATAATAATATCCATCAATTCAGGTGAGCAAATCAACAATGTGTATGTAAAAGGTATGTATAATTCATAAGCAAATGGTTGGTGTGGGGGATCGATATCCGGGACGCTAAGAATGAGCTCCCTACTCGACGTCAACAAGCTGAGAGCCCGCTCGGCCAACGCGAAGAGCTCACTATCCTCCAAAGAGCTCCGCGCTCGTGGACGAGCTCTCGCCGTTGCCAGACCGACGCGCATGAGCTCTCACAACCGAGGGGCGCATTCTCGCCTCAAGCGAGCTCTCCCCGAATGAGCTCTCATCCGCATGATGAACACCTTTTATACGGGGACCTCTTCCCGCCTCGCCCGAGCTCGAGCTCAACGGACCCCGCGACGGCGGAAGAGCTCGCCTATCTTCCACGCGAAGCCAGCAAGTACGGAGTTGGCCAACTGCTCCCTGACAAGTACTGTAGCCACGCAGCGCTACAGCTACAGAGGGAGGTCCTTTCCATCACACCGCCATACCCCATCGACTCCAACAGCGTCGCCACAGTTTCCTCAAGTACGATCGGCGTGCGCAAGCCTCATCCATGGTATGGCTGCGCCCATGCCGACGGGATCGGTTCCTACCACGATTAGGGACTACACGACGCCAGGCCACCGCCCAAACCTCGATTCGCGCGTACGGCGGCGGTCAATTTCAGCATCCAGGCCTCCAAAGAGCTCGAAGACGACTCCTGCCCGGCCAAAGAGCTCGCCCGGAGAGCTCCCTCGCCGTACCCCGTCGCATCCAACAACTCTGCTGCGATCTCCTGCGGGTACATGCGGAGCGCATCTCCGCGTCAACGGCATGGCCGCCCCTCTCATACCGAAGAGACGGCTTCCAACTGCGATCGAAGACGAGGCGACACATGATCATCACCCAGCCCGGTTCCCGCGTGCGACGACGACCGATTCCGACATCCAAAGCTACCGAGCTCGAAGAGAGCTCTGGCCAATCAACGAGCTCGTTCGAGAGAGCTCTTTACCCTCGCCCGCCACTCCATGGCACCTGTTCTATCCATCCTCGCCCCAACTCGGAGAGCTCATATGTCCCGCCCCCCTTGCCACTATAAAGGGAGGGGCAAGGCTCTCGCCTGAAAAAAAACCGAGAGGCGATACAACACACTCAAACACCCTCACTCACCCTCATATTGGCACTAGCCTCAATCACAGAGACTTGGGAGCCCGCTCCCCCTCTCGATCCACTTGTACGCACCCGGTATGAGCGTTTGAGCTCGGATAGTGATCACACCGGGACTAGGGAGCCCGATCTTGCCCCGAACCAAGATAAACATTGTGTCATTGTCTCTAGAGCTAGGCCATTCGGAGAACGCACTAGCCGTGATCGATTCGTGGACGGTGGTCGCCGCGATATCGACCACCGACGGTTGGCGCCCGGGTAGGGGCGGCGCAAAGTGCGACGATCTTCCGCCCGATGGCTTCTTCCTCATCACCGCCCGACCGGAGCGCCAGCGCTGCGCCGCGCTTCGGCGCCGACTTCACCGACGCCGCCCGGAGGAGTCCCTCGTGGGAGCCGTCTTCACCCGCCCGTCGCGGCGTGAGGACATTCCCGCGCGCCTCGTGGCGCCACCGACTCCGCCCTCGCCGACGGGAGGCGGCGGCCCCCACCGAGCCCGCCCGGCCCCATCCGCGCGGCGGCGGACCGCTTCTTCGCCCCGATCAAGGATCTCCTCCCGACATCCCGGGGCGAGCCCACACGAGCTCGCCCGTGATGTCACCTTCTCCATCGCCAATGTCGCCCTCCGGCTCGCGGTGAGGACGCATCAGCTGGTGGACGAGTTCACGGCGGCATACGCCAAGATGTACCCGACGGCCAGCCGGGTCTCCCCTTTGGGGGCGATGAGCCCCGACGGACCACATCCACGAGCTCGAAGCTCGCCCTCGACGAGATGAGCCTCGCGATTTGCGACCCCACACGCCCGGTGCTGGGCGTGTGCCACACCCCGAGGGAGCACTCGATACCCATCCTTCCACGCGACTCGAGCACACGCCCGGGACACTCCGCCGCAGCGCCGCGACCCGCCCGTCGACCGCGCCAAGGCCCGCTGGAGGAGCTCGAAGAACTCGGCGCGGCGCTGCCAGAGCCCAAGCCCTCCCCGAGCAAGGAGGGCGGGCGCCCTCACGGGCACGAAGCCGAGCTCGGGATGTCCGTGACCGCATCAACCGCGACAAACGAAGCCGGCTCAGCTCCCGCCGTGTTCGGAAGGGCTTCCCGAACACCTGCGGCCGCCGCGCTGTTCTACGCGAGTGCCCGGGCCCCGAGGACCCCCAGCACGCCGGACCCACGAGCAAGTCAAAAAGCTCGTGGCGGGCGGCGGTGCAGCGGTGGCGAGCTCCGCCTCATCGGCGGCTTCGAGGAAGAGCACGAGGCCTCCTCCCATCCTCGAGGTTCCGCGCGCGCCGACGGATCGGCGAGAACCGCGACGTAGCACGACACCATCAACGCCCGACGAAAAGGCGGAGGGTCACGGGACAAGAACGTCCCTAGAGATGACGAAAAAGTACCACCGCGACGGCGACCGAAAAATGTCCCCGCACGTATGACAAAGAACGCCGCGGCGGGCGACACGACGGCGGAGGACAAGAGCCGCAGCCCGACGCCCGTGCGGGCGTCGCGGAGCCCGTCACACGGCGAGACCGCGCCCGCTCGAGCTCAAGCTCGAGGCGCCCCCAAGGCATTCGGTTCACGCATCCGCGAGGCCCCGTTCCTTCGCGCTTCCGAGCCCGACCTCGGTGCGAAGGCACAACGGAGACCGATCCGCCACGTGGGTCGAGGACTATCGTCTCGGATGCCAGGCCGGTGGCGCCGGCGGCGACTACTTCATCATCCGTAACTTTGCCTCTCTATCTTGCGGACTTCGGCTCGTTCTGGCTCGAGCACCTCCACGCGAGGCACCATCCGCGGCCCAGGAGGACCTGCGCGGCGTCTTCGTCGGCAACTTCCGAGGCACCTACACCAGGCCAAGCACGACACAGGACTTGCGCGGATGCAAGCGAGGAAGAAGGGGAGAGCCCGCTTGCGACTACATTAGGCGCTTCTCAAGCTCGCAACAACCTCTCTCGAGGCTTCCGACTCGAGATCATCACCGCGTTCACCTTCGGCACCACCGCGAGAACCTCATCCGCAAGCTTCGGCGTCAAGAAGCCCAAGTCCGTGAAGGAGCTCCTCGACCTCGCCACCAGAGGCATGCCGAGGGAGACGACGCCCGTCTCCGCCGTCACGGGCAAGGGCAAGCCCAAGGGCGGCAGCGAGGCTGCGGGCGGGTCCGGCCCCGCTCCCGCAAAAGAAGAACAAGAGGAACAAGCGTCCCGGCGACGGCGACGACGAGGAGTTCATCGCCGTCGCGGATAAGCGCCGACACCTCCCAAGGGAACGAAGGGTTTCGTCAACAAGGAACACTTCGACAAGATGCTCGAGGCCCCGTGCCCGCATCACGAAAGGTCCCGCCGGGCACAAGATGAAGGACCGCCGGCTCTGAAGAAACACGTGATGGGCACGGCGGGCGGCGGCAAGGGCGAACGGCGAGCCCACGGCAGCGAGCTCGAGGGCGGCGGCGGCGGCACGACGTCTACATCGAGGATGGCACCGTCAACGTCGTTTTTCGGCGGGGCTCCGGCTCACGAGTCCGTGCCGACAGAAGCTCACACGCCGCGAAGTCCTCTTCACCCGAGCCCGCAACGCCCACCTACCTCAAGTGGTCGAGCTCGACGATCACCTTCGACAAGGCGGATCACCCCCGGCATGTCCCGTACCCAGGGAGATACCCGCTCGTCGTCGATCCCATCATCGGCACCAAGCGCCTCGGCAAGGTGCTAATGGATGGGGGTAGCGGCCTCAACCTCCTCTACGTTCATGCGCTCCAAGCCCTTGGCATCACCAAAGCACGCCTCCGTCCCTCGCCAGACCCGATCCACGGCGTGGTGCCGGGAAAGCAGATGATCCCGCTCGGGCGAATCGACCTCCCCGTCACCTTCGGCACCCCGGACAACTTCCGCAAGGAGGTCCTCACGTTCGAGGTGCTCCCCTTCAGGAACGCCTACCACGCGCTCTTGGGGCGGCCGTGCTATGCGAAGTTCATGGCCGTTCCCAACTACACCTACCTCAAGCTCAAGATTCCCGGGCCTAAGGGGGTCATCACCGTCGACTCCACCTTCGAGCACGCGTTCGGCTGCGAGGCTGCCGCCGTGCAAGACTGCCGACCTTGCGCAGCCGAGATCGGCAGACGCTGCGCAAAGATGGCGGCTGGGCCAGCGCGTAGGACGCCCCCCGAGCTCAAGAGGGCTGCGAGCACGAGCTCGTACGAGGAGCTCAAGCAGCTCGGGGGGTCGAGCTCATCCGATGAGCTCAACAAGGCCGCAGGCGCGTTCGAGCCTGAGAAGGACGCCAAGGAAATAAAGGTCGATAAGGATGGACGCACCCTCTGCGTAGGGTCCGAGCTCACTCCTAAATAGGAAAGCGAGCTCGTCGACTTCCTCCGCCGAACCTCGATGTGTTTGCGTGGAGAGCCTCGGTATGCCCGGCATACCGAGGGAAGTCGCCGAGCACTCCTTGAATATTAAACCCGGCTCTCGGCCGGTGAAGCGAAGGCTCGAGGCGTTTCGACGGCGATCGACGCCAAGCGATCGCCGAGGAGATAGATAAGCTCTTAGCCGCCAGGTTTATCAAGGAGGTCTATCATCCCGAGTGGATAGCCAACCCTGTTCTAGTCAAGAAGAAGAATGGGAAGTGGAGAATGTGTGTTGATTACACCGGTCTCAACAAGGCATGCCCAAAGGATCCGTTTCCTTTACCGCGCATCGACCAAATTGTTGACTCCACCTCGGGTGCGAGGCGCTCTGTTTTCTTGGCGCTACTCCGGTTACCACCGAATAGCGATGAACGAGCCTCGACCAGCTCGCCACCTCCTTCATCACTCCGTTTGGCGCGTTCTGTTACGTAACGATGCCCTTCGGTTTTGAAGAATGCCTACGCCACCTTCCGCAGGTGCATGCGAAAAGTTTTCAAAGAGCTCCTCGGAAGCTCGTGGAAGCGTACGTCGATGACATCGTTGTCAAGACAAAGCGCTCGAAAAGACCTCATCCCGGATCTTGAAAAGGTCTTTGCCAAGCTCGAGAGTTCGGCGTCAAGCTCAACCCTCGAAAAATGCGTCTTCGGGGTCCGCGAGGAAGCTGCTCGGCTTCATCGTCTCCGGCGTGGCATTGAGGCCAACCCGAAAAAAAATCGCCGCCATCACAAGCATGGGGCCGATCAAGAACGTCAATTGCGTCGCGGCTCACGGTCGTCTCGCGGCGCTAAGTCGTTTCATAGCCCGGCTTCGGGAGGCGAAGCCTCCCGCTTTACAAGTTGCTTGAAGAAGACGGCGCTTCTCTGGACCGACGAGGCCCGGCAAGCTCTCGACTTCGGCGAAAACGACTCCTTGCCCGGCCCGCTCTGTGCTCGTCGCTCCCGCAACCAATGAGCCCATTCTCCTTTACATCTCGGCCACCTCGAAGGTGGTGAGCACCGCGCCGTCGTCGTCGAGAGAGAGGAGGAGGCATCGCGCTCAAGTGCAGCGCCCGGTCTACTTCATCGGTGAGGTCCACCGACACCGGGACTCGCTACACCTGACTCGAAAAGCTTCGTGTGCTTGCGTTCTTGATCACCGGCGCAAGCTCGAGACACTATTTAGACTCCCACCCGGTCACCGTCGTCTCCAAGTACCCACTTGGAGAGGTCATCCGCAGCCCCGAGGTCACGGGCCGCATGGCTAAATAGACAATCGAGCTCATGGGGCTGAAATTATCTATGCGCCTAGGGGCGCCATCAAGTCTCAAGCCACGACGGACTTCGTCGCGGAGTGGACCGAGATCGAGCAGCCACCCGGGCCGACGACATCGAGTCTTTGGATCCCCGCACTTCGGACGGATCGGTGAAGAGCGCCGGGCCGGCGTCGGCCTCGTCTTCCCGCTCCCAAGAAGGTGCGCATGAAGTATTCGATACGCCGCACTTCCCGCCTCCAACAACGTGGCCGAGTCTGGCGTTGGTGAACGGGCTCCATCGACGCGTAGCGAGCTCGCATCCGCACCTCGAGGTCCGGGGGACTCCGAGCTCGTCAAGAACCAGGTCATGAAAGAAGTCGATTGCGTTAACCCAAAGATGATCGCATACCATCGAAGGTCCGCGAGCTCGAGGAGCACTTCCACGGGCTGGAGGTCAACCACGTCCACCGCAACCTCAACAACGATCTTGGCGTCCTCGCCAAACTCGCATCGGACCGCTGCCGGTTCCCAGGTTCTTCATGCACGAAGCAACGCAAGCCTTCGATACGGCTCAAGAGGAGCCCGCTTCCGGAGGGCGCGAGCTCAAGTTCCCGAGGCCGACCCCATGGACATCGATGTCCCCGGGGGATCGAGCTCTCCGACCGGAAGGCCTGCTGGTTGCAAGCTCTTCGGGTCGGCCTCGGGGCGGCTCGGGGCGGCCGTCCCGGTCGCCCCGGCCGGATCGGGCGCATCCCGATATCTGCGGTGGCTGAAGGAAAGCGAGCTCCCCGGGCGGAAGGAGTCACGACGACTAGCCCGGGGCCAAGGCCTCGCCCTCGTGGGAGGAGAGCTCTGCCGGGCTGGGCGGCAGCATCCTTCGTGCTGCATCACCGTCGAACAAGGTGAAGAGCTCGTCAAAGAGATCCACGGCCGGCGTGCGGCAATCACGCAGCACCCCGCGACTCTTGTCGGAAAGCTTTCCGCGGGGCTTCTCTTGGCCAACCGCCGTCGCCCGACGCCACCCGTGTCCGTGGCTGCGGCGGCTGCCAGTTCTTTGCCAACGACGCATCTCCCGGCCCAATCCCTCCCGGGCGATCCCGCTCACCGGCGTTCGCGATGCAGGGCCTCGACATGGTGGGACCACTCGGGAGGACTCTTTGGAGGGTACACTCACCTCCCTCGTCGCCATCGACAAGTTCTCCAAGTGGATCGAGGTCATGCCCATCGCTGGCGATTGCCCGAGCTGAAGAGACCGTCAAGTTCTTCACCGGCATCATCCACCGCCCGGGGTCCCGAACTTCGATCATCACCGACAATGGCACCAACCGTGGGGAGGTCTTCATCGGCCGGTGCAGCGATCCGCGGCATCAGCGTCGACCACGGCGGCCGGCCACCCTCGGACTAACGGACAAGTAGAGCGCTAATGGGATGATCTGCGGGGCATAAAGTCCCGCATCTTCGGGGGAGGCTTGAAAGCGGCTCGTCGATGGCTCGTCGAGCTCCCCGCGGTGGTATGGAGTCTCCGCACCACACCCCGCGAGGGGCCACGAACGGACCCGTTCTTCCTCGTCTTCGGATCCGGCGGTCCTCCCCACCGAGCTTCAGTACGGCTCACCACGAGCTCGAGCTTTCGACGAGCACAACAACCAAAGCGCTGCTTTCGAAGGCGCCGCCGACCAGCTCGACGAAGCTCGCGACATCGCACTCATCCACTCCGCCAAGTACACGCAATCCATGCGGCGCTATCACAAGCGACACGTCAAGGGGCGAGCCTTCGGCGTCGGCGATCCGTCCTACGGCGAGTACAGCTCGAAGGACAAGTACAAGCTCTCCGCCCGTGGGAGGTCCCTTCACCATCGACCAAGTGTTGAGGCCGGGCACATACAAGCTCAAGGACCACACGGGACGAGTCCTCACCAACGCATGGAACATCGAACGCCTACGCCGCTTTTACCCCTAAGATGTACCGAAACCTTATAGCTGCAAGAGCTCAACAAAACACCAATTCGATGCAAAACCACGCGGCGAGCATCTCCGAATTTGCATCCTAAGCTCAACCGAAACTAAGCAACGGCAGGCCCTTGCCTCGGGTAAAGGCCTGCCCCCCCTTTCTCGGGGGCTACAAGGAATGGGGGGCACACCCCACCATTTTACACACACGTTTTTTCGCAAAGTTCACGAGCCTAGAGCTCGGCAACGAGCTCATACTCAAGAACCCATGTTCTCCCCTTTCGGCCCAAACGATGTTTGAAGCGACTAAGTCTGAGCTCAACGAACTTAGAGCATGGCGCGACCGCTGTTAACCTCCGCGCCCCGCGGCCGAAAACGGCCCGTTCGGCTCTCAAGTCGTGAGCTCACAAAAGTCAAATTAGAACGGAATGCGGCAAAGGGAAAGACGCTTTCCATTAATAACGACACATGCTTCCATGAGTTTTTACAAAATGCCTCGATCACGAGGACTCGAAAACCTACCCCTATGCGGGTGGAGAGACCCGGCCCGGCGGCTATTGGGCGGGAACGTCCTCCGCGGTACCCTCCCCTTCGGCAAGTTCCTCGGGCGCTCCATCCCCACGGGCGGGGCTCGAAGACTTCAAGCTCCTCGGCTTGAAGGGCTCGGCAGAAGCTCGCGGTGGCGGCCTCGGCGGCGGCAGCCGCCGGCTCGGTGTCGGTCGTCGACACCGGCGCCCACCCGTTTTCACGAGGCCGACCTCGAAACGAGGGTGGTACGAGAAGACGGCCTGATCGCCTTGTGGACCACCCGCCGGCGTCTCCGTCACCTTGCGGCGGGAGGGCCGACACCGCCGGCGGGTCCGCCGCCCCCCAACACGCCAAGGACATCACGGGGCGTCATCCACCATGGGCGCCGGGCTCCCACGCGCGCGCTCAGAGCTCGGCCTCCCTCCTTGGCCTTGGTCGCGCGCTCTGGGAGGGCTTCGACCTCCTTCCGCGCATCGGCCGAGGTGGCCGGGTGCGGTCGCCCAAGTCCGCCTCCTTCTCACCGGCAACGCGGCTTCGTGTTCGCGGGGAGGCCTCGGCGGAAGCTCGCCTCGGGCCTTGTCATCGACATCGGGCCACCTTCCGGGGACTTCTCTTTCTCCTCACAAAACAAAAGATGGCTCGGCACAAGAGTCACCACGGCTCAAAAACCAAGTCAAGAAGCGATCGCCCGCCCTCCACGGCTGAGTGAGCCCTGTTCGTTGCGCTAGAAGTTGTCGTTCTCGGCGTTGAGCGGTCCCTCTCCGCGATTGTCTCATGGCAACAGCACCACATTTCGGGCGGCCTCGCGGTCATACGGCGAGGTCCCGCCGACGAAGCGATCAGCCCCAAATACCCGAGAAGACGAAGAAGCAAGATAGAAGTGAGAACGCTCACCCCACGAAGCCCGGCGTGGCGTCGCGGAGGCACTTTCGACGGTCTCGGTCTTCTCCTCCTTGTAGAGGACTCCGCCCTTCGCGTCGGCCGCCGGCGCTCGAGCTCTTGTCCTCGAGCGGGCGGCGGAGGTGTCGAGCTCCCTTGCATCTTCTCGTCTGCAGCTTGTGGGCGCGCGAGCTCCTCCTCGTCGGGCCGCCTCCGCGGCGGCGGCCGCCCCTCTTGCGCCACAAGGAAGCGGCCCTCCCGCGTCGCTAATGAACCCGATGGCGTCCTCGTCGGCGCTCGAGAAATCGTGTTGAAGTTGTGTCGCGCCCGAGCTCTTCGCTCGGCCGCGCCGCGGCCCCAGCCGACCTCCCAATGACCGCCGCCCCGCCAAAGCGGGCCAGCTGGTTGTACCCTGACGGAGTCCTGCACGCCCGAAAAGCGCAAACGCGTGAGCAACTCGGGAGACACAACGAAAAGGCGCCCGCATCGTGGCGGCTTCAAACTCCGCGCGGGCGGAGCACGCACACCGGATCCTCGGAGGGTGGGCTGCCGCGGCGCCATCGGGAATAGGGCGGCGGAAGAACGACGTCCACACTGGCCGGTGGGCGCTTGCCCGCGCGACAACGCGACGGACACCGGGACGCCGTTCATCATGACCCTCCGGGTGGCGAGGAAGGGCACCCTGGAGGGACCGGCGGCGTCTCCTAAGACCGGCTCCGGCGGACCCTCACCTTCGGCCCGCGCGATCCTCGCCACCTCCGCCACCCCTTCATCATCGAGACATCGGCGATGAGGTGCTCGCAACGGCCTCCTCGATCCGGTGATGGATCTCGAGCTCTTGCTGGCCCCCTCGGCGTGCCCCCGACGACTGGGGTCTCCTCGGGACCGCCGTCCCCATCTCCGTCGCCGTCGAGGAGCTCACGGTGGTTTGGGCGCCGGACGCCCCCGAGCGCCGTTTGGAGCTCCTCAATCGAGCCCAGAACCGTCTTCAGCGCCTGGCTCACGGGGGCGTCCGGCGCCGATGAGGGGCCCAACGCAGGTGAGCTCCTCGTGGACAGCGAGGCGGTGGTCGGCGGCGTCCCCCTTGAACGGAACAACGCGCCATCATCGTTGAACCCGCCGCCGAGCTTCGCCACCGTCGTCTCGCCACCGTCGCAAAGGCTTGTCCCCGCGGCGCTGAGCTTCGCCGCCGCCCGCGTCGCGAGCTTCGCCAACGTGGGGCTGAAGCCCGCCGACGCCAGCTCATCATCGGCGCGCCATGGTGCTCACCGCCGCTCCCGGGGAGCTCGCCCGGGCCGTACTTTCGACGCGCCGGTCCGCTGGCGCCTCGGATCTGAGGCCGCCGCCGCAACGAAACAAACAAGTCGAAATGCTCATACCGGGCGCCGGTGCGGAGGTCGCCACGGCCACCTGACCACCGGCGCGGTTGTCTTCCTCTTCTTCGACCTCTCCGCCGCCGAGCCTTGACCCGCCCCTCGTCCGGCGGCCGGCTCCGCGTCACGGGCTTGGGCACGGGCGCGGGTTGAGGCTGGGGTGGGCCCCGCACGGGCGAGGCGGCACCACCGGGGTGTCGGACCCAGGGGGCAGTCGAGGTCCCAACCTCTTCGGCTTACGGGTTCAGCGATGCGAGCCCTCCAGAGCACGACGACGGGCTCGGCCTCCTCTGGCCCCGCTCACCACCACCGCCCGACGGCCCGCCCCGGCCGGGAGCGAGGAGCCCGCTGAATGACGGCGGGAAAGGGGGCTGAGGCCGAATAGCGCACCTCGCCGACACAAAGAGCTCGAACTCGTTAGAAAGCTCGCGGAAATCAATCACGAAAAAACACAGTCGGGGCGGACGGGAGCTCTTACCGCGGATGTCTCCCGGTTTGGCGGGATCGCGGGGGCACCGCCGACCTCGCCCTGTCTTGGTCACCGCCCTCATCGAGAACTCGACCTGATCGACGGTGAGACCGGGCGTTCGTCCCCCTGAGAACGGGGCCTTGTCCTCCACCATCTCCCACATGCGGAGGACCCGACGCTGGAGGGCACCACCGCCTTCCGCCAGGCCGCGATGATATGATTCACCGTCAACCCGGCATCCGGAGGCGCCCCCGATCTTGTTCACGGCCGCCTCCACCTCGCCCACGAGTTCTTGTGCGGCATTTCACGCCACACCGAGCTCCCCGTCGCGAAGGTGCGGGGCGGTGTACCGCCGGCAGGAGGATGGGGCGGGTCGTTCTTGAGTAGAACCACTCGTCCCTCCACCCCGGATTGGCGGTCGGGAAGTCGCCCTCGGGGAAGGTCTCGCGGATCCTCTCCCCACGTAATCGCATCGGCACGCGGGGCTATTGGACCATCCGCCGCTCTTGGCAGCGGCCGGATCTTAGCGAAGACATAGTGCTTGAAAAGCTCCCAGTTGGGGGGGATCCCCAACCAGCCCTCGCACAGCACCGTGAGCGTCGAGAGGAGCAGCACCCCGTTGGGCGTCAGGTGCCGGAGCTCGGCGCCCCATGCGAGATGATCTGCCGGGAAGAAATCGTCGCCCCGGCATGCCCGGCCCGCGCGTGGAAGCGATGAGCGACACCACGTACCCATCCGGCGGGTCGGGGACGGCGTGGGGCGCCCGGCGCGGATGATCCACTCCATCGCCTCCGTCCGCACGGGCGGGGAGCCCGCCCGGCGTTCGCGGCACCTCTCGATCAGCGACTCCTTCACCGTCGATGGCTGCCACGAACCCATCTCTCGGCTCTCGGCGCTGGACTACCGGCGGGAAGGGGAGAAGGGTATTTAATTAGAACATATAAATTATCCATGTATATGTAGGGTCACATGCATGCATCGAAAATTTTATGCCACATACGTATGATGTATTCACTTCTCCAAATCATTTGATTTCCATGATGGGCAAAAAGCTAATTGCAGCATAGCAGCAAAGAAGATGAACTTGAACTTGCGCTGCAAGGGATCTAGTAACTAAATTGCATACCTCGGTTATATATTTAACTGGCATGCAGTACAGTAGCAGGCAATATATTCATATTTTTTTTAACAAATAGGCAGCAGTAAATTAGTTGTTTTTCTTGAATATAGCAGGATATGTATAGAAAACCGAACAGATCAAACCAAAGATTGCATGTAATTTCGAATTATTTGTTTTTCCATGATCGATTATGAGCAAGTTATTACATACATTGTAGATCCAATAATTAATTAAATTACATACCTCGGTTATGTAGAATTTGAGTAGCAGGATCTAGAAGCCAATGACGGAACCGACGATTATGAGAATGTTGTTTTTTAGGGCAACGATGATTGAGAGAGTGTGTTGTGCTTGTGTGCGTTTGTGAGGGTCGTCTGAGGAGGGAGAGTCTAGACAGAAGCAAAGTAGATGGTGGTTTTTGGCCAAATGTGCGGATAAACTTTTTTCTTTTGTGTGTCTGTATGCTCATCAGAGATGTGATTCTTCGCTTATTGGGTGGGAGAAAAAGCAAACAAAAGACGATTCTTTGCTTGGAACCAGCTAACCCGGCCACAACAGTTTTTTTTTCAAAAGATAAAGGTTAATAAAGGCATGCTAGTAATAAGTAGCAAGGGCTCCTTTCTTCCTCGTTATGGCAGTAGAGTATAGAGGTATATAAGTTTTATGGGAGTGTCATACACATTAAATAGACTGTCATATTAGCAAAATTGCTGATTTGACAGGGGTCATTAAATGGGGAGTTTCATCGAGATGAGACATCTGGCTCGAGTTACTGTGCCATGAAACCGTGCATTGAGACTGACCTAATTGAGTACAGTATCCTTTTTATTTTGCTGCCTTGTGAGGAACTCAAAGGGAGCAAAGTTAGGGGAATCAATGTGCCCTCCATCCAAAAACTTGGTTTTTCTAGAATTCAACAAATGTCTCAGAAAACTTGTTTTTAGCTTTTGGGTAATAGATTGTGATCTGCATGTTTCCATATATTAATTTTAATGAAAGTTGTTTTCTTAATTAGTGTGCTTCATCTTCAATAAATTGGGATATATGAGAAATTTCTTTTCACTATTTCTATCCTAAAAATTCAAAAACATTAAATTCGAGATGCTGTTGTCGACTTGTCACTGCACTTAACACTGGTCTATAACTAATTATATAAAAAAATGTTTTGAAGGATCCAGGCTAATCTCAGAAATAATAAAGCAATAATTTATCTTACCTAGTGGGTTCATATCACAGATGGCCTCAATCGCCTGATTTTGCAGTTTGGGCTCCTTGGGGTCGAGGGCCCAATATGGTGGCACGCCTCGATCACTCAAGGATAGGCCTGCATTTTTTTTTTGCTGGTGATGAAAAGGAACCAACACTCCCAGAGAGGCCCGGTCGGAGGATCCAGCACAACAGACTCTACAAAGGCCTAAAATAGGTTACTCACTTGTAGTCATAGAACCGTGAGGAATCTGTGCGCACGAGAACGTTAGGTGCGGTCGGGAGAGGTAGGAAGGATAGAAGTTGGCTGGCTATGCCGTATGACGGTAGGAGTCAGAGGCAAGCAATGTTGGCCATCGTGCCGTGTCGTGCCGTGCTGTGGTCGTGCTCCTGCGGCCTATGGCCCACGACAGGCCATTTGACCGTGCCGTGCCGCCCGCAACGCCCGCCGTCGTCGTCTTCGTCTGGGAACTAGGGCGGCCACCGCCGACGCGCTGAGGTGAGGTGGGGCGCCGCGCGGGAAGCTTGAGACGACGAGTCCTCGCGGGCGGCGCACCTCCGCGCGCCGCGTTGCACCTCCACAGCACCGTCCGCCTAAGCGCAGCACCGTGCGCCACATCTCCACGCGCCACCCCGCGCCCCTGGCGTCGAGGGACAGCGAGATGGGGGAGGAGTCGAGGAACGGCGTGGCTAGGGAAGGGGAGTGGTTTGGCTGTGGAAGAGGAATGGTGTGGGCAGGGAAGGGGAAGGGGAGCAGCGGCTGGCGGTCGGGGAAGGGGAGCGGCGTAGGAGGGAGCGACAGAAAGAGCTGGATGGGAATGGGATAGGGTTGGGGCGTTGGGCTCTCGTTGCCATAGGCGGACTCAAAAAAAAAATAGAGAGCCTTAGCACACCAGCTTTCCATCAGGCCACCACCGTGCTGGCTTTTTTACCAGGCCGTGCCACGGCCCAGGCACGGCCTGGTCACCGTGCCGTGCCGTGCCTCTGGCCGGACCAAATTTTTATGCCACGGGCCATGCCGACAGGCCACGGGCTGCATGGCCATCTATAGTTCAATGTAATTGTCTGGTTGTGCCATCACATGCCCGTCAAAATCATAGTCAACTGAACAACTGCCTTTGCAGCACAGCTTCAACATGTATAGGAAGCACGGGATCACTTGTTCAGGGCTGTAGGCCGTTTGATGACGGCGCCCAGTGACCAGTATGTTGTTCCTACGCTAGCTCTTCATGGCCGTCTCCCTTTTTTTTTTTTTTTTGAAAGCTGGCCGTCTCCCTTTAAAATGTCCACAGCATCACCTTGCTGGTTGAGTACTCGATCAGACAGAGAGAACTTCAGCGCTGGAACCCTGGGCCACCCCACGGTAATCTTCCTCCTCATCCTGCCTGTCCAACAATCCCATGACCCAGCCAGGTGTGGCCATATCCACCTTGGGCCCAGCGTTCACGACAGGGTAAATCCTCCGGGTCCGCATCTCGTAGCACTGAACCTTTTCCACGCCGCCGAGCACATTCATGCCATTGGTCAAGTAGAAGTAGATGCAGTCCTCGCTGCACCACGGCAGCGTCCGCGAAGAACGCCGCGCCGCGGCGGAGGAACAACGCGCGGCCGCCTAGGGTCTTGGGTCGGCGCCAGAAGTAGAACCGCAGTGCCTCGTCCCACAGGTACACGCGGAGGTACCACGCCTTGTCTCGGTGACGATCCAGCACCCACGAACACACAGCCGGCTTCGTCAGTTCCAATTACATTAGTTAAGATAAAGAAGTTCAAGACTAGGCGGAAGAATATACAAGAGGCTGTCTGAAGTAGCACCATGGTTAATCAACGAGACAGACATCACACACCGTTTACTTCGTTTTTTTTTTTTTTTTTCAACGAGCCGTTCCATTTTCTGCATATAATAAAACAAAGAAGAGCACACAAATAACTGAACTTCAGCTTGAGACTTTCAGTAGACATCGCTACTTCGGATCATGTACTCTGGCCGCACACTTCTATAGTTCTAGTACTGGAAATAAACAGAATTCAAGAGAAAATTTCGTTTCCTCTCAACTGCAAAATCCGCTCCAGGGACTCATAGCGCAAGAACTAATTGAACTGTCAATTCCATGACTAATTGACATTCACATCTGAGGAAAAGGAACTAGAGAGGAAGATTGGATTATGACAAGAAGAGATATCACTTTATACATGGCCACATATATTTTACGAGCATAAAAAAATTCTCTACACCGCAGAACACAGAGCATATATTTTTTGAAAAGTCGACGGTGGGGGGGGAGAGAGAGTTTCCCCCACCTGATACAATGAGCATATATGACGCTAGTATTATTGCACTCCATACAAAAGGCAGCACATGACTATTTTGTATTGCACCCACATGGTTCCATATGTAGTATTGGATGTTAAAATCACGCATACAGCCATCGTCATTTATTTATATATTTGTTCATGGACATAACTGGAACAACAATAACATTGATCACTCTGCTCCACACACAAACTGAAAGGCAACATGCCACACACCAGTGCAACATACACCAAACCAAAGTCCACAAACACACAAGACAAGAGCACAACAATTGGCACTAGCACGCATGAGGCCATGTCTCATGCTGCTGTTGCACAAGCTGAAGGCAATTCAGATGCTCGATGACTCTTATTTTATTTCACTATTACTGCTCCGGACAGAGCACATAGGCCAGCCCGTCTGCATCACACCATCTTTTCAACAAGATAACGTAGGCACCATTGATGGATGAATGGCTGGATCCATCGAGGAATGCTGACCAAACAAACCAAAGCAAAGCAAACTGGCGCAAACGAGGCAAACCAGGACGCAAACAAAAGCATATGCATCCATATTGTCCTTTTGCGCGAGCGCGTACACACACCGGAATCAATCAAGCGGATGCAGAAGCAGAACTGTAAGTAGGAGATTGAAGGCAAGACACTAGCTAGCTTGCCAGCCAGTGACTGTAATCCAACGAATGAAGAGCTGGCCAGGTTACCTCACCTGCAGGAGTTGGAGAGGAGATCATTAGAGAGAAATAATTATGTCAATCAATTCAAGTGAGCAAATTAACAACGTGAAAGTGTCTGGCATGGTAGTTGCCCCTCGCTGCACGTATATAAAAGGGATGTATAATTCATCACTAACGACTAAGCCATTGGTCAGCATCATAAAAATACTAGTTATTTTTTCTTGTATTTTGATAAGCATGTGTAAAAACTTTGGAGCTACATGGTAGAGATGGGGAGGGAGTTCAATTATTGGTTGCTAAATAGACTTGGAAGACAGAATTCTAATATATGTTACCCGGCTTCATGTATGATGAGGAAGAGGGAGGGATTACCTGAGCACACTGCCCCTGAGCATGGTCTTCTTGTAATACTTTGGGTGGATGGGTCTATATTTGTCGGCTTGTGAGCGATCATCCCACTCCAGCCTGTCCCACCATTCCTTCTCGCAGTCGCACTCCACTGCCTTGTTGCTGCTGCCAATGTCAGGAAGGCACCTGAGGCTCCAACAACCCCTGATCTTGATGGTCTCAAGATTAGGTGCAAACATTCTGACCCCACAAATGTGGTGTAGTGATGGGAGCTCATGCAGGTGGATATGCTTCAGCTTGGGGAAGTCTTTGGTCAGCTTGGGGAAGTCTTTGGAATTTGGCACGCCAAATTTGAAAGGAAATATCTGCTGGGAGATCACCGCACCATGCAATCTCAAGGGTCTCCAGCAGGTGCAAGCTGTCCTTATTATTGAAAAAAAAGTTTTGGCTCAGAGGGAGTACGTGAATAAGCCTAGGGCAGAAGTCCAGGTGCAAAAGTGTCAGGAGAGGAAATGCACGCCATCCATTTGATGTTGAGATATATCTTGACTTCAAGAGTTGGGATGCCCAGAATATTCTCAGTTGATAAGTATAGCTGGTGCTTGTCAAATTATTGAAGACAAATTCCAATTTGGGGCACCTCTCGATTGTACACCACTCTAGGTTAGGCCATTCTGAATAACCAAATTCATCTGAAGCGTTACTAGTGATGGACAGGCTATCATGCACATGCAAGATCTTAGCACACTCAGTTAGAAACCTTGGGACAGTAATAGTACTAGTTTCCTCACCACCTTGAGATAATTTTGTCTTTATCTGGTCTTGCATGTGTATGTAACACCTCTTTTCAGGAAGATCAGGAACATCCGGACAAGACCACATCCACATGACTCCCAGAGTATCACCACTACCTTCACTAGCTTGTTCTAGGCGGTCCACAGAGACATCTGTGTATACTGCAGGCGCATGCTGCCGCTGCAGGTTTACTTGAAATTGCCGCTCACGACTGCTTGCGCTCTTGAATATTCCTTCATCTTTTGTACCACCACCAACATTGATAGGATGAGGACGAGAGGAGATCTCCACATATGCCTTGCGGGAATCAGAATAGACTTGCTTTAGGGACCCAAGGAGCCTTGCATCTCGTACAGAAATATGCCAATCAAATTCACTCCTCGGACGACTGCCATGTGGTACAACTGCAGGTGCTATTGATGTTCCTGCAGTAGCAATACTAGAACCCCGCTTGGCCTTTTCTTCTCCAGATTGGATGATGGGTGCTGATTGTGTGGTGTCTATGCACAACTTAGACAATCCTTCTCCTTTCATTTTGTTTTTGGGTGGCCACAGAATTGCACAAAGCTTCTTGCAGTCAAGTAGATAGAGCTCATCAAGGGAATTAATTGTTGTTGTACTAAGATCTAATGTTTTCACTGCCGTTCCTGAGATGTCTAGGGTGTGGAGGCCCCACATATATCCCCCAAGTGCAGATTCTTCACTTCAGTACATCCGCTGAAGGAGATCTGTTGTAACTCACATCCATCAATAATGACGACAGTCTCAAGGCTGCTGAGGACCTGGCCAACTCTAATTCCAATGCTGCTGTTTACCCCTTGCCCAAATAAGCTCCTCATGGAATTGGAACCATGCATATAGTTTCCTGAAAAGTCAAGGTGCTCCATCTTGTTCATCTTGGAAAACACATCATTTTCCGAGCAACTGCATCTGAAACGAGACTTTTTACTCTAAGCTTGCAGATGTTAGGCAATCGCCCCTGAAGCTGGCCCATGTCCAAAGCCTTAGCTCCGATCACATTTAGCTCCCTAAGTTGAGTCATGAAATCCAACATTTGCCCGGACAAGATCTGATCACAGTCTGTGTGGCGCACGTCAAGCACCCACAGGCTCTGAAAGCACCGCTGAGTATCCTGGTCCTTCCTGCTACTACATCTGTGCTTGTCCTGGTGCCTTTGCAATGGTCAAGCCATAGAAACCTGAGGCTGTGGCAGCAGAGGAATGGAGGTGACCAAAAATCAAAGGTGCAGCCAGAGAGCTTGAGAACACAAAGTTTGTCTGCACAGTGCTGGCCGTGGAATATGTCGATGTTGCTGTTCATAACTCCGGCCGGGATCTGAGTAAACCCATAAGCTGGCGAAGTCCAATACGGCTTGCTCTCGACAAATTTTGATAAATGAGATGATGGCAAATGTTGATGGTAGTCCTCGTCCAACGGCATCTCTCGTTGCAGAGCATCAGCAGCTCTCCACAAGTCATCATCAGTGCCGACATCTTTGCCACCTTTTTGTAGTATCTGATTTATGATGCCATCACATACCCAGTAGTTGGCACCGTGGGTGGAGAAATCATAGTCAACTGAGTGATGGCCTCCTTTGCAGCACAGCTCCAACATGTACAAGAAGCATTCGGACACTTGTGTGGGCTCGTAGTAGATGATGTCACGAGGTCCAGTACTAATCTTGCATGATGCAGCTACTTCCGTGGCCTCTTGTTGTATAAGTTCAGGCCAAAGCTTTTTTGAGTTGGAGGTGGCACTTATAAGCACGTCAGTCATTCCTGTGCTCTTCGTGGCCATGTCTACTTTTGTCCGAGGTTTGAGCCGGAATCTCCCTTGAAATGTCCACAACACCTTGTTGGTTGAAAATCCGGACAGAGGGAATCCATACAAACTTGCTAGATCGATCTCCTCACTACTCCCATTGTGGAAAATCACCAAGAATCTGTGGTTTAGCTTCTGTATATGTTGTTGCATCACCTTGAGGACTTGTTGCACCTCAGTGCGGGAGCCCTTCGCCACCCCGCTGAAATCGTCCTTCTCGTCCTCCCTGTCAAACAACACCATCACTTCACTGGGAGCTTCAGCTGCTCCGCGACTGCTTTCTGAAGTGCCCTCCTGCTCTCCCACATCGAGCAGTCAATGTGGATGAGCTGATCAAACCCCACTTCGGCCAGAGCTCTCTTCCCATCTGCTGAAGTTCTGGTGAGGCGTTGGGCGATGGCTCGGAGGACGGCAGATGCCCCCAGCCCGTCCCAGCCATCGAAGTAGAAGACATTGTCTCTGCTGCTGACGGTTCTGGTAGTATCAGTCCTTTCCTCCAGCACCCATTGGGAAATCATGTATCTAGCAGCCTCGTCTATCGTGTCGACATTAATATTCTGCATACATGCACATATGCGTCAGGCCGTTGCGGAGCAGGGTGAAGGTGTAATCATCACACGAAATTAAAGGTGGAACAAAAACCAGAGGCGATATCTTGCTTGCTAACTACTGGGTATTTTACCTGAGTAAGCATGATGGATGGATTGGGTCGAGGTCAATTCCGCCTCGGTGGATTATTTGTGCGTATATCTTCAGAAATTAATAATGCTGCTGCAATCTCCGCTTCATTTTGGAAGAGAATGGTCCATGTACAATGCCGACGACCAGCAGACCGATCCCATTTCGATTATAATATGGATTCTAACCCATCGATCATTCCATCCGCTGACCTGATCAACACACAAACATGAAACTACTCACTCCATCCTGGAATATAAGATATCTTCAGTTTTTCTATATCAAATTACCTTAAGTTTATTTGGCAAATTTTGCAGAGTAATAAAAATCTTAACTTCTATCACATCAAAATTAAGGGTATGTTGCAAAAATACATTTCATAATTATACGTCTAAGTTGGAAGCTTAATTATTTGAAATCATAAATATTATTGCTCTTCTTTCTAGAATTTTTGTCTAATTTATGACATTTGAGTTTGAACAACTAAAAATACATCATATTTCAGGACAGAAGGGGTATTTATTTAGAACATATAAATTATCCATGTATATGTAGGGTCACATGCATGCATCGTAAATTTTATGCCACATATCGTATGATGCATGTATCCACTTCTCCAAATCATTTCATTTCCATGATGGGCAAAAGATACATGCAGCATAGATGAACTTGAACTTGCGCTGGAAGGGATCTAGTAATTAAAATGCATACCTCGGTTATATTTAATTGGCATGCAGTAGCCGGGCATATTTTTTTTTTTAACTAATAGGCAGCAAAAATTAGTTGTTTTTTTTTTAATATATCAGGAGATATGTAGAAAGCCAAACGAATCAAACCAAAGATTGTTTTTCCCATGATTATGAGCATGTTATTGCATACAATGTAGATCCAAATAATTAAATTACATACCTCGGTTATGTTGAATTTGCTTGCAGTAGCAGGAGATAGAGGCCAAACAGATGGAAGCCGACGATTAATTGAGAGCAACGATGATTGAGAGAGTGTTGTGCTTGTGTGCGTTTATGAGGGTCGTCTGAGGAGGGAGTCTAGACAGAACCAAAGTAGCTGGTGGTGGTAGTCCACAGATACTTTGCTTTTTCCCCAAATGTTCGGATAAACTTTTCTTTTGTGTGTCTATATGCTTATCAGAGATGATTCTTTGCTTATTGGGTGAGAGAAAAGCAAACAAAAGACGATTCTTTGCTTGGAACCAGCTGACGGGCCACTGCAGTTTTTTCAAAAGATCTGGTCCTACAGTAGAGGAGGGTAACTGAGTACACTATCCTTCTATTTTGCTGCCTTGTGAGGAACTCAAAGTGAACAAAGTTAGGGAATCCAATGTACATACTCCCTCCATCGTAAACTTAATGTTTCCATATATTCCTTTTAACGACGATTTTTTCTTAATTAGTGTGGTTCACCTTCAATAAATAGAGATTTTTTGAAACCGTGCATTGCATGTTCTGCATTAAGAGAAGCTGAAAAAAAAGGTTTACACTGCCCAGTTGGCGTAATGGCGAGTGATCAGCCACATGAGTTGAACATTAACAAAGATCACCGGCTCGAGCGGTGGAGCTTAGGGGTTTGTATTAGGTTAGGAAACTAATGTGCGACTAAAGCGGCGCGTAGAGCCATCTAAGGCTCGTGCAAACCTTCCAAGTCCTCCCCCACAAGCGGACTTTGAACAAGGGTAGTGTTGACGGTTGTTAACGTCAACTTTTTATTATGAAATAATAGAATATTTGGGAACAAGCATATTAGAAGATAGGTTTATACTAATGAATTTCACGAGTTTTGGTGTACGCTCAGTTTTTGCGGGAGAACTCGGAATATTCCAGTATCTAGAAAGAAAAGAGGAGAAATAGAGAAACAAAGAAAATGACTAAACCCGGGCGATTAGTATAAATTCCGGGGGTCTAAAAAGACATGAGAAAAACAGCTCGAGAAGACCGGGCCCCACATGTCACCATAGGTGGGGCCGGGCGGCACCCCCTGTGGGTCCACGTGTCCTACTTCTGGAACCTTACCACCACCGACATTGAGATCCAATCTAAGCCGTCCAATCAAGTCGGTTTGATCCAAGGGTTGAGATTCATCCCACCGGCCTATATAAGCAAGGGCAGGGCTCCCCCCTGAAACCCTAATTCATTACTTAGAATCCATTATTCATCTCATCTCATTGATTAGAGAGGGATCCCAATGTAAGAAACTCTCTCTTCTCAATGTAGATCTAGGGTTAGACTCTTCAATGTAATAGATTAGATATAGTTGAGAGTTAGGGAGAGTGGAGCTGCGCTCTGGTTCTGGAAGAGTCTTCAGAGCATGGTATGTCTTTGTATCTTCTCTACAAGACTTATGCTTTAATATATTTATCTTCTCTATTTACTTTTATGCTTTCATATGTGTGATTAGTATAGTCTTTATGCTTTTGCATGGGATCTCCGCTCGCATTGAGTACTCTAGTTATGCTAGGTAATTAGAGTAGTAATTAATAGTATAGACATGGTATCTAGACTAGAGGTTACCCGAGGTTGCACCCAATCCCACGGATAGTTGTGGTAGCCCCAGTGGTGACATACGGACGGCCGGCGTATTCCACCATGTTCGGGTTGGTGTTTGTAGGACTTTAGTCGAGCTTCCTAGCCCCCTTCTCACCCCTTTCTCGTGGCTAGTGTTCTGATGTCCCGAAGTGTTATTGTGTGACTACTATACTTATTCATGCTTCAGTTACCTTATAACCAAAGTATTAGAGAAGTAATTAGGAACCTTTATCTCTCCCGTTGTTCTCTTGATTAGCTAAGCTATTCATTTATCATAGTATTCTTTTTAGTCATTATTAGTAGATTACTTTTATGCTTTAGTATTCGTAGTCTTGTTTATATATCGCTTTACCGCTTACCCCACTTTAGTCTAGTTGGTTAGCTAAGTTAGTAGATACATGATTGTGAGTTATTAGAATTCTTTTTAGCTAAAGCTTCCCTGTGGATATGATACCCTAGAATACTCCCCTAGGGAAAAGCTACATTGGTGTTCTATGCACTTGCGTAATCATTCGATTCTTTTAGCTCTTAACAAACATCAGCGGTAGGATCTTGTGCATAGTGTCTCTCCTAGAAGACAGGGACAACATCGTGGGAATGCTTCATGGAACCTCGCAACGATCGTGGAGTCCGGGGTATTAGACACCCCGTACTGGGTCGCCCAACCCACTTGTTCAGCAAGACACGCCACGCATGCCTCTCCGCTTATGGATTCTCAAGACGGTTTGGCGGCCACCCGGTCGTTGTGATGTGGGATCCAGATCGTCATCAAACCTTGAACTTTACGTGCTAGGCGGATCCTTGATCATAGGCACCTCCAACGGCGGCTTTGAAGGAGTTGACGGTCATCCCACCGAGGCTCGGGCGCCCGGCGACAAGTGTGGGGGGGGGGGGCGGGGCGAGCATGGGAAGGTGTCGGCGTAGGCACCCCCGCCCGCAGGCGACCTCACACCGACCAACTCGACACTTCAACATCTACGGTAAAGGCCGTACCATACGTGGTGTCGAAGGGAGATCCACCAGCACCGCCTGGTCCTCTAGAAGGGTAGATTGGCGTGCGACAAGGGAGGTCGTGAGCTCATCAAGCATTGGGTCAACCCAGACAACGGTGCACCCCGCGCCTGACGAGAAGCGCCAACGGTGCGACGGCATTGTCGGTGTAGCAAGGAGTTGTGGCGAAGTTCACCTCATTGATAGTTTGCCGCCATCGCCAAGCGATGATGGTGGATGCCACCGCGCCCTATAGGCACTGCGTTGTCGACATCGAGGGGGCGGACAAAGAATCCTTCCGACAAGGATCGGTGCCGCGTCGCGACTACGCGTCATGAGCCCCTCGGCCATCGCCCCCGCGCTATCGACACCATGGCAAACAAGATGGTGTGGGTTCACCGGCACACAACATGCTGAAGGGCATTGGGGTGGATGACAATGGTGATGCTTGCAATTCCTGGCTCGGTGCCTCGTCTTTGAGGCGAAGAGGCGGGGATGGGGAGGTTCACCGTGCGGCGATGTGATCACTAGCTAGATAGTTGAAGCGAGACCAACGGCGAGGGTGGCACCGCCCCATGGCGATGACGGTGTGAGGCGGGCATGGCGGTGCGCTTGCCGCGACTCCGGCGATTGTGGAACAAGCGTGAAGCCGTCATCGTTGGCGAGGTGTGGCCCGAGGGGCCGCGTGTCGACGGCGTTGATCCCAAGTCCGGACGCCACCCGACCCACGGCGGCGGCGGCCGCCATCGACTCCCGCACACCATCGCCCCGAGGCGGCTTTGCATGGGCACATGCTCGGTCAGGGCCAAGTCATTGGTGCATGGGCACCCTAGCGACCCGGTGTGGGGGTACCGTGGGAATCGCCCAGGTGATCCTGGCGCTTGGCCCGGCGATGACGGGCACCCCCTTCTAGCGATGGCAGCTGGGCTCATCCTCATTGCCCCATCCGAAAGGTCCCAGCGTGGCGTCCCGCAGACATCGTCGAGGTAAGGGGGTTCCGAGAAGCGCCTCAATCGGAGTCATCATGGGAATAGTCGTGGAAGCCATCGCCCTCCCATCGGGCTAGACTTAGGCGTCCCTCAAGGCACGACATGGTAGAAGGGGCTGCATCCGGAGACCAGGTCGATACACGAAGAAGCTTCAACGGTGTCGTTGACGTGCTCATCTTTGTCCTCGCCCTCGAGGCGTCCTCGACGAGGACCAACTCCACCTCCATCCTTTGTTGCACCACCTCCAAGGGCGTCGCGCGATGCCGACCCTATGGGGTGGGTAGGGTGTGCGACGACCGAGGGCCCAGGCGACGAAGGGCCCGAAAACAAATCACGAAGACACCGCACCCTTTAGCTAATTGAGTAGTGGCCCATCGGCATGTAGATCATCGGCCTTTGTTTCCAGGGAGGCGAGCGGCCGATACCCGTGACTTCTTAGAGCTCGCAAGACCGGCGGCGCCATCAAAGTATCATCACCACGACTCAAGATGAGATCGCAAATCGTGGCGCGCGGACGGCCGGGCACCGACGACCGCATTTCGATCTTCCGGAAGACGGCGACGATCGTAGCCAAGGACGAACGATGAGTCGACGACCACGATATCTCGAGAACGATGAGTCGGCGACCACGATATCCGATCTTGGTTATTGCCTTCTATCCTTTTTGCGAATCGGTTGATGTTCATGCCCAAATTTTCTAGGAGCTAGGTTTTTCTTTATTCAATTTTTTTCTAGTAGTACATACTCATATTATTGAATTTGTTTTCCTTTTACAAATAAAATTAGCCTATATATTATAAGATTTTACGGTCTAGAGGGGCCGTTACGACGAAGTTCACAAGAGCGCTCTTAAAAATCCTAGGGTCGACACCGCGTCGCGTTCACTAGCATTTGTAAGTCTGGTGAAGGGCGTCCACCAAGCGGCGGCAAGAGGTAGCCGGCACCGACACGTCCCGTGGCGAAGACGGGCGTGGCCCGGTCTGGGGCGTGAGCGGTTTGGGCGGCACATGCCAAGCCCCAGCCTCCCGGCAGCCGGCGAACTGGGTATGGGGCGAGAGGAGGCGGTGGCGGCGGCCGCGGCACCCGTCGGTGGGGGGGCGGCGTGGGGGAATCGGCGGCGGCACCATAGGCGGAACAACGAGAGATGGCCATAGCTTCTCGAAATCTTGGTTTCGGTGGAGCCCGCCACCAACGCGTAGATCGGGCGACGCCGGGCCGGATCCGGTGGAGGCTTGAGCGGAGGCGACTTTAATTGGTTGGATTTGGCGGTGGATTGAGGTGAGAGTGGAGGGCTCGGGAGGGAGGGGTTGGGCCGGGGTGAGACATGACCGTTTTGTGTCGCTTCAATAAATAGAGATGCATGAGTAATTTCTTTTCACTATTAATCTATCCTAAAATCCTAAAACATTAAATCCGAGCTGCTACTGTCGACTTGTCTAAAGAATGTTTTGAAGGATCCACTCTAATATAATCTCACAAATTAATACCGCTGGTCCACACACTGAGTCACAGTCGTAACATGGGAGATTCAACTCAGGTTTAATTTGTGCAATGGAAATACAAGGGCAGATCAGTCGCCTAATAGTAAGGCAGATTATTGGCAATCACATACTTTAATTCCTTCCTTTCCATCATGTTGTATGAAGGCTCAACATTGGAGGTGTTCAGTAAAAAACACGCACACACACCGGAGGTGGAAGGCCAGAAATTTCTTGTCGTTAGCTTCCTGGCCAGGAACCATGGCCACGTCACCCGAATTTGTTCCCCGCCGTCTGATCTTGCAATCAACGGTCAAGATTCGCTCAGCCGGATTCCGCTTCTCTGGATTCTTGCCAGAAGCCAGGTTCTGGCTCAGCTTCTCCGCCTTCCAACCGAATCCGGGAGGTCAATATATACGTAGCTTCCGGCTTCCCTCCCCTCAAAAAAAAAAAAAAAACCCTCCGCTCAAAAAAAAAAAAAAAAAAAAAACGGCATCTCCGTCTCTCTCCCTCGCGGTCTCTCCCGGTGCGGCGATAGGGGCGACGACGCAGGGGCCTCGCGCCGCCCTGCGGCCATGGTGGCCGCCCTCCTCCTCCTCCTCCCCCCCCCTCCACCTCGTCCTCCTCCTCCTCTCCTCCTTTCACTCTCTCCCCTTGCCTCCCGTGGCAGCAGCGAGCGCGAGGCGACGACGGCGTCGTTTGCGGACGGCTTAGGCATGGACGGCCGGCTATGGCTCTGGAGAGCAGCCCCAGGTGAGGACAGCCTCTACCCCTTGCTCCTCATACCCTTTACTCGCTTGAAAACCCTAATTGCCTTTGCTACAGGAAACCCTAGCTCTGTTGTGGCCACTTATTCATGATTGTTTCTTGGCTTTTATGGGGTTTACTGGAGTTTTATCACCAAGAATCGGAGATCTGGAGCATTTAACTGTTCAGTAAGTGCACTCTTCTAGGCCCATGATTTTCTAAGAGCATAGCCTGATGGATTTATATATGCATTTGAATTTCCTTGTGTTGCATATAGGTCAATGTCGACAAATGTACTGGATGCTACAAGCTCTTGGCCTATTTTCTCTAAATGCACAAGCTCTTCACAATAAGTGCTTGCAGTAAATTAGGAAATAGATAAATTTGTACTATAGGTATCAAAGTTTGATATTTATTTTCCTGGCTGCTTTGATTTCATCAGCTTCATAATGCATATGTTCTATGTTTCTTTTCTACTGATTTAGGCAACGACTTCCCCAGCAGTAGTACCATAGGCGTATCTGTTGGACCTTGCCGATTCTATAACCATGACCATAGCACGGGAAAGGAGCTCACCAATACATGTTGTCGTTGGAAGAAGAAAGGTTAGGATACATGTACTTTGACCTGCTTTCAATATAATTATTTCTGCAGTCCACAATCTAGGAGTATATCTCTTAGGGAAGGAGACATGGACAATGTGTTAGATACTGTTGTCGGCACTTGAGCTTCTTACAGATTAACACTTCTTCCTCATGGAAAAAATATTTGAACACAATATAGTTATAGCAACTGGAAAAAAAATATGCCCGCCTATTTTTTGTAGCATCTTTTTAGTTTAGAGTAGCACTGGACAGTAATAATTTTTTTTGAAACTAATGAAGTACATAGCTACTGGAACTGTTAACTAAGATTAGTACTGGCACCTTGCGTATAAATCCATTAATTCGGATTATATACTGAGGTTATCTCCTGTTTGTTTGGTCGGCTATGCACCTATCTGGTTCATTAATGAATGATTTAAGTAATTCATAAATGGTATTTCCCTTGTTCATGTATTCCTGTGACTTGAACCTGTTTAAGTCTCTTAGTTTTCATAGATGTCGTGTAGGTAGGTTTTCCTTTTAGCATGGAAAAGTCATTCTAGGATATATTGATCGATTGTTCTTCACCAGCATAAATTATTCCACAGCTCTTCACTGGTTCTTCCTCAATTTTGTTTAAATGTAGCTGATATTATGAAGTTTTTGTGTCATGCCTCCACAATGCACAGGTCATTCTGAAGGTTGATATAATATTTCAGTAATATGCTAATGTCACTATCTGAGAATACTGGACTTCCCTTACATATTGAGTTTCAGTACAGGCTATGGTTAAGGTCATTTATTTTCTTAGCACCGAGACATCTGTAACTCTTCAAACCAGTGTAATTACCCCTTTTTCTTCTTCTGCAAGATAAGGATCCATTACTGTGGGTTCAGATAGTTGTGAATCTAAATTTGAATATCCCATCCTCCCTGGTGTGCTGATTGTTGGCTTGTGCTGCTGCTGATGTCTACGTATATAAAAGGGATAATGAATCAACTTGGCCTTGATGTTCGATTTGGGAATCATTGTTCGGTTTATCAAAGGTAAGATTCTTTGCTCTTGGTTCATTTCTTAGATTTAGGAATCATGCAGTGATTCAGCAGTAATAATATACATCTGCCTAAAAAGTGTCTTGATTTTTTAAACTTTGCTATGTACTGGAATTATCATGCCCATTGAATATTGTTTCTGAGCCTGGACTAGGGGCACTTGCAACTGGATCTCATACCATTTCATTCTCAGACAAATTTGACAGTGTTGTTGGAGTTCTGGCCTTCTGGGTGCTATTGAGGCAAAAACAAATTATGGAAAAGGTAACGGTCCTGTATACCTGTAAGTGTTTTTTTTTATTATCAGCAAAGGAATGCTATGATGGTACAAATTGGAACTTCAATTGATATGAGCAGTAGTAAATAATTAGACAGACACATCTAACAAGGGATCAACAGTGCTTTTGACGGTTTATTCAATCATCATTTGATTGGGACGTCACTGGAAAAGGGATCAGAATTGACCCATGCTTCTTGAAACTATAATCTACAAGTCGCAATAGATTCTGGCACAGGTCAGTGTTCTGCACCAATATTATAAAAGGTCATGGTTCAATCATTCAATTGAATCCTTAGCACCTACCCCCTCCGTCCCTTTGAAAATGTCGTTTGCGAATCTAAATTCTTTACGGGTTAGGTACCAATCTACTAAGCTTTCTTTCTCTGATATTTGTTTTTCAGTTCAGCCATCTTTACAGTATTTGTGAATTGCTTTAAAATTCAGTGCTGATCATAGGTTCAGAAAAATGGCTCCTATTCAGAGCTCGTATACTATATTTGTTTCATGAACTTAATTATGACATAGATGCATATTTCAGTTAGGAATGGATAGGAAATATATTGCTGTTTCAGTGCTGATAGGATATATATTGCACCATTTAAATATATATACTTGAGTTAGCTATAGTTGTACTATAGCTTAACTAAATCTTAGTGACTAATCTCAAAGCACGCGCCTTGCGGCATGATTTTAAATTTTTGCAATTTGTGCCTTGCAGCATGAATCCCCCAAAAAAAAAAAAAAAACATGAAGTACTTAACATCTAATTACTACCACTAACAGGAATTCTTTGTTTTTTTCAAAAGAAGTGGTCGATTTGCATAGCTTAAAGGTTCCTGTAAGATTGTGAGCCTTCACTGGTTCTCAGGTAATTATACACACACTCCCCAGATATGGTGTTTAGCAAGTAATGTAATAGGGATATTTTTACTGGCGTACTGTGACATTGAAGTTGGCCCTCTTATAGCTGCGACGTATAGGTACATCCAAATGGTGCCTTTTAATTTATTCCATAGTTTCATACGTCACCACTGCTGCATCTACTTGGTTGCTTGTGTGTCGATTTCTCCTCAACTTGGGCATTCACTTGCTTGTGTGTATCTGTTTCAGTTGATAAACTTAATATGCTATAGAGCATTTATATTTATGTGTTGCTTCCTGAAGCTTTGGGCTTTATCAAAGTTAGGGGGTTTCTGGAACCTGTACTTTGCTTGACTGAAACATAGCTGATGGAACGATAAATTATGTCTCTGCTCTGATGCTCTGTTACCTTCAGAGCAAATGTTTTTTTTTATGCATGGTTATGAGGAAAAATATTGGACATGAGGTGCTCAAGATGTTGGTGCCAATGCTATCTTTGTCATCAATAGAAGGATCCATTTAAATTTTTTGCCAAAAATTAGATAAAGATAACTCAAGGAAAAATGATTGCCTTATGTTCAAACGAGGCACAACTTGACCTTGAGTCCATATCACGACCATAGAGTAAGAAAAGAGACTAGGGCTTGGTTTCTATGATTGAGGACAACAAATAGTGGTTCATTTGGTTATTTGTTAATAGTACTGTGTATCCGCTGAAACCCGTAGCCGACCAAGGTGGATAGGTGATCCGCCCTCCGCCATCCTTCTCTGTACGCTGACTGAGAAGCCGAACCCACACAAATTGGAGGTTTTTACAAACTGCCAGGTATTTGCTGGTACGGCCTTCTATCATACTTTTGTTAAAGTGGTAATCTTCTATCATCCAAGGTCTAATTTCTTAGGGCTTCGATTCTGGATTTATTTAATATATATACATTTGTGCATCTCTGCATGTCCGATTGACTGACTGAGGCCTGGTATGATTAATTAGCCTTAGATTTCCTGTTGTAGTCATTTGAATGATTGGCTCATTCCTCACACAAATTCTTTTTAACTCTGAGAAAGCTGGTACAACCTTCCTTAGTGTGTGCTACTGCTGCTGGCCTGCTGAACAATCACGTAGCTAGCTTTACTTAGATGATGGCTGTCTCTATTTTGTTAATAAAATTAGTGCTTCTAGAATCCTTTCAGCTGCAGATGTTGTTAAGTACACAACAACAGATTTTTTGGTGTTTTTCTTAATAAATATATGCTTTTATGAATGTTCAGTAGCAAGCCAGAGCATTATTCTTATTTCAATGTCTGTGTTCTATGGAAGATCTCTTCTTTGTTTCATGTTGCATCTGATGTACCACAATTGGTCTTAGGTGACATTCATTCACAGAGATTTTGGAGAACACTCGGACCAATCGCGGTGATCAGGTAATTCAGCCGTGTACCCAATGCAGTTTTAAACTCAGTTTGGTTTTATGCTACAAAATTTTTGTTTCAGTTCGGTGTGTCTGTATTAACACTGGTAAAATTTTAGTTGCTTATTAGCAGGTTCTCAGGCAAGTGTAGTGCAGACAAAGTTTAGCCCTCATTAATTGGTTTGCATCCGTTCCCACCCTAATCTCATGAGTTTTTTTATCCTTTCACGGTCCTAATCAAATCGCTGGACTCCTTGGATGGCGGTAATAATCAGAGCTGCTTGTGTCTGCAGTCCATCTGAGTGCAGCACCCTACCAGACTACGCTCCATGCAAGTGCACATAGAGCCGAACCTCAGTGCCGCTGGTGTTTGTACAAGATAATAACAAGGGAGGGTGCAGTTGAAAAAAAAATGGTATAAAAAAATAGAAAATGATTGGATGAGAGCACAAATATTCTAGGTTTCCTAAAGCAATATAACTATTAGTTTTTCTTCATTTTTTCAGCAAAATCATTTGGCATATTTACTATAGTCAAGGCTGCTCTTGTATTTATACGAAAATTGTTCCTTCTTATGTCTCTGAGAAGAGAGAACAGGGTTGGGAGGGAGGACTGCTAACTTCACATGAAACGGGTTGGGTGTAAGTAATTTAGGCTTGGTTCATTGGTTGTATAGCACAGCATGCCGATTGGAATTTAGATTTGGCAATGCACCGTTTATCTTTTCACCCATTTTTAACATTACATTATGCCTCCTGTAATTAGTCGAGCCAGAACAAATAAAGTATTCTTTTTGATTTAATGATGAAAAGGACAGTCCAGATTCCATCTTACCCAATATTTGTGGTTTTTGATCTACTAACGGCTGATTTCAGTTGATTTAATAGTATTATATGTGAGAGAATAAACTAAAACAAAATGAAGCAAGAACAAACGAACATCCTGGCGTTGCAAATGCGATTACGCAACTAATCAACCTAGGGGTCTTCTTGGGCGCGGCTGCGTGCAACTCATGTCCTTCGGTGAGGCGGAGCTTACCGTGGGTGCTTTAGGGTCTCTACTGGCTTGTGATGGAATGGAGCTTGCCATGGCGTTGCTTCGGCTATGGTGACCGTTCGGGCAACTCAGGCATCGTTAAGGCTATGCTTGTGCTCGTGCTCGTGTGCGCGCGTGCGATAAACCATGACAGACAAACGTGGGGCCTTGGACCTCTTAGGTGGACAGTAGCCATGGAAAGCGCATACAGGTGAACGAGGCAGGTGTGGGGGCTCACTGTGGGCTCGGGGTAGCTAGGATGGCGATGTCGTGGCGATGTGTGGCTGGTGTAGCCGATCGTCGTCCATGTCCGTGGCGATGTCAAACAGCTCTATGTTATTTTAATGTACGATCCGTGTATTCTTTGTACAAAATGTCTTAATTTCACATACTTTTCTTTTTGGCATTAAATGTCACACGATGTAACATCGATATTTTAGTTTCACCATATTGTTATCTTATTGTGCGATCCGCGTGTTTTAAGTATACAAGTTTATTTATCCCGAAGAACGCACGCAAGACGCTTACTTTTGACAACAAAAAAACCCAGAACTTCACACCTGAAAGGGCGTGCGGAGGCGCGCGCCAATTCACTAGTTTTATATGTTTTAGATGCTCACGGACGCACGGTGAGCGACCATATCCGGATGCCGCACCTTGCCCATCGTACGGTGAGGCTGATTAGGATATTTTAACCCCCCGCCGCCGGCTCGTTTGTTTAAGTGGATCGGCTCACTTGGACGGCTCGCCAGGTCTTCCGCGCGGCTGATTGATAGCTCACCGCGTCGCTCGCTCGCGCATGAGCACGGCTGATTGCGAGTAGACCTGTGTTCGTTCCTGTTTGATGGTTTTTTGTCAGATAAAAATCTACTCCAATGTGTAATGCTTGTATTAGGGCGTATACGCGTATATATCTTGACGTTCGCTACATACAAAGAGATAGAGAAGCTAATAAGAAACAAATAACGTACTTGCTGCACGGGTATATATGTGTATATGTGCCTTGCCGAAGCTAATAACTGGTTTTGTGGTGCTACAGTACCATGCACGCATCTCAATGTGCAAGGAAACTAGCAAGCTAACAAGACGTTAATGTGATGCACATGCCCGAGCTGCGGCAACCAGACGGCAACTTAATAAATAAATACAAGACATCGAACTACAGCCACAAACAGATAATGAACATTTGAAAAAATTGATATTCATGAATTTCATGTAGCCTTCTTTTCATCAGAGTATAAACCTGTCCAGAAATGCAACACGGCCCCTGCATCTGCATGGCAGATAATCTCCAACGGATCTTTGATAATCTTTTTTTATTGAAGCATACATTATTTCTGGCTTTCCATAAAGCCCAGCAAATGGCTGCTACACCAGTAACATGGAATTTATCATCATTAGGTAAGCAGGGGAAGGTGTTGACGTAGTCTGTCACTGAGGCTACTGTCGGGCGCGCCAGCGACAAGTGTGGGGGCTGTGTGGGGGGCGAGAGCAGGGGAAGGTGTTGGCGTAGCACCCCCACCGCGGCGACCTCACCGACCAACTCGACACCTCGCATCCGCAAGCTGAGCCGTACCATACATGGCGGCGAAAAGGGGGGGGGGGTCTCCGCCTGGTCCTCCGGAAGGGTAGATGGGCGCGCGACGAGGGAGGTTGTGAGCTGATCAAGCATCGGGTCAGCCCGACAACGGGGGTCCACACCCCCTCCACGACAGAAGCGCCCGGTAGGTCTGACGACAGGATTGGCGGTGTAGCAAGGAGTCGTGACGGTTGACCTCCCTTGATAGCTTGTGCCACCGTTGCTGGCGACGACGGTGGATGCCACATGAGCCCTCTATGTGCACCTGCGCCGTCGACGTCGTGGGGGCGGACAAAGAATCCCCTCCAACAAGGATCGGTGTCGTGTGCGGCTTCGCACGTTAGGAGCCCCTAGCCATCGCCACCGCTATCGACGCCATGGAGAACAAGATGGCGTGGGTTCGCCAAGACAACACATGCTTTGAAGGCTGGGTGGACGACAATGGTGATGCTTGCAATTCTGGACCGGTGCCTTGTGATGAGGCGAAGAGGCAGTGGGACGGGGGGGCACCGAAGGCGGCGATGTGATGACTATAGCTAGACGGTTGAAGCGTAGACCAACGAGCAAGGGCAACACTAGCCGTTGGCGATGACGGTGAGACGGAGCATGGTGGTGCCAACGCCGACGACTCCAACGATCGCGGACAAGCGTGAAGTCATCATCAAGGACGACGTACCGCCTGAGGGATGCATGGTGGCAGCGTTGATCCTGAGACCGACGCACAGCCCACGATAGCAGCGGCCGCCATCTGACTCCCCACCACTGCCCGAGGCGCTGTTGCACGGGCACATGCTCGGCTGGCAAAAGGCCAAGCCGTTGGTGCGCGGGCACCCTAGCGACCCGGTGTGGGGGCAGCACTGGGGAACTGTAGGCGATCCTGCGCTTGGCCCGACAACGACGGGCCGCCCCTTCTGGGCGATGGCAGCCGAGCTCACCCTTAGTGTCCCGTCCAGAAGAAGGTCTTCGCGGTGGCTTCCGCAGACAGGCGTCGGGGTGGGGGTTGCCGATAGCGCCTCACCGTAGGAGTCGTCGTGGGAATCGTCGCGAAAGCCATCGTCCGCCCACCGGCTAGACTTGGGGCGGCCCTCCAAGGCACGATTGGGGTAGAAGGGGGGCTGCATCTGGAGACAGGGGGTCTCGTGCACGAAGAAGCTTCAATGGTGTCATTGTTGATGTCCTCGTCTTTGTCCTCGTCCTCGAGACGGCCCTCGATGAGGACCAACTCCTTGTCCATCCTCTGTTGCACCCCTCCATGGGTGCCGCATTCACCAAAGCGGTACTGGGTCCGGGTGAAGGGTGTCCACCGGCGGTGAGGCCGCGTTGAACGGTTCCGGCGGCGGCGGTACACGCCAAGCCCCGGGCCTCCCGACGCCGACGAGCCTGGGGTACCGGCGTAGGAGGGCGGTGGCGCCGGCACCGGGTAATCGCGGGCACCCATCGGTGGGGGAGGCGACCTAGGGGGTGCCAGGCGGCGGCACCGTGGACGGGGACAACGGAGATGGCCATAGCTTCTCCAAATGTTGGTTTCCGGTGGAGCTGCTCCTAAAACATTAAATCCAAGCTTCTACTGTCGACTTATCCTTGTATTTAATACTGGTCTATTAGTAACTACATAAAGAATGTTTTGAAGGATCCACCCTAATATAATCTCACAAATTAATACCGCTGGTCCACACACTGAGTCACAGTCGTAACATTACATGGGAGTCCGCCTGGCATTCGGTTTAAAACCGAAAATTCGGGTTCGGTTTTTGGTTCTCGAAAATTCGGTTTCCAACAAAGAAGCACCGATCGGTTTCTCCCCAAACTGAAAACCGACAGGTTCGGTTTCTGGTTTTTCTTTCGGTTTCTCGGTTTAAACCGAACCAACCGAAGTCCATACAAGAAAAAGAAAAATCCGCCGTACTCACCTACCCCCACCCGCGGCGGCGCAAAGGTGGCTCCTGCCGCCGCACGTCACCGCGCGCTCCCTCCGCGGCCGCACCGTGCACCGCCGCCGCCTCAGCTGCAGCCGCTCGCGCCGCCGGCCGCCGTGCTCGCGAGCGTCGCGCCGCCCATGGATGCGCCGCCGCCACGCCAGCGCCTGCTGGCCATGGCGCTCGCGCCGCCGCCCTTGGATGCGCCGCCGGCGCGCCACCACGCACGCCTTCTGGCCGCTAGCGCTCGCGCCGCCGCCCTTGCATGCGCCACCGGCCCGCCGCCGCCCTTGCATGCTAGGTTTGGTGAGGAAACGTCGGGTGAGGGTGAGAACAGAGAGAAGGGAACGAGGTGAGTTGAGTGAGTTGGGTCAGTCGCTCTCGAGGGCCTTCAGTCTTCCCTTTTCTTAAGCTAAATGGGCCACGAGTTGGGCCTCTACGCCTCAGCTGGGAAGGGCCGAAGCGGAGAAGGTGAGAGTTCGGTTGCTACGGTTGTTCGGTTTCTTGGCCGGCAGAACCGAATTAGTCACCGAACACCGAAGTTCTCAAATGTCCAAACCGAAACCGAACCGAAAAACCAAAAAAACGATATTTCGACTCGGTTCGGTTCAGTTCGGGTTCGGTCTTCGGTCTTCGGTTAAAAAGTGCCCAGGCTGACATGGGAGATTCAACTCAGGCGTGCAATGGAAATACAAGGGCAGATCAGTCGCCTAATAGTAAGGCAGATTATTGGTAACCACATACTTTAATTCCTTCCTTTCCATCGTACTGTATGAAGGCTCAACATTGGAGGTGTTCAGTAAAAAACACGCACACACACCGGAGGTGGAAGGCCAGAAATTTCTTTTCGTTTTATATGTTTTACTAGGAAATATGCCCGTGCGTTGCAACGGGTGAAAAAAAATATCAAACTTCAAACTCCAACAAGTATTAGCTAACAAACATATATAGTAAGTTGAATTTGTATACTCTTGTTGATTGGCCAAGAGACCATAACTTTGTGTGCAGGGACATCTTTCTCTGAAGATACAATGGTAGATTGATTGGTAAATTCAACTTACAAACTGAATATGTGAATAATCAGATAAACGTATGAAACTTGAACATATATCGAACATTCCAACCTTATCAAGAAATACAGCTAGAAAAAATATGGTACAGCTCTCAATTTTCAGAATGTTGTATGAATGGAATATATATTGATTTTTGGTTTCCTGAATGAGGCAGAACACAGCTTCAGATAAGGTAGGATGCATATGAACTAATCTTCAAAAATTCTCCGAGAACTACTCTTGTCAGTATAAAAGAACAGAAAGAATCTAGCAACATCAAGAAGCAAACCTTGTTTAATTGTGTGTACGGAGAGATTAGATTCAACTCGGCGAGATAAGGATTCAAAGGCGAGATGAGAAACTTCTGAACTTATTCGCTTGGCGACATCAGTATTAGAGGCCAGCGAGAACAGATATCCCAATGAATACCTTTTTTTCAACCGAGATCTTTTTTTTCTAAATATATAATTAGAAAAAATGAAGGAGTTTATATAATTAGAAAAAAAATGGAGTCTGGGTCTGGACTTCACGTCGAACATCAACTTTAATTTTTTTACCGACATGAGCTGGTGTCCTGGTCAGAGCTGGTTCCTTGTTCTATTGGATTACGATTCGACTCGCTACGCCTACGCTCGACCTGGCTGCTGTGGCAGCACCTCCGCTGCTGTAGGACACCATCGCACGCGACCACTCTTCGTCGCTTCCCGTGGCGTCTCCACCCCTCTTCACGAGGACGACCGACTCCCGTGCCGGTGCCGGACCTTTTTTGCGCGAACGGGCGGAAAGGTGGGCTTGGCCATGCGCACGGAAGGGAGAAGCGGCGGTGCTGCATGCAGTTGGAAGCGACGACGACTTGCTGACGGGAGGAGTGGCGACCTCGGCCTTGCGCGCGGACGGGAGTGGCGGCGCTGCGTGCGGATGGGATGCGACGGCGACCCGCTGAAGGGAGGAGCGGCGGCCTCGGCTATGCGCGCAGACGGGAGCGGCATCGTGAGGAGCATCGAGTAGCTCGTGAGTGGGCCGGAAAAGAGCGACGGGATCAGGCTGTCTAAACTGAGTGGGCTGGACGGTTGGGCTGGATTGAATGGCTTGGACGTCTGAAATTTTGGTATTTTATTAATAAGTATAGAGGTATAGATATATGTACACACAGCCTTCTTCGTATGTGCACCAGACTCGTATTTGTACTGGACTCTTGGACAGGCAGAAAAAAGGTGACGTCGGAGGCAGAAAACGGTGGCACAAAAAGGTGGAAAAAAGAGGTGGGGCCTGAAATTTTTCTTATTATTAGTAGGTATAGATAGATTAGATGCTCACAGACGCACGGTGAGCGACCATATCCGGATGCCGCACCTTGCCCATCATACGGTGAGGCTGATTAGGATATTTTAACCCCCGCCGCCGGCTCGTTTGTTTAAGTGGATCGGCTCACTTGGACGGCTCGCCAGGTCTTCCGCGCGGCTGATTGATAGGTCACCGCGTCGCTCGCTCGCGCATGAGCACGGCTGATTGCGAGTAGACCTGCATTCGTTCCTGTTTGATGGTTTTTGTCAGATAAAAATCTACTCCAATGTGTAATGCTTGTATTAGGGCGTATACGCGTATATGTCTTGACGTTCGCTACATACAAAGAGATAGAGAAGCTAATAAGAAACAAATAACGTACTTGCTGCACGGGTATATATGTGTATGTGCCTTGCCGAAGCTAATAACCGGTTATGTGGTGCTAGAGTACCAAACCACTCTTGCAGCTGAACATTGAAAAACAGATGCTCAAAAGTTTCGTTTTCATTATAGAAATAGCAAACAGGACTCCGTTTCCATTTCCTCTTAATCAAGTTGTCTTTTGTCAGCACGACCTCACTTGATAAAAAGCCACATGAAATATTTGATATTGGGAGGGATTTTCCCATTCCAGATATTTTTAAGACAAGGGCCATTATCTCCTTCATTTATGTTTTTTATATGTAGATTTGACAGTGAATCTACCTTTTCTTTCCCACTTCCATTTGATTTTGCCAAGAGACAAGTTAATCCCCAATTTCACAGTTGCGAACAAATCCGTATGTTCTCGATGATCACAAATAAACCTTTTGTTGATTATATACATATTCCATTGAAATGATAATGTTGAACTAGTGATATGGAAGAAATATGTCTAAATACACGTCTGGCAGAAAGCCATAATCCCTTCAAACAGTCTGAAAGTGAAGTGTTACAGTGTTACTAGAGTTCATTTATATATATTAGTAGACTCAATCATCAAACCAAAACAGAGTGCACAAGTTGCCTTAAAAGTGCTTCATCTTTGAGATGTAAGTCGAGCTATCCATCTCATACGGGCAATAGTTACAGCGGTATCCCTTACTTTTGCCAATTCGCCTGATACATGGACTCGAAGCACTGCTGCCGACGTCAATGAGGAGCTTCTGGTCCGACCACAAGGCGACCACGCACCTGCTCCGCGGGCAGAAGGTGCTTAGATAGGTCAGATTCCACGTGGCAATTGATATGGTCCGATGCAGGGTCCACTGGGCGTCACAGGACAGCACCCACACCTGGATACGTACGGGGGCCATGATTAATGGATTGTACCAAGAACAGCCGGCCATCGCCAGACATCCCCAGGATGGAAGGATGGCATTGCATTTGCAGCTCGATTGTCCATGTCCGGCCAGTGCGGACGTCAAGGGCCAAGACGCATGTGATCTCGAGTCCAGGCCCCGCAAGCCAGTACACGGTGTCCCTGCCAACAGCCGTGTGCCGGCCATCCATGCGCATGGAGAGACGACGACCCGGCTCCAGGTGATGATCGCCAAAAGATTGGAGCACTGGTCCCCACACCAAAGCTCTGTCGCCGGATGTGGATAAGAGCTGGTACGCCAGCGTTTCTTCATCCAGAAACCTAATTCCTCCCCTTCCGTGGCCGTGCACGGCGAGTATCTGCACTGCCGGGGCGTCATCGGAGGAGGAGGAGGGGCAGGCCGGTGAGCAAGATGTACTTGCAGTATCTGTCTGATGCAGTGGGGACAATGGTGCAGTATCCGGTCACGGGGTTGCAAAGGCATAGATTATCGATGAAACTTCTTGCTTTGAGCAGGATGAACCCGTCCTTGGACGACAGCAGTGTTGGAACTGCTGCGAACATAGTGGCGGGCATCAAATAATTCGCAGGAGTCTCGTTGCCCCCGCCGCCGTAGCACGGGAGCGCGGACTGGAACGGCCCCGGCGTGCGCCGCAGGCTCGCTGTAGTAGTGCCGTCGTAGTGGAAGACGCCGAGCAGCAAGCTGGGGCCGAGGAAGTGGTCGAGGTGAGGCCCCAGGATGGACGCGTTGTCGATGATGGCCCGCCGCCATGACTTGCAGACTCCGGCGCAGCGGATGACGGCGGCAGGTTCCAGGCGGAGGAAGATCTCTAGGATGAGATCATTTGGCAGCTGGTGCCGGCGATCGAAGAGAATACCACCGCAATCGAAGCTTGGATTGTGCAAGCCAGCTGAAAAACTTCGGTATCATTATAAGTGACCCCTAGATATGGTCGCTCCTATATATTCTGATCCAATCGATTCAGTTATACTTTAAATATATAGAAGACGTCCAGTGTCAGATACGGAATTGGAATATTGTGTTAGCCTAAACTACTGCAGAGTCCTGATGTAATCTAGTCATTAGATAGCTGTAGCAGACGGTTAGTTGTGGATAGCCTGGCTGGAGGCGTGCTCGGTCAGGACTAACCTGGGAGTCCGGATCCACGCCGTGTCGTGCCTTGCGCACGTAGAGTTGTCCGGATCATCGCACTGCCGGCGACGAGCCGCTGCTCGGCGGCGAGACCATCTCCTTCGAGTATGCCAACTCGTTCCCATACAAGCTACCCGTCAGCGCCGCCACATGCGTCCGTCCGTAGCCTAATAGCCTTGCGGCACCCTCATGCATGCATGGCTACGTCAGCATGCGATGCAGCACACCAACTCTCAACTCATAATACTAGCGGGTAACCCCGCGCTTAGGAAATATGATTTCTTAGCATAGTGATTTTCGAAAAGGTTTGCCATAAACAGTGTAAATAAAAGAGGGGGAAAAAAAGCTGCACATTATATGAAGCTAAATTGAATGTGTTTACGAAGTCATAGAGAGGTACATGTAATTAGTTTACATATGTATTCCAGGTGAGCCCAAACAAAAGAGCCAAAATGCTCCTTCAATTTACTGTAACAGGGGCCACGTTTAAAATTCTAAGATTTTATATGATTTCTCCGACCATGGATAATGCTGACTCGAACTTCTAATAGTTAATGGTGGTCTACACAAACAGCTCCTCTTTTTGCTGAGAATTAAGCTTATATCTTTCCTTACTTCGTTGGCAACACAGCATACTCCCAATTTCTGCTGGCAGCATATACATCGGAAAGCAGAGCATGGTTCTCGGTTCCCATCACTTTCTGGTTCAAGTTTGACCGACATTCCTGTACATTAGCTTTAACAGTCTGTACTGCAATCAGGAGGCCAAAGCAGGGATATGCTCCCTCCTCGACAACATTTGTTGTATTTTGGAGCAGATATGCTGCCTTCTCCACGGACACGCTCCCGAAGCATGTAGGTCCCCCTAAATGGAGTGAAGTAAAAATTGTGCCTACATGTATTGATATTAAAAGTGAGCGGGCGAAATTAGCAATAGAGCTACGATGTCGCAAGCATATAAATGTGAAAGCAGTGCATATGTACTCCATTTTGATGTAAAAATTTAAAGGAAATTTTGTTCGGTGAAAGTAAAATATGATGAACTATATAAGTTGTTGTTGCGCAAGTAACAACACAGTTATGATGGCAAAAATATTCAAGGGTTGAATGGTAGCAAACATATCATGTGATACTAAGTTGCTTGAAAAAATAAAAAAACATTCGAAGCACAGGTATGTACAGACTTACGTGGATGTCGATTGTGGTTAAATGGACGTTGGGTGTAGGAAGATGCATCTTAGTTTTCTTGCATGATAGAGGTACCAAGCAATGAATTTAGGCGGCGTCGAGTGCGAGGGTAACCCACCGTTTTGTCCAGAGATCGGGAGGTACCAACTTCGGTGCTTTCAAAAGTAGCTGGTGGTGTACAACTCGTATGTCTATGTGTGTTGTTTTGATCGGTGCGCTCGTCAGTGTGCGCAGCTGTAGGTAGACATAGTAAAGGGGTTATGTAATGTATAAGTGAAATGGTAGACCTAATTATGTAGAATATAGGTGATAACAATATTACCTTGGTATGGATTGTTGAGATGCACACGGCATCGCCTGTGGCCTGTTTCCATGATATGGATGTGACCTCACGCATCAAAGAAATCCACAATAGGAAATTTTCCAGACTGTTGAGAAAAAGAAGTGATATGTAAGACATAATGGTATACACGCATCAAAGGAAGGCACAACAGGAAATATTCCAGATGTACACTTCAGTTAACAAAGTTACTTTTCTAATCAAATCTAGGTAACTCTAAAGATATCAGCTGCATTTGAGGAGCAGAGTTATGATGGTAAATATATTTAATGGACAACCATTATGTAAATGCGCACTTGAAGAAAGCTATATGGAATACCAGGTTCTTTAACACAGCTCAGTTGCCAATGATTGACGATCCTAAGGTGGAAGGCACAATAGGAAATATTCCAGATGTACACTTCAGTTAACAAAGTTACCTTTCTAATCAAATCTAGGAAACTCTGAAGATATCAGGTGCATTTGAGCAGCAGAGGTATGATGGTAAATATATTTAATGGCCAACCATTATGTAAATGCACACTTGGAGAAAGCTATATGGAATACCATAATGAAATCAAGGTTCTTTAACGCAGCTCAGTTGCCAATGATTGATGATCCTAAGGTGGAAGGCAGAATAGGAAATATTCCAGATGGACACTTCAGTTAACAAAGTTACCTTTCTAATCAAATCTAGGTATCTCTGAAGATATCAGCTGCATTTGAGCAGCAGAGGTATGATGGTAAATATATTTAATGGCCAACCATTATGTAAATGCGCACTTGAAGAAAGCTATATGGAATACCATAATGAAATCTAGGTTCTTTAACGCAGCTCAGTTGCCAACGATTGATGATCGGTGTTTCATGTATCATGGAGTGTCAACCTGAATGCCAAGGAGGACCTAAGACGTGGCTTTTGTATTTGAGAACCTCAGTCACATTTTTTTGTCGTTGTTATTTCATAAATAAAGACACGGGACATCACTAATTGGTGAGACGATCTTGAATATTGTACCATTTATCCTGGCTTGAGGCATAGTAGATGGTCTAAAAATTGCAAGGGGTAGATGGCAGACTCACCAGGATGTGTACTGATTGGCTAGAGTAATTACCACCAAATCTATTGTTGATGCAGGTGGTTGTCAGACACAAACTTGTGAAGTTGCAGTAGGCATCTATGCAATAAAAACATGGAACATTAGTAACTAAGGGAACCATGTTAAATATCGTGCTCATACAACTACTCCTGGATAACTACGGGGATCAGTAACAGTCTGCAATTGGATACCCTGTAAACATTTTCATTATTCCTGGATTAAATATGTACATTTTCATGGACCAAAAACGAACAGCAAGGACTAATCCATCCAGAAAAATGTAGAGGCAAATCATCGACGACGTTATGTGCATCATACATGTGTGAAGTTCTTGCAGCAGGGAAAAAAATAGCATGTTTGCAGGTAGACAGTAGCAGTGACATTAAGTCCGAGCACCTGGGCAGCACAGAACAGGAAGGGCAGATGAGAGCACAGAACAGGAAGGGCAGATGAGACGGGTGCTGATCTCTGCCCACGGTTGATGATGCAATTTTGCAGAGGTAGGGACTCACCTGGGTGTCAATCAGTACCGAGCGCAGACAGGAAGGAGTGGCGCCCAGCGGGGAGGAGCCTGAGATAGGTGGCGGCTGCGACAACGACGGGCGGGCGAGGGGGGGGTAGTTAGTGGCGGCGCTAGAGGGCGAGCAGCGGGGAGTGGTGGCGGAGGCAGAGTGGAGGGCGAGGTGGGGGAGAGCGGCGGCGGCTGCGACAACGACGGGCGGGCGTGGAGGGGGGTAGTTAGTGGCGGCGCTAGAGGGCGCAGCAGCGGGGAGTGGTGGCAGAGGCAGAGTGGAGGGCGAGGTGGGGAGAGCGGCGGCGCGTGGCGCTCAGGAGGTGTGGGGAGGCGTGGAGGTGATGGATGTTGCGTGGGGCAGGGGAGGGAGCCAACTCGTGGGAAGCTGATCGATGTACGGGGGGAGGAGGCAAGTGGAGATCGGACGGCAGAGAAGTGGGAACTGTGCAAAGAACAGTAATATGAGTCTTACGGGCGGAGATGGGCGTGTCTTCGAAAATAGTAGGTATTGTATAGATGTCACGTCCATCGATTCGGTAGTAGGACACAAAGTGTAATACTCCAGTTGCTAGCAGCTTGTGATTTTGGGTGATTTCGATCGTTTGATCGGTCACACCCTAGTTTAATTTGGAACTTATATAACGCTTATTACAAGCACTTGGGTTATTAGGCACTTCTCATAATCTCTGATCCAATTGTTAAATGTATTTGTGCATAACCTGTTAGGGTCAAGTGGCGGAGGACAAAAAAAGATTTAAGGTGGGGCGATGTCAAGTCGCCGATAGCTTATGTATATAGAAAATGGTTCGCTAGACGTATTGATATAGTCAAGCACAAACTACTAACATTCAGGACATTAACAATTATAGAAAGAACAAGCAAAGTCAACTAACCATGTCTACGATGAAGGTTTATTGCCGCCTAGGCAATTGCATTTGCCTATCTTTCTTGTTTTGAAATGTTTTCTTAATCTTCTCAAGATCAATTCCTTTGAATATTTCCCGCTCAATGTGGCACACCAGTAAGTGATTAAGCCAAGCATCGAAATCTTGTTGTGCAATTCTGTTTTGATAATCTTCATAGTCAAAAAGACCGCTTCAACCGCTGTCGCCGCCACCGTAGTATTAATGCCAACTCAATTAGACAATAAACTGATGGGAAAAGAGTATGTCTTTCAAGTTCAACCATTTTTGCAGCTAGGGCGGCGGGGGGCGCCGCCGAAGCGGGCGAGGGCGGACCCATCCGGCCGGGTATGGGTAGGCGGCGGGGCGCCGAGGTCATCCATGGCGGCGGCGGTGGCGGTGGCGGCGCGAGAAGAGATGGGAAAGTGGGAAGAAGGGCGCCACGGGCACCCTAAGGTTGCCGAGCCCGGCGAGCTAGGGGTCGCCCTAGCTCGCCGGAGCCCAAAATTAACCCTAGGGCGCCCACCAAGGGGCGGGCAAAGTGGGGGGGAGCCGGCACGAGGAGTGAAGGGTCGAGATGGGGACTAAAGGGGGGGGGATGAATAGTCCTTTCTAAAACTAATTGCGCCCGGCTAAACAAATATAATGCGGAATTGAAACTATTCGCTTAGCCAAGACTTCACCCCTCTAGCTATGACTCTAAATCACCTCACAAAAGATCCTACACAAAGCAAATGAGGTGATAAGCCTAGCTTGAGCTCCTAACCATTTCTATTGCAAGGTCACACAAACCTATGCACAGGTACTTCAAACAAGGGTGAGCTCCTACATAATTCTAATGAGCAAAAGCACAAAGCCAAACCTAAGCTCACTAGATGCACTAAGGACAAGGCGACACACGCCTAACCCAAAGGCTCAAATTACTTAGCTACACAAACTAAGCAAAGCAACTAACAAGCTACACAAGCTAGTAATTGCAAGAGGTACTCCACAAGCACAAGCACAAGGTATATATGAATGTAAATACAAAGCTTGTGATTTGGAGAATGCAAACCACCGAGAAGAGTAGACAAGTTGACATCGGTGATTTTTTACCGAGGTATCGGGAAGCTTGCCAACTTCCCCTACCCTCGTTGTGTCGACCAACACCTTGGGTGGTTCCTTTGGTGGTTCACCTAGATGGTTCTTCGGTGTGATTCTCCGATCACTTGCCCCTCAAGGCACGCCCCGCAAGGCACCGCAAGACACCACTCTCAAGTGAGCCTCTCTCAAGGCACCGCAAGACACCACACGCACAAGGGAGGTACTCATCGACACGCTCTAGTAGTGTCGCTCTTCGCGATCCCCGCGAGGTGAGCACGGACCTCTCACAAATCCTCCTTCGAGCACCGCATAAGCTTCCTTGCGTGCTTCACGAAGTCTCTACCACCAAGCCGCCTAGGAGGTGGCAACCTCCAAGAGAAACAAGCACACCGGCTTGCAACACGATCACCTAGTGCCACGAATGCGATCTCTCAACGCCAATGCACTAGAATCACTCCTCACTTTGATTTGGATGAACACTATCAATCACAAGTGAGTGGGAGGGCTCTCAAGCACTCTCAAGCATGGACACAAAGTCCCCAAGGTGCTAAGCACCATCCATGGCCGGCCACCCCATCTATTTATAGCCCCAAGCCAAAATAGAGCCGTTGGGGTCGAAACCACAAAATTCTACGCGCGACCGACGTGCCGACCGGACTCGCCAAATGAGTCCGGCCGATGGATCCGGCCGAGGGTCCGGTCACAACAGCACAACCGAGCTGGCACGCCGAAAAGTGCGTCCGGTCGAGGATGTGACGCTTCCGGCCACGCATCCGGTGCATGTGTCCGGTCGGTCCACGACCGAACCGAAAAACATGCTCTCTGGAAATCCCGACCGACTCACCCACCGGAGCGTCCTGGTCAAAGACCAGCGTCCGGTCAAGCGTCCCCGGCGACGCTTCCGTGGCCAAAACCTCGCGAAACTCCGTCGCCTTTGCTTTGACATGCTACCCATCAAGTATACCAAACTTGAGCACGAGGAATAGCATGTTTTCACCATCACGATGCATCCGCAAATAGAAAATAAGCATCTCATTTTCTCAAAAGTGCCAACACCACCAAGTGTACATCACCATGTGCAAGTGTGTTAGCATTTTTCACAATCATTTCAAAGGACGGGTTAGCTATTACCACGCCACTCGATCCTAACACATCGCAAAGTTAGATCGCTCAAGTGGCACTAGATGACCGATATGCAAACAAGTTTGCCCCTCTTGATAGTACGGCCATCTATCCTAAACCCGGTCATAAACTTCTCTAAGCTCCAATGATCGGCGAAATGAAATGCCCTATAGGTTATACCTTTGCCTTGCGCATTTCCATTTAAACTTCATCTCCGTGCCGATGCAACACATGCACCAACACGATCAAGAATGATATGATCCATTTCATATCATCACATGACCTTCTTGGTCCATCGATCTTGACCTCACTTGCTCTTCACCGCTAAGGCGTCGGTCCGTCAAGCGGCCCAACTTGTTAGGGCAAGTTAGGGCGATTGCCCCACCTAAAGATGAGATTGCACAAGAATCCCACCCCCTTCTAAGCTCCTGCGGACAAAGAAGAGCCAAAGTCGCCTGGTTTAGAAGGAGGACAGAGGTAAAAGAAAGGGCCAGCCCAACTCGGCCTTTATTACCTAACCCGTGCTTCCAAATTTATAGCCCAATGGCCCATCGGCCACACATAGACATGCCAAAGAAAAGCGGCCACACACGGAATGGCCACGGCCGCGGCACAAGCGCACGCGCACCCGCCGACCCGTGCAATCCTAGGTCCCGCGACCGTGCGGCAGCCGGCGGCGGCGGCTCCAGGGCTCCAGTAAGCACGCTGAAAGGTCCCTTGTGGTTTTTGGTAATTGAGTGTCAACATTAGGTGAACTAATATGTGTGACCGAGATTATACACGTGAGATTAGTTCACATGTGATGATGCAATGAAGGAGCTTATTGCACATGAGACATGACATGGAGTCATGTGACCAAGGTGGTGAAGATCAAGACAAGGCTTAGCTTGATGGACCGGTTGCTAGTGTGAAGGGCAAGTCGAGGGACTTGGCGCCGGGCGACCGACGCAACGGTGAAGAGCAAGTGAGGTCAAGATCGATGGATCAAGAAGGTCATGCGATGATATGAAATGGATCATATCATTCTTGATCGTCTTGGTGCATGTGTTGCATCGGCACTTGAAGATGGAGCGGAATGGAAATGCGCAAGGCAAAGGTATAAACTATAGGGCATTTCATTTCGCCGGTCATAGGTGAGTAGAGAAGGTTATGACCGGATTTAGGTTCGATAACCGTACTATGAAGAGGGAAAAACTTCAATCGCTTTACTCACCTAGTGCCACTAACTTAAATTTTAAATTGCATATGCATTCGGGTTAGTGACGGGGCTCTATGGAAAAAGACTCGAGAAATGCTATCTTTTATTGCTAAAAGGTATGACATAATTTGGAATGAGATAGCATATCTTTTGGATGGAGGTTTGTTGATTTCTTGGAAGAGAATTTGAAGAGATAGCATTTGGGCTATATTTAGAAAAGATGAAAAGGAGCGCATGTAATTTATTTGCATGTGTGTGTGCTGGTCAACGTCAATCTTTGGAGAAGAAAAGAAAAGCTTGCGGGGACCACACTATTTACAGAAGCATGCATGCTTAGCTCTTTGTCTCATGAGCGAGATTAAAAAGAAAAAGGAATGAGCTGCGTAGACACGCTTCCTATTGCTCCTGCATGCTTGACCGAGATGGGTGGAGACTTGAAGCCGGTTTGCTGCTGCTCGCTCGTGCTCGACGCCTGGCTTTCGTGCATGGGCCGTTGGCCTTTGTTTGCTGCTGCCGCTGCCTGCGCTTTGCTACTCGCCGCATTGGGCCCTTGCGCGGCCCACGTGCTGCCAGCGCTGGACCAAGCTGCTGCTGGCTTGTTCGACTGGTCCGTTTCCAACGAAAGGGATACCTGATAGCTGCTGGTCTGTTCTTTGTCGTAGCAAGCCGCCGCCGCCCGTTGCTTCCTGGCCAGAGAGAGTGCGAGAAGTGCCGCCGCTGCTGCTTTTTCTACCGTTGGAAAGGAGAGCAGTGAAGAGCGCTCGACCGTTGGAGAGCAGGGCGTCGGCCTCCAGCCTGCGGGAGTATTTAGCCAAGCTGTCCCTTCTCTGCTCGGTAGCTCGCCCAACAGAAAGACAGCACAGTGAGCTCCCCTCCCCTTTCTCTTGGTGAGTTAGGGTTTCATCCCTTCCTCTCTTCTCCCATGATTTGAGCTGAAATTTCAAGGAGAGAGTAAGAGCCCTGTGTGGGTGTGATGAGAGATTGAAGATCCACCTATTCCTCATTTGTTTTCACTCAAGATTAGAGCTAATTTGAGAGGGGATTGGGATACCTAGTGCATTGCATTTCGGGATTCATATTTGTGACACTAGGTGGTGATTGTGATTGTGGATTTCCTATTACTCTTGGTGATTGCCACCACCTAGACGGTTTGGAGATTGTGACTCCGTTGAAGCACGCAATTGGAGATTGTGCGGTGCTTCGGAGAAGGATTTATGAAAGGTTTGTGATCACCTCGCGGGGATCGTGAAGAGCAACTCTAGTGGAGCGTGTCATTGAGCTACCACACTTGTGTGTGGGTTCACACGGTACCCTCTGAGGGATTGACTAGAGGACTCACACTGTGTGAGGGACTCGATCAAGCTCCCACTGTGGGATTTGGCACTGGCCATTAAGCTTGAGAATCATCACTGGGTGATTCGTCAAACCGTGGCACCACTAAAGTGTTGGTCGACACAACGAGGAGTAGGGGGAGTTGGCAAGCTTTCCGAGACCTCGGTAAAAAATCACCGGTGTCATCTTGTGTCCACACTTCGCGGTGGTTTGCAATCTCTTCATCACAAGCTTTGTTCTTACATTCATATATATATTGTGCTTGTGGTTGAGTAGTGTAGTTGTAACTATCTAGCTTGTGTAGCTTGTTTAGTTACTTTGCTTAGCTTGTGTAGCTAGGTAATTTGAGCCTTTGGGTTAGGCGTGTGTTGCCTTGTCCTTTGTGGATCTAGTGAGCTTAGAGGCTTTGTGCTTATGCTTACTAGAATTGTGTAGGAGCTCACCCGTGCTTAAAGTACTAGTGCTTAGATTTGTGTGACCTTGCATTAGAATTGATTAGGAGCTCAAGCTAGGCTTGTCACCTCACTCTTCTTGTGTAGGATCTTTTGTGAGGTGGTTTAGAATCTTAGTTAGAGGGGTGAAGTCTTGGCTAGACCGATAAGTTTATTTCCGCATTTGTTTCAGTTAGCCGTTGCGATTAGTTTGTTTTTAAAAGGGACTATTCACCCCCCTCTAGTCCCCATCTCGACCCTTCACACGTGGCGGTGGCTGCTCATGGAGGAGGAGGATGGGATTGCGGCGCCGCCGCCGCTATCGGGTTAGGCATGGCCGCGGCGACCGGGCTCGTGTTGGCCACGGAATCGGAAAGGCTTCGCTCGGGCCCGCGGAATCGGGGCGGAGCTATATTTCGGCCGGTGGGTGCGGCCGCACCCAAAAAAAACTGAAAATCCATGATTATGATCAAATTTCTAATGTATTTGCACCCACGGAATAAAAATCTATGCACCCACAAGCCAAGTTCACCCCCTCGAATTGTTCATGACCACACGACCTTGATGAGTCGCAAACAACGATAGTTTTTTTATAGATAAGGGAACAAAGTTCTGTCACACCCCAAAGGATGGGGCCCGGGGGCGGCCCAAGGGGCCCGTGGCCGTGGGGGGGGCCCCCGCCCTGCACGCCGCCGCCGCCTCCAAGACTTATTCGGTAATTAAAGTAAGAGTTTGATTAGGATATGATTAAGACTTTTGGTGTGAAGGGGATATTCTCGCTCTACATGGAAATCTTCTATTAGGAAAAGAATAAGGACTTGCTTGTAAATGTATTCCAATCTACAAGGAAACCTTTAGAGATTGCTTGAGATACAAGTTCCATAGGAGGGCTATATAAACAAGGAGGATATAATCTCTTAGGGACGGACAATAAAGAATTATTCCCCGCCTTTTGCATGAGCCGCCGCTACCCAAGGCCGCTATCATGCCAGCCCCTTCCGCCGCGCCGTCGCCACCGCGGCACCGTCATCGCTGCCCCTTCCCAAGGCGGTTGTGACACGTGCTATCGGAGGCCACTTCGATCCACCCCACCACCATGGACATTGATTCAAAGAAGCTACTAGAATCTCTCGCCAAGAAGTTCGACAAGATCACCACTCGCCTCGACACGCTCGCCGATCAAGTCGCATCCTCTCCGGTAGCAATCCGGTAGAGGAACGCATAGCGGAAGGCCGTGGAAGCCTTGGAGATCGATGTCAAGGCAGCCATGCGAGGGGAGGCCGCCCGAGCTTTCCTCAAGAACATCAAGGAGAACATCAGGACCGCCGATGAGCTCCAATTGGTGGACGAGGTTGAGGCCAAGCTACCCACCATCCTCAACCTATGCAAGCGCCTATGCGGGCGGTGCCCACCCCACCCGGCTCCTCTATAGATCACTTCACGGGACTCACTCCTCGCTTTGCACAAGTTGTCCTTCCTAACGTACGATCGCAAGGACAATCCCCTGCCCTGGCTTAACCGCTGTGAGCAATTCTTTAGAGGGCAAGGTACCCCAGCAACTGAGCAAGTCTGGTATGCATCTTACCATCTCACAGGAGGAGCACAGAAGTGGTACATACGCCTATCCCAAGAGGGGCGTGTGATTGGGCTTGCTTTGCCCAGTACGTCAACAAGCGCTTCAAACCAGCAACAAGGCGCAACCCACTAGGCGAACTGGCTTCGCTCCTCAAGACTGGCACCGTCGACGAGTACACAGAGCTCTTCCCGGTACACATCGCACACGCCGAACACCTAGGCGAGTAGCAGCAGGTGAACACACTACGGGATTGGGAGAGCCCCTCAAGACCGATGTCGAGCTGCAAGACCGAAGGCCGTGGAGACGACCATGTCGCTGCAAGAGCGTATGAAAGTCGCCTCGCCATCCTCTACAACTCCGGCAAGGCACCACCTGCGGTGAAAAGGCGCCCATCGCCAACCGCGCCCGCAACGCCTACGACACCGCCCGGTGACACCACCTCGACGTTCAAGTGGTCGACCCCCGCAGAAGATGACCGAACGATGCAAGGCGGGATCGCTTCAACCGTGACGAGCCGTTCTCTCGTGTTCGACATCACGGTCATCAATGAAGACGTCGGCGACAATGCCAATCGCCAACGTCGCCACCACCCAGACGGCGCCAACCTCGGGGGGTCCTCATCGTGATCCCAACTCCCCTGTGCGTGGTGCACACTCTCTCTACCTCACCGGATGATTTCAGGCACAAGCGTCGGCATCGTGGTCGACTCCGGCGCCTCGCACAACTACATCGACCATTACATTGTGACCCGCGGCTAGACTCCGCCGCGCGGCTAGTGCGGGTGACACCACCAGCACGAGCGCCACTCGACATGCCGGCGGCAGCCTACGACATCCCAAAGTATGCATCGACGCCAACATCTTCAACATCGATGCCTATGTCTTACACGTCGGCAACAAAATTGACATCATCATCGGCATGCCACGGTGGCAAGCCCCGGGAATAAGGATGGCAATGGGCGAGTACGATCGGGTGGAGTCTCCGGTGCACCCAAAACCGAAACCCGAAATCGAAAATCCGAACCCGAACCCGAAACCGATTCGGGTGGAAATCCATCACCAAAACCAAACCCACGGATACCCAAAACCCGAATGGATACCCAAAACCTATGGATATATATACACATATTCACATGTACAAACACCGAAACCCGAACGGATACCCGAAACCTGAATGGATACCCAAAACCCACGGATATATATACATAAATTCACATGTATAAACCAAAGGCAACAAATAATAAATATTTTCATGAGTCAAATTAGAATAAATTTAATAATCTAAGTAAATGTTGGCACAAAATGTGGTCTATGCCTCACACACGAAAGAAGCGGTTGAGCTAGCTTCCAAACAGTGCCCGCATCTTGATTCCTGGAGCGTGCCAGTTTTTTGACCTGAAACTAACAAGGGATAAAACCATAAAAAAAAGAGAACGTGCACGGGTGTGACCAAGACAGTTCCACATGTACGCCCCTCGAAGCCACTTACGGCGACATATAGCTATAGAAGCTATTCGCGCCAACGAGGTTTAGAGATGCATTCGGTAAGCATAAATAAAGCATGTAAATGGATAGTTGCCGAATGATCATAAAGAGAGATGTTTGAACAAGTGAAAACCGATCATCAAGATATGAGATTATAAAGCTCATGACATAGATCGATACAACCGTCAACATGATAATTATAAGCGGGTAACTCATAAATATAAACCTAATCTGAATAACACATGCATAGGCTATTCCAACTAATCTGCCACACGTCTAGTTTTCCTAAAACCCATCCAGCGTACACCCTAACAAGTTAATCCACCGCATGATACGACTTGTTATAGATCTAAACCACCCTTTACAACTAGATTAATCCACCGCATGATACAATCTAATCATAAAAGGCTAAAAGCATGCATGTACTCGAATAGATCTACAAATACTCATTACTCGTTAAAGCATAACCGTGATTCGGTAAGCTTACCGAATCGGGGTCCATGAAGAAGAAACACGCACATAAAACATAAAAGAAAACCTATCGATTAAACCGATCTCTAGTCCACGAATGACTAGCTCTAGAGTAACCCAAAGACCGCATCTACCGCATGGTACCCGGTCCCTCAAAGGCTAATTCTACATTTAACATGCATGAACCAAGAACGCGTGACAACTTAGGTTGATCTATGCCCGCTATTATGAACTAAGTAAAGCAATTAACACGGCAAGATGAACATAAAACGTTAAAAGTTCAAGATTAATCTAAGAGTTTTAGGTTTTATATCCATTTGTCGTGTTGATCTAAAAACAATTGAAAAGCCGAGCCCTATCAATCTAAATTGGGCAAAAAAAGTGTGTGCAAACATAATAAAATAAATAATGACATCATGCAACACGTGGTAACTTAATGAATCTACTAGATCTTGCCAAATCTAATAGAATCGATAACTAGCTCCGAGCTAGATCTTAGCCTGCCGCACGACTCATGACCTAACAGGGAACCCTCTTGTCCCAAGAGCTTAAATCCACCGGATGATACTAAGCATGGTAACAAGACTACTTGCACATAATCTAAATCCATCGGATGATACTAGACATGATGCAAGGTTGCCGGTACTTATGGAGGTCGACGGATCGATGGTTCCTCTCGAAGCAACTCGAGGACACGACTTGGACTCGAAGGGTGGCACGGGTCTGGTTTGGTTGTATTGATTGTAGAGTGTTTTTACAATTACCAAGGGTTTAATATTTATACCCTGGACTTGACACGAGTCCTAATAGACCACGATTACAAAGAAGGAAAATCTAGCTAAAAGATAACTTGGACTCCAAGTCCTTTCAGATTCGTCAATGATGTGTACATCGTGGGGTCCTTCCTTTTTGGGTGGCTTGCTCCAACGCTTGTTAGCCCACCGAATCACTCCCGATAACCGATTGCACGAGGCTTTGCCGAATCCCCGACTTCAAATTAATGGTGACAGCTCCCCGAATACCTTTATTAGCATCTTGCACTAGCCTTATTAGCATCTTGCATTGGCCTTATTAGCATCTTGCACCGATCCACCCGTCATCTATAACCCGCCAAATTTCGGTGTTAACAAGAAAACAAATTATTATTAACATATTATAAAACTTGAGTTTTAATTCTAAATGATTTATTTCGGATATCCATTGGATATCCACGGGTGAAAAACCAAACCTCAAACCAAACCCGAACCTCGAACTTGAAAATCGTGGCGAAAAACCGTAACCAAACCCGAAACCCGTGGATATCCACCCCGAACCCGATCCGCCGCCATCTCTACGGGAAAAGTGACCGACTTCGCATCCAATGAGCTACAAGACTATCGCCGTGACGACACTTCCAAGACGTTCAAGATGCACCATCCCCACGCATCGACACAGGAGCGCCAAGGACCAGGCCAGTACAGTCTGGTCTCTCCGCTGGCGCCCGTAGCTTTGCTCCATGCCTAGGCAAGCGCCCGAGACATGCCAGTTCCCTCGACCTCTACGACATGTCCTCAGGTGTCTTCGCATGTGCCTACATCGGGGCGACACCGAAGGAGGAGCACTGCGGCGGATAGCCCCTCGACGTCACCACAAGCGCTTCTTTGCGCTCCGGCTGACGCTAGAGGACGACTTCCTCGTCTTCGATGGCCGCTTCTACCTTCCGGCTTCCTCACCCCTACCGCCGGACCTGCGGGGGACGCCCTCGTTCCAAGGAGGGGTTCGCCAGACGAACTACCTCGCTCTCGGCGCCTACACAGCACCTCCAACGACAGCCGCTCCAACAGCCATCTGCCCGGCGGGTATGGCTAGGCACCACCATGTGGGCGCCGCACGCATTGTCTTCCTCGACAACATGGACCGCGGGTTCTTCAAAGATCGACAATGTCTACATCAACTACGACGTCGGCGACAGGGAGACGCACCGGCTCTCACCCTCGCATGTTCGACATCGGCTCCTTCATGTACGGTGCGATGCTCAACCTAGCTGCTTCTCCTCCGACACGTCGTGATGTCTCCATCTAGCGCCTCATGCCTATCTTCATCACGCCACCGCCCCATGACCGCTGCATGTTCCTGGAGAGTCCCCCTCACGACATGCTTCATCAGCACCTTGAAGCTGGGATTCCAAGGAAGCTGCTTGTCACCGCCCACCGAGAGACCACAACGCCGTAGGGACGGCTACCACAACAACATCGGCAACCTTCACTACCTTATGGAGTTTGTGCCGATCCGCACCAGGGAGAACATGATCCTCGCCAACCCAGTCCATGGGAGGTTGGTTCCCAATGCATGGGAGGTTGGTTCTACGTGTTGAGCACATCATACCAGGTACTCCAGACCTTGCTCCGGGTGCCACAGTGGACTTTCATCCAGTAGCGAGGGGCCCGGGTCGGAGAAGAGGGGGGGGAGAGATGTCACACCCCAAAGGATGGGGCCCAGGGGGCCGGCTGAAGGGGCCCGTGGCCGGCATTCCAAAAGAAGTCACAAAGAAGGTGAAAGCTCATTAATTGTGGATTATGGTAAATCATGACCATAGACCCCGACATGAGCGAGCGCCCGCGAGATTTCCTTATGGTCTGCGGTCCACAGGGAGACCCTGTGTTTCGACGCTATTTCCCGTCACGAGGTCATGGTTCTACCATAGGACACAATTATACAACTCTCAACCAACACATGTCGACTATCAATAGGAAGGATTGACATGTGTTGTGGCTGAAAGAATCGAAACTCGACACATGCATGGATTGAGAAATCAAGGAATAATCTCAGGCTTTTTACATAGAGTTAACATGGCAAGGTACAAGCTCCCAAAGATTAGGAACTTATGAAGCAAAGATTATCAAATGGAAGTCCATTAACCAAAAACTTGGTATAGAACGAAATTTAGGACAAACAACTATAAAGAAAAAAATAATTGTCCGATTAAAAGGAGGAAGATTCAACATCATATGAATGATATGATGCATGCTCGCCTCTATACGTCTTCACAATATTAGGAGTACTCTGTCTTCATCATGTTAGATGTTAGTAGGTTATAGGGCTTTACTTTTATATCCTATCTTCACCGCACCAATGAGATGTTGAAAAGCACTTTGCGTAACATTGTTGATGAAGTTAACTCTCCAAATTGTTCTTCAAAAGATGACATGAAAATCTCTTAAAATCTTTTACTTGACTCGTCGGAAAAATCTTCACGAAAAGCTTCCGGAAGCATAAGGAAAGAAACAAGATCATTTTTAAGTTGTTACTTTCAAAAACTTTTAGATTACAAAAATCGTTTTGAAGTTTTCAAAAAGTAATATTGTAGCCGGTCCTAAGTATGAGCTCGATACCACTCAGAATGTAACCTCCTAATTACACGGCCCACCTCCGCACCTATCATCGTCCCAAAGACCTCGATTCTTTGTCGCGATACACCCGATAACTTAAGAAGCCCCGTTGATAACTCATACCAGGATCAACAAAGGAGTAGCTACAACATTACAACATTTATTATAAAAATACAGATCGAAGTGCGAAAAGAATAATAACATTAATTTTATAAAACGTGAGTAAGTAAAAGGTCCCTTGTGGTTTTTGGTAATTGAGTGTCAACATTAGGTGAACTAATATGTGTGATTGAGATAATACACCGGAGATTAGTTCACTCATGATGACGCAATGAAGGAGCTTTATTGCATATGAAACATGACATGGAGTCATGTGACCAAGGTGGTGAAGATCAAGACAAGGCTTGGCTTGATGGACCGGTTGCAAGTGTGAAGGGGAAGTCGAGGCAAGTGAAGCGATGGACCGCGAGGCGGTGAAGCTTGGCAAGACTTGGCGCCGACGGACCGACGCAACGGTGAAGAGCAAGTGAGGTCAAGATCGATGGACCAATAGTGTCACGTGATGATATGAAGTGGATCATATCATTTGGTGATCGTGTTGGTGCATCATCGTTGCATCGGCACTTGGAGATGGAGCGGAATGGAAATGCGCAAGGCAAAGGTGTATAACCTATAGGGCATTTCATTTCGCCGGTCATGAGGAGCTTAGAGAAGTTTATGACCGGGTTTAGGATAGATGGCCGTACTATTAAGAGGGGCAAACCGGGTTTGCATATCGGTCATCTAGTGCCACTTGAGCGATCTAACTTTGCGATGTGTTAGGATCGAGTGGCGTGACAAGAGCTAACCCGGCCTTTGAAATGATTGTGAAAATGCTAACACACATGCACATGGTGATGTACACTTGGTGGTGTTGGCACTTTTGCAAAGGCGGCGGTGATTGCAGGGTTGAGTTGGGTTTGGGAACCGCTCATCCTCCCGCCGAGCTTGCTCGGCGGGATTCGCGCTGAGAAAATGATATGCATATTTTCTATTGCGCCGGATGCAAATTGATGGTGAAAACATGCTATTCCTCGTGCTCAAGTTTGGTATACTTGATGGGTAGCATGTCGAAGAGAAGGCGCCGGTGATTCGGTGGAGTTTTTTATTGGAAAACGGTGACCGACGCACCGACCGGAAGCATGTCGCTTCCGACCGACGCCTTCCGTGGGTGCGCGTCTCGCGTAGAGCCCCCGAGGCCGGTTTTGACCGGGACGCTAGGACCGGACGCTGACCGGATGCTTCCGTGCTCGGCCGAAGCGGCGGCGGACGCACCGAGGAGGGTGCCACCGTGGGCCCGCTCCTTTGTCGGTAGGACCGGACGGACGTCGGACCGGACCCGCGACCGGACTTCGGCCGGTGAGTCCTCGGTCGGTGCGTCCGGCCGCCGCGCCAAGCTGGGATTTCCTCCCAACGGCTCTATTTGACTTGGGGCTATATATACACCACATACCCGACCTTGTTCGGTCTTTGAGCACACTTGGGCCTTGGTGGCTTGTGTTGTGGTGCTTGAGAGCTCCCACTCACTTGTGATTGATAGAGTTCATCCAAATCAAAGTGAGGAGTGATTCTAGTGCATTCGCGTTGAGAGATCGCATTCTGTGGCACTAGGTGATCGTGTTGCAAGCCGGTGTGCTTGTTTCTCTTGGAGGTTGCCACCTCCTAGACGGCTTTGGTGGCAAGAGACTTCGTGAAGCACGCAACGGAGATTGTGCGGTGCTTTCAAGGAGGATTTGTGAGAGGTTCGAGCTCACCTCGCGGGGATCGTGAAGAGCATCACTACTAGAGCGTGTCGGTGAGTACCTCCCCTTGTGCGTGGCGGTGTCTTGCGGTGCCTTGAGAGGCTCACTTGAGAGTGGTGTCTTGGCGGTGCCTTGCGGGCGTGCCTTGAGGGGCAAGTGATCGGAGAATCACACCGAAGAACCATCTAGGTGAAACACCAAAGGAACCACCCAAGGTGTTGGTCGACACAACGAGGAGTAGGGGAAGTTGGCAAGCTTCCCGATACCTCGATAAAAAATCACCGGTGTCAACTTGTCTACTCTTCTCGGTGGTTTGCATTCTCCAAATCACAAGCTTTGTATTTACATTCATATATACCTTGTGCTTGTGCTTGTGCTTGTGGAGTAGCTCTTGCAATTACTAGCTTGTGTAGCTTGTTAGTTGCTTTGCTTAGTTTGTGTAGCTAAGTAATTTGAGCCTTTGAGTTAGCGCGTGTCGCCTTGTCCTTAGTGCATCTAGTGAGCTTAGGTTTGGCTTTGTGCTTTTGCTCATTAGAATTGTGTAGGAGCTCACCCTTGTTTGAAGTACTAGTGCATAGGTTTGTGTGACCTTGCAATAGAAACGGTTAGGAGCTCAAGCTAGGCTTATCACCTCATTTGCTTTATGTAGGATCTTTTGTGAGGTGATTTAGAGTCATAGCTAGAGGGGTGAAGTCTTGGCTAAACGAATAGTTTCAATTCCGCATCATATTTGTTTAGCCGGCGCAATTAGTTTAGAAAGGACTATTCACCCCCCCTCTAGTCCCCATCTCGACCCTACAAAGAAGTTACATTTAAGAGAACTTAACTTAATTAATTTTTGCGGAAGTTGAGTAGACTAGAAGACAACCGGATCATGTCGAGCCCACCGACATAACCTTGGTTAACAAAAGACGAGTCAACACTGCAACAAGGGTTAACAAACCCCGAGTACACAATGTACTCCGCAAGACTTACCCGACAAAAGAAAAGACTCCAAGGATATCTTTGGCTTAAGGGAAGTAGAGTTAGAAAAGGGAAGTTTGCGTAAAAGCTTACTACAATTGGATCCTTACTTTCAATATTTTTAGCATCAATTTTGTTGGAACATAAATAAGCTAGATTTGCACCTGTTCTATATCAAACACTTTATAAGCAACACATCTCAATTATCTCTGCATCTCTTTTCCTTTCATAACCATGAGTAACCTTATTTCTTCAATTACTACGATGAATGGGCAGAAGAACGGGTCTCCATATCCGAGAAGCAATGGCGATCCGCGAATCGATTCAAAACCCAAATTGGGGATCCCTAACCACCACGACATATGTAGCACCTAAGCTTGCATATATCAACCTTTTCTTAGATTTGTCCAAACGGAACGAGGCCTACGCCACCCGAGAGCACGATGCTCCACCGCCCCTACCCCGTCGGTCCCTAATGATAGTGACCGGTTTACTCCGCAAGAGGGTGGGTACACGCTACTCCCGCCATCTCTCCACTCCCGGTGCGTGGTTGCCATTCGATTTGGTTCCACCAACCGGCTTCACCGGAGTATGCGGCTAGTTAGGGTCGACCGACTGGGGGGTGACAACTGGCAGCCGTGCCTTTGCCGAAGGCCTCGTGGCATACTTGCGTTCAAAAGTCCCGAACTTAACAATCCAAACAACGGGCCCGGTCCTTATACGACCAACACGGGACAAGCACGGCTAGGTATCCCCCCGGCTTTCAACCTACGTCCCGTCGATCTCAAATTCATCACTACCATATGTATTCTCATGAACCACCATCAGGGTGTTCTCTTTCTCCATAGCCAGGAGGAACAAAGATAAAACCTATATCTCGCGAACGATGAAGCCATCATTCGACTTCTACCGACATCTAAGCATTACTAAGCATTTAGAGAAACGGCCTACTCATACTAATAGGATAACATAGGAATAACTAATATTCAAGGTAGTCATGCAAAGAACGGTATTAACCAACTCTTATTAACTTAATGCACATTACACTAGACTTAAGGTGAATAAAACATTTATAAACAGCGAGAAGGGTTTATGCTCCGGGGCTTGCATTGCGGGGAAAGTCGATTCGAAGTTGGATTGCCAACGTCAAACTTGACACCGACACCTCGGGTGAAAGAATCTTCTTGGCGACCATCATGAACCATCTCACTCTCGTATATTCTACACGTAGATGATGATGCATGCTTTAGCATGATGGAATGATAAACATGATGCTCGATGAATGCATGAAATGATAAACACGAAATATAACTTTACTTCACGATAAAGTTGCAACCCAACAAAACCAACTTGTTGGACTACTCTACAAGATATCATCACCATTGCCTAAGGAGTTCTCAAGGACCATCTGATTGTGGTATGATCCAAGATTCACAAAACAACCTCCAAAGTCACACAAAACCTAATTTATTTGACACTAAACAATTTATAAACCACATAAAATAATAGGGCATGAAATAATAAATATTTTAACTTTCTTTAAACAAGCTCAAAATTTTTGTATAGGTAGATCATGTTATAAAACGGTACCAAAACAATTTTCATGATTTTTGGATAAATAAATTAATTATTAAAAATCAAGGAAGATGCATTTTTCAATTAAAATTTGTATTTTTAAATCATGCAAAAACTACTCAAAATCAAAGTTTCAAATTTTTTCATGGATTCATATACTCATAAGAAGCTTCTACAAAAATTTTCAGAATTTAAGGAGCTATTTTCAAATTTCTATGAATTTTGCAAGAAATAACACTATTCATGCATTTGAGATAAAAGAAAAACAGATTTTAAACGAACCGCGTCTATGGGCGGGTTGGGCCGACTCGCCCACATGCCGACAGGGCCGGCCCAGCCAGCCAGCAGGCCGGCCCGAAACAACCGCCCCGCCTCGTCGGCCGCCGGCTTGACCGACGTAAGCTCGCCGACGGTGAGGTCCGGGCGGCGACTTACCCCCAACGTACTCCCCTTCACACCCGCACCACCTAACACCCCTAACTTTCGAACCCTAGAGCACGGGCGGCTCCACCGCCGGCGGCGATGGCGGACCGCCGAAGCTGCGGGGCGGGCGGAGGCGGCCGCGACTTTCCTCGGCGATGGCGACTTGATCAACGAACTAGCATCCTGCGACCCTTTTTCCCCACTCAACCGTCGAGAACCGCCTCTCTACGATGCGGCCGCAGCGTCGCGTGCGGATGGCGGCGCGCGGACTGCCGACAGCGGCGGCGTTCGGGCGTCTTGATGCGGAAATCGACAAACCGAGCGACACCGGGTGATCGGCAGGCTCACGCGGCGATGTTGCTTGCGCTAGCTGAGGCGGGGGCGTGGCGGAGGTGAGCGGACGGCGGTGGCCGCGGCAACGACCGGCCGGGCTCCGGCGGTCGTGGCGGCGTTCGGTGTCACGATGATGCGTTCGCCGCGCACCAATGAGCGACCTTGATCACGGCATAAAGGCGAAACTCGACAAGTCGGGCGCATCGAAAGGCTCAGAAGTGATGGCGGGTCGGCGGCCGGGCGGATCGCGGCGGCGCTCGCCCGGCCGCGAGAAGATGATCCGCACGCGGGCTACTGCGTCTCGGGGCATGCGCGCGAGGGCCCAAACGATGCGCAAAGGAGCCGCGGAAGATGGGCGTGCTCAATTTGGAGGAGTGGTCGCAGCGGTGACAGCGCGCCTTGTGCGTGGCGGAGCGCGGTGGTCGGCCCGGCGGCGGCGTGGGAAGAAAGAAGAAAGAAACGGCGTCGACTCCGACCTTAAGAGAGAAAGAAAAGAACGGGGGCGTGGATGGCAACTTCGAACTCATCCTCGTGGCCAGTGGCGAAGGCGGCTGAAGCGTCGAGGCGGCCCGCGGCGGCGGCGGCGGCGATGGGCGACATGGGCGTCCATGCCGGCCTTGTAACACTTAAACCCTAAACTTTCGGATTTTTGTAAAATTCTCCAAAAATTTGAACTGAACTCGAAAAACTCCAAAAAGCAACTTGGCCTAATTTTTCAAGATATACACTTTTTACAATTGAAAGATTTTCAAATTCGGCTTCTAAATATGACTTTTTTTGAAATAGGGTCAAAATGGGTCAAATTTGAATTCAAAATTACTTTCAAATTTATTTAAAAACTTCAAAAACTTTGTACACATCTTTTTGTGCATCAAAACAAGATCTACAACTTAGCTTTTGGAAGTTTTTGAAAATTTTCTTAGATTTTGAAATATGGTTTTAAATCAAAAGGGACAAAACCCTAATTTTGGTATTTTCAAAATTACTCTAAATTTTTGAACTAAACTTTGAAAACTCAAAATACCAACTTTGTTCAACTTTGAAAACTCTACAAATTTGCTTTAATAACCATACCCAAATTCTTTATAAATTTTGAATAAAAAGAAAAGGGGTAAAAGATAGAATGGAATTTAGGGTTTTCGGAGTTCAATTCAAACTTGAATTTGATTCAAAATTCAGATTCCCAACCTATACTATCCAACCATCATACAACAACACACTTAGGATCAAAACATAAAATAAACTTAATTTTGTCCAATCCATGACTTAAGCGGTAAGTAACACACAGGGGTGTTACAACGCCGCTATTTGCCGCCTCTCGCGACTTTTTCAAGAATGAAAGTAAAAGTTTGATTAGGATAAGATTAGGACTTTTGGTGTGAAGGGGATATTCCACTCTATAAGGAGAATCTATAAGGAAACCTTTAGAGACTGCTTGAGATACAAGTCCCATAGGAGGGCTATAAACATGGAGGATGTAATCTCTTAGGGACAAGCAATAAAGAATTATTTCCCCGCCTTTTGCCTGAGCCGCCACCCCCCCTCGCCGTCGCCGTGCCGGGCACCGTCATGTGACAGTTCCAGCCTCTACCTTGCAAGGTAATAAATTCATTGAGATCAGGGGTATAGAGTTTGCAAGGTAAATTCATGTTGTAGCTGTTTTTTTTTCATGATGGGAAAGGCAGACTTTAGAGGCCTTATTTAAACGGATATATGGGAAATTCCCTCAAACTTTAGCTTTTTCTCCAATAATATGGCATATGCAGTGCCGTTTGAAAAAAATCCCAAATTGATTTCTTTTATTACATTATATAATCGACCCCAAATTCAAAGGCGTACCGATATATATTGACCCAAGCTCGTACGTGGAGTTGCAAATAGCCAAGCTTCTCGGCCAATACCCAAGCTCGTGGAGTTGGGGCGAGACCGGCAGCTAGGCAGGAACGACGAAGCTAACCCTATCCCTAGCTATGAGGGCGTCATCGTCTTCCGTCTTGATCAAGAAGGCGATGGTAGCATCAGCCTGGTTGTTGGCCGTGCTACTCGCCGGAGCCGGAGCTGCAGCAGGACGCCGGAGCCCAAGCCGGACTGGCGAGGGTTGCGCGGGCGCCAAGGACATCGTCATCTACCAGGCAAAGGCGCCGTCGCTGCCAAGCGGGGTGCCGGCGTACAAGGTGGACGTGATCAACCAGTGTGCCGGCGACGAGCAGGAGTGCGCGATCGCGGGCATCCACGTGCGCTGCAGCTTCTTCAGCTCGGTGAGCCTGGTGGACCCTCGCAAGTTCCGGCGCCTGCGCCACGACAACTGCCTCGTCAACGACGGCCGGCCGCTGCTCGGCGGCGAGACCATCTCCTTCGAGTACGCCAACTCGTTCCCGTACAAGCTACCCGTCAGCGCCGCCACCTGCGTCCGTCCGTAGCCTAATAGCCTTGCGGCACCCTCATGCCTACGTCAGCATGCAATGCATACTCTCAACTCATAATATACTACGTACCGACCCCAATATGTGCCACGAGTTTTTTTTTTTTTTTTTTATCATATACATAGGAACACAAGTCGGTCAGTCATCAGTTGCAGTAGTAGGACACAGTGTAATACTCCAGTGGCTAGCAGCTTGTGGTTTTGGGTGATTTCGATCGTTGGCTTTGATCGTTCACGCCGTAATTTTGGAACTTATATAATGCTTATTACAAGCACTTGGGTTGTTAAGCACTTGTCTTAATCTCTAATTCGAATGTTAAAATATTCGTGTGAGATGTTAATGAATCATTGCGCTTGGTATTGTTGCATGACATGTTCGTGTGAGATGTTGTGCAGATTGACTTGAGTCAAGTTGTAGAATTGGGCTTAGACGTGTTTGTTCATGTGCAGATGTTGCTTGAGGCGGAGTGTGGTCGATTACAGACTTAGAGGTTGTTTGGTTTAGGGACTTTTTAGTCCTTGAGACTAAAAAAGTCTCTTTTAGTCCCTACCGAACCAAACGGGAGGGACTTTTTTGAGACTTTTCTTCTATTAGTCCCTAAAAGACTCTACTTTTTTTTATTAGTCCTTAGGACTAAAAAAAGTTTAGTCCCTACAAACCAAACAACACCTTAAACTAGGTTTAGGAGGATATTTGGTTTCAGGGCTAAGGGCCTCTTTGGCCGGGCTCTTCCCGACTCCCGGCTCCTCCATTGTAGCTGCACTGTGCCGGGACGAGAAGCCGGAGCCGGAAGCCCCAAAATCGAGCTCCTCCCAGTCCCAGGCTCCGATGAACGGTATATGTGTCAGTGAGAGACTGAGAGGAGGAGAGCTCCTACCGGCTCCGATGTACAGTAGCGCAAAAGTGCCATCGTGAGGAGCCGGAGCCGCAGCACCTGCCTGCCAAAGAGGCCCTAAGTTCAAGGAGGAGCTAAAGTCCTATTGGTCAAGTATGTCGAACACGAGACGTTCTGGCTAGAGATCAGTGTACGTGAAGACGATCACCAGACATACACGGGAGGATATGTATTGCGCAAGGTTCCGACGGAAGTTGGACCTTGCACATGGTGCGTGTGGGGCCACCTAGCATGCAATGCATGAGTCATGACGCATTATTTTGGCATGGCAAAGTCCAGTCGGACTTGGTGCTATATGATGCATGTGTGTGCATGAATAGCAGGTCATGCATGAGACGTGCTTGATCCGATTAAGGAGGCACGCGTGTGGACGTGCTTGCTTTGTGCGTCCAGACGGTCATTGGATGAGTCTCGTGCAAGCAAACGGACTCGCTTCTCCCTGTGCGAGTTTCTAGCGTCGCCAAGAATAGAGAGGTATCTTGTGAGACACATCTATGATCGATTCAATAGAACTCAAGGTTTGAAAATAGATGTGTTGGTAATCTCGTACTTCCGCTCATCTTTGATTAACATGCCTAGCCTATTTTAGATTGATTTCGTGTTTGCAAGTTTATACGTCCGTGTTCGCTGCAGGGGCCTCAGAGCGTGCGATGAGGGCGTCGTCGTCGACCAGCTTGGTCATGAAGGCCATCGTGGCATTGTCCTGGTTGGCCGTGCTGCTGGCCTCCCTCGCTGCATTGTCCTGGTTGGCCGTGTTGCTGGCCTCCCTCGCTGCCTCTGACAACACAGGTGTTGTTTCCGTCGCCGCCACTCGACTGGCGATGCAGCCCCGGTACCTACCTATATTCTCTGTCACTCAAGCTTTTCTCATGGAACACAGGTCTCACATAGTTGAGTGATCGATTTTTCATGTTTTTTTTCGAAAGTGGGCACTCGCCCGTACTGCATTAAGACAAGTGGGATTGTTTCAAATACATTCTAATAGAAACCATAGCGAGATGCCCCGGACACGATTAGGCCACACATATACAAATGGCACTGGCTCGAACGGTGACGCTTAGGGGGTCGTACTAGCTAGGAAACTATAATTGTGCGACAAGAAGAGAGCGACTGTGCTGTTAATTTCCCCGTCAAATGAAGCAGGCATGCAATGTGCTGTTAATTTCCCTTGTCAAATTTCCAGGCGCGAGCACGGAAGATGGTCATGGCCGGAGGTGGTGGGCATGTCGGCGGAGGATGCCAAGAAGAAGATCTGCGAGGTCTGGCCGTGCGCCCACGTGCACGTCATCCCAGCCGGATACTCAGTCACCATGGAATATAACACCCGGCGAGTCAGGATCTTCCTGGACTCCAACGACAAGGTTCACAGCATTCCCATGATCGGCTAGCTTGCCAGAAGGGGGCGTGTGCCAGCGACACACCACTATGCAAAGAATTTCTAGTTCTTCTATATGAACAATAAAATTGAAGGTTGGAGCATCTGATGTTTAATTGAGTCATCGGTGAACAAAGCAGGATGTGTGTGAGTGAGCTTGAATTGATTTTTTTTCCAAAGTGATAGCAAACTCTGTTTCGTGCAGAGCAACGCTACCCAAAGGAGATCGAGTGTATACAAAATGAACAACAAACATATAAATAATAAGGCAGTGTGCGCGTCAAGATCCTTCACCAATTTATCGAGATGGTCTTGAGGGGCTGGTTGCAACAGACGGTGAAAACGACACGACCGCCTCTCGGCTCTAGGACTAGGAGCCACTAGCTAGTCAGCAGGCGAGGTCAGCACTGCTTTTTCGTGCCCATGTTTCTGGCCTATGCTGTTTTGGGGGCCCATATAAGCTACTTATCCCTGCCACTCCAAAATTCAACCCAATCAACATGTTTTAAAAAAATAGCATGGGCCATGTTGTTTTTGGGCGGTGGGGGGCTCGCCGCGCTATGGTCACTGATCACAGGAACCTACTGAGCCAGTAAAGGTCTCCTTCAGCGATGGGCACTACAGGTGGCTGCCGAACGACAATGTGGAGTGGGCTCAGGGCATGGCCGGTGAGGACCGGTTCCACGTTGTGTCCGAGGAGCACGACTGGTTGTTCATCGGAATCTATGACGGGTTTAACAGCCCCGACGTGGCCGACTACCTCTTCGCCAACCTCTACACATTTGTGCACAATGAGCTCAAAGGCCTCCTCTAGGTCGACATTCAAGCCGGCGATGGCGCTGACGTGCCTCCGCCCGGTGACGCCATGCCAGTGCATCGCGACATCCTTATGGCTCTGGCGCGGGCACTGAAGAAGACATAGGAGGCGTTCTTCACAGCGGCAGAGGAATACGCTGCCGAGAGCCTAGAAGGTGGGGCTGATGGGCTCCTGTGTGCTCATCATGGTGATGAAGGGCCAGGACATTTATGTCATGAACGTCGGAGATAGCCGCACCGTGTTGGCTCGGAGGCCAGAGCCCGACCTGCAGGACATCCTCGGCAAGGCATCGCAGGACCTGCAGCAGTTCAAGACCGAGATCATGCGCGAGCTGGTGGCGAACGACATGGACGGCCTGCAGGCCGTGCAGCTCACCGCAGAGCACAGCACTACGGTCCAGGAGGTACGCCGTCTTTCCCTCCTCTGCTCCTCTCCTCTCCAATTTAGAACTTGATTTATGACTGAGGACGATGGTGCAGGAGGTGATAAGGATCAAGGGCCAGCATCTGAATGATAGGAATGCTGTTGACACCCGAAAATGTCCAAGGAGAGTTCAAGTGTCACAATGGTCGCGGATATAATCTTTTTGACAAGTGGATCAACGTCACCAGAGCGTTTGGGGTCGCCTACCTGAAGCAGGTAACGTCAAAACTCCCTGAAATTTCGATCTGCAAACCTGACGATTCTGTCGATGTTCGTTAACTTTTTTTCTCTCTGGCAGCCCAAGTGGAACGACAGGCTTCTGGAAGCCTTCAAGATCAACTACGTCGGCACGGATCCGTACGTGACCTGCACGCCGTCACTGTGCCACCACCACATCGGCTCACAAGACAAGTTCCTGGTGCTGTCCTCCGACGGGCTCTACGAGTACTTCAGCAACAAGGAGATGGTGGACCAGGTGGAGGCGTTCACCGCCGCGGAGCCCAACGGCGACCCCGCGCAGCACCTCGTCGGGGAGCTTGTGAACCGCGCCGCGAGGAAGGCCGGTGAGTAACCAGACCGTCCATTGGACCTCCACGATTAGACGGGTCTCCTGAAGAATTCGTCCTCTCTTTGGGTTGCATTGCAGGCATGGAGCCGCACCAGCTGCTGGACATCCCGCGCGGCGAGAGGAGGCACTACCATGACGACGTCTCCATCATCGTGATCTCGTTCCAGGGACAGATCTGGAGGTCGTCTGTCTAGGCGTGTCTGATTCTGTCGAGGTTTCAGATGGCAAGAGATGGATGAGGGTATCCGGTCGACAGTCTCAAGGGCGAGGGCACACCACTGCCATGAGCTGCCTTCAGTATTCGGCTATCGTTTTTTTTTTTTTTTTAATCTCATATATACAGCAGTAGTAGTAGTATGTAATTCGGCTAGCAGCGGCATGCAGCGCTGTCACTGGTTTCTTCAATGCAAAAGACAGATCTGTTCGTGGCTTTCGCAAAAAGATTCATTATTAAAGATTCGTTATTAATGATTCATTATTAAGTTATCCCCCAATGATTCATTATTAATGATTCAACGTTCAATTCGACCTTGTCAAATACTATGTGTCTCAATCATACTGTTCAGAGGTGAAATTACAACGAACCACTGGAGAAATCACGTGTTAAACGAGTGTGACTGACAAGCGAATCCTACTCCCCCTTTTCCCCAAATTTTGCTAACGTTACACGGCAAATTAAATTCTTTAACTAGTTGTACCTTTCTTCACTTTGTCCTTGTATAGAAAGAAATTATTTAGACTAGCAAAGACATTGTGACGCTGACGATGTGCCCGGACGCCGCGCATGTTCACGACATCGCAAAGGACCCGCAATGTTGGAGTCCGCAGCCTCTCGCTCGCCAGCAATCGGTTTGTCGCGGGGGCTTTTGACCGTCAGGGATCACCTCCAGTGGCACCGCAGGTGCAAGAGGACCCGGCAGTAGCAGCCAACTTGCTGGAAGACGAGGACCCGGCGGCGGTGGACTCCTGTGCACTCCTATGAGCTGCAGACACCCCCTTCGCGCCCCCATTCATTGGACGGTGGGCTCTCTGACTGTAGCTGGCCCCTAGGTTCACCGCCGGTGGATACCCCTTCGAGTGAGGTCAGCGACGACACTACAAACGCCACCTCGACAACTTTATCAACGAAGTCACGCATAAGAGGGACTCTTCTCTTATTCGTGAGCCTCCTAAGCAGCCTCTGCTATGCCGGTGTTGCTGTGGCAGCGGTTGGCGGCTTATCCCCTCTCTCGAGTACATGCTTCCAAGCGAGGGGAGGTGTTGATCATGCAGCGTATAGGCTTCTTCATCGAGGGTCCATCAGCGCCATCCGTGTCGGGGCTTCCAGTTCCTTCTTGACTTTTTGGGTTCCTTTTTCTGTTTACGTTAGTGCACTTTGTCCTTGTATAGAAAGAAATTATTTAGATTAACAATGACATTGCGAGACTGCAAATTTAATACTACTGAATAACATACAATGTATATACAGTAAACCAGTGCCGGCACGACGACGGCGAGACGCCGCAGGTCGTGCACGCCGGTCAGCTCCATGCGCCGGAGGGAGTCAGAGCGGACGGTGAGGTGCTCCAGCCCCCAGGCGTTGCTGACCGTGAGCGTCTGCAGGGACGGGCACCGCCGGGAGGAGACGCCGTCGCCGAGCGTGCACGGTCCGCTGCCGCCGCCGCCGCCGCCGCCGCCGGGGAGCCGAGCGCGGCACAGGGTGAGGTCGGTGAACCGGCCGAAGGCGCCGGCGCGCGGCATGGTGAGGCCGAGGCGACCCAGGTCAAGGGGAGACGTTGGTGGCCCTGTCGAGGGCAGGGAAGTTCGAACGCGCCTCGTCCCTGGGCGACGTCGACGTCGTCTCTGGCCGCGCCTCTCCGGCGCGGACGCTCGTCGAAGGCGCTTCTCCCCTCGCCGTCGGCGTCGGCGTCATCGTCACTCCCCATCGGCGTCTGGTTGGTGAAGACGAGGCTGCCGGAGAGGCGGCGCGCGGCGACGCGGAGCCAGGCCGCCACGGGCTCGGGGGCGGCGTCCTGGGTCGTCACGTCGAGGTGCCTGAGGTCCGCATCGTGGGCTGCCAGCGCTGACGCGATGAGGCCGGGCTCGGCTGAGAGAGGGACGAAGCGGAGCCCCAGGAGCAGCGCCCAGAGGCGAGAGGCGGCGCCAGCGGCTGGAGAGCACGCTGGTCCGAGTGCAACTACTTGAGGCTGACGAGACCAACTGCAAGCCGAGGAACACGTGGGGTCCACACTAATAAAAAAAATCTAGTGGGTCCGGTTCCATTGTTTTTCCGATTTCTATGTGATCTATTTCGATTTCAATCTAGCTAGCTAGTTTCGATTTCTTGTGTCTTGTCATCCAAAGCATGCACCGTTGGGTTTTCCACTACCCTTCCCACGCCTTGTCCATTCCAGACAATACTAGTAAAAAGAATTTATTCACCAATATCGTCTCCATATGACAGTGCCAATTGGTTTGGTTATGTTTTATGGTTAGGTGACTTTTTGCTTTAACCGAGGCTTTTTTCAAAAGTTGGTTTTAGCTTTTGACTCTGGAGATATCACTGTTTCCAAAAGGTGTCACTTTTTGTTATGCAATCTTGCTTTAAGATATGATGGCTCATGGCTTTTGAGTTGTAATGTCATGGTTTGTCAATTTCAAACGTACCACTAAAAGAACCTACGTGTGCTTTTAATACGAGCCGACGGCCTACTGCTTGGTTATGCTTTACGGTTGAATGACTTATTTGTTTTAACCAAGACCTTTTTAAGTCGGTTTTTAAATTTTGACTCTAAAAAAGACCGTTTTCCCCCAAAAGTTCTAACCTTTTTTCTACAATCTTCTTTGGGATGTCATGGCTGATGGCTTGAGTTTTGTAATGTCTCTAGCTAAATTTAAGCGCAGAGCTGAAAAACAAATAAAGCAAGTATAGTAGTACTTCAACGACCTCTTGCCGGCATCGTGATACTGATACATGTGAAATTCCACACGTCTCATATATGTCCACTGATGCCAAGCCAACTCCTTTGCCCTTCCTTTCAGTGATTGAGCGATCAAACATTATATCATAGCTCACTTTTTGTGTGTTTTCATTTTATCTCTGTCACTGCATAATCCGGAAAAGATTATAAAAGGATGTGAGTTTTTTTTTTTTTTTTTTTGTTGGGCAACCTCACTTTTGGTTACTATATTATAGCTCATGAAGTTTTGAGCTAAATTCTACCGTGTCTATAATGCCTTTGATAATTGTGGTGAATATATTTGTTATCATGGACTCTTCTTTTTATGGTTGTTGCTAATATTTAGAAGCAAAAAAATGGTACCTTTTATGTTTGTATGTGTTAATAGTATTACTAGAACATAAGGAGCTAGTAGCTTATTCATTTTTAGTTTTTCCAAGAAGCCCTCGCATCCAAGTATATTTTAGTAGAGATGATGATGATGATGCTTAATCACGTACATTCAAGTTCTAGAAGCCACTCATCACTCCACTAGGCACAAAAACCGTTTCAAATTCATTTAGTAGCACTTTATCGAATAAAGGATTGTCTGCTTAGCAACCAGTAATGGCTTGTTTGTGGAGTTGAGGGCACGTTCAGGCGCTCCATATGCCTCTGTGTCTGCAACACAGCGCAAGGACCTAACAATCCAAGCAAGAGCCACCGTGAACCCTGTCCTTTCGTCCTCCCTCAGGCCCTCCCTTCCTCTGCACCATATCTTTTTTTTTTTTTTTTTTTTCTGATTGAGCAGCGGCGAATTGAAAGAAAAACATAGGATTGTTCTTCCTCTCTCGCTTGCTCCCTTGCAATCTCTCTATCATGTCCAAATGTCCCATCTAAGGTGGAACTCCCTTTTCCCCTCTTCCTCCTCTGATCTCCTCCGACTCCGCCGCCGCCGCCCCCCTACCCGCCCTCTCCGGCGCCGCCCCGCGGCGATGAGGGTGGGGGTCCGCTCCTCCCTCCTTTCTCTAGCTGTAGTTCTTCCTACTTTTTATTTTGCCTACGTTTGGCTAGTCTCCGCCGGGGAGCTCAATCGCCGCCGTCGCCATCGCCGCTGTAACAGCGGTCTCGGTCTTAAATCGGCGGTGGCCTCCATACCCCGGTGAGTTTGACAAATAAAGTTCCCGCCGTCGCTCCCCCCTGCGAGATCTCGTCTCCTCCACTCCATCGTCCCCCCCCCATCCGCCTCCTTCGCCGAGATCTGTTCCCCTCTTCTCCATGTCCGCCGCCGCTCTCCTCCTACCTTCGCCTCCGCCCTTCAAACAAACTCGTCTTCATTAGGACCATGCGCCACCGTTTGGGAAGTGAGTCTCCCACCGGCTCCGACGACGACCATCTTCTACCACGCCCGACGCCGGTTCCACCCACATCTTTGGGCCGTCGGTGATGTTTCGGCGAAAGTCGACGTCGACCACTACAAGCTTCCACTTCGTGAAGCCCTTCCGCACTACTGCAACAACTCGCCCTCGGGATGCCGCTGCAGCTCGCCCGGCCAGGAACTTCCTGTCGGGCGGTGGTGTCTAGATCTAGATCTAGGGGTCCTTTGTGTAATTCGGTCCTTTTCCAGGGGCCTTTCTGTAAGACTGCTGCTTTATATTAATATATGAGTTGTTTATTGTCAAAAAAAAAAAAATGTCCCATCTGATTAAGTTAGCCACAGCTTGCCGACTTTTGAGGATGCCATCTATGGCCTCATCGTGGATGTTTCCGGTCATTTTTTTTTTGGCACTATTAGTTGTTTTCCTTTTTACATTCACTGATGTTCCTGCACAGAAACATGAATAAATGGAGATGAGAGGAAAATTGGTTGAGTTGAAACAGCATTGCTGCATATGAAAGACTTTTTTCTGAACTTTTCCTCATCACTGTCTAGTGGACGTCCCTTCTACTTCTGCATGTCTTATATTCTTTTGATTTGCTTCTCTTCTCAGAATTTGAATACCAGGAGTAACTAAATGGCAGTTGGCAGATACTCTTACATCTTTTGTGCTGCTTGAAAGATCTAGAGTTTTTTTAATATGTTTCTGCATGTTCATTGATCGTCGTTATCACCGTCTTTTTTTTTGCTTTTTGTCCCTTTTTTTTGAAACATTTACTGAGACCGCGCGGGCCCATGCGACGAGACCGCACCGCCTCCAACCTCCCCCCCCCACCGCAGACCGCCTGCTGGCGCGTTCTTGCTGCCAGCGTGTCCTCTCACACGGGCGACGAGAGACACCGCGAGGGCGCGCGCGATGAGAGATCGCGGCGCTTGGGGCGGCGGTTCGCATGCTGGCATGAGCGTGGGAGCGCGGTAGTTTTCACGGGTGAGGAGAAGTGCGCGGGACGTTGTGGGGTATGGGGGATGACTCGCGCCGTATCGGGGATGCCTCACGCGGTATGGGAGCCGCGATTGTCTGCAAGGCACGCGCGTATCGTACATTGGATGAAAGGGGAGCGAAACACCCTGTTACCTAAGGTTTGTCCCTACAGGGTAACCATTGGATTGGAAATCTAGATAGATCCAACGGATAAGATCGTGACAAGTGTCTACCAATTCCTTCGCCTCCTTTATAGTATAGATATAGATATATTAATGTGCGCTCAAAGACATTTATCATGGTGATGCATTCTTTTTTCTTTCCCTTTGTTGAGCAGCTAATTAAGTTCCTACATGAATTTTTGGGGTTCCCTTTTCTGTTGATATTAGTGCACTTTGTCCTTGTATATAGAAAAAAAATATTTAGATTAGCAAAGAGCCAAAGACATTGTTAGACTGTAATATGATTGGAGTGGTTTAAATTGTAGTATGATTGAGTGAGGACTGTACGAAATGCCAGGTGCTCTGCATAACAAACCACTTGGCTTCAACATCACAATTTCACTCTCTGTTCCTTCTTTTTGCACAACCAAATGGTCATTTTCAGAGCGTGCTGGTAGCACCAGACAACTATATGCATATTGTTACTGCTGCTTCTCTTGGAGTTTCCTGTGGCAAAAGAAAGCAACACTCCACCACTGTTCTCTAACTGCCAAACCCTTAGCAAAGAATAATGTGAAATGGTTCCTCATGCAGAGAATAGAAAAAAACACCTTTATGGCTTGTTCGGTTGTGTAACCAGGATTCAAATCTGGTTTTTCCTAAAATTTGTGTACGGTCAGCCCACTTGAGGATCATGCGGAGGTTACATGCAACAGAAATCTCCTCACTTCACCTGGAATCAAGCCAGACCACTAGACCGGTGGAATAAATCCTTGGATTCTACGTGCAGCTGAACATGCGGAGGCTACGAGCAGCGGAAGGAATCCCGCGGAGGCACCCTGCACCTCAGCCACCTCAGTTGTCTCTCCGCTTGCAGCTGTGCGTGCATTCGTTCCGCAGGGAATCGATCCCTTACACAACCGAACAAGTCCTTAGTGTCGTCACCACAAGGATGAAACTCACTTTGGCTATGAATGGAATGGAATGGATGGCCATGGAGGTTTTGCCGTAAGCTCAAGAGGAAGGGACCCACTGTCTCCACTCAACTCACTACTGTGGTGGCACTCAGAGTTTCAACTATTGCTAATGTGCATATCCTTCCAGCACCTGTTGTGCAGCACTATACCCAGCAACTGTTCAATGCAATGCCTATGCATATATGGGAGCCAGCAACAGCCAAGATCACCTATGCAAACAGGCCTACTAGTCAAATTAACCTCCTGAATTTACAGAAACAACACTATTTTCCCCTCTTCAAAGCAAGCCAAATAAGTAGACCATTGACATTTCAAGGTTGCATTTCAAAAGAAAAATTAAAGAACCAAAATAAATGTAAACATTCACAAAAAAAAAAAGCACCATATATATGTGATCAATGAACACAAGAGCAAAAAGCACCATATATATGTGATCAATGAACACAAGAGCATATGTAATGTAATAGCCTAGGAATGGTAGCAGTGCAGCAACAGCTTGCATTAATAATTTACATGCTAAAAGTGCTGATGTAACAACAATAAAAATAGCCAGCTCTTAGTCACATCCCGGTCCTTGGATTTCTGATTTAATATTGATGTAATTCAATACATGTAAAATTGTAGACATTTACCCATTCTAAAGAACCAAACTCGAAACAGCCCCTTGGCTTTTGCCGATGTCTAGTGATTAAACTGATTTCAAGTAGTAGCGCAACTAGCTAGTGCTCTAGTCTTTGGGCACATACGGCACCATCTCCCTGTCCTTATCCATGTAAAATTCTATGCATATTTCTCGCCTAGAGAACCTTCGTAGTATCTGGTAAGACTTCCTGGCCATGCTTTCAGTCACCAAAGAATTGAAAAATATTGTCATCTTCTTTAGCTCTGTAGACCAGCTGAGTAGATGCTTCACAAAGATAACTTCATGTTCAGATCCTATCAACTCAGTGATTTCAACTTCTTGGAGGTAATTCAACAAGAGTTCCTCGAATTTCCAGTCTTGTTGCTCATCACAAATGCAACCAGGTGGACATGCAGTTTGTTCCTGAAACAATGATCAGTCATAGTAGCTTAATAAGGCTAACCTATTAAAAGTTGAACATGAAAAATTATCATATTGCCCAAATATGTTATCAAGACATCATCAAAAAGGATTATATGCGCCTAACATATTAGCATGAGGACATCAGATTGCAGTAATATAATTGTTCTGATCAGCTAAGAGAAACTGGTATAAAATGATTCTTATTAAAATTCACAAATCCTCCAGTATCACGTATTCAAGAAGATTTTTCTTTTGTTTGACGAATCTATTCAAGAAGATTTTCAATAATGGACCTTACAAATTAGGTTAAGCTTACTATTGTCTCCTAACTCCTATTCAACAATAACAGGCGTACCATGCATGCAACAACTCTGTCAATTTTTTTTGAACACAACAGCTCTGTTAATTTACTCCCACTATTTCAAAGATACTGTCAATAACTAAAATATATTTACCAAATCTTATTAACACTCAGTGAAAACCCAAATGTAGAGCAAAGTGCCATCAATATCATAGGACATAAATAAGCTGCCACATAGTTACAACAGAAGAACATGGCAGCAAAAATATAAGCATGCAACCAAAGCAACGAGAAATGCAAATGCGTATATATAAACAACAGATAACTTTACCTCCAGGCTGTTGCTAGAAATACGCAGAGTCAACTTTCTTGTACCAGAAGACAACCTGTGGACGTGGAATAAGCTGGCCCCAAAGGCATGTCCGTTTGAAATTAGCTCCAGGTTCAAATCTGTAACTCCCGGGAGCATTTTCATGTCTTTCAGTAAGCATGGTTTGTTATTAATCTCCTGTGTCCATTGAAAGTCACCATATGAAAACAGGGAACCGTGTCAGTTTGGACAGAGCCAGAAACATCTCGTTTGGATTATTTCCGCCTAAACGAACCATGCATATCTTCTTTATTACATAAAAAGGACGAAAGGAAGACTACCTAATGATGCGGTAATTTTTGGTTTGTCCGCCTGCCCTCACCTCATGCGACCTCCTCCCCGCATTCACCTATTTTTTAGAAAGCAGCAATCGCCGCTCCTAGACACCCGGCCCTGCCATCCCCTCCCCTCCTCATCGGGCGGTAATCCCCCTCCACGCTCCTTTGACCGGAGCCCGCGGAACCACCCCGCTAATCCCCAAACTCCCTCTCCGCGCCCACCTGCCGCGACCACGAGCTCCCTCTGTAGCATCAACCGTCGGCTGTCACTTGCCTTCCGCCCTCCCCGCCTCCCCGGTCAGTCTCCCTGTCATGCGCTCTCTCCGACGCCGCCTCTTCAGCTCAACCGCCAGGGCCAGGGTACGCCGCCTCTCCAGTCCGCTGCCACACCGCCGATCCTCTCCGACGTGACGCCCGCCGCCCCGAGGCGACGCGAAGCCCCGCCCGACGCGGGGCCTCCTGCCACGAGAAGCGGATCCGACCGTGGTGAAGCCGCAAGACAGCCGGCGGTACACCGCGAGACCCCCTTGGTTCGCCGGATGCCGTACGCCTGCAGCGAGGACGCCGGAGGCCGGCCGCGCCGGGAAGCGAGGACACCAGGCCGTGAGGACGCCGGCCATGCCACTACGCCGTGAGGCCGCGAGTCCGCTGGACGCCGGGACGCGCCGCAGCTCGACGACTACGAGGTGAGGGGGCACGGGTGTTGTTCCTGGCAGCAACCGTCGGCCGCCACATGCCCTGGCCCCTCCACGGTCCGCTGACTGCACGCAGCAGCAGCATCCCTGACGCCTCCAGACAGGCCGAGCGACGGACGCCCAGGCGCCAGGTCCAGCCGGCCAGGTCTCCAGAGGTCGCCTACCGAGCGAACTTCCTCAATCCTGCATCTGCTGTATTCAGGTTACATTGCATTGTCACATGTATTCAGGTGTTTTTGGATAGTTACATTTTGAAATTGGCTAGCAAGTAAAAATAAAATGGCTAATGACTTGCAAGGTCATCTGACAGGTAAGGCGTTATAGTACCTAATCTATCTTGGGTGGTATGTATTGAGTATATATCCAGATGCAATAGCCAAAGCAATCAGCCTATTTAAATACTTCTGTAAAAAATATGTTGTGCAGTGCCCTATTAATCTAAAGCAAGTTCATTAGGTCAATTAGATGCTCCTTTAAGGGATTAAGCTTTTGCCAATATTTCTAAGACCTAAATATCACGGCCCCCTATTTCTAGCAGCCACGATCTCTGAATGAATGCATGGCCCCCTATTTCTAGCAGCCACGATCTCTGAATGAATGCATGTATGTGGGTTCATATTGAAAAGCCATTCATTTCAACAGAGGTTACATTGCATTATTCAGTTGTTTTTAGATAGCAGTTAATACACAGGGAAGCTAGATCATGCTGAAGCTAACGACACATTCTGATCATATGGGATAAGAAATGATGTTTTTTTTAGTTTCATCCCTCCTGCAAAAAAAAAATGAAAACACAGGGAGCATATCAGACTGACTTCACCTATATATTCCATACTGAGTCTTTTATGTTCAAATTTGGGTATTGTGAGTTCTGACAGCCAACTCATGATTGATGTGCCCAATCAAAAAAACGATGAAGTACTTTTGTCCAGTAAATGCTTATATGTCTGTGCTTATATCCAGTTATCAATTTCAACAAATGTGATACCAATGTCTTTCAGCTAAATGTTTTTTTTTGACAAATGTGGCCTATTTAAAAATGATCAGGCTACACTAATAGAAATATCAGGCAGATCCCTGTCGTATCAATTTGAGCTGAGTTTGAGATTTGTAGTTTTAGCAAAATGAGTCTGATGTCCAGCCTGCAGTTCTGAATCTAAGAGCTTCAGCTGAACTTGAGCCCATTCTTTTTCTTGTGTAATGTGGCAAATATTTTCAGTTGAATTTAACCTACTGATAAGCTTTTTTTTGTTTTACTTATTTCACTCACTATGGCCTGTGATAAGCTTTAAATTCACTCACTACAGCCGCATCACATTCTTTTTCTCCTGTTGTCAGTTGGTTGATTGCTACTAGGTTTGTAATTGGTTGCCCTTTTTTTTGCACTGTGGGTATGCAAATCCCATTCATTAGTTAAATTTAGTTATGTTCGGTCTTTTCTTCTAAAATAAGGAGAGCCCAAGGACTGCATGCACGTAGTTTACCCTGTCCATGAAACTCAGCCTTGCTGTCCATGCACTTCCTCTTTTGTGCTCATTCTTTTAGGACGTAGTGATAGAGATGCAGCGGTCTTAGTGTTTTCTATATGGTTATGTCAACTTAAAAGTAGACTTTGTTTCTAAATTTCCAATTGTCTTCTTTGCCTTTCGAGGTACAATAATCTGTTCCTGCTGATGCTTATATGAACCATTGATAAGATAGCAAATTGGCTTTGACTACCAGTATGTTGGTGTCCCCTTGGTTATGTTCCACTTATTTGTATAGAGAATGTTAACTGTGAAAGAAATAAGGTATTCTCAAAATAGGTAAGTAATTTGAACACTATTTCAATTTGAAATTATAGTTGTCAGAGCTTAAATTTCATATGGATAGGAAAACACATTGCTCTCTCTGTTGACATTTTAAAATCTTGGTCGACATTTCTTCAAAGTAAGTCGGACATGCCACTGTGGTTCTTTTATCTGACAACTTATTACTGGACGCCTATAGTAATCACTAATTTTTGTCGTGCAGCCAACAAGATCGACATACATCAAGGCAATTATGCATCAAGTTTCTTCGGTGATCATGGCTGAAGCCGGTGTGCTGGGCCTTGCAGCCAAGATTACCACCTGCTTGAACTATTCAAATGTTTCTTTTTACACAAATAGCAGTCTGCTGGAGCGCTTCATTTCTTCAACTGATCATAAGCATCCGCCTGATTGGAGAATGAAGCCTTTTACCCAGGAGTACGATAACTGTGCTACGATCATCCAAGCACAAGTGTACAAGATCAACAGGAAAGATAATGCTGCTGCATACTCACTAGCTAGGCTAGCCCTTTCTGCAGCTACGACTGTTCATCAGCCAAGTAATGTACAATGCTCCTACAGAGCTCATCTCCATCAATGCCCTCTTGTTGAGACACTGACCAATGCAAACCATAAAGCCCTTTTGGTTACTAGCATCTTTCTACTGCTAAATGAATGAAATGCATTTTGTTAAAAAAAAGTTTCTATTGATGCTTAGCAAAAACTAATGTGATTTAATTTCTTGGAAGCTTTGGTGTTGCTATTTGGCATAAAAAATCAGGTGCTCCAACTAATTAATGAAGGAATGTGCATGTCTCACTCTTAATGTTTGCCCATCTTAATTTGTGTTTGAGTTATTTAATTTTGTTAAAACATGTTCAATATAGTAAATTAGTGTTGGGTGGTTGCGGGGGGGCAAGCATGTGCAATCTTATTGGTGGCAACCATAGGCAATCTTATTGCTGATATAAAAACAATGTCTTAGTTGCATCATAAAAATGTCTATAGTGTTTCTCAAAAAAAAAAAAAATGTCTATAGTAGTGTTTGTGAGCCTGTGAAGCTATCCTCTCCGTGACTATGTTTATTTTGTTCAACTTTGCCTTTTTGGATTAAATATTAAATATTGCTATTTAATTTGTTGTTTTATCATGGGATCCTATGTTTTTAGCATAAATGTTACCTATCCCGTAGCAACGCACGGGCATACTACTAGTTTATGTAAAGAAAAAAAGTTTGGACCTCATTTGTCAGTACTGTTTCACAGGGACATGAGCAAAGTAAAAAAATGGTAATTTTTCATGGCTGAACTTCTCATCATCTATACAATTGCATATGAACCCACAAATTTCACTGAACACATACCTTGCGGCTTGATTAGGGTACTTTCATCAATAAAATAGTGTGGCAACTGGCAATCACTTAATTTCATTTTCAAAAATTACAAAATTTGTGTGACAATGTTCAATGGCAATCGAAAAGTAGTAGAATATATGTTGTCACGATGAAATATTCAATTCCAAACTAAACAAAGAGAGGAAGTGGTGAACTCACCGGTGGATAGACCAGTGTGAGGCCAAGCTTTTGGATGTTGTTAAAGCAGCGCAAGAGCTCAAGACAACCCTGGTTGGGCGAAAACGCATACACGAAGAACAAGTCGAGGCACACTTTGCGGAGATGCTTCATCTTCCCAAGCTGGACGGACCTCCGATCGAACAGATCTCCCCACTTGAGCACCTTCAGCTGGCGCGCCGTGATGGTGGCGGCCGGCCGTCGTTGCGAGTGGTGTTAGAAGCAGGCCAGCACCTGCAGGTGCTCCAGGGCCGGCGCGACGACGGCGAGCCGCCGCAGGTCGTGCACGCTGGTCAGCTCCATGCGCCGGAGGGAGTCAGAGCGGACAGTGAGGTCTTCCAGCCCCCAGGCGTCGCTGACCGTGAGCGTCTGCAGGGACAGGCACCGCCGGGGAGGAGACGGCGTCGCCGAGCGTGCACGGGCTGCCGCCGCCGGCGGAGAGCCGGGCGTGGCTCAGGCTGAGCACGGTGAGGCCGAGGCGACCCAGGTCGAGGGAGACGCTGGTGGCCCTGTCGAGGCAGGGAAGCTCGAACGCGCCTCGTCCCTTGGCGTCGACGTCGTCTCTGGCCGCGCCTCTCCGGCGGGGACACTCGTCGAAGGCGCTTCTCCCCTCGCCGGCGTCATCGTCACTCCCCATCGGCGTCTGGTTGGTGAATACGAGGCTGCCAGAGAGGCGGCGCGTGGCGACGCTGAGCCAGGCCGCCACGGGCTCGGGGGCAGCGTCCTGGGTCGTCACGTTGAGGTGGCTGAGCTCCGCTTCATGGGCAGCCAGCGCCGACGCGATGAGTCCTGGCTCGGGGAGAGGGACGAAGCGGAGCTCCGGGAGCAGCGCCCAGAGGCGGCGCCAGCGGCTGGAGAGCACAGTGGTCCGACCGGCGGTGGCGACGTCCCCGAGGCCTGCGAGGATGTGGAGCAGGACGCTGTTGGGGAGCGTGCTCAGGCGGTCCATGCCGACTTCGTCATCGTCGGTGGGCTCGGCGGCGGGTGGCCGCCGCCGCTCAGGCCTGGCTCCGTTGTCTTCATCGGACGGAAGGCAAGGCGAAAAGTTTTGGCGCGAGTGCAACCACTTGAGCCTGACGAGACCAGCTGCTAGCAGAGGAATGTGTGGGGCCCACGTCAATAAAAAGGCTAGTGGATCCGATAGTATCCAAAATGTTGACATTTTTGTTTTCCTTTTTTTTCCATTTATATGCGATCTACTTCGATTTCAATCTAGCTAGTTTCGGAAATACCACTACCATTAGAGCAAGAATTTAGCCACCAATATCATCTCCACGGTCGTGTCATCCAAAGCATCCACTGTTGGAAGTTTCCACTGCCTTCCCACAGCTTGTCAATTCTAAACAATGTACTAGTAAAAGAATTTAGCCACCAATATCATCTTCATAGAACAACGCTAATTGTTTTGGTTGTACTTTATGGTTAAGTGACTTTTGCTGTAGCCGGGTTTTTTTTTCAAAAGTTGGTTTTAGCTTTTGACTCGTAAGATACCACTTTTTCCAAAATGTGTCACTTTTTGTTATGCAATCTTGCTTTGAGATGTGATGGCTCATGGCGTTTGAGTTGTAATGTCATAGTTTGTCAATTTTAAACATACCACTAAGAGAATCTAGGTGTCCTTTCAATATGAACCAACGGCCTACTGCTTGGTTATGCTTTATGGTTAAATGACTTATTTGTTTTAACCAAGACCTTTAAAGATGGTTTTAAAATTTTGACTCTAGAAAGACCCTTTTTTCGAAAGTTCTAACCTTTTTTTTACAATCTTCTTTGGGATGTCATGGCCGATGGCTTGAGTTTTGTAATGTCTCTAGCTGAATTTAAGTAGAGCTGAAAAATAAATAAGGCAGGTATAGTACTTCAGCGACCTCTTGCCGGCATCGTGATACTGATACATGTGAAATTCCACACGTCTCATATATGTCCACCGAAGCCAACTCCTCGCCCTTCCTTTCAGTGATTGAGCGATCAAACATTAATTTTATCTTTTCTTGGAACTGTCACCCAACTGGTGTTTGACTTTTTGTGTTTTCCTTTTTAGCTCATGACGTTTTTGAGCTAAATCCTACCGTGTCTATAATGCCTCTGATAATTGTGGTGAATGTATTTGTTCTCATGTACTCTTCTTTTTATGGTTTTTGCTAATATTTCGAAGCAAAAAGCAGTATTTTTTATGTCTGTATGTATCTCTACTACATATAATGCACCAAAAAAAAACTTTCCTAAATCCACACAGGAAATTGTCCACCACAATCCACCACAGTCATTATCTCCCCGATCTTCTCTAAGTGTACCAAAAAATGCACAACAAAACCAACCAACTTTTCAAATGAATGGTCCGCATCTATTTCAACATTTTCTTTCTCTCACTCAGCCCACATCCAAAGGCCAAAATTGCTGGGATCAACGCTCATCTACCACCATCCTAATCAACCCCGCGGACTCTCCTCCCATCCCCCACGCCGACCCTCCGTGTCCCGGCAAAATGACCCTCCGTCTCCCCTCCTCGCATGCGCGACCTTTTCCCTCTCCCCAACTCCGGCCTCACCTCCCTCCTCACGACGCCCACACCCCGTGGCTCCGCTGCGTCTTCACGTGCCTGCTCCATCTCCTCGGACCCCAGCGACGGCGCCACGGCTTTGGACGACTACGGCGCTACGGCGGCGGTGACCGGTGGGGCGACGCCTCGCGGCGGCTACAGCGGCGCAGTTGCAACACGGACGCCTACGCTGGCGGTGGCGGCCCCCAAACGCTGAACTCGGGGTGCGTGGACGACGGCGGCATCACACGGCCGGGACAACGTGCACAGGCCTCCTCAGGCCGCCTGCAAGGTCAGTCATCTCCTATGAATCCAGAGGAGGCACCGCTTGGGTAAACCCCCAGCGTTGTCGTCGCCGCGCTCCCGGCAGCGCGGCGCACTACCTAATAACTAGATATCCTTGTGAGGAAATGTTTTCCCCGTGAGCTAACAGCAAATAATCACGGGAAATCACCAGATATCCCGTGAGCAGGGTGAAAACATCACGGGAAAGAAGATACCCACGGATACCCAATTTCCCCGTGATGGAAAGCTCACGGAAATCACCCGACCCTTTCCCCGTGAGGAGGCTGCTCACGGGAAACGGCACGGCCGTCGGCCCAGCCCCCGCCTCCGTCATTCTGTCCACTCTTTCCCCGTGAGAACTCCGCCAAGCTCACGGGATACCTCTTTCCCGTGGAGCAGTGCTTTCCCGTGGCTGAACAAAGGCCTCAAAGCAAAGGGGCCCCTTTCCCGTGAGCGCCACATCCCGCTCACGGAACGACGCCACGGGAATTTTTTTTTTTTTTGGATTTTGATCTCCAAACTTTTTCTACACTTGTTGCACATCATATGACACTCAATATTAAAGTTTGGTGAATTATTGACTTTTATTTGATATATTTAGGTAATTATTCTCTTTTATGGGAATCTACAAGTGCTTCAATTTTTTGAAAAAAATTAGTAGAAAATTTATATTCCTCATACTCAACACAATGTAAGGCCTTGCATTTAAAAAAAAAAATAAAAATCTAGAACATCTTAATACGAAATCATGAACGTTAATCCTTGTTCGAGTGGTTTAAAAAATTCTAGAAAATAAACCGATGTGCAAAAAATCATGAAATTTGATAATATGTCATGATATCTTATGCCGAGGCTATGATAAAAAATTGGGAACGTTTCAAGACAAGTTGGCACGCACGATGTTCACAAGCTCCGACATCTACGTACGAAGTTCCACGCTTTGTTGAGAATGATCCAAAGGTGATTTCATGTGGATGTGGCGGTCAAGTTGTGGTTTGGCTACGAAACTTTTTCTATATGCAAATGCACCTCATATATTGTGTCATGTCTATTTTCGAGAATTTTTTGAATTATTTTGGTAATTATTATAATTTTTTTACAGTAGTTAAGTAAATACAATTTTGAAAAAGGAGATAGAACCACATGAAATAATGGCAATTTTTTCGCTGAAGGATCAATTATGTATGGGTGAGTTTATGTTATAAGGTATTTTTAAAGTAATCTTGATCAAAGTTTGAAAAGATATATGTTACAAAAAGAAAGAGGGGGTAATAAATTTAAATTTTCGAAAAAGCTCTTTCCCGTGAGTAGCCCGCGGGAAAGGTACGAGATATCCCGCGGAGCACATACCGTGATCACGGGAAAGAGGAAGTGGGACCCGCTTCACAGGGTGCTTGCAGACGTTGCAAGAAAGTTTTACTCTTCCCGTGATGGATCCGGGGATCACGGGGATCCATCACGGGAAAGAGTTTTTTTTTTTTTAAATTTAGTCAACCACACACCCCACCTCACACTCTAACACACACACACACCCACACACTGCCAAGACACGCCGCCGCCGACCGACACACCGCCGCCCGCCCGTCCGCCCCGCCTCCCCGCCAAATGGCGACCCGCCGCCCGGCGTCCGCCGCCCCGGCCTCCCCCGGCCGACCCGCACGCCGCCTCCCCTCCCCGCCATCCGCCGCCCGCCCACCGCCGGCCAAGGTGGGTCACTGTTCCCAGCCGCCGGCCGGCCGCTGCAAGATCGCCGGCACAAGGCCGGCCGCGAGGGGGGGGGGGAGTAGGAGGGGCGGTGGAGTAGGGAGGAGGAGAAGGGAGGGAGAAGGACGAAGAAGAAGGGAGGAGGGGGAAGGAAGAAGAAGAAGAAGAAGGGAGGAGGGGGGAAGGAAGAGGAGGAAGAAAGGAGGAGGAGGAAGGAGGAGAAGAGAGGAGGAGGAAGAAGAAAGGAGGAGAAGGGAGGAGGAAGGAAGGAGAAGTGGGGAAGGGGAAGAGAGGTCTCGACGCCGTCGCCCCGGCGCATTTGCCCTCGACACGTCGCCGCTACCGCACCTCGCACCATAAGACCAACACGCCCAAGGTACTTTACTTTTACACTTTAGCACTACTTTTTATTTTTCGTGTTTCAAAATCGTAATAGGAACTAATAGTTATTCTTGATCATTTGGGTAGGGGTTTTGTTGTCACCGCGAACTCGGTTCAAGGACGCCTTCCCCGCCAAAGATTCTTGGTATTCGGTGAGGAAGCACTACCCCCCGCCTTGTTAAAATCGACGGAGAAGAGTATGCTGCCACGCCGCTCCACCAAGACGCTGGACTTTCGTGGACAACTATGATGAGGATGGCATAAAATATAATAACAAGGCCATTCGTGTGGTCAAAGAGTTTTGGGTAAGTCTATGTCGCCTTTGCATAATTACATCGCCCAAATTCTAATGTTAGTGACTTATTACATTGCTTCTATGTGCGTAAATACTTCAAGTGCGAGGAGGGATACGAGGCCGAGGCGGAGGAAGTGGCTCTAAACGCCTTTGTTTCAAGCATGTGGCGCACATGTGGTACGAGGCACGCGGCCAGGCCGTCGGGACGTGGTACGCGATAAAGGAGAAACGTAAGGCTCGAGCAAGCGTGAATGGAAAACGCTGAATCTCGACAAAAGAACAATACATGGAGGTAAATATTGAATGCTCATACTAAGTTTAATTATGCTTAATGTGATTTTTATAATCTGTGTTATACTTGGTGTCCTCGTAGGTGATTCCGAGTGGTGCTTGTTGCATAGGCGTTGCCGGGAGCTTCGTGGGACAAGTGGGTCGATACAGACTATCGAGGTCCACAACGACTACCGACCGGCGTGCCATGATGCCGTGTACCACACCATCAAGGCAGCCTTTAATCTCCCGGCCTACCAAGCTAGATATGTAAGTGTTATCCTGCACACATGGCACGCCAATCAGCACGCCGAGGCCTTTGCTAACTCCCCACACGGGCGTATAAAGATCCCGCGGCCGCTCTTCAACCCCGAGGCCGGGCCCGAAGCCTACACCAACCCGACCGCCACGAGAAGATCAAGAGGGTACACCGGCGGCGAGGAGCAGTATGGAGAAACCTTCGATCCCCGCGGCCACAACATTGAGGGGACATCGCCATGATCGCCGGAGGAGGCAAGAAGCACGGGCGGTACTATATAGGTGATAGCGTTATCAACCCGCACAACACAAAGAAGCTATCCTGAGCTCCGAAAGCACGCCGGGGAGGCCCGGATACGCGAGCGGCCAACCACTTACCAAAGCTACGCCTCCAGACTTGAGGTTTATATATTTTTATTTAAGGTTCATTTATCGTTGAATACTATTTCTCCGTGTTCTAACTTTGTGTTGAAATAGGCCCGGATAGAGGAAGAGAGGAAGCGACGGGAGGAGGCCGAGGAGAGGGAGCGGGCAAGGGCTCGCGGAGCAAGAGAGGGCTCGAGCGGAGCAAGAGAGGGCTGAGCAGCACCGTAAGAGCATGGAAGCTCTCCTAGCGCACCTCCAGCGTGTTGGTGGCCAAGTTGGTGTGCAGCTGCCACCGGAGATCGCCTTCCCGCCACCGCCCGCTTTCGTCCCACCGCCCGTCTACGGTCACCGCCGATCTTCCCTCCACCGCATGGAGCCTCCCCCGTGAGTTTGTCTCCCCGTAACTCGAAATATGCATATATGAATGTGAATGGATATGATCCGAGTTTTGAATGCACCATGAGATGTGCACGTGGACATGTGGTTGTCGGCCATCGAGCCGTTGTTTTCTTTTGCAGTTGGAAAGCCCTCCGTGCGGGGAGGTGCTGCTGAAATTTCTAACTATTTCTCTTCTTTTTCAAGTTAATAGATTCTACCTTGAATTTTGTCTCACAAATTTCTAACTATTTATCTTTGCCTACGTGCAGGAAAATTCTCATGCCTCGAACCCAACTCCGAACCAATCTCAACCGGACGCTTGGGAACGCCAGCTTCCGGCAGGTTGGACGCCGTGGGTCGTAAATTTGTCATGTTTTTAGGTTGAAAACTTGTGCACTTGAACTTGTGACTTTGTTGGATATTATGTAATATATATGTGGTATTATGGATTTATCGAGCTATATATGTGGTATTATGGATATTATGAAATCTGTGTATGTATATATATATTTATATGTGTCAACAATGTGCTGGAACAAAAGAAAAAGAAAAAGGTCAATTTCCCGTGAGCCACACACGGAAATTGACTAAATATTTCCCGTGAGTGGCACGGCTCACGGAAATTGACTCAAATATTTCCCCGTGAACACGATTTGACACACGGGGAAGGGAGGGATATCCCGTGAGCTGCACCGCTACGCCACGGGATATCACCAAAACGCCGTTTCATGTCACAAAGCCACGAGGGCCATAACGGGTTTTACCCTCCCCCGTTGACGGGCCAACCCCCCCGCTAAGTATATCCCGTGAGCTTTCTAGAATCACGGGAAAGGATATCCCGTGAACATGGTCCGTTTCACGGGAAATAGAGATTTCCTGTCGTTTTTTCCCAATGATATCCCGGTGTTACCCCCGGCTGTCCTTTCCCGTGATTAAAGGGTCTTTCCCGTGAGCGTCGGGCTCACGGGATATCAGCGAATCCGGTAGTGACGCCTAAATCTCATTCTTTCACATTCATTTTCTATCTCTGCTCATCTCTTCAGACAACACGCAGGAAAGCTGGAAAGGAGTGGATGGTTTAGCCTACTCTGTTCTTTTGAAATAATTTTTTTGTTGAAAACATTATGTCCCTGGCTGATGGAGCCCTGCACTCCACTGATTAATCCCCTGTTATTTCTTTCCTTTCCAGGTGTTCCTCTAGAAGATCCTAAGACAACGCACCTCAGTCAAGAAGTTAGGGTTTATAGTTTTTCGATCTTCTATTCAGAGAGTTTCGATCTTCTATAAAGAAGTGGTAATATTATTTCTGTGTTCTATCGATTTCTGGGAACGCATGCCAGAGCTAAATGCTGAGATTTTGGTGTTCATATATTACTTGTTGTCATCAACAGTGTCTGATACACTTGAGGTCTAGGAACTCAAAGGTATTGTTGCCTACTTGCCATAAATACATAGGTGTTGCTCAGATTTATATCTTATTTTGTTTTGTTCAATAGCAATGCAGCATCATTTTTTGTCAGTTACTCACAACAACAATTGTCAGTGTGAAGCAAACTGGGAGCTTGTGATTCCTTTGTTTTTTTTTTTTTTGTCAATAATAATATCACAAAGATGTTAGAAAGTGATTCTCCTCTTTCTTTATACAGTGCTAATGGGATTAAGGGCAAGTCAAGCAAACAATATGGAGGTTGGGGATGGTATGTATCTTCTTCCTATCTGTTTTTTCTGTATTTGTGCAATCGTTCTGGATGGATTTTTGGTTTTTGGCGGCTTAGTGGATTAGGGTTCTGGATTTTACTTTGTTGCGCTTAGTAGAGATTTATGGTAGCCAAAATGCAGGGGGTGAGTTATGTTGTCAGATTTCAAGATCGGTATGGATATTGTGTCATCCAGCACTGGCAATTCAATTATGCACCAAGTTGATGTCACTATATTTTGAAGAAGGAAATGTCCGAGACAGCCAGATACTAACATTGATCACAAGGACTCCACCATAATTCCAAAGTTGGTGGCTTTTTGTTCTTTTTTTTCAGGTATTGCATGATGTGAGGAGTCGCCACCAATGATGAATTCAAGGAGTGCGTTTGGAAGAAAGCCAACGATTTCGCACTATATGTATGCTTTTGAAGTGCAGAACTTTCTTTTTTGAGCCATATACTCTGTACAAAACAATATTCCTTCCCTCCTTTCCACTGCGTAATATTTTGTTTGATGCTACAGTTGTATACTTGTATTTATGAACCCTTAATAATGTGAGATAATGATCACAATGTTAATAGTGCTGATGTTAAATGGCTGCAAATATTAAATTAGTGCTAGGGTGTTTCTTGGTATTGGTTATTTGGTTCTCAATATTTCATCTTTCTTATAAAATACTAATAGTCATGTACAATTGCGTGAGACAAAAACTATTGGAAAAATCTTGGCCGTTTGGTTGTTTTCAAGCACATCCTTTAAATGAAGCCGTGGCGTTAGCCGACAAGAAAGAGTAGAAGGAAGAATCAACAGAAGTTGAGATGTCTGCTGCTGCTATTTTGGTAAATAAAGGAAGTGCTTGCCCTTGCCAGGAGTATCTTAATCAGTGAACTGTTTTATTTAGCTATAATATTTCATGTATGATTCTAAACTATGTCCATTTGCCTGCAGCTATATGATTCTTGCTTGTGCTTGACAATTGATGAGGATATCGAATCATCAATGCTCCTACATGAAGGCATGCGCATGCATCAGGCTTGGTGTGACGTGATCATATTAGCATCCCTGCTATCATATTTGGGTGTCAGGGCCTAAGTCCTATTAATGTAGGCATCTTGGTACTCCTGAATCATGCCCTACCTAGCGTTTGTAAAACTCATATTGTATTTCCGTTGTTTACAATGGGAAGGGAGCTTCCTCCTGTAAAAAAAAAATCATGTGTATCCCTCAACATGATGCAATGAATTAATTAGAATCTCCTAATTGTCTTTTCCGTACTTTGATTCATGTCTCTCAAATGAAGCCGTAGCGTTAGCAAGGGCACTATACTAGTGTTAATAGTATTACTAGAACATAAGGGGCTAATAGCTTATTCATTTGTAGTTTTTCCAAGAAGCCCTCACATCCAAGTATATTTTGGTAGAGATGATGATGATGATGCTTAATCACGTGCATTCGAGTTCTAGAAGCCACTCATCACTCCACAAGGCACAAACCGCTTCAAATTCATTTAGTAGCATTTTATCGAATAAAGGATTGTCGCTAGGAGAATCGAGGCGTACATGCTAGTACCATCCGAAGCGCCCACCTTTTTAGTTATGCTTAGCAACCAGTAATGGCTTGTTTGTGGAGTTCAGGGCACGTTCAGGCGCTCCATCTGCCTCTGTGCCTGCAACACAGCGCAAGCGCCCACCTTTCAGCTTGTTTCCTCTGCACCATATCTTTTTTTTTTTTTTTTTAATGTCTGATTAACGGAGCAGCGGTGAATTGAAAGAAAATCATAGGATTGTTCTTCCTCTCTCGCTTGCTCTCTGTCAGATTAACCGAGCAAGAAATTGTACTCCAGTCCCTCGTCCCACCATGAGCGAGGAAAAACTACTCCTTTAAGTGGCTCGTCCCACCATCAGCGAGGAAAAAACTACTCCTTTAAGTGGCCCGTCCCACCATCAGCGAGGTAAAACTGGGGTCATGACGAGCAGTTTGGGTAAAAATAAAAACGTTATCATGTTGAAACACCATAGTCAACACGGTTTTTACCCTTGTTATAGATATAGACCGTAGATACCAAATAATAGTATATTATATAGAATACATATAACCAACGCACATGTTGGTAAGCAATGCGGACACTATTCCTATCCAACAGAATCACACAAAGGACCAAAGGGTGGCGCATGAGGCGACAACCCAATGGGCCTGCCGCACCAGCGCCATGGGCCTCCACCCATCTAGAACCAAAAGACTGTCACATCACATCTTTGCAAAGCAAAATCTAATGGAATCGTGAATGGGTATGTAGCCTAGTGATAGGACTGTCCAATGAGACGCTATACACCAAGGTTAACCTTGGTTATCGCACCTTTTTTCTGAAATTCTATGGTACACTCACGCACGCCTGTTTGGTGGTACTATGTGTTGCCCGCGTACTAGAGGCAACGTGCCTTCTAATTTCTTCTATACGTGAGTACGAATGCACACGCATGTGTGTGTGGTGCAAGTGTGGAGTGTGTGGGCTGTGTGCATCCAAGTTGTACCCGATAAAAAAATTCAATGACTAAAAGGTGACGAGCCTCTCAATCTCTTCTTTACGTGAGTACGGATGCGCACGTGGAGCATGTGGGTTGTGTGTGTCCAAGTTATATATACCAGATAAAAAAAATCTAATGGAACCATAGGACTCGTGGCACCTGCTCCGATCAATCTGGTGCGCGCGAGGTACGGTGCCGATATGGTCGCGGTAAACAACCGCACGTCCGCACCACCGAGCAACCCCTTTTCCTTTTCCCAAGCTCTTGGCGGGTCCACACAGAGTCACACGGTCGGAAGTCAGATTCAACTCAGGTTTAATTTTTGCAGTGGCAGTGCAAGTGCAGAACAGTAAGGCAGATTATTGCAAACTGCAATTGCTTCCTTCCATCATACGAAGGCTCAGCTCAACACGGGACAGCACTGACACGGGAAGTGAAAGAAAAGAGACTGCATCTAGGACATTTCCCATACAAATTTGCTTTGCTTCAACAATCAATCCAGGCTCCATTGACTTCACAGTTCACACAGCTTTTGAGCCTGTTCGGCTGGTCGCCCGGCTGGCCGATGCTTTGAGAGAGAAAGACGCTGGCTGGCTGATCTTTGTGAGAGAAAAATATCGTTGACCGGGTCGGGCTGATAAATAGCCGAAAGAGGGCCTTTATTTTTCCCAGATGGTTGCTACTGTTGGTCACATCGACAGGAGTGCGGTCAATGCACCGTTCGCTGTGTTGGCATGCTTACGCTGATGATTTGGTTACAAAGATGTCATGATCTTTGATAGATCGAAAAAAAGAAAATATCGTGCTTTCTCAATGGTTCAACAAGTTGACAAAGATCTGACAAGGGATCAGGATCGCCCAAAACCCAAGTGGACTCAACCAAGTGTGAATTTAACTCGATGGATGCTATTTAAACAAACAGACATTGGCTTTGTAAATAAATAAGCAGACATTGCCATGAGACCCAAAATGCATCGGGTTGGTTCAGATCTGAGACATTGGCTTTGTAAATAAATTAATAAACACAAGACAAATTTGCTTCCCATAAACCAACCGTTATAGTAATTTGCTTCCCACGGCATGCGGCCCAGGAACGGCGTGCGGCCGCCTTAGGTCTTGGGCCGGCACCAGAACCGCAACGCCTGTCCGAGATACCATAGCTTGTCGCTGATCCAGCTCCAGCATCGGTCCACCCCGACAAACACCAGCCCACCCCACGGTAATCATCCTCCTCGTCCTGCCTGTCCATCTCGTAGCACTGAACCGTGATGTCCTCGTCGCCGCCCACATCCAAGTCATTGGTGAAGTAGATGCAGTACGTCCTCGGTGCACCATGGCAGCGTCCGTGCGTCGGCCAAGAACGCGGCGCCGCAGAGGCCCAGGAACAGCGTGCTGCCGCCCAGGGTCTTGGGCCGGCGCCAGAACCGCAGCGCCTCGTCCCACCGGTACACGTGGAGGTACCGCGGCGTGTCGCCGGTCCACCCCGACGAACACCTGCCCGCCAGCTTCGTCCCTGGCGAGTCCAAAAGATACCAGCAGCCCATGTCCCTCTTCGGCTTCTTCGTGAACCTCTCCACCCGTGGCGGTGGCGCCCCAGCGGGTGGTGGCACGGAGACGCGCAGCACCATGGCATCGTAGCAGACGGGCGTAGAATCTCCCCTGTGGTAGGCCACGCTCAGGATCACGCGCTCGCGCTCGCCGGGCTGCATGTACTCCCCGCCCACGTCGAGGCGCATCCACGACGCGTCCCCGGGTCGCGCGACGGCGAGACAGCGACGCTTGCGGTAGCTGCAGCGCACGACGCACTCAGGAGCCGCCGGAGCAAGCCCCGGCATGCAGGAGAGCGTGATCTCGCCGATGTAGGGAGGACGGCCGCTGACGGCCTTCTCGGCCTTGTGCAGCATCTCAGCTCCTCGGCGGTGGTCGGCGCAGTACGCCTGCTCCGGGGCCGGGAGTGGCCGCAGGAGGAACCCACCCTTCCTCCGCGCCAACCTGGGCCTCGAACAGGGAGGAACTCCTGCCCCGGCAGCAGCCCAATTCATGTGGGGCAGCAGGTGCCAGGTGGTATATACGATTGTGAATTTTGGTACAGCCAGGAACGCTGAACGCACTTCTTCATCGACCATGGCTATCTCATCTACTGCATATCAACATTGCTTATTAATCAGGTGAAATGAGCCTTCAAATGAGAAAGAAGAATGCTCTCAAGAAAAATTAAGGAAAGAAAAAGGCATATATTCGATAGTTAAACAAAAACCCATTGAACAGAAAAAGTGGGAAGCAAATGCTGTTTAAACAGGAACTCAGATTATATATCTTCAGTGAGTGCCACCATGACTAACTGAGCTATCGAAATCTGAGCGTTTTTTTTTTTTCTTTTTGCTTTGAAAATGTTCGTCAAGGTGTACTTGCTGATTAATGGCACCACTTTTCCTTCAATTCGGTGGTTTAGCTTTTCCATGACTAATTGACGTTCACATCTGAGAAAAAAAGGAACTAATATGCATCAGAGGAAGATTGGTTAATGACGAGCAGAGATATCAATTTTGTACATGGCACTAGTACCCAAAAGCACTTTTGTGGCGGGCAAAAAAAGCTTGTTAGTGGCGGGCACGGCTGCCCGCCACTAACGAAAAGGTCATGGATAATCGTGGCCTTTCGCGTGGCGGGGCGGCCGTGCCCGCCACGTAAAAATTTTGCCGTGGCGGGCGGCGTAACTATTCGCCGCGCCAAGAAATTTTAACCGTGGGCGGGCGCGTTACGCCGCCCGCCACGGTTAAGATCTTTGCGTGGCGCGGCGAAGTTATGTTGCCCGCCACGCCTTCAATTTTTTTTAAAAAAATAAAATACCAATATATATATATATATATATATATATATATATATATATATATATATATATATATATATATATATATATATATATATATATATATATATATATATATATATATATATATATATATATATAGATACATACATATATATATATACACATGTATCAATCCATACACACATATATAACACAGACATGTACTCTAATATACATCATATATACATATATATATACATCGATTCATATATACAAGTTTCACCGATCGATCGATCGATCCATTAGTTCATATCCAACATGTACTAGTTTCAATTACAACATATCCGTACAAACATTGCGAGCTATATGTTGATCGGATGAAGATAGTCCGTAAGACCTAGCTCTTCCCATCTCCTTAGCGGCCCAAACTCTAAAGACAGCCCCAGCTCATTTCCCGATTGAAGTACGGCTGTTTTTCGTGAACTACCATGTCTAGAACGAACTTGCAGATGTGCGCTATCGCGGCGCCTGAACCGCATCTCGTCGGTTGCCCTTTGTATCACCCCGTGAACGTGTTCCTTGCGTCCTTGAGCTGCAAGTAGCTGGATTTGTACCTTCTCGCAGCCCGAGGTACTCACACGGCGAAGAATCCACACAAGTTTGATCCGTCTGGTTGTTTGAGGCACTGCACACAATAAACCAGTGTTATTAGTAATATCGAAGCTATAGCAAGGTAGTCGTACTAAGAAAAACTATGTTTCATTTACGTGCGGAAATATCGCTTGATTTTGAGTCTATCTCCATTGCGCTCCTTACACTTCTCGGATCGACGATCCCGCCAGCTCGGATCCTTCAAGTATTTCTTGTAAGCGCTGCGAAATGCACTATATTGTCAACTATATATGATATTCGACTCTAGTATATAATTGCATAAGGAGTTCATCGATCACTTACAATCTCAAGATTTTTTCGAATTGTTGGTAGCCGAGCGGGTTCGTGCCTCGTAGTGAGTCAAAGATAACGGCCCCCGTCCCGAGGAAAGATCATGAAACAGATCCAATGTCCTACCATCCCTATTCCATATTGGTAAGGCGCGGTAATACATCAAGGCCCATTTTCCTTGACCTTTTTCATCACCGATATGACGTGATACGCTACCTCCAACTTCTTAGCTCTTTCATTCTTATCCCGCATCTTACGTCTTTCCTCGTCCGTCAAGTTGACCCGGTCGGGATGGTCCGCTCTTAGCTTATAACCGACGACCGTCTCTCACAGATGTGCCATGGAGAGAGGTAAAGAACACCGGTGTTTAACTTCGGGCTGCATCGGCGCAGACAACCTACAAGGACATGTGGTCGTGGCATAGGTACCTTTGAAAGAAAGAATCTATATACGGATGCAAGGGACATGTGCAAGTAAAATTGCGCTTACATCGTAAACAAGGTGACTTGGGCGACGTCAATGTCCTGTCGACGGCGTAGTCTCGACATGTCATCGAATGTAATCGTGAACTGGAGCTCGACGGGGGTAGTGGAAGCACTCCTTAGGAAGAAGGACACCGAAGCTATACAATCCACGCTTTGCGCACTCCATGTACCATGCATGGAACTTCCGAGTCTCCCCGTCCCTCGGCATCGATGAGCTAGGCCTTTGGGATCATGAACTTCCCAAACTCGAACGAGCCGGGGCATTCGGTCCGTGACAAACCCCTTATAAGGTGGGGATTTTGGCCCAAAAAAAGCGGCGGTACAAATGTTAATTACCTAGGGTTGCGAAAAGGAGTAGCTAATAACTTATTACAACTCGTTGTTTCAGCGGTGCATACCTTTCGGATCGAATATCTATTTCTTTGGGCCTCCCGGTAGCGGGTACTTTTCGGTGCTGCGACCTCCTCTTTTATCGAATGTGTGCTTCTTCGCATGCTGGAGGGCGTTTGCTAGGTCGAGCTCTTTCGCTTCCCTACGGCTTGAGGTGTTGTCCATTGGAGGCCTTGAGTGTAGACGGGTGTCTCGCTCCCTACTCTCGCCTCGAGGACTTGGCACCGTGTGTTTCGCCCGCCTGCTTCCTCGTATATCGGCCGCTCCTCATGTGACGGCTCCCCGAGCCCGAGGTGTCGGCTCTGAGTTGCCGGCGCCCGAGGTGCCGGCTCTTGAGGTGTCGGCTCCTTAGGCTCCTCAGGTGCCCTGCTGATCAAAAAGCCACCTCCTTAGGCTCCTCGGTGCCGGCTCCTTCGTTGTTGGCTCCACGAGGCTCGTCTTGTGCGGGTCCTTAGCGAGGGGGTACTGAACCTTGAGGAGGGTCGTTGCCTCCGCCCGTCCCCACCATCTTCATCATCGTCGGAGGAGTCACCATAGGGGTCCTGGGCGTGCTGGGTCCGCCGCTGTCTTCTTTGTTGAGCCTAAGGTGGAGTCAACGTCGACATATTCAAATGCTCAATGTCCACCTTCGGCCACAGCACGTTGTAACACAGCAGCTCCTAGAGTGTTCACCTCGTTATGACCGGGATAGTCCGGCTCCCGATCTTCATGTTCGCGCCACGAACCCAATGTTGACTTCAAACATTACTCGGAGGGATCTCGCGGCGCCGTACTCTTTGCAAGATCCGGAGGAAATACCACCCCCCTGGCCACTACCTTTTTCTTGCCCAACCTGCCGGCGTGTATCAACATATTGCATGGTGTCTCTTCGGTGATATCATCCACGGGGTCTGTCGGTCGCCAGCAGAGGTGCTTCTTTGGGGTTCTTTGGGGTGGGCACGGCATACCGGCGTTGCGGAACATCTGCTTCCGGACTTCACCATCCCGGGGATCGTTGCTTGTGAGGGCCTCTTTGATGGATCGTGTGATCATTCTTTGCAAGGCCTCATCACGCCCTTCCTATCTCGCACCCTCCTTGTACCTACGCCTCGTGTGATACGAGGCGCGATCTAACCGCCACGAGCCCACCGTCGCCCAACTCTTCCCCTTCCCGGAGCTCATGCCATGGACGCGGCCGCGATGCTCGGAGTTTCCCAAGGCCACCGTCGGCCCGGATCGTGTCCCCGACGAATCTCGAGGGTCCCGGCCGTTCTTAGCCGTAGTGGCCTCTATGATCTTCTTCTCGACCTCCTTCATCTGGGCTTCGGCCTCTCGGCTTCTTGGGCTTGTGGGCGAGGAAGTCCCGGTCCTTTCATCACGGCCCTCATACGGATCCGGCTCTCCGGCTTCCCTCTTTTTCGTTCTTCCGCCCGCCACGCCGGGCTTGTGTCCCATCGTACCCAACACCGCCCAAGTAGTGGGGAAGTTTGTTCCATTTGGCTAGCTCGAGAACTTCTCGCTCTTCGCCTTTGCTTCGGGCGTGTTTAGCCTTTTGCGTAACTCTTCCCATACTTCTTCTGAGATCATGTTGTACTTGGTGAAGGGTAGGCGTCCTTTCTTGTAAAAGTCCGCGTTGAGCCTATACTTCCAGTTCCGGAAGCTTCTTCTGCGAGGAAGTTTACATCTTCCGCCGCACCTTTTCCATATCGGCGCTGGCGGATACCGGAACCGTTTGAAACCTCGCCAAACACCCATAACTTGTCGTGTTGGGGGACGGCTTTCCGGTCTTCGATAAGAATGGAGACCTTATCCTTCACGAAACACGACACTGAGTGTTGTACTTCGCGATGACTTAGGGAGGCAGCGGTGGCTCGCCCTCGCGGCCCCAACTCTTGAATGACAAGGACCTCATTGATCTTCTTCTTCGCCTCCCACGGTCTCCCCTTCTCCGCCGGCTTGTCTCCCTTTGCTTTGCACGAAGAGGTGGCCGTGGACGGGGAAGGGGGTTGTTGCTCGAGCTGCTTGTGGAGGGAGCGGTGGCGAGCCGTTCAGCCTGTACTTCCTTAACCCGGCGCTTCTTGCTTGGTGCTTCGTCCCTCGGGTTGAAATTAGGATCTTCTTCCTCCTCGGTGCGTTTCCTTCTACCCTTACACGGGCTATACGAGGCTCGCTTGCGTACTCGGGAGTACGTAGTCGCTGCCACTTCCGTTGCTAGAGCTAGGCGACTCCCATTCAAGCTCGAGGCTGTTCTTGTTCATTCGCCTTTTCAAAATTTGAGGCTGTTCTTGTTCATTCGCCATTTCAAGCTACAAATATATAGTGCTTTAGTACTATAGTATATAGGAAGCAATACACAAAAGCGTAATTCAAAATTGCGGAAAGAGAGAAATAAAAAAGATTGGCTCAGATATAGCCCCCTTGTGATCACATCGCTTCTAAACTGGTTGCTTTGTACAAGCCGTCCTAGTTTAGAAGCTTCCAAGTATAGGGGGACATTCAATCATCATAGCCGCTGCCTCAGCCCCAATAATTAAGTTCATTTCATTGCATATATGCCCTTTGCCTCAGCACTAATGGGTTCACATCATTGCATATATATCTCCAACAACCAACGAGAAAATAGGGAGCAGGTAATTTCAAACCAAGCCAATCAATTCAAACAAAAGAGTAGTAGGCAGCATTGACAAATATATGGAATTAAGGGAAAACCCATGACTAATCGGTTTAAACATGGACAGCGTGGCTAAGGCAACAAGTGACAACACATAAGTCGGGGTAGCTAGTGCATGGACAAGTTCATGGACAACGATAGCTAAGTCGGGGTAGCTAGTGCATAGATAAGTTCATGTCAACATAGACAACATGACAGTAGCATGTCCAAATTACAGAAAATTAAGGCATGTCCACCAAGCCAAAGTTAAGCACCAATCCATATCAACAACCAACAGCTAGCAATTAGGTATCCAAATTCAGCTAGGTACCATTAATTGACATATATACAGCACTCAAGTGAGCTAAGGCATGTCCAAATTAATTTGAAATGACATGTTGAAGTGAGCAAAGTCATGTCCAAATTACAGAAAATTAAGGCATGTCCAAATTACAGAAAATCAGAGTACTAGCTACTAGCCATAACCAAAAATGAGTTCAAATTGGAATTCAAAAATAGAGATGGACACTAGCTTCGATGGAATCCAAAACTAAGGCAACACTAGACCACCAGTTTATTCTAAGCCAAGAGGTAAAAATAGAGCCAACACCCAAAATTCAACATAATTAGACCAGCCAGGTTTAAATTCAGCAGCCATGGTAAAAAATAGAGCCAACAGATAGGTACATAGATAACCAATCATAGGATTAGACAAAAATGGAACCAACAATTTAAATTGGAATACAAAAATAGAGGCAAAAACAGAGGATTGGGCCAATCATATGCTCAGCTAATTTGTTGCAATTTGCATCATGGGCAGTGACATTTATATGCTAAGTATCAAGTTTAAGCATCACAGGCAGCTAAGTTTCAAGTTTAAGCATCTCAGTGTCAAAAATCATAGAGAGATAACCAAAAATCACAGGAAATTGCATTCCAGCAGGGCAACACCATATATACCATCAAGAACAATGCAATTTCAAACCTGATGCGCTCAGTGGAGTGGGAGGAAAGAGGTAGATCTGCGCCGGGCGGGCAAGGCACCACCGGAGAAGAGGATGGAGCCGGTCGACGCCGGCAAGCACCACCACGAGCACCACGGCGGACCGGGGGACGGCACCACGAGCACCACGACGGACGGAGATGGCGCACCCCGCCAGCAAAGACGAGCACCACGAAGCGCGGTGGCCTTCCAGTTAGGGTTCCGCGAGCGATCGGGGGCGGCGCGCGACGGGCGAGGACGGAGATGCGGTGATGGGGCCGGCCGGGGGACGGGCGGACGGGGGCGGGCACCGTGGGCACCACGGGCACCACGGGCCGGACGGGGGGCGGGCAGCACGGGCACCACGGCGGATGGAGACGGCGCAGTGACGACGGCGGCGGCGTTAGGGTTTCCGGACAGCGGAGTAGAGGAGGATGATGATGGGCGAGGACGGAGGCGCGGACGGGGGCGGGGGGCGGACGGGACGGGGCGCGCGAGGATGGGGGGCAAGGACGGTGGCGGTGACAGTGGCGGGCGGCGGCGGTGGGGGAAAAAATCCGGCAGCCCTTCGGGTCGAATTGAATCCCGTCGAAGACTTGGCGTCTGGGAGCAGAACATGTATTTTACCTGCATAAATTCTGTGTCACTGCAGAACACACGGAGCATATTATTGCACTCCATAAAAGAGGCAGCACATGTCTGCAATGTAAAGAACATTTGTATTGGACCCACGTACGTGGTTTCATATATATGGAGTGCTGCTGGATGTTGAGATCACACATACAAATACAACCATCGACATTATTTATTTATTTGTTCACAAACATAAGTAGAGCAACAATAACATTGATCGCTCTGCTCCACACACAACTGAAAGATCAGCACGCCACACAGCAGTGCAGCACACACGAAACCAAAGTCCACAAACACACCAGACAAGAGCACAGCAATTGGCAGTAGAAGGCATGAGGGCATGTCTCATGCTGCTGTTGCACAAGTTGAAGGGAATTCAGCTGTTGGACTGAATGCTCGCTGGCTCTTATTTTATTTCACTACTGCTCCAGACAGACCAAATAGACCGGTACGTCTGCATCACACCATCTTTCCAACAAGAGGGCATAGGCAGCAGTGACGGATGGATGGCTGGATCCATCAAGGAAGACTGACCAAACAAACCAAAGCAAAGGAAACTGATGCAAACGATACAGACCACATGACGCAAGCAAAAGCATATGCATCCATGTTGTCATTTGCGCGAACGCACACACACGAACCAATCAAGCAGATGGAGAAGCAGAACTGTGAGCAGGAGCTAGATTGAAGGCGAGACACCAACTAGCATGCCAGCTAGCGACTGTAATCACCCAGGTTACCTCACCTACAGGAGTTGGAGAGGAGAGCATCAGAGAGAAAACAATAATAATATCCATCAATTCAGGTGAGCAAATCAACAATGTGTATGTAAAAGGTATGTATAATTCATAAGCAATTGGTTGGTTTGGATCGTAAATACTAGCAGTGGTGAAGATATATAAAAACTTTAGAGTTGGATGGCTAAGATGGAGGGAAGGGAGTTCAATTGGTTGCTAAATAGACTTGGAAGTCAAAATTCTAATATATATGTTTTCCAGCTGCATGATGGGAAAGAGGGAGGGACTACCTGAGCACACTGCCCCTGAGCAGGGTCTTCTTGTAATAACGCGAGTGGATGGGTCTGTAGTGGTCTGCTTGCCAGTCGTCATACCACTCCAGCCTGTCCCACCATTCCTTCTCGCAGTCGCACTCCACTAACTTGCTATTGTTGCTGATGTAAGGAAGGCGTGTGAGGCTCCAACAACCCCTGATCTTCATGGTCTCAAGATTAGGTGCAAACATTCTGACCCCACAAATGTGGTGTAGCGAAGGGAGCTCATGCAGGTGGATATGTTTCAGATTAGGGAATTCTTTGAAACTTGGATTGCCTCCTTTGAAAGGAAATATCTCCCTCAGATCACTGCACCATGCAATCTCAAGGGTCTCCAGGAGGCACAAGCTGATCTCATCACTGACAGACCAGCTGCTAATCCAAAGTACGTGTATAAGCCTGGGGCAGAAGTCTAGGTGCAAAAACGTCAGGTGCGGAAATGGCCGCAATCCATTTGAAGTTGAGATATAGCGTGACTTTAGGAGTTGGGATGCCCAGAATATTCTCAACTGATAAGTAAAGCTATAGGTTTGAATAGTATTGAAGACAGAGTCCAATTTTGGGCACCTCTCGATTCTGCACCACTCTAGGTTAGGCCATTCTGAACCATATTCATGTGAAGTGATACTAATGATGGACAGGCTATCATGCACATGCAGGATCTTAGCACCCATAGTTACAAACTTTGGGACAGTAATAGTACTAGTCTCTTCACCACCTTGAGGTAATTTTGTCTTTATCTGGTCTTGTATGTGCATGTAGCACCTTTTTCCCGAAAGATCAGGAACATCAGGGCAAGGCCTCATCCACATGATTCCTAGAGTGTCACCGCCGCCTTCAGTAGCTTGTTGTAGGCGGTCCAAGGAGATATCTGTGTATACTGCAGGCGCAGGCTGCCATTGGAGGTTTACCACCAATTGCTGCTCACGACTTCTTGCGCTCTTGAATATTACTTCATCTTTGTTATCACCAACAACGGTAGGATGAGGAGGAGAGGAAATCTCCACATATGCATTGCGGGAATCAGAATAGACAGGTTTCAGGGACGCAAGGAGCCTTGCATCCCGTACAGAAATGTACCAATCAAATTCATTGCTTGTCCGACTACCATGTGGTGCAGCTGCAGGTGCTACTGATGCTCCTGTAGTAGCAGTACTAGTACCCCACTTGGCCTTTTCTTCTTTAGATTGGGCAGCGGGTGCTGACTGTGTGGTGTTAATGCACAGCTTACCCAATCCTTCTTTTTTCATTTGGTCTTTTGGTGGCCACAATATTGCACAAAGGTTCTCACAGTCAAATAGATAGAGCTCATCAAGGTACTCAATTGTTGTTGTACTGAGATCTAGTGTTTTCACTGCTGTGCCTGAGATGTCTAGGATCTGGGTCCTCATCGATCCTCCCAAGAGTAGAGTCTTTAGCTCAGTACATCCGCGGAAGGAGATTTGTTCAACCCCTCGACATCTATCAACAATGATGACAGTCTCAAGGCAACTAACATTGCTTCTTACCCCTGGCCCAAATAAGCTCGTCATGCTAGAAAAGTTTCCTGAAAAGTCAAGATGCTCCATCTTGTTCATCTCCGAGAACAGATCATTTTCTGTGCAACTGCACTTGACATAAGATTTTTTCACTCTGAGCTTGCGGATGTTAGGCAATCGACCCTGTAGATGGCCCATGTCCCATCCCTTGGCTCCGATTACATTTAGCTCCCTGAGCTGGGTCATTAGAGAAAACATCTGCGCAGACAATATCTGATCACAGTTTGTGTAGCGGACATCGAGCACCCATAGCCTCTGAAAGCATCGGCGGATGTCCTCCTTCCCTGCTACATCTGTGCTTGTCCTGGTGCCTTGGCAATGGTCAAGCCACAGAAACCTGAGGCTGTGGCAGCAGAGGAATGGAGGTGATTGAAAATCAAAGGTGCAGCCAGAGAGCTTGAGAACATTAAGCTTGTCAGCATAGTGTTGGAACATGCCTCCATTTGAAATAGCTCCGTCCGAGATCCGAGTAAAACCACAAGTTGGTGAACTCCAGAATGGCTTGCTTTTGACAAACGTTGCTAAGTGAGGGGAGAGCAAATATTGATGGTAGTCCGCATCCAGTGGCATCTCAAACTGCAGAGCATCAGCAGCTCGCCACAACCCATCATCTCTCTGTCCCTGTTGTAGCTGCTGATGTATGCTGCCATCACATACCCAGTAGTTGGTGATGTGGGTGTCCAAATCATAGTCGATCGACTGGATGCCTCTGCAACACAGCTCCCACATGTACAGGAAGCACTCCGACACTTGCTCGGGCTGATCGATGATGCCGGGAGACCCAATATTGACCTTGCATGCCACAGCTACTTCCGCAGCCTCTTGGAGTACCAGGTAGGGCCAGAGCTCCTCTTTGTTTATATCTTTGTTTATAGACTTTATACCAGGTAGGATCGAGATAAAAGCATCAGTTGTTCCTGCAGTCATCATGGCCGTGTCAACTTTAATCCGTGGTTTGAGCCGGAATCTCCCTTGGAATGTCCAGAGCACCTTGCTGGTTGAGTATCCAGACAGAGGGAACCCACACAGCCTGGCTAGATCTATCTCCTCGCTGCTCCCATTGTGGAAAATCACCAAGAATCTTTGATCCAGTTTCTTTATGTGTTGATACATCTCCCTGACGACTTGTTGTAGCTCAGCACGGGAGCCCTGGGCCACCCCACGGAAATCATCCTCCTCGTCCTCCTTCTTGAACAACTCCATCACTTCGCTGGGGAGATTCAGCTGCTCCGCGACCGCCCTCTGAAGCGCTCTCCTGCTCTCCCACATCGAGCAGTCGACGTGGATGACCTGATCAAACTCCTGTCCGGCCAGGGGCTCTCTTCCCATCTCGTGAAGTCGTGGAGAGGCGTTGGGCGATGGCTCGGAGGACGGCTGATGCTCCCAGGCCGTCCCAGCCATCGAAGTAGAAGACATTGTCTCTGCTACTGACGGTTCTGGTAGTATCAGCCTTTTCCTTCAGAACGTGGAGAATTCCTTCAGTGGCCTCATCTATCGTGACAGCCCGAACAAACTGCATACAGCATACATGCACATATGCATCAGGCCGTTGCGGAGCAAGGTCTAATCATCACTCAAAATTAAGGTGGAACCAAAACCAGAGGAGAGATCTTGCTAACTGGGGGTTTACCTCAGTACGCATGATGGATTGGATTGAAGTAATTAAACGGCCACGCCGGTCAGTTCACCTTGGTCACTTGATGGATTATTTGTGCGGTGTACCAGTACTATATCTTCAGCAATTAATAATGCTGCTGCAACCTCCGCTTCATTTTGGAAGGGAATGGTCAATGCACACCGATCCCATTTCGATTAAAATATGGAATCTAACCCATCGATCATTCCATCCGCTGACCTGATCAACACACAAACATGAAACTACTCACTCATTTCCGAAATATAACAGATCTTCAGCTTTTCTATATCAAATTACCTTAAGTTTATTTGACTAACTTTGCAGAATAATATAAAATCTTAACTTCTGTTACATCAAACTTGTGAAAATACATGTCATAATAATATATCTAAGGAAGCTAATTATTTGATATCATAAATATTAACTATTGCTCTAGCTTCTTTGCAGATTTTTGTGAAATTTATGACAATTTGAGTTAGAACAACTAAAAAAACACATCATATTTCACAACAGAAGGGGTATTTAAGAACATTAAATTATCCATGTATCACATGCATCGTAAATTTTATGCCACATATGTATGATGTATCCACTTCTCCAAATCATTTGATTTCCATGATGGGCAAAAGCTACTTGCAGCATATATAGCAGCAGAGAAGATGAACTTGAACTTGCGCTGGAAGGGATCTAGTAATTAAATTGCATAACTTGGTTATATATATATTTAATTGGCATGCAGTAGCAGGGCATATATAATTTTTTTTTCTCGGCAAAAGTGAGTTGTTTTTTTCTCGACTATAGCAGGAGATATGTAGAAAGCCAAACGGATCAAACCAAAGATTGCATGCAATTTCAAATTAGTTGTTTTTCCCATGATCGATTATGAGCAAGTTATTACATACATTGTAGATCCAATAATTAATTACATACCTTGGTTATGTTGAATTTGCTTGAAGTAGCCGCAGGATATAGAAGCCAAACAGATGGAACCGACGATTTAGAGAGTGTTTTTTTAGGGCAATAACGATGATTGAGAGTAGAGCGTTGTGCTTGTGTGCGTTTGTGAGGGTCTGAGGAGGGAGAGTGTAGACAGAACCAAAGTAGCTGGAGGTGGTAGTCCACAGAAATGATTCTTTTCTTGTGTGTGTCTGTGTGCAGTGTGCTCATCAGAGATGATTCTTTGCTTATTGGGTGAGAGAAAAGCAAACAAAAGACGATTCTTTGCTTGGAACCAGCTAACCGGCCACCGCAGTTTTTTTTTCAAAAGATAAAGATTAATAAAGGCATGCTAGTAATAAGTGGCAAGGGTTCCTTTCTTCCTCGTTATGACAGTAGAGTATAGAGGGTAATTGAGTACACTATCCTTTTTATTTTGCTGCCTTGTGAGGAACTCAAAGGGAGCAAAGTTAGGGAATCAATGTACCCTCCATCCAAAAAAACTTGGTTTTATATAATTCAAAAAAATGTCTCAGAAAACTTAATGTTTTAGCTTTTGGGTAATAGATTGTGATTTGCATGTTTCCATATATTCATTTTAATGAAAGTTGTTTTCTTAATTAGTGTGGTTCACCTTCAATAAATAGGGATATATGAGAAATTTCTTTTCACTATTAATCTATCCTAAAAATCCTAAAACATTAAATTCGAGCTGCTGCTGTCGACTTGTCGTTGCATTTAACACTGGTCCATAACTAATTATATAAAAATGTTTTGAAGGACCAAGGTAATCTCAGAATAATAAAGCAATAATTTATCTTACCTAGTGGGCCCATATCACAGATGGCTTCGATCGCCTGATTTTGGAGTTTGGGCTCCTTGGGGTCGAGGGCCGAGTACAGTGCCACAGCTCGGTCACTCAAGGATGGGCCGCGTTGGGTTTTTTTTTTTTTTTTTTTTTATGAGGAAATGGACTTGCGTTGCTGGTGATGAAAAGGAACCGACACTCCCAGAGAGGCCCGGTCGGAGGATCCAGCACAACAAACTCTACAAAGGCCCAAAATAGGTGACTCACTTGTAGTCATAGAACCGTGAGGAATCTGTGCGCACGAAAACGTTAGGTGCGGTCGGGAGAGGTAGGAAGGATAAAAGTTGGCTGGCTATGCCGTAGGAGTCAGAGGCAAGCGATGTTCAATGTAACATCTCTCTAACATGATGTAGTTCCCACGGTAATCCTTCTCCTCATCCTGCCTGTCGAACAATCCCATGACCCGGGTCATGGTAATCCACCTTGGGTCCACCGTTCACGACAGGGTAAATCCTCCGGGTCCGCATCTCGTAGCACTGAAATGGCCGTTTCCTCGCCGCCAAAGCACATTTAAGTCAGTGGTGAAGTAGATGCAGTCCTCGCTGCACCTTTGACAGCGTCCGCGCGTCGACGAAGAACGCAGCGGCCGCACAGGGTCCTGGGCCGAGGCCGGTGGCAGAAGTAGAACCGCAACCGCAGTGCCTCGTCCCACCGGTGCACGCGGAGCTACCACGCCTTGTCGGTGACGATCCAGCACCCACGAACACACAGCTGTCTGAAGAATATACAAGAGGCTGTCTGAAGTAACACACCATGGTTAATCAACGAGACATACATCACACACCATGAGTTCAGTTTGAGACTTTCAGCAGACATGGCTACTTCGGATCATGTAGTCTGGCCGCACACTTCTATAGTTCTAGTACTGGAAATAAACAGAATTCAAGAGAAAATTTCGTTTCTTCTCAACTGCAAAATCGCTTCAGGGACTCATAGCGCAAGGACGATTAACTGAACTGTCACTTCCATGACTATTTGACATTTACATCTGAGAAAAAGGAACTAGAGAGGAAGATTGGCTTATGACAACAAGAGACATCAGTTTATACATGGCCACATATATTTTACGAGCATAAAAAAAAATTCTCTGTCACCGCAGAACACAGAGCATTATATGACGCTAGTATTATTGCAGTCCATACAAAAGGCAGCACATGACTATTTGTATTGCACCCACATAGATGGTTCCGTATGTACTACTGGATGTTAAAATCACGCATACAACAATCATCATTTATTTATATATTTGTTCATGAACATAACTTGAGCGACAATAATATTGATCACTCTGCTCCACACACAAATGAAAGGTCAACACGCCGCACACCAGTGCAGCACACACCAAACTAAAGTCCACAAACAAACCAGACAAGAGTACAACAATTAGCAGCAGCACCCATGAGGGCATGTCTCATGCTGCTGTTGCACAAGCAGAAGGCAATACAGCTGTTGGACTGAATGCTTGCTGGCTCTTATTTTGTTTCACTACTGCTCTAGACAGAGCACATAGGCCGATCCTTCTGCATCACACCATCTTTCCAACAAGAGCACGTAGACGTACGCCATTGATGGATGGATGGCTGGATCCATCGAGGAAGGCTGACCAAACAAACCAAAGCAAAGCAAACTGATGCAAACGAGACAAACCACAGGACGCAAACAAAAGCATACGCATCCATATTGTCATTTGCACTAGCGCACGCGCACACACACAGGAACCAATCAAGCGGATGTAGAAGTAGAACTGTCAGCAGGAGATCGATGGCGAGATACCAGCTAGCATGCCAGCCATCGGCTGTAATCCAACGAAGAGCTGGCCAGGTTACCTCACCTGCACGAGTCGGAGAGGAGAGCATCCGAGAGAAACAATAATGTCAATCAATTCAAGTGAGCAAATCAACAACGTGAAAGAGTCTGGCATGGCAGTCGCCCTCCATGCACGTGTATAAAAGGAATGGATAATTCATCACTAACGACTAAGCCATTGGTCAGGATCATAAATACTAGTTATATTTGTCTTGTATTTTGATAAGCATGTGTAAAAACTTTGGAGCTAGATGGCAAAGATGGAGGGATGGGAGTTTAATTATTGGTTGCTAAATAGACTTGGAAGACAAAATTCTAATATATGTTACCCGGCTACATGTATGATGGGGAAGAGGGAGGGACTACCTGAGCACACTGCCCCTGAGCATGGTGTGGATGGGTCTGTAGCTGTCCGCTTGCGAGCGGTCATCCCACATCAGTCTATCCCACCATTCCTTCTCGCAGTCGCACTCCACTACCTTCTTGCCGCTGCCAATGTTTGGAAGGCGTCTGAGACTCCAACAACCCCTGATCTTGACGGTCTCCAGATTAGGTGCAAACATTATGACCCTACAAATGTGTTGTAGCGAAGGGAGCTCATGCAGGTGGATATGCTTCATCTTGGGGAAGTCTTTGGAATTTGGCTTGTTTGTGATGAAAGGAAATATCTCCTTGAGATTACCACACCATGCAATCTCAATGGTCTCCACGAGGCGCAAGCTGTCCTCATCATTACCAAACCAATTCCATGTTAAAGGGAGTACATGTATAAGCCTAGGGCAGAAGTCCAAGTGCAGCAACGTCAGGTGCGGAAATAGACGCCATCCCTTTGAGGTCGAGATATAACGTAACTTTAGGAGTTGGGATGCCCAGAATATTCTTAGCTGATAAGTAAAGCTATCGCCACTATTGAAGACACAATCTAATTTCAGGCACCTCTCGATTCTACACCACTCTAGGTCAGGCCATTCTGAACCATGCTCATTTGAAGTGGTACTAGTGATGCATGGGTTATCGTGCACATGCAGGATCTTAGCACAACGTATTATAGACCATGGGACTGTAATAGTATGAGTTTCTTCCTCATCTTGTGATGATTTTGTCCTCATCTGGTCTTGTATGTGTATGTAACACCTCTTTTCAGGAAGATCAGGAACATCCGGACAAGACCACATCCACATGACTCCCAGAGTATCACCACTACCTTCACTAGCTTGTTCTAGGCGGTCTGCAGAGACATCTGTGTATACTGCAGGCACATGCTGCCGCTGCAGGTTTACTAGAAGTTGCTGCTCACGACTGCTTGCGCTCTTGAATATTCCTTCATCTTTTCTACCACCACCAACAATGCTAGGATGAGGAGGAGAGGAGATCTCCACATATGCTTTGCGGGAATGATAATAGACAGGCTTTAGGGACACAAGGAGCCTTGCATCCCGTACAGAAATGTGCCAATCAAATTCATTGCTTGTCCGACTACCATGTGGTGCAGCTGCAGGTGCTATTAATGTTCCTGTAGTAGCAATACTAGTTACCCGCTTAGCCTTTTCTTCTCTAGATTGGACGATGGGTGCTGACTGTGTGGTGTCTATGCACAACTTAGACAATCCTTCTCCTTTCATTTTGTCTTTGGATGGCCACAGGATTGCACAAAGCTTCTTGCAGTCTAGTAGATAGAGCTCATCAAGGTAATAAATTCCTGTTGTACTGAGATCTAGTGTTTTCACTGCCGTGCCTGAGATGTCTAGGGTGTGGAGGCCCCGCATATATCCTCCCAAGTGCAGATTCTTCACTTCAGTACATCCGCTGAAGGAGATCTGTTGTAACTCACATCCATCAATAATGACGACACTCTCAAGGCTGCTGACATTGCTGTTTACCCCTGGCCCAAATAAGCTCATGTAATTGGAACCAGACAAATCGTTTCCGGAAAAGTCAAGGTGCTCCATCTTGTTCATCTCCGAGAACAAATCATTTTCTGGGCAACTGCAGATGACCTCAGAATTTTTTACTCGGAGCTTGCAGATGTTAGGCAATCGTCCCTTGAGCTGGCCAATGTCCCATTCCTCTGCTCCGATCACATTGAGCTCCCTGAGCTGGGTCATGAGAGCCAACATCTGTGCAGACAATATCTGATCACAGTCTGTGTAGCGCACGTCGAGCACCCACAGCCTCTGGAAGCACCGGCGGATGTCCTCCTTCTCCCATGCTCCATCTGTGCTTGTTCTGGTGCCTTGGCAATGGTCAAGCCATAGAAACCTGAGGCTGTGGCAGCAGAGGAATGGAGGTGCCTGAAAATCAAAGGTGCAGCCTGAGAGCTTGAGAACACTAAGCTTGTCCGCATAGTGTTGGAACATGGCTCCATTTGAAATAGCTTCGTCCGAGATCCGAATAAACCCACGAGTCGGTGAACTCCAGAAAGGCTTGCTCTTGACAAACGTTGTTAAGTGAGGAGAAAGCAAATATTGATGGTAGTCCGCATCCAGTGGCATCTCAAACTGCAGAGCATCAGCAGCTCGCCACAAGGCAAGCAACCCATCATCATCTCTCTGTCCCTGCTGTAGCTGCTGATGTATGATGCCATCACAGATCCAGTAGTTAGCGCCATGGGTGTCCAAATCATAGTCAATTGACTGACTGCCTCTGCAACACAGCTCCCACATGTACAGGAAGCACTCGACCACTTGTTCAGGTTGATTGATGCTGCTGCGAGACCCACCAGTATTGACCTTGCATTCTGCAGCTACTTCCACAGCCTCTTGGAGTACCAGGTAGGGCCAGAGCTCCTCTCGCATTTTATTGCTTGGGTATGCCGAGAGAAAAACATCGGTTGTTCCTGCGGTCTTCATAGCCGTGTCAACTTTGGTCCGAGGTTTGACCCGGAATCTTCCTTGAAATGTCCAAAGCACCTTGCCGGTTGAGTAACCAGACAGAGGGAAGCCACACAAACTGGCTAGATCAATCTCTTCATTGCTCCCATTGTGGAAAATCACCAAAAACCTGCGGTTCTGTATGTGCTGATACATCTCCATGTCGACTCGCAGCTCAGCGCGGGAGCCCTGGGCCACCCCGCGGAAATCATCCTCTTGGTCCTCCCTGTCAAACATGTCCATCACTTGAGCAGGGAGATCCAGCTGCTCCGCGACTGCCCTCTGAAGTGCCCTCCTGCTCTCCCACTTTGAGCAGTCGATGTGGATGACCTTCTCAAACTCCAGTCCGGCTGGTGGTGAAGATGTTGTGGTGGTGAAGCGCCGGGCAACAGCTCGGAGGACGGCAGATGCCCCAAGCCCATCCCAGCCATCGAAGTAGAAGATATTGTCTCTGCTTCTGACACTTTCCTTCAGCCAACTGAGAATATCTTCAGCAGCGCGCTCTATCGAGTCGGCATAAAAAGACTGCGTACATAAATGCACATATGTGTCAGGCCATCGGATTATATACATGGTGCTCATCACTTGAGTGAAATTAAGGTGGAACAAAAATGATACAAGTAAGAGATGTTGCAAACTGGCCATGTGGCTTACCTGAGGACGCATGATGATGGCCGGATTGATTCGGTTGGAGTTGGAGTAACCAGCCGGCGATCGATCGATCAGCTCCACTTGGTGCACGTCTGCGGTGTCGCTCCTATATCTTCGTCAGCAACTATTAATGGAGCTGCTAACCTTCAGCCGACCGACGATTCCATCTCGATAATATGTCGAATCTAACCCATCGCTCTATTCTATCCGCGTATCTCTGATCAACACATAAGCATCAAACTAGCTAAGATCAGGCATATATATTCATCCATTTATGCACGATCTCATGCAATGGAACGGGTCTAGTAATTAAATCACATACCTCAGTTATGTTGATTGGGCATGCAGTAGCAGGAGATGTATATTTTTTTTCTCAAAGTCGCAGCATATTCAGAAGATATATTGAAGCCAAACGGATCAAACCGACGATTGTCTGTATTTTGCTTGTGTGCGTTTGAGAGCGACGAAGTGGAGTGGGTGATAGAGTTCACATAAAACTTTGCTTTAGGCACATGTCCGTGTAAACTTTTTTTTTTTGTGTGTCTGTATGATCGTCAGAGATGATTCTTGCTTACTCCCGAGGAAAAGAAAAAGAAATAAAGGGTCCCCAAAAATAAAGATGATTCTTTGCTTGGAACCAGCTAACCGCAGTAGAATTTTGAAAAGATAATGGTTATGCCCTTTAGAACTTGGGATTGAAAAATGAAGGACTGAAAAAAAAGAAATGGAATAGAAATGCATATGCAAAATATACGAACGAAAATATAGGAATTTTGTAGAAATAGGTATTTGGATCAAATGTATGTATGAAAAACAAAATAAACCGGGGACATTTCTGCTAGGTTGGTCTTGTTGTCACTCAATTTTGCTAGATGCACGTTGTTTATACCGACAACTCTATTTCTCATAATGCAATTGTCACAAACCGGTTAGATTGGGCGGCTGCGACACGTCACCGGCAAGTTCCGTGGCGAGGACAGCGGCGTAGGGGGCGGTGGCGGTGGCGGCTTGGGGCGGTCGGCCCGGCTGATGGAGGCAGCTGTAGGGGCGGCTTCCGGCGGCGCCAGCGGGCGGCGGCAACGTGGCGGGCGGCGGAGCTGGCGGCGGCGTGGCGGTAGAGGGCAGAGAGAGAGAGAGACACGAACTATTCGTTATTGCTTCTTCCTCAAAGAGATTATATACCCTTTTATATAGCCCGGCTGGTCGTACTTGTAATCTAAGCAATCTCTATAAGGTTTCCTTATATGATTGGAATACCTTTTTATAAGCAATATTTATTTATTTTCTAATAAGGGTCTTCCTTATATGATTAGAATATCCCCTTTTTCACACCAAAAAGTGCTAAAATAATCCTAACTTCATGACGAAGTAGAGTTGGAGGCATGAAAGGTGGAGGCGGAGGCAGAGGCCCCTGCCCGTGCGCGCCTGCCCCCTCGTGGGCCGGCCGTGGCCGTTTTGGACCCTCCTAGTCCGTCCAAGGCTGACCCAATTCCGGCACATGACAACAATGATACTTAATTTTTTTGTGCATTAGAGAAAAATAAAAAGATAAACACAAGAAACAAAACATATGATGTTTACGTGGATGTTTTTCCTTATGTTTTTCTGTAAAATCAGACACACAAAAAGTTTTCTATGCGAGCCCCACACCTCTCTATGCCTTCTCCTCCACTTTTCTCGGCGGAATGAGGAGGCTAGACAGAATGCTTGTATGCCAAATATCTTCCGTAAAAGACTAAAGATTCAAAGATTGAGCTGGTATGGAGGCAAATTTTGAATTTGCATAGGGTCTATGCTTGTTCATGTAGTCCATTTAAGATCTGTGATGTACTCACTCCTACGAACTGGTTATGATTTATGAATCTGTTATTAATGTGGTTACCAAGTTATCTCAAGGTTCTGTGCAAAAACAACTTATAAATGTCTTAGCTTTAGCTATCTTCGGCTATAGCTTCCCTTAGCTGTTGAGGACAATACCTTAGGGGCTTTAGGTAGAGATTTAAAATACTGCTATAACTAACATATAATCTCATGCAACGGCATGATCCAGATAGAGTGTGGGGGCTTATCCACCTTGGGTCCAATATTCGTGACAATACCAATCCTTGGAGAGTGGATTTTTCACATGCAAGTGTGGTCACCAGGCCTATCGATGCCGTCGTAGGAAAGGGGGCGTCAAGATTCGCACGTCGGGCACAAAGTCGCACCAAATGACAGTCTTCTTTTTGTTCTTTTATGTTGTAGAGAAATGTTTTGAAGGAGCAGGCTAATCTCAGAATAAAGCAAAAATTTATCTTACCTAGCGGGCCCATATCACAGATGGCCTCGATCGCCTGATTTTGGAGTTTCGGCTCCTTGGGTCGAGGGCCCAGTACGGTGGCACACCTCGATCACTGAAGGATGGGCCTGCGTTTTTTTTAGGAAATGTAGTTGCGTTGCTGGTGATGAAAAGGAACCAACAACTCCCAGAGAGGCCAGGGGAAAAATCCAACACAACAAACTCTACAAAGGCCCAAAATAGGTGACTCACTTGTAGTTGTAGTCAGGCCGAGTCGGTTCGTTCGGCGTACCGTATGCTCATCAAGACGAGGGGCTGGAAGACAGGCCGAGTCGGTCGAATACAGGGGCACGGGAGAAGGAGTGGAGTGGCATTTGGAAGGTTAAAATTCCATCAAAGATCAGGCACTTTTTATGGCGTCTGGCTAGACAATCGATCCCGACTGGAGACGTCCGACATCATCGCAACATGGCACCTAGCGCAGGGTGTTCTTTATGTGGAGGTTTGGACTCTTGGAGGCACTCGCTTTTGGAGTGCAATTTGGCGAAATGAGTCTGGGCTTTGGAGCATGAATAAATTACAGAATTTATCCGTTAGATAGACACCCAAGACCCCAGAGCTTGGTTAGCGGAAGTGATGAAGGGACTTAAGCACGAGGAGCTAACACGGGTGGTCGTCCATCTTTGGGCCACCTGGTATGCTCGTCGGAAGGCTGTGCACGAGAATGAATTTCAAAGTCCGTTCTCAACACATAGTTTTGTGCAGCCCTTCTTGAGCGAGCGGAGGTAGCTACTCCAAGAAGTCAAATGATACAAGCAGTGGAAAAGACCAGCTACATGCTGGATTAAACCGCCTAGGGGATGTGACAAAATCAACGTGGATGCATCGATTTCCAAGAACAAAAGAAGAGCGGCGGTGGCTGCAGTCGTGCGAGATGAGGCGGGAAAGTTCCTAGGAGCAGCGGCTTTGGTTTTGGAAGGATACACGTAAGCGGAGACAGCGGAGGTTCCGGCATAGGGTCCGGCTTTAGCCGCCGACCTTGATCTTCGGTCAGTCGTGTGGCAAGTGACTGCTCGAATGCAGTAAGGAGCATCCATGGCCATGGTCTTGGGGAACATGGTCCTGTTGTTCAGGAGATCAAGCACAGTATGGGCAATTTCACAAGAGTGGAGTTCGTCCATGAGGGCAAGAATGCAAATTTTGATTCCCACTGTTTAGCTAGAAGTCATGTTAACTTCTTAGTTGGTCGATATGTATGGTTTAGTGAGCCTCCTGATGGAGTTTGTAATTCATATGATGTTTGTAATTCATATGATGTGACTTAATAAAGCAGGCTCTACTTTAAACAAAAAAAAGTTGTAGTCATAGAACCGTGAGGAATGTGTGCGCACGAGAATGTTGAGAGGTAGGAAGGATAGAAGTTGGTTGGCTATGCCATAGGAGTCAGAGGCAAGCGATGTTCAATGTATACCTGAGCAAAACTAGCCCGGCCCGCGGGCCCGACCCGAGCCCGACGGGTTTTGGCCCGCCCACAAACCTTACTGGACAGGGCCTGGGCAGAGATCTTGAAGCCCGGTAAAATTTTTCTTGGCCTGAACCCGGCCCAAAATACATTTCTAGCTATTTTGTAGTGTAAAATGCACAGTAGCCCGCCCAAGCCGGGCCGGTCCCGGCCCGAGCCTGGCCAAAAGCTAGGCCCGACTTGCCTAGTGGGGCGTCATGGGAAAGATTTTTTCGGCTCGAAATAACCGGGTTTTTTCAGCCCGGCCCGAACCCGGCCCGGCCCGAAAAATGCTCATGTATAGTTCAATGTAATTGGCTGGTTGTGCCATCACATTCCCGTAGTTTATACCATGGGTGTCAAAATCATAGTCAACTGAACAACTGCCTTTGCAGCACAGCTTCAACATGTATAAATCAGTTCCTGGCATGCATAGGTGGAAGGCTAAACTAATTTGGACATCCATGGATTTTGACAAATGACCTAGAAATTCAAATTTTGGTGGGGACCATCTCTTCCTAGTTCATTTTTTTTGAACTAGAGAGTATCCATTGGACATCCATGGACATCCAATGTTGAGGGCTGTAGGCTGATTGATGACGCCCAGTGACCAGTATTTATGTTGCATTCCGCAACTAGTACACTCCCTAACATGCTGAGTGAAAAACATCAGTTGTTCCTACACTAGCTCTTCATGGCCGTCTCCCTTTAAAATGTCCACAGCATCACCTTGCTGGTTGAGTACCCACATGCTGTAGTTCAGCGCTGGAACCCTGGGCCACCCCACGCCCCACGGTAATCCTGCCTGTCGAACAGGCCCAGCGTTCACGACAGGGTAAATCCTCCCGGTCCGCATCTCGTAGCACTGAACCGTGCGTTCCTCGGCGCCGAGCACATTCAAGTCAGTGGTGAAGCAGATGCAGTCCTCGCTGCACCACGGCAGCGTCCGCGAGTCGGCGAAGAACGCCGCACCGCAGCGGCAGACGAACAGCGCGCGGCCGCCTAGGGTCTTGGGTCGGCGGCAGAACCGCAGTGCCTCGTCCCACGCCTTGTCGGTGACGATCCAGCACCGGTCCACCCCCACGAACACACACCCGGCTTCGTCAGTTCCACTTCCATTAATAATTAAGATAAATAAGTCATCAAGAGGCGCGGAAAAATATACAAGAGGCTGTCTGAAGTAACACCATGGTTAATCAACGAGACAAACATCACACACCGTTTAGTTAGTTTTTCTTCTTTCAACGAGCTGCTCCCATATAAAACAAAATGAGTACACAAATAACTGAACTTCAGTTTGAGACTTTCAGCAGACATCGCTACTTCGGATCATATAGACTGGCCGCACACTTCTATAGTTCTAGTACTAGAAATAAACAGAATTCAAGAGAAAATTTCGTTTCTTCTCAACTGGAAAATCGCTCCAGGGACTCATAACGCAAGGACGATTAACTGAACTGTCACTTCCATGACTAATTGACATTTTACATCTGAGAAAAAGGAACTAGAGGAAGATTGGCTTATGACAAGCAGAGATATCAGTTTATACATGGACACATATAGTTTACGAGCATAAAAAAATTCTCTGTACCGCAGAACACAGAGCATATATATATGACTAGTATTATTGCACTCCATTCAAAAGGCAGCACATGGCTATTGGTATTGCACCCACATAGTTGGTTCCATATGTAGTACTGGATGTTAAAATCACACATACAAACCATTGTCATTTATTTATTTGTTCATGAACATAAGTAGAGCAACAATAATATTGATCACTCTGCCCCACACATAACTGAAAGATCAGCACGCCACACAGCAGTGCAGCTCACACCAAACCAAAGTCCACAAACACACCAGACAAGAGCACAACAATTGGCAGTAGCACGCATGAGGGCATGTCTCATGCTGCTGTTCCACAAGATGAAGGGAATTCAGCTGTTGGACTGAATGCTCGTTGGCTCTTATTTTTATTTCACTACTACTGCTCCGAGCAGAGCACACAGGCCAGTTCGTCTGCATCACACCATCTTTCCAACAAGAGCAATAGGAACCAGTGATGGATGGATGGCTGGATCCATCAAGGAAGGCTGACCAAACAAATCAAAGCAAGACAGACCACAGGACGCAAAGCAAAGGCATATGCATCCATGTTGTCATTTGCGCGAGCGCGCGAGCACACAAACAATCAAGCGGATGCAGAAGCACTGTGAGCAGGAGATCAAATGCAAGACACCAGCTAGCATGTTGGCCAGCGACTGTAATCCAACGAAGAGCTGGCCAGGTTACCTCACCTGTAGGAGTTGGATAGGAGAGCATCAGAGAGAAATAAGCATATGTAAAAACTTTGGAGTTAGATGGCAGAGATGGAGGGAAGGGACTTCATCAGTTGGTTGCTAAATAGACTTGAAAGAGATAATTCTGATATAAATGTGTTCTCAAGCTGTACGTTGAGAAAGAGTGAGGGACTACCTGAGCACACTGCCCCTGAGCATGGTCTTCTTGTAATACCGTGGGTGGATGGGTCTGTAGTTGTCCGCTTGCGAGTGCTCATCCCACTTCAACCTGTCCCACCATTCCTTCTCGCAGTCACACTCCACTACCTTGTTGATGTTGCTGATGTCAGGAAGGCGCCTGAGGCTCCAACAGCCCCTGATCTTGATGGTCTCAAGATTAGGTGCAGACATTCTGACCCCACAAATGTGTTGTAGTGAAGGGAGCTCATGTAGGTGGATATGCTTCAGACTGGGGAAGCCTTTGGAATTTGGCTTGTTTCCTGTTTTGAAAGGGAATATCTCCCTGAGATCACCGCACCATGCAATCTCAATGGTCTCTAGGAGGCGCAAGCTATCCTCATCATTAGCGAACCAATTCCAGGTCAAAGGGAGTGCGTGTATAAGCCTAGGGCAGAAGTCCAAGTGCAGCAACGTGAGGTGCGGAAATTGACGCCATCCCTTTGAGGTCGAGATATAACGTGACTTTAGGAGTTGGGATGCCCAGAATACTCTCAGCTCATAAATAAAGCTAAGATTATTACTATTGAAGACAAAATCCAATTTGGGGCACCTCTCGATTGTGCACCACTCCAGGTTATGCCATTCTGAACCATATTCATTTGAAGTGATGCTATTGATGGATAGGCTATCGTGCACATGCAGGATCTTAGCACAGTCAATTACAAACATTGGGACAGTAATAGCACTAGTCTCTTCACCACCTCGAGGTAACTCTGTCCTTATCTGGTCTTGTATGTGCATGTAGCACCTCTTTTCCGGAAGATTAGGAACATCTGGACAAGGCCACATCCACATGCTTCCTAGAGTATCAGCACCACCTTCACTAGCTTGTTGTAGGTAGTCCATAGAGATATCTATGTATACTGTAGGTGCAGGCTGCTGCTGCAGGTTTACCATCAATAATTGCTGCTCATGACTACTTGTGCCCTTGAATTTTCCTTCGTCTTTGCTACCACCACCAACAATGCTAGGATGAGGAGAGGAGATCTCCACATATGTTTTGCGGGAATGAGAATAGACAGACTTTAGGGACACAAGGAGCCTTGCATCCCGTACAGAAATGTGCCAATCAAATTCATTGCTTGTCCGACTACCATGTGGTGCAGCTGCAGGTGCTATTAATGTTCCTGTATTAGCAATACTGGTAACCCGCTTAGCCTTTTCTTCTCTCGATTGGGCAGTGGGTGCTGACTGCGTGGTGTTAATGCACAACTTACCCAATCCTTCTTCTTTCATTTTGTCTTTTGGTGGCCACATGATTGCACAAAGCTTCTCACAGTCAAGTAGATAGAGCTCATCAAGGTAATAAATTGTTGTTGTACTGAGATCTAGTGTTTTCACTGCCGTGCCTGAGATGTCCAGGGTGTGGAGATTCCACATTTCTCCTCCCAAGTGCAGATTCTTCACTTCAGTACATCCGCCGAAGGAGATCTGTTGTAACCTACATCCATCAATAATGACGACACTCTCAAGGCTGCTGACATTGTTGTTTACCCCTGGCCCAAATAAGCTCCTCATGGAATTGGAACTAGACAAATAATTTCCTGAAAAGTCAAGGTGCTCCATCTTGTTCATCTCGGAAAACACATCATTTTCCGAGCAACTGCATCTGACAACAGACTTTTTTACTCTAAGCTTGTGGATGTTAGGCAATCGTCCCTGTAGCTGGCCCAGGTCCAAATCATTAGCTCCGATCACATTTAGCTCCCTAAGCTGGGTCATGAGAGCCAACATCTGTGCAGACAATATCTGATCACAGTCTGTGTGGCGCACGTCGAGCACCCACAGCCTCTGAAAGCACCGCTGAATGTCCTCCTCCTTCCCTGCTACTACATTTGTGCTTGTCCTGGTGTCTTGGCAATGGTCAAGCCATAGAAACCTGAGGGCGTAACAACAAAGGAATGGAGGTGATTGGAAGTTGAAGGTGCAGCGTGACAGCTTGAGAACACAAAGTTTGCTGGCATAGTTTTGGAAAACTAGTCTCTTGCGCGCGCCCATGCGCGCGGGGGGACTGACCGGCTGTGTCGTAGCTTCGCAGTAACTTCTTTGTGATCTATGTTGCACGAAACTTTTTTTTTCTTGTGTGTGTGTGAATAATCAAAGTCCATAAACCATAAGCGTCGGAAAAGAGTAAAAACACCCAGAGCAAAGAAGGCAGGGTACAACGCGTTGATAGCAAATTACAAAAGCAACATCACCAGTACACAAACGTAGCTGGCTTCATCTGGACTCTCAAGAAGAGCAATCAACTGAGCACCCATGTTTTGCGGATCGTGTGATAGCTTTGCTGACGATGGACGCCGAACTTTCTTCCAGGGCAGCATTCGCGGCATGAGATTTCTTTTTTGGTGATGCGATCTCTGTTGCGGCGGCAAGAAGTGCCAAGCCGGCGGAAGCATCGATGCTTACAAAATGGGTCAAAAGAGCATAGGAAGCCCCATGCAGTTTTCTGTAGTTTGCAAGAGCAGCGTCTGTCAGTTTCTTTGCTTTGTATTCAAATAGCATTGACCATGATTCAGAGTACATTTTTTCTGTTTCAACTGGGAAACATTATCGGCCTTGTCGTCTACTCTGATTAGTTTTTCCTCTTCAAGATATTTCACAATCGCACTATAGGCACTCTGGATGGATAGTGTTTTGGTGGGTACAGGCTTTCCAGCAAACTCTGTTTCTTTCTCGTACGTTTCTTTGGAGAAGAGGACATTGGCAATCTTCACTTTTGTCACGTACATGGCGCCATAGATCTGATGATCACTTCTTCCTGGATGGTTAGATTTAGCTCCTTTGCTGCAAGAGCAAAGATCCCCTTCTTGTCCACTCTAAGAATGGCTAAGACAAGGAAAAAAAGGTTAGTGAAGAGGGGACTGTGGACCAAGATCAGAGAAGGCAGTACAGGAACGAAGAAAGATCGTGTACATTTGGACGCCAGTCTTCATCCTTGGTGATGAGGATACAGACGAAGCAGGCACGACACCGCGTAGCCGAGGGCACCATGATCCGGCGAACGTCTCGCGGCACGGCGCGCTGCTGCACAATCACCGCCATCATTCCCGATGGAGATGGCAGGTTGGACCATGTTGCCCCTGATGATACTTGCCATCTCCATACTGCATCATGGCCAAGCAGCCCAGGGGAGTACGAAGTCACCTACAACCACAAACACATCATCAATGTTTGCAGATAGACATAGGGATAAAGGCAACATGAAAGAAACCCTGACAAATTAGTAGCCACATCAACTTGTAAAAGGAGCACTCAGTGTACAAATGCTCACCTCTCCTCGGCTTGTCAAAAGATGAGATCACCGTGGCTTCCTCTCCTGTGTTTGTGGCCATCATCTGTCTGTACCTGGATAGGAGTCGCAACCTCTAAACCATTTGTATCAAATGTCCTCCCAAAACTTCTTGAAAAATCACCATGATGGAACAGATTAAAATGATTATAATGGTAGATAGAGACATTAAAAGTTGCTCCCGAACTGGCACACCAGATGTAGCAGCTGCCCAACAGGGTTTCAGCACTTCCATTGATCCACTCACGACAGTCTGCTCTTTGATGCCATTTCCACCAACAACCTACAGCAAAAGATGACTATCAGCCATTACTTCTACAAATGGATGCCTAACAATAAACAAAGGAAAAAAAACGCTGCAGCTAGCAAGTGAGAAACAATCAAACAAATGCCCAATGCTCGTCAATCTCAGCAAATGAGATCACCTTAAAAGTTACAAGAACCGATTAGGTAAAACATACTATAACGGCTCTTAAGTTGGGTCTGTTTGTCCCTAATGGCATATGTTAATTAATTCAACCATTTCCAAACTCAAGTTTTAGACATCAAAATTACAGTAAACAAAATGTCTGATACTTTTCATTTTCAGCTTAGGAAACTTCTGTATCACGTTAACATTTTACTAATGCATGCATTGGATACAATTTTTGCACATTATACATGAGATATACAAGATAACAATACAATTCATACCCAATAAATACAAATCATCTGTAACTCATTCTATGACATAATGGGATAAAATGATATAAAAGTGAATAAAGCTGCAAGGATAGACAGAGGAGTATTTCTCCTTCCAGAAGGAATTAATTTGAATCCCTCAAACACACTTATCTATGAGGAGTGCAATCAACCTACTCAATGGATCTAGACATCCCAAATTATTCTCAAACTTAAGGACAGAAAATATGAGTTACATCCATATTTGAACTAACCAGAGCCACCAAGGAAAAAAAAGGTGGCACATGAAAACACACTCCTAACTCACCTGGACATGATCTAGAACTCCATCTCCATTAATATCAGCATGAAGGCCTCCTTCAGTTAAATGAAGCTGGAAATGAAAATAAATTAAAAAAAAAGTTAGGAGATATACTGTATGGTTGCATTGAATTGAAGTAAAATAAATTACAGGGATATATCCTATAGACCTTGCATATTGTACATCCAGAAGCTAGATGAACAGCCTCTATCTCTTCTTTTTTCATGTGCAACAATAACATTAGGAACCCACCAAACTTGAGTATGATTAGTGATTGTCGGAATGTACTGCATCCTCTGTGTCTGCAGTAAGAAATAAGCTTGTCTCAGTAGAAAGACATGAGGTGTTCGACTTCATTCTGTGTGAGCACTGTAATCTATTTGGGCAAAATTAACAGCAGAAGTGCAACAAAGAGACAACATGCAGTATGTGTGCACCGCAAGGATTTCCATGATGCTTCAGGAGATGACTGCAATCTTTGCTAGAAGACATGGCAAATTCTGAAATGTAACAACCACGCTTATGCGACATACCTTCCTGGCTTTATTTGAGCTAGCCATATCTGCAGCCTTCCCAAGCCCTCTAGCTATTCTATTGGAATCATCCTTCCCAGGTGGATTGTATTCTGAGGTAAACATTGTACAGCATGACAAGCAAAAGTTATAGCAACGTAGAAGTAAAAGCGGCAACACAATCCATGAACATTCTTTAAGAATTCTTCAAGATTTTTTAGACGGGACACGAATGGGTACAGACCACTCTAGCGAGTAGAGGAACTCCACACTACCTCGGGTCAAATAGCAAGGAATTTAATAAGCAGAACCACAGATTAGCATGGAAGCAGCTTCCTTAGCTGCACTGAATAATGCTTTGGCTGACTAAAGGAAAAACTGGCCAAAGAGGTATTTTTACGTTTGGAGGTTCATAACACAACGATAGCCTGCATGGAAATTACATTTTAAAATTAAAATGTGGTTCCCAAGATAAAGTTCAGAATGTGTTATTAATAACAAACAAAAGGGGAAAATGTTGCAATTAATTTCTGAGCTAGAACGAAGTGTATGAAAAAAAAAAAAAGAAAAAGATAGGGAAGAGCATATAATGAGGCAATTGACTGAAAGTAAAATCACTTCTAGAAGAGGACTCATTCTCTTGTATGCTGCTAGAAGTAGCACTCAACATCGCATTCAAAATTATGAAGTAGAACACAGTAGCTTATTAAAACTATATGCCTAAAGAAATAGGAAACCATAAGTAGGCAAAGGCTTACCAAGACAAACGTATCACTTTACAAATAAATTAGATGTTTAGATGTAATAGAAATTCTCCTCCTATTAAAAAAGGAAACTCTAGGAAATCATTGCCATAAACTGTGCGCCAAAAAGTGGCACTCAAAAAATCCGGCAGAGAATAATAGCAGTGTGGCCTCCAACCAAGCTGCTCTGTCAAATCAACTGATGAAATCCTCTATTCTGAAGAGATGACAAAGAATAAACAATGATTCCCCTTTTCTAACTTCTGACATTAGAACCTAATTTAGAGAATTTATCAAGTGCTACAGTCGATGCAATGCAAGTCATCTGATTCCATAAGGTGGCAATGAGCTGTATAACTGTGAACATCATGTAGCACAAAAGGAGAGCAGGTCTTTTTTCTCTGGTGCCTAGCTTCAAAACTGGTATATACAGAACAAAAATAGAATAGAAAACATCACCAATTGACGGTTACCAAGCTTACCAGACAGAAATCCATGTGGGAATCACTCTAGCTTCCCTAATGCCTCATCGCATTTTGGAGTTCTTTAAATGGGATCCAATGCTTCATGCTGTTAACTATCTATGCCCTGCAAAACAACTGCATTTACTCTAGGATGGCATTACAAATGCTTCATAATTTAGAAAATGATAACTTTGAGCTAGCAACCTGATGTACAGAAAGCAAAAGCTGAAAGATTATATTCAGAGGATGAAATTCTTGAATAAGAGGACAGCGAGTAATTGTTTTTTCATCAAGAATAAGAAGTTTTTTAGTAACTTGAACATTCTTTCGTGAAGCCACATTCTTAGGCACAAGGAAAATTTATTAATGCAATAACCGGAGAGAATCAATCACCTTTCATTTAGGATTTTTATTCCACTGGGAAGCCCCCATATCATCATGGTTTCCAAAAGACGACCTCCAAAGAACAAAAGAAATGACAGATCAACAAACTAATTTTAACACGGTAATAGAAACTCTGAAGTGCTACAAAATCTATCCCTTACATATTCATTTACAAAGCCTTATAATTTCTGTATAGCATTCCAAACTGTAAACCCCATGTGGCTGATCGAACCAAATAAACAATGTAGATCCTATCTTTTGCAGTTGAGCACCCTTAATCTGCAAGGAGACAATAACTAAATAACTAAGGGCAGTGAATACACCACGATTAATATTCCAAATCTATTTAGCAAGGACGGCCGACGAGCTAAGGAGAGGCGAAGGCCACACCGCTGCGCCGTCGGGCAGGGAAGCGCTCGCTCCTGGGGTCAAGCGAGCCGCCACGCCGGCCCGTACAGCCGTGCTAGAGAGGGGCGCTCCCATGCCGCCAAGCCAAGCGCCAGCGCCAGCTGCTACTGGGGGCGACCGCGCTGGGGAACGCCCAAAATCATCATAGGAAAAAAGAAATCCGCGAGCACCAAGAGAGGAGAGCGGGGAGGACGAGCTCACCGGCGTCGCGGCTGCCGCCGGGCGTGCCTGCCGCTGGGCCGCCGCCACGTGGGGCGCCGGGCTGGGGAACGGCCTCTCCTCAAAGGCCGTGCCGTCGCCGCAGAGGGGCCGCGCCGCCGCTCAAGTCACCTGCCCTAGCCGCCACCGCGAGAGAGGGGGGAGGAGGCGCGGACGCGAGTGAGGTAGGGTTGGGACGGTATATATTGGGCATGGGAGGAGGCAGCAGCACCGTCCATCTCGAGATCAAACGGCCGAAATTTTTTGTGGCTAACGTGGCCACCCTGGCCACGCATTTGCTCCATAACAAATTTACTCTTTAAATATCTCCGTTGGGAATAGTTCTGTCCGGGATCTGAGTAAACCCACTAGTTGGTGATGTCCAATATGGTTTGCTCACGACAAACGTCGCTAACAAATAAGGGGAGGGCAAATATTGATGGTAGTCAGCATCTAGTAGCATCTCACGCTGCAGGGCACCAGCAGCTCTCCACAACCCATCATTGTCATCAGCAGCACCGATGTCTCCGCTGGCCCGTTGTGGTTGATGTATGATGCCATCACATACCCAGTAGTTGGCACTGTGGGTATCCAAATCATAGTCAATTGACCGGCTGCCTTTGCAACACAGCTCCAACATATATAGGAAGCACTGGATGACTTGTTCAGGCTGATCGATCAGGCCACGAGACCCAATACTCATGTTGCATGCAGCAACTACTTCCGCAGCCTCTTGGAGTACCAGGTAGGGCCAGAGCTCCTCTCGCATTTTATTCTTTGGGTTTGCCGAGAGAAAAACATCAGTTGTTCCTGCGGTCTTGATGGCCGTGTCAACTTTTGCCCGTGGTTTGTGCCGGAATCTCCCTTGAAATGTCCATAACACCTTGCTGGTTGAGTACCCGGACAGAGGGAACCCGCACAAACTTGCTAGATCCATCTCCTCATTGCTTCCATTGTGGAAAAGCACCAAGAATCTGCGGTTCTGTATGTGCTGATACATCTCCCTGACAAGCTGTAGTTCAGCGCGAGAGCCCTGGGCCACCCCGCGGAAATCATCCTCCTCATCTTGCCTGTCGAACAACTCCATCACTTCACTGGGGAGCTTCAACTGCTCTGCGACTGCCTTCTGAAGCGCCCTCCTGCTCTCCCACTTCGAGCAGTCGATGTGGATGAGCTGATCAAACCCCACTTCGGCCAGAGCTCTCTTCCCATCTGCTGAAGTTGTGGCGAGGCGTTGGGCGATGCCTCGGAGGACGGCGGACGCCCCCAGCCCGTCCCAGCCATCGAAGTAGAAGACATTGTCTCTGCTACTGACGGTTCTGGTAATATAAGTCTTTTCCTTCAGCACTTCAAGGATTCTTTCAGCAGCCTTGTCTTTCGTGTTGGCATAAATATCCTGCATACATATTCACATATGGTTCAGGTCGTTGAGGATCGAGGTCTAATCATGACTCGAAATTAAAGGTAGAACAAAAACCTGAGGAGAGAGGGTTGATAGATGTTGAAGTTAGACTGCAGTTCGGGGCTCGAACGGTCGAAAAGGACGGATGGCGACTCCGTCGCCCCCGCTCCCGCCGACCCGCCGCCGCCTGGCGGCACCGCCGGTAGCCCCCCGCCACTTCCGATAGCAAATCCGGGACCTCCGCTGCGAGGGCTCCGGACTGAGGTGCACCTCGTCCCTTCTCCACCAGCGACGAGGGAGATCAAATTTCGGCCCCAACTTCGCCCCTGGGCGGTAGCCGCCCGCTGCTCTGGCTCCCGCGCGGCCATGGGGTCTTCCTCGGCAGCGGCGCCTTCTTCAAGCTTGACGGCCGCCCGAGCTCCCTCCCCCTCTCTGCTCCCCTCGCCGCATCCGCGGACTCTCCGTCGCCCCCAACCTCCGTCGCCGCCATGGCCGACTCTGGCCCTCGACGCCGCTCCGTCCGGGAGGGCCGCCCGGCCCGGCGCCGGTGAGGTCACTTCCGCGGCCCTGGCCTGCTTCGCCGCGGGCGCCCTTGCTTTGGGCGTCCCGCGCGCGTCGGCCTCGGAGGCGGGCGGGGCCGCGCCCGCCGCCCGACGATGGGGCCAGCCCCCCGCCACCGGCCGCCCCCTGCCGTGGTGGGAGCTGCAGCAGCGCCTCCCACCTCACGCCGCCGTCACGCCGGGCGAGTGCCGCTGCCGAGGATGGGGAGCCGCTTCCCCAGCGGGCGCCACCGCCGCCCACGCCGGAGCAGCGGCCGGTACGCCGCAGCCTCCCCTTGCCGGACCCGCAGCCTCCCCGTCTCGCCCGCCCCGTCGGGGCGTCCAGCCCGACGTCGTCCCTTGTGCAACCTTCGCTCCGACCTCATCGCCCGTCGCATCCGCATCGCCCATGTCGCCGGCCGCGGCTGGGCTTGGGCTGCGCACATTGAGCCGGCCTCACGCCGGGCGACGCCGCTTCCTCGCCAGTGTCCCCTACGCCCACGCCCGCCGTGGAGGTCGTGGCCCCCTACTTCCCTCTCGCCGGCATCCAAGGCAATGCGGTGGGAGGACAACTTCTCCGACGCCGGATGAGGAAGTCGAGGTCGCCGAACCGAGGCCCCATACCGTCGTCGCGGCACGCCTGCCTTCAACCCCCGCCGCCCGGCTCGGGCACCGGCCGGTGCCGCACTCGGCGGCGGCCATGCCATCCACCGAGGTTGCGGGTACCATCGTCGACGTCGTCGAGTGGACGCCATCGGGGCAACCCGCATAGCGCCGCGGCAAGCGCCGACGCCGCTGCCGTACTAGAGGACCGGGCGGTGCCGACATGCCGGCCGCCACCAAGCCCATCGACGCCAACGACATACTTACGGGCGCTGCAGCTACCAGGGGTGCTCGCACTCCTCGGCCGGTCCACAGCCGGCCTCGCGTGTCCTGCACACACCGGGCGCCTCGGTCCGCAGCTTACGGCACCGCCACCGAGGAGCGGCATCGCCATCGGCCAGGCCCTGTGCCTCCATCGGGCGCGTCTTCCCACTATCGACGCCGATGGATTCACTCGTTCAGCGGCGTAGGCGGGGGCGACGCCTCGCCTCGCCGCCGGCCGGCGGCGGCTGTGCCGCCTTCACCGGCCGGCCCGCTTCAACTGTCTTGCCGGGGGATCACACGCCGCTTCGGTGCCCTTCGCCGTCCCCGCCGCCCTTCACGCCAAAGACGAGGCACCGGCGAGGAGCTGCAAGCATCGACACCATCGCCCTCCCCAGCACCCCCGAGAGCCGCGGCGCCGGAGCCATGACCGCGCCGACTTCCGGATCGCCCCGACGTCGACAGCCATGGCGTTGCCGAGGAGCCCTTCGGGGCCCCGGCCACGTGTGGCCCCCTTCTTCGTCGGCGGATCCTCTGTTCAGCCCGGCCCCATCGGCGCCGACTTCGCTGCAGGCTGGTGGGAGGCACCGGGCCGGTGTTGGAGGCCACCAACGCCGCGTCGTCACCCACAACGCCGACCCGCTTCGCGCTTGTGCCATGTGCGGTTGCGAGCCCCCGCTCGTTGGACCCAATGCTAGAGGAAGCCTCCTCGTCGCTGGCGTCCCGCCTATCGCCGTGATCTCCCCAAAGGTGCGGTGAGAGCCTACCTCACCGCTGCGCATGGTCGAAGCTTTTCCCGATTCTTTGCGGAGTTGGAGGTCGGGGGTCTATCGCCGAGACCCTCAACGACGACGCCCCGCCGGCTGGACTGCGCCGTCGGACCACGCCATTCGGGAGCGCTTGGCGCTTGGCACGCCGACGGCTCGAGGCTTGTGAGGACACCTCGGCGGGCCTTCCTTCGCCGACTCCTCCCGGCTGCCGCTGCACCACCCTCTGCTCCCGCGCCGTGGATTCTGCGTCCGCGGCAGCCGATGGCGCGCTTCTTCGACTCCGTGACCGCCGCTAGAGGAGCCTTTGATCCGGTCCCCGCCTCACCTAAGGGCTTCCAAGGTCGACGATGACCACTGGTTCCCTCGTCGTAGTGATCGGTTGGCCGCCAAAGCGACCAACCGCATCCCCGACCCGGTGAAGCAGTACGCCGGGGTGATGTTGAACAGGTGGGAGGGGCGTGCGGATCATGTGGTCACAAATTCTCCGACACCACGATCGCCACCAAGTTCCACCAAGTCTTCGGTGCTGAGGTATCGAAATGCGCTAAGCGGGGCGACATTCGAGCGAACTTCCTATGCTTGCTGCTCGCCGGGCGGAACTTGGCGAGTCAGGGGCCCCAGGGAACGCACGAGTCTTAAACTCCGTGTCGTGTTAGTCGCAAAGTGTTTTCTTAGTTAGTACACCCCTCTAAGCTCCGCCGTTTAAGCCGGTGATGTTTGTAGGTGTTTAACCCATGTGGCCATTGGTGGCTCGCCGTTTGGTCACACGGGTTGTGTAACTTCATTCCCACTTCTCTTAATGCAAAGACGCGTGCAAAACGCACGTTCGAAAAAAAAAAAAACCTGAGGAGAGATCTTGCTTGCTAACTGGGTAGTTTACCTGAGTACGCATGATGCATGGATTGGATCGAGGACAATTCTGCCTCGGTGGATTATTTGTTCGTATATCTTCAGCAATTAATAATGCTCTGCGTCAATTTGGAAGGGAATGGTCCATGCACACCGATGCCAAAGACCAGCAGACTGATCCCATTTCGATTATAATATGTAGTCTAACCCATCGATCATTCCATCCGCTGACCTGATCAACACACAAACATGAAACTACTGACTCCATCCCGGAATATAAGATACCTTCAGTTTTTCTATATCAAATTACCTTAAGTTTATTTGGCCAATTTTGCAGAGCAATAAAAATCTTAACTTCTATTACATAAAAATTAAGGGTATGTTGCAAAAATACAATTCATAATTATACGTCTAAGTTGGAAGCTTAATTATTTGAAATCATAAATATTATTGCTTTTCTTTCTAGAATTTTTGTCTAATTCATGACATTTGAGTTTGAACAACTAAAAATACATCATATTTCAGGACAGAAGGGGTATTTAATTAGAACACATAAATTATCCATGTATATGTACTAGGGTCACATGTATGCATTGTAAATTTTATGCCACATACGTATGATGCATGTATCCACTTCTCCAAATCATTTCATTTCCATGATGGGCAAAAGATACATGCAGCATAGATGAACTTGAACTTGCGCTGGAAGGGATCTAGTAATTAAAATGCATACCTCGGTTATACCTAGGGAAAGGAACACAATCAAATCCAAACATGTTTTGTGAAAAAATAACACAATCAATCATGGATTTCGCGAGTTTGTAAACTCAATTTTATGGACTTTTCTATAATTCGACTAAGGTAATGTTTTGTAGTGGCTGGAAGATATCTTCGATATCCAATTTAGAAGTACCTAAGAATATCAACAAATATGGCGTTAGTTAAATAATATATGTACAATATAAATTGAATTAAAAATACATTGTAAATATTAGTGTATTACCTCGCCTATTGCGTTAGAACCTCCTTCCATACAATATTCTTCGTTGAAAATTCTATCAACTGTTGGGGTCGCCTTATCCTTACCTTTTTTTCCTTGTTGCATTTCTTTTATTTTTTTCAACGCCATTCTTTCTAGCATTTTTTCTTCTCCATCTTTTTGGCCTCCTCCTCCCGTGCGCCTGCATCCGGCGGGAGGGCAAGGATCTTGATATTCGCTCTTGACGTGGCTCTAGACATCGCAACATACAACCGACCGTGAGAGAACACCGGTGCGGGCGGATACACACCCACGTTTGGGATGGTTTGGCCACGTGCCTTGTTGACCGATCATGGCGGCTTCGGCTGATAGGAAACTGCTTCCTCTTAAACTCGAACGGGAACATCTCATCGACGGGCACGAGGGGTATTCGAGGAAGGAATACCCGCTTCCCAAAGATCTTTGCCCAACCACGATTTCAGCGTCGATTGTATTTCTTGAGAACCCCGCACCAAAGAAGCCTTGTACCGTTGCACAGCCCATTGGCGTGGTCAATATTCGAAGCAAGATGACAGACACCCGAGCTTGAGCTTCAAGATGTGTGGAGGCAAGCCGCTGGGGTTGAGACTGTTAAGGAACTCTACTGGATAGTAGTTATGTGGATCATCTACGGCAGAGTCAAAACTTTTATACACCATCTCGCCACCCTGAAACATATCAATCATTTTCATATTGATCATGTCCACCCAATCGTTACGTGTAGATAAAATCGCTCTGGTGGTGATGTAGTCTTTATTCGCCATGTTTGCGTTTAGGTCTGGAAAGATGATGTCGATCAATGTGCGAAGATCCTTCTCGATCGCCCGAGTGCGGGACCGCGGATCTCTTCTGGAATCCGTACATCATCATCACCGTAAACCTCCTCCGTTCCATTACCAATGCGCAACAGATAATCTGCAAACCACTGGTCACTCTGAGCCCTCATGTTGCGGACGAGCTGTAGGTGGCGCATGGATTCCCAAAGATGAGAGAGCTTCGTGAGAAGCTCAGGCTATTTGAGCCCCGGATCCTTTCGGCTGCAACAGGAGGACCTGCAAAATCCCCGCCAAAGACAACCGTCTTCCCACCAAACAGAAGGTCTGACCGGCTCATTGTATCTCGTAGGCTCTTGTCTAGTGCTTCCACGTTTTGCCTCCTTGTCATAGATGCCTCGTCCCATATTATGAGAGCTGCTTGACGTAGCAACTTGGACGTACCATCTTGTTTAGTGAATTTGCATCCATCGCCATCTTTAGCATTGAGAGGTATATCACGGAGCCGCGAGTGGCTTGTCCTCCCACCCGGCAATATGGATGCTTTGCGACTCCGATGTTCTTTGTAGCCACGACAATCTTTTCCCCGGCTACGTAGTTTTCCGATAAGTGCCCTATACAAGAAGGTCTTTCCCCGCACCGCCAGTCCATCCACAAAGAACATCCCGCCCTTTTTCTTTTGTTGGCGGCGCCATTATCTCATCGTAAGCGGACCTTTGCTCGCTGTTGAGTGAGTCGCACAATAACTCATCTTTGGGGTCCAGCTCGACTCTACTCTCCTCAAGTATCTCTCGAGGAATACGGCTGGCATTGTCGTATGTGTCATCAATTTTTGGAAGAGGCAATTTATGAAACTCCTTCCCCATAGACGAAGACCATGTTTCTAATATCAATCAAAACCATTTGCTTTGCACCAGTTCGGACATGGATTATTACGGTTTGTAGTCCTCGACATTGCATCGTAGTGCTTTTCCCACAAACCAAACACATCATGTGGCTCACAGAATACTATTATTGTTGCAAATAGCCTTCGTAGAGAGGAAGGCATCTCGAATAAAGTAGCTTCAGTTAGACACTCATCTAGTGTATTGTCCTCTTCGATTAGACCCCTCCTTTGCGCAGCTTCACGGAATGAAGGTAGCAGCTCTCCGTCGACGGTCCTAAGGTGTTCGTATGAGGTAGCACCAGCAACATTATTTAGGAGGACACGAAGAAAGTAGCGTTCTCCCTCTGCGGGATGAGCCGATACGACTCTACCAATTTGGAAAACAGAGTTCTTTCTAGGTCGCGAATTTGCCATTAGGCGCCAAGTGAAATGGTCCGGAAGTCCCGATACAAGATTCCACGGGATGCCTCATGCTGTCTGTTATAATCAAAATATGCAGTCAATATTGAATCTTCTGCGCCCGGCTTATTAACAATCCTCTCAACCTTGTCCTTTTTATGGAATGACACCATGTGCATGCCTGGAAGATGAAGCTTGCATCTCGCCAGACTTGGTGGATAGTTCTTGCTCAAGTCAAAGCCATATATCCGCCATAGCGCCTCTGGAGGCGTCACCCAACGGGCCTCTCTATATTGCCTGATCTCATCAACGTCGCCCTGCTTATCGGCTTTGTCAGCCTCCCTCATCGCCACCGATGCCCTGTCATGTCCCTTGTATATGTACTTGAAGATGTACTTTCTTGATTTGATGCTCCCACATGCTTCAACATTTATATGGCGCTTGAAGGTACGCCAGCGGGACGGGGTTGTAAGGCCGCGACCCATCGGTTGTCCAAGAAATGGCCTCGTACTTTTTCCGTACGCCCATCATTGCGTCGTCGATAGACGGGGTATGAATCCTTTCCTTGTGACATTGACTCACAGAATGCTTTAGGGTAGTGGTTCTTGCATTCGCCTTTAACCACCGTGCACGGACAAAATGGATTAAGCTTCCCACGGGGACCATGCATCATATGCTTTGTTACCATCTTGTAGAGCTCGGGGGTATTTCTTCTTGTTTGGTAGCTCGCGCGATAATAACGTGTCATATTGCTCGGGACATGTGAGCTTGTACTTTTCGTTCCATTATTAGTAACCAAAGTGTGCATGCGGCAAACCCCTCTTCTCGAAACTCCACTACATATCGTAGGCCTTCACCTTCCCAAGGATGTCTTTCTCCATCAACATTTTCTTCATTGCATCTAACTTTGCTCTAAAAGACTTCGTGTGACGAGATCCGGGCGGTCTGCGATTGTCCGGCCCGGATAAAGTTCATTCTTGATCTCATCCCGATTAGGGTTGCACGCATCATCGTGAGGAAGATATCAGGTTTACCATACTTTCGCACGAGAGCCATTGCATCCATGTACCGGCGCCTCATATCACGGGGGTCCTCCTATGAATGAAGAAGACAATACAATGACGCCTTCCGACATTCTCGGCACTTCCTTCACCCGCATGCATCTTTGTCCACGGGCCTTGATATAGGTCAGCTCTCAAAGAGTCCCGATTGTTCCATTATGTAGTCCAAACGCGAGCTCTCAATCTTGATGTGCGTGTCAACGGCAAACCGTTGGAAAAGTCGGCCGCCATAGAGTATTGGATTAAATACATTTGGTCGCATCACGGAACTTGTAGCGATAGTAGTCGCGCCGCGGATACACATACATTTCCAAGAGGTTCTCGCAAGGAGACAATGGTCGAGTTAGTATTATGATACAACAAACTAAGTTTATATTGAATTAATGAAAAGGATTCAAGGTACCTCCATCGTCATCGCCATCAGTCGTACCATCTTTCTCAAGACGCCTTTTTTTGCGGATCTCTCGAGCTCTCTCAACTTGTTCCATAGTAACATTTTTTTCGAATGCAATTGTGCCACCCGAGCTCACCCTTCCGGGGCTTAAAAGCGGGTATGAAAGCGGGTCATAGCACGCCATATATGAGCGGATGCCATGTATGGACCGGTCCGTGCCTTGCAGGACCACACTATGCTGGAATTGGCCTAGACGCTCACTCCCCTCAACCCAGACGGCGGCCACCTCTTTTGCGATAGGCTCGTTATATGTTCTCTGGTCAAGCCGCTGGTCAAGGTTGAACTCGATACGATAATCCTCGACGCGTTTTCGACGTGTCCCATACGCCGTAGTTCTTTGAGTAGGGATTCCCATTAAGAATCCCAACCAATTGCTCAATAACTTCCCTGTCTTTTTTCGACCATTTGCTTTACGACACTTGCTCATCCGATGCTCGAGGGACGGATCGTCGTCGTAAAAATAAAGCTCAAGGTGTCTCTTTTCAACACCATCCTCTTTACCAAAAGACCGTATGTTATGGTAAATCTGTCCATGAGCACGGAACGTGTAGATACCACAGGTTCTCATGTTTGTGGTCACACGATCTAGGTGGCAGTATAGAGAAGTGAAAGAGAAGTGGCCATTGAAATATCTGATGTTTGCACGAAAGTGCCTAGCATCAGCATCCAAGCTTGTATACAACCTAATGAGCTCATCTGGTGTATCGGGAGCTGAAAGACTAATCTGTCCACTCCGACAGCAGAAACCAGGTGGTTCACCCTCGATCCTCTTTGCCTCGCAGTGCTTGCAGTTTTCCACTGACTTTAGCATGTGCGACTCTGATGGGAGATTACTGTAAACCCGATCATATGGATCCGGGACATCAGGCTCACTATTATCCTGGACATCTGCTTCCTCCATGTGCTCGTCTCCATCCTCGTCGTATTCTGCCAAAATATTGATGTTTTACACGTGTTTTGTAATTGCGAAAACAGTTTTCTTTATCAAGCGTTGTACCTTGTCCGGCGAAAAAGTACGCCTCCTCCTCATCAATATCTTCCTCAAATATGACATCCGCATCATAGTCTGTACACATCACAAACACATACATGCATGACTCATGGAACATGATGGCATATAAGGTAAGCAAAATTGCAAAATTTTAGTAAAGAAAATACCATCCTCGACGACATCGTCTGGCATATCAACTTGTGCTCCATTTGGAGGCATTGGAGAGGTACCATCAATTACAGACGGTTGTGTCTGTGTGCCTTTGCAATTATTAGGCGATGGAGGCATCAGATAGGTTTCATCAACTACAGACGGTTGTGTTTGCGTGCACGTGAAATTATTAGGCGGTGGAACTCCAGATTCCTGTGTGACACCATCTGCAGGACACAAATGGTATTAGTTACTGGAATAGAGGCGTGAATTTGTAAATGATGACATATAAATAATATATGTACCGTTATGAACCACACTCGATTGTGTATGGTCGTTCACATCACCGCTATTTCCATTTTACAACTCCTAGTCATTCTTCCAACATTTGATTCAAAAGCCTTATTGCGGCGTGACATAAGGGCATTTCTCTCTCCATTGTTCACCCGATGCCTATGTATGGTATGTGCCGCATCAAATTCGGGGTCTCAACTTCGGATCTTCAACCACGGCCGGCGCGATGTAAAAAGGCGTGCCCCAAACTCGTGGTATCTCCATATCATGCGAAGTTGCTTTAGGCGAATGAGGTGAAGGAAAAATAGGTTTAGGATTGCAAAGAGGGCTCTCCATGGCGATCGAGTCCGGATGCAAAGTGTTGGCTCGGTGTTCCCTCACCATCTTATTGTAGTTTTTCTTCATCTCTTTTAAACCGCCTCCTTCTCTTGTGGAGTCATTTGCAATTTTCTCGTAGCACTTCTCTGTGCATACAATTCACGCCGCCTCTTATTTAATAGTGCCTTTTGTTCAGGAGACATTGCAGCCCTTCGTGCTCTATCTAATTCACGCTTACGCTCTTTTGGACATTTGACAATATCATCGATAGAATTGGATGCAACTATAGGACCTATATAGAAAAAAATTATGGGTTTCAACGTCTCGTCGATGAAGGACACACAATAATTCAAATTCTATTCTTCTATGATAATAAAGTTTACTCAACAGTGTGAGGTACAATGGTGTCCAAACTGCTTTGGTACAATGGTAAATAAAAACAAAGCCACAATTATATGAAGGCATACCCTTTTTCGTGAACACAAGGTCGATATCTGTTTCATGATCAATGTTGATATCCATCTCTGTTAAACTGTCATTAGTATCACCAGTTGAGGATGATTCCTCATTTCCTCCCTACGCTTGAAGGGACAGGACAACCTAAAAATTAATTGATATTATAAGTAAATTTTGTTGGTATAACAATTATGATATGGGACCACAAATTTGTATGTTGTAAACAAATTATTATTGCCATACCTATTGACTCAACAATTTCCTCCGTGGTCATTTGTAGCATTCTTGCAGACTTTGTTGCTTGTGATTTTTGAGCATACAATTCACGCCGTCTCTTATTCAGTAGCGCCCTTTGTTCAGGAGACATTGCAGCTTTTCGTGCTCTATCACTATCACGTTTACGCTGTTTTGAGCTCGTTAAAAGCCGATCGATGGGACTGGGTGCATTTCCGTAACCTATATATATATCATGGAATGACATCTTAATCAACACATATACAGATGGTGTCTAAGCACAACTGTAATAAACATAGGAATGATGAATGGCGAAGACACAAATAAATAACTTAATTAGCAAAGTAATTTGACAATTGTTGTAAGCCATTACTGTAGGTCGTCTGCCTATGGAGCCAGTCACTGTTTTCGTCTGGTTCGTTAGTTGTATTTTCAGCTGCAAGTTTAAACATAGTATAAATTGTTAATAAATATAGTATAATTCATTTTTTTTCATATGGCCATTAAAATGATAATTAACAGCACGACCATATATACCTGTCGAATGGGTAGTCATCCTCATCTTATACCTCTGACGGTGTTCCTTGTTTGTGTTTTTACTGTTTTCATCAGACATTGTTGCATCCCATTCTCTCTCCCTCTGCCTCTTATGCGTAAGATCCCCATCCAGTGGCACCAATCCTGATCGGATTTCATTCCCTTAAATAAAGTTTGGCTAGAATTTGGAAACATATAAACATAAAATATGTAGAGTCTTTAAAAGATTTTTTTACCCTCATGTGTTGTATTTGTAAGGTCCCCAAAAGGTACCCGGCCACTGGTTTGCCTTGGCGTGTCCATCAACACTACCTGCCAATTATCCATAGTAGAACTGAGCTTCATTCATTCATGAAGATTAAAAGGAGTGCATGACCTTGGCACCAAAAATCGTGGCCAAATGAAAGAATCTAAATTGGGCCATTGGCCTGTAAGTTATGACAATTATAGCTTCACCATAAAAATGGAAGGAACACAATGTGAACCTGGTTTGTCTCTTCGTGCTCTGTCTGTTTGTCTAGACGAATCCAAAAACCTAAAAATAGAGAACACACCAATAATCACCCAACAGCTTGCCGACGATGAATGACACATGTCTAATGCAATATATACATACATACCATGCTAGCTTTGAAAACGATCAATGTACAGCGAACTCTGAACTATTTCAGAAGCACTATCAGCATACAATACAGTCATTTGTAGGTAAATTTATTGGTAATTACACAGTTAGACAGCATGATTGGAAAGAAGATAGACTATGACTGTTCTGTTAGGCTTCTAGTTGCCTAAGCTAGCATTATATTCCCCCACAAAACCAATAATGATATGCAGGTGCATAATTTCTCTGATCAAGAACTATATTGGGCAGTAGCAAAGCAAAAATTTTCAAACAATATATGCTGCCATAAAAAAAATAAATAGATACTATACTATATGGAAACAAATTACTTGAAATAGTTTCTCCAATCTTCAATGCAGTATTTCAGTATGTTAAAAAACAAAGCAAAGCGGCACAACTATATACTAATGGAACCAAATTATTTAATCCAGCAAGGTCCTACGGGAAACATCAACTCAGGTGTATATATATATGCAGATTCAACAACATTTTAATTTGATGTGTATGTGTATACATACAGGAAGGCTCTAAACTCATTTACGTCATCAAGGCATGGAGTCCTTTATTTGCTAACATACTATATACTATAGAGGGAAACTTGGATCGCAGGTTTGGAGGCATGGTGCTAAAGCTCATGGATGCACCTTGGATATGGTGCCAAACAGCCCCTTTCTCTTACCAATTGACCCTAATGCCCCTAACTAATAGAAAAAATCATTATCAACGAATTCTCAAGAGCATTGTAAATCTTTGTCAATTTATCATAAACAATGTTGTGTACAGCAACTATCTTTGTAGATTTGGATAATCAATGATGGATGGATACTTGACGTCACCACAAATATGATTAGAATGTGCTTCTTGTAAACTGAGCAATATAAAAATACATAAAAGATTCATATCTCTCAATATCCAAAATAAATAAAAAGCTTGACCGCCACTGCTATCTAAGTGATGTCCATGTCTGACTTCATTTGCAGCAAGCTCACACCCTTACTCATGAAAGATAGAAAAATGTCTAAAAATTTATTACTCAAGATCAGTAAAAATCGCATGGTCATTTGCACAATTCCAAAACATCCTGAACAGAAGGGAGTGAGGGCAAACCTGGACTGCCTCTCCAATGTCGAGAAGCACAGCGTCACTGCCGCGTCGAGACAGGAAGATGAGGACTGGGGTACGCCCTTTAGTCGATGGTGGAGCGACGAAGGCGCGTCCTCTAGTTTCGGCCGTCTTTCTCCTTCTCAACGCTCCGTCTGCCGCGGATCGAGGGCGAGGACGCCCGCGTTGAGCGAAGGCCTTCTCCTTCTAGGCACGGCCTTGAGGCGAAGCCATGGCTTCGCGGCTGGGAGGAAGAGGAGGCGGCGGAGAACCTCGCCGCTCTTCGCCTTCTCGACGACCGTGGAACGTGGATCTAGGGCTCTGCACGAGGCGACTTTGACGGCGCGAGGGAGAACGGCGAGGTCGAGCTACGCTTCTCGGTGGTCCGTCGGCGGCTGGTGGGTGAGAGCGGGGCGTGTGCGTGATTGGAGGCGACGATGACAGCGCGATCCTGTCGAACAGAGTGCAGGGGCTGGCGGCGTCGTGACCCTAGCTATTAATAATCGGAGATAATGATGACAGGTAGAAAAAATTTAGACCGCAGAAAAGGAAGCCCTTTGACATGCATGGCTATTTTTGGAAACACGAAATCAGAGAAGAGGACGTGCGCGATCATGTTTGTGCCGTGATTTGTGATATTGCTATTTTTGGAAACCCGAAATCAGAGAAGAGGATGTGCGCGATCATGTTTGTGCCGTGATTTGTGATATTGCTATTTTTGGAACCCGAAATCAGAGAAGAGGACGTGCGCGATCATGTTTGTGCCGTGATTTGTGATATTGCTTATAGATGGTCGTGGCCAGGAACGTAGGTAGATAACATCAAGATTTGATTGTTTTTTTTTAGTTTGATTGTTTTCTCGTGATCCTTTTTTTTTTTTTTCCTGATGTGTGCGCTCCAAGATCCGTTCCTTTCATTTTTTCACGCTGGTATTGAACTATTGATTGTTGGACGGGCACAAAATATCATTTGACGTAGCATGGCGGCATGCATGGCGGCATGATAGAAACCGCTTGATTGACTGTGATTGATAGGTGTAGGTTGTTTCTATTTATCGCACGAGAGGATGTGGGAGCGGGCGGGCGTGGGATCGCAGGAGGGGGAGGCAAAGTGACCCAAAACAATGTCGCACCAAAAATTGTCCACGTTTTGTTCTTTTTATGTAGTAAAGATTTCAAATTAGTTGTTTTTCCCATGATTATGAGCATGTTATTGCATACAATGTAGATCCAAATAATTAAATTACATACCTCGGTTATGTTGAATTTGCTTGCAGTAGCAGGAGATAGAAGCCAAACAGACGGAAACCGACGATTAATTGAGAGCAACGATGATTGAGAGAGTGTTGTGCTTGTGTGCATTTGTGAGGATCTGAGGGAGAGTTCTAGACAGAACTAAAGTAGCTGGTGGTGGTAGTCCACAGAAACTTTGCTTTTTCCCCAAATGTTCGGATAAACTTTTCTTTGTGTCTGTCTGCTCATCAGAGATGATTCTTTGCTTATTGGGTGAGTGAAAAGCATACAAAAAGACGATTCTTTGCTTGGAACCAGCTAACAGCTTGGCCACTGCAGTTTTTTCAAAAGATCTGGTCCTACAGTAGAGGATGGTAACTGAGTACACTATCCTTCTATTTTGCTGCCTTGTGAGGAACTCGAAGGGAACAAAGTTCGGGAATCCAATGTACCCTCCATCCAAAAAATTTGGTTTTCTAGAATTCAACAAATGTCTCAGAAAACTTAATGTTTTAGCTTTTTGGTAATAGATTGTGATTTGCATGTTTCCATATATTCATTTTAATGAAAGTTGTTTTCTTAATTAGTGTGGTTCACCTTCAATAAATTGGGATATATGAGAAATTTCTTTTCACTATTCTATCCTAAAAATTCTAAAACATTAAATTTGAGGTGATGCTGTCGACTTGTCGTTGTATGTAACACTGGTCTATAACTAATTATATAAAAACGTTTTGAAGGATCAAGCTAATCTCAGAATAACAAAGCAATAATTTATCTTACCTAGTGGGCCCATATCACAGATGGCTTCGATCGCTTGATTTTGGAGTTTGGGCTCCTGGGGGTCGAGGGCCCCGTACAGTGGCACAGCTCGATCACTCAAGGATGGGTCTGCGTTGATTTTTTATGAGGAAATGGACTTGCGTTGCTGGTGATGACCGACACTCCAAGAGAGGCCCGGTCGGAGGATCCAGCACAACAAACTCTACAAAGGCCCAAAATAGGTGACTCACTTGTAGTTGTAGTCATAGAACCGTGAGGAATGTGTGCGCACGAGAACGTTAGGTGCGGTCGGGAGAGGTAGGAAGGATAGAAGTTGGCTGGCTATGCCGTAGGAGTCAGAGGCAAGCGATGTTGAATGTAACATCTTCCTATTACTAATTGGAGGCTCCAACAAAGGCTCCACGTTAACTCTCACCAGATGCTAGGAAAAAAAAAGATAAAATGCTAGAAATTCTCACATTAATCAGACACATCTAGCCATCAAATCTAAAGACTTGATAATTAGTAACCGTTGGATCTACTTTATTTTCCAAAACATTACCCACCTTTGCCATTATTTTTTAAAGGAAAAAAATAAAGCCAGTCTTTTCTAATCTAAAAGACTACGTGCGGAGGAGGAAAGAATAGGCGGCGCCTCCCTGCGGACGGCTCCAAGCGGCACCCACCACCGCCTGGCAGCTAACTTGTGATCGCCGGGCCGAGCAAGGAGGCAAGGAGCGAATACAGGCAATCTCCGCGAGCAAGGTTCAGTTTTTCGTCTTTCCCAATTTCCCTAATCTGTTCTTATCGGAGGCAACGGAGTGGACGGCGAAACATCGAACATGCCGCCTGACTCACGCCTGAACGGTTGTAGTAACCAGATTATCAGGTAGTCATGCGCATCTCACGGCGGTTCGTCTACTCGCCTTGATTCGCTATTTTGCTTACAAAAATTAAAAAACCCTCTTCGTCTCTTTTACAAAATTATTGGGTACTTTCATATAAATCTCCTAATATTATGAATACTATATTGTTTAATTATTTAGTATTCTATTTTTTTTAATATTTATGGAGTTATTATAAAGAGGAACTCGGATCTTGCATCTCTTTTTTTCAGAAGCACAAACAAAAGAAAGCGGCAGTGGCTGCTGCTACTTCTAATTGTTTCCCTGATCCAGTTGAACATGTGGTGAATACTATATTGTTTAATTATTTAGTATTCTGTTTTTTTTTAATATTTATGGAGTTATTATAAAGAGGAACTCGGATCTTGCATCTCTTTTCCAGGAGCACAAACAAAAGAAAGCGGCAGTGGCTGCTGCTACTTCTAATTGTTTCCCTGATCCAGTTGAACGTGTGGTCGAATAAAAATAGCATTGTAAGTCTCGGATAGCTTTTTATGCCTATATTTGAGCTCTTTATACTGAATTTAATGGATTTACCGAATCGTGTTGCAAAATTTACAATTATTACCGAATTTGCTAAAATAGATCTGCCAAATTGTAGGTGAACTTTTTTTTCGAAGGCGTACTCTATGCTAAATTCCTAGATTCGCCACTGAATACAGCACAGCACATACGTCCGTGTGTTGACTAGCTACTTCGAAGTTGAGGCATTCGATGTCCCCGTCGTGTACCGGCGTCAGGTCTGTGCTTGTGGCTCTCAATGACATGGAGGCTTCGCTGTGCGGTTTTCCATTGATTGCTTCCTGGCAATCTAGCTGAAACGCGATCCAACAATGTTTCTGTGTCAGGTGAGTCTGCTTTCACCGCTTGCTTGCATAATGAAATTATATGGTGATTGGGGAGGTACGGAGTAGTACAACATCAATGAATGTTTGACGAGGGTCGTAGTGCATTGTTGCATAATGAAATTGTATGGTGATCACCACGAATGAATGTTTGACTACTGCAGTTTATGCGTGTATGCCAAATCGTTTGCTTGATATTAGTATGAAGCTTCTATCATATACGGCTACACGCTAGCTACTCCAATTTGAACATTGTTGTCCGTTGCGAAATACATTATAAGGTACTTATTGACCATTAGGTATAATTTTTATTTTATTTATAGTGTCTTTGAATTACTTCATAATAAACCGTTGACATAATCCTTATTGAGCATCAGGTACAATTTTTCATACACACAGAAGTGCTCTCGGATCATCACATCACCATAGATGCACTAAACGTATAGAGGTTGTTGCTCGATCAGCTGTGGAAGATTGGAGCAGATAGCACCTGTTGTAGCACGGCCAGGTTGTGCACGAGCAACGCATTCAACATCTTCTTCATGATCAACACCTACTTCATCTATCAATGTCTGAAGCTCGCACAAATCATCACACATTCTGCACTGTCCGCTGGAGATCGAAGACAGCATGTTCGAGAAGCGAGGAGGGTGATGGTGCCGACGTCCTCCTCCATAGGTACTAATCTGATTTCCCCCTATATTCTTGCACAACTCCATTTATGTTGGCTAATATTGTCCAGATGCACCGAGTCAGCAAGAACTCCATCGAAAATGTCCCCACATCTACGACACTACTGCCCCGGGCGATGTCGAGAAGAGTATGGATGCCATATACAGTGGCTCCTACCCTGCCGGTGGACACCAACAAGGCAGGCGACACTAGACCAACTATCTACTGGCAAACACCAACGTGGAAGGCACGACAACCTACCAATGAAGAAAGCGATGCTACACCAACTACCTACTAGCGAACACGAACGAGCAAGGTGATCCTACACCTTCTACTGTAGGTCGACGCCGACGAGACAGGTGACGTTGCGTCAACTCAATCTACTTTGACACTACACCAGCCAACATCAATGCGATGACGGCGTAGGTGGCCGGGCTAACGTTCTAGCTGCACCAATCCAACTTCACCTGCTTCGGCAAGCACACACCACTCGACGCCGACGAAGTGGACAACATATATGCCCTATGCCACTAACAAAAATTCCCTAAAAGTTCAACCATTGAGAAAAATTATCAACTTCTAAATGAGGTGACAATTTCCATCCTAAACTTGAGTATATGCATGAAGGAAGTAGGTGTCCAGCCGTGCACCAAACACTGATGTTAGATTTAGCCGCATCAAGGGGACTAAGGACAAGCTTGTGCCAGCATCTTGGAGATGACAAGGATATCTACATCAAGAAAGGGAAGGCGGGAACATGCAAGTCGCAGGTGCCACGGCATCTACATCAACGCTGCCACTGGCCACACATTATGACTAAAGGTATGGTCATCTTGCTAAATCCCATAATTATAATTTAATTAGTCTTCTATGACGTATACGATATGGTACACATTGACCACTAAGTATAAGTTTCATTTTATTAATTTTAATGTCTTGGTATTACTTTGCACAAACAAGTATTGATATAATCCTTAATGAGCATCAGGTATAATTTTTATGAACTTAATATTTTTTTTTTTGAATCGTCAGTAGGAGAGCCCCTAAATACTTTTTAACCCAACCCAGAAATTTGTTCCAGCCTGTTGACTACCACCTAGGAGCTCCAACTGCGGACTGAAGGTCAGTTTGCAACTTAATAAAAATGCCACCGAATGACCTCAAATTATATTCTAATGTTGGTAACAAAATTAGGGGACCATGATCGGTGTAGGTGGCATTATCAATAAAGCCTATATGGAAAAAATTAAAACTTTCAAAATTACAAAAGATAATTAAACTAATCCAATAATATTTTTTATAAATTACCCATCTCTATCATTAGGTAAGATAATGCTTTGACCCAATAAGTTTGGATTCAAAGTATCCATGAATGGCATTATGAAAGATAATGTAAAAGTAATATATACTATATAATTTGTACCTATAGTATACACCTCTCAACCGTTATAAAAAAATAACAAAATTCTCTCAAATCTACATGTAAATGCTAATATAAGCTATTACAAACAATAATTCAACATCCATGAGTTAAAACTTAAATGGTAGAAATAATTATTTTTCTAGACTTATCAATTGTAGAGGTATATCTCTAGCTAGCTTACCGTGTAATGATGATACCTATAGCTCACTTTAAGTTATATTAACTTTCGTGAGGATAAATTTTGTATGTAGTTGTCTTGAAAAAAAATTACTAATAGTAATACTAAAAATATGTAATATGAATATTAGTGACTTAATTTAGGAATTATTTCTTTAACAAAAAATATTGATATGATATAATAAATTCATCATCTTAATTGCCTTGGTGGTGAAACAACTCATCAAAACTAATATAGAATATTCATTTAATAAATAAAACATGAAAATATTAGGTAAATGATACAATAAGCAATAGAATTTCAATTTAATATATGTAAAAATATTACAATAACTAGACCGAAAGCTAAAGGTTAAAGTATAGATTTCAATGATATCCCGTATAGGAATGAAACAAGAGTGTATGCACTTTAAGTTTGCTTATGTTTCAATTGAATAGATATGACCCTAAAAAAGATTAATCGTAAAATTATTACTCATGAAATGGTAGAAACAAAAAAAGTAAATCATAAAATTCTTATAAAATCTAAAATATTCTCAAATCGGTAGACAATAATAGAGATTGCAAAGAATCAAAATTTAGTTTTATGTAAATAATAGCTATTGTATCTTAGGAATTAATAAGCTTAAAAATTGGGCAAAGAATCAAAATTTAGTTTTATGTCAACAAAATAGAGATTGCAACTAAAACTATCATAGTTTAAGTAAAAAGTTTAAACTAAATATATACTGGAGATACACAGAGGTGCTACATAAAAAAACTATGGATATAGATGAAAAAACATATAAATCAATCTTTAAAAGTACCTATTACAGATATTATTTTAGAGTCTCGGTGAAGATAAAAAGATATATAATATTAGTAATTTTTATTAATTAGTAGTATTCAACCCATAATATTCTAACCCGTGCGAGAGCACGGGTTGGTGAACTAGTCTCTCTAACATGATGTCTCGCACGGGTTGGTGAACTAGTCTCTCTAACATGATGTAGTTCCCACGGTAATCCTTGTCATCCTGCCTGTCGAACAATCCCATGACCCGGGTCATGGTAATCCACCTTGGGTCCAGCGTTCACGACAGGGTAAATCCTCCGGGTCCGCATCTCGTAGCACTGAAATGGCCGTTTCCTCGCCGCCAAGCACATTTAAGTCAGTGGTGAAGTAGATGCAGTCCTCGCTGCACCATGACAGCGTCCGCGCGTCGACGAAGAACGCAGCGGCCGCGCAGGGTCCTGGGCCGAGGCCGGAGGCAGAAGTAGAACCGGAACCGCAGTGCCTCGTCCCACCGGTGCACGCGGAGCTACCACGCCTTGTCGGTGACGATCCAGCACCCACGAACACACAGCCGGCTTCGTGAGTTCCAATTCCATTAATTAAGATAAAGAAGTCATCAAGAGGCGGAAGAATATACAAGAGGCTGTCTGAAGTAACACACCATGGTTAATCAACGAGACATACATCACACACCGTTTAGTTAGTTTTTTCTTTTCTTTCAACGAGCCGTTCCATTTTCTGCATATAAAACAAAACGAGTACACAAATAACTGAACTTCAGTTTGAGACATTCAGCACACATCGCTACTTCGGATCATGTACTCTGGCCGCACACTTCTATAGTTCTACTACTAGAAATAAACAGAATTCAAGAGAAAATTTCGTTTCTTCTCAACTGCAAAATAGCTTACATATAGTTTACAGGCATAAAATTTCGTTTCTTCTCAAGAGGCGCAAGGACGACTAACTGAACTGTCAATTCCATGACTAATTGACATTTTACATCTGAGAAAAAGGAACTAGAGGAAGATTGGATTATGACAAGAAGAGAGATCAGTTTATACATGGCCACATATAGTTTACAGGCATAAAAAAAAATTCTCTGTCACCGCAGAACACAGAGCATATGTGACGCTAGTATTATTGCACTCCATACAAAAGGCAGCACATGACTATTTGTATTGCACCCACATAGATGGTTCCATATGTAGTACTGGATGTTAAAATCACGCATACAACCATCGTCATTTATTTATATATTTGTTCATAAACATAACTGGAGCGACAATAATATTGATCACTCTGCTCCACACACAACTGAAAGGTCAACACGCCACACACCAGTGCAGCACACACCAAACCAAAGTCCACAAACACACCAGACCAAAAGCACAGCAATTGGCAGTAGCAAACATGAGGGCATGTCTCATGCTGCTGTTGCACAACTGAAGGGAATTCAGCTGTTGGACTGAATGCTCGTTGGCTCTTATTTTATTTCACTACTACTGCTCCGGACAGAGCACACAGGCCAGTCCGTCTGTATCACACCATCTTTCCAACAAGAGCAAATAGGCACCATTGATGGATGGATGGCTGGATCCATCGAGGAAGGCTGACCAAACAAACCAAAGCAAAGCAAACTGATGCAAACGAGACAAACCAGGACGCAAGCAAAAGCATATGCATCCATATTGTCATTTGCGCGAGAGCGCGAGCACACACACAAACCAATCAAGCGGATGTAGAAGCAGAACTGTGAGCAGGAGATCGAAGGCAAGACACCAGCTAGCAGGCCAGCCAGCGACCGTAATCCAACGAAGAGCTGGCCAGGTTACCTCACCTGCAGGAATTGGAGAGGAGAGCATCAGAGAGAAATAATTATGTCAATCAATTCAAGTGAGCAAATCAACAACGTGAGAGTGTCTGGCATGGCAGTCGCCCTCGGTGCACATATATAGAAGGAATGTATAATTCATCACTAACGACTAAGCCATTGGACAGGATCATAAATACTAGTTATATTTGTCTTGTATTTTGATAAGCATGTGTAAAAACTTTGGAGCTAGATGGCAGAGATGGAGGGAAGGGAGTTCAATTATTGGTTGCTAAATAGACTTGGAAGACAGAATTCTATTATATATGTTACCCAGCTACATGTATGATGGGAAAGAGGCAGGGATTACCTGAGCACACTGCCCCTGAGCATGGTCTTCTTGTAATACCGTGGGTGGATGGGTCTATAGTTGTCGGCTTGCGAGCGGTCATCCCACTCCAGCCTGTCCCACCATTCCTTCTCGCAGTCGCACTCCACTACCTTGTTGCTGCTGCCAATGTCAGGAAGGCGCCTGAGGCTCCAACAACCCCTGATCTTGATGGTCTCAAGATTAGGTGCAAACATTCTGACCCCACAAATGTGGTGTAGTGAAGGGAGCTCATGCAGGTGGATACGCTTCAACTTGGGGAAGTCTATGTAATTTGGCTTCTTTCTGCTGTAGAAAGGAAATATCTCCCTAAGATCATTGCACCATGCAATCTCGATGGTGTCCACGAGGCGCAAGCTGTCCTGCTCATTACCAAGCCAGTGCCAGGTCAAAGGGAGTGCGTGTGTAAGTGTTGGTATACCTTATAGCATAAAATATAGAGGTTTCTAAAATGAAAATAGAGCTTAAAATGAATATTAACATAGTATAGGGGCTTGACTAACATGATTCCACTAGTTTTGGTGATTTATATATTTTTCAGGGATTAAACTGAAAATGCCCAAGAGATTGCAAGCCCTACGACATAAAAGACGTATCCGTGGCGTAACCCAACGTGGAACCTACACTAGAACATTCCGAAGAGACCAGAGAGCACCGGGGAAGGCGGGGCCCACCTGGCGAGCCAGGCGGCGGCCGCCCTATCGGCAGCGGCGCCGCCCTTGTGGGGCCCCCCGTCAGCCTACGCCGTGGGTCGGTTACAACCGCCATTGAGGAGCAATCTTGTCCATCTATCAAGGTCGGTTTGATCCAAGGGCTGTCGTGCATCGCCTAGGGCTATATAACAAGACCCCCTGACCCCTGGGTGAAACCCTAATTCATTCTCATTCATTCGAAGTCATCCTACTCCAAGTCAAGACTCTAAGCCCTAGTTCCACCATAACCAGAGCAATAGCTATCTAGGCTAGTTCTAGAGGAAGTCAAGTATTGTCTTGAATTCCTGATTGTCAAGAAGTAGCGGGAGCCAAGCTTCTCGTGGCTTCTCTCTTGTATTCACCATTGTAAGTATTTAGTTAGAATACAATTGCTATGACTTTATTCTATTTGATGATTATATTCTTATTTATATGTTTCCATGCTTATTATGGTTATATATTTAGTTTAGTATGTTTGTCTTTATATTCAAGCATGGAGTCGTATAGCGCCCATGTAGAGGGCTACTATGTGGGTGGTCGACAATGTGTAAACGTGGTGTTTATACAACGTTTGCCTGCGACATCACCCTATATTCCGGGATGTGTGGTAGATCGTGGATGTGATACTCCCATTGAGTCCTTTGGAGTCCACCCCCGAATGTAGGGCTAGTTGAACTTTGTTACTATGGTAGGTTGGTTTCGTTCCTAATCTTTCTTAGTAATATTCACCATGTGTAGATATAATAACTGAACTTCAGTTTGAGACTTTCAGCAGACATCGCTACTATCGGATCATGTAGTCTGGCCGCACACTTCTATAGTTCTAGTACTGGAAATAAACAGAATTCAAGAGAAAATTTCGTTTCCTCTCAACTGCTTAATCCACTCCTGCAGGGACTTATAGCGCAAGGAGACTAACTGAACTGTCACTTCCATGACAAATTGACATTTACGTCTGAGAAAAAGGAACTAGAGGAAGATTGGCTTATGACAAGCAGAGATATCAGTTTATATATGGACACATATAGTTTACGAGCATAAAAAAATTCTCTGTCACCGCAGAACACAGAGCATATATGACGCTAGTATTATTGCACTCCATACAAAAGGCAGCACATGACTATTTGTATTGCACCCACATAGATGGTTCCATATATGTAGTACTGGTACTGGATGTTAAAATCACACATACAAACCATCGTCATTTATTTATTTGTTCATGTACATAAGTAGAGCAACAATAATATTGATCACTCTGCCCCACACATAACTGAAAGATCAGCACGCCACGCAACAGTGTGCAGCTCACACCAAACCAAAGTCCACAAACACACCAGACAAGAGCACAACAATTGGCAATAGCACGCATGAGGGCATGTCTCATGCAGCTGTTCCACAAGCTGAAGGGAATTCAGCTGTTCAACTGAATGCTTGCTCTAGACAGAGCACACAAGCCGGTCCTTCTGCATCACACCATCTTTCCAACAAGAGCACGTAGGCACCATTGATGGATGGATGGCTGGATCCATCGAGGAAGGCTGACCAAACAAACCAAAGCAAGGCAAACTGATGCAAACGAGGCAAACCAGGACACAAGCAAAAGCATATGTATCCATATTGTCATTTGCGCGAGTGCACGCAAACAAACACAAACCAATCAAGCGGATGTAGAAGTAGAACTGTCAGCAGGGGATCGACGGCGAGATAACAGCTAGCATGCCAGCCATCGCCTGTAACCCAACGAAGAGCTGGCCAGGTTACCTCACCTGCAGGAGATGGAGAGGAGAGCATCAGTGTCAATCAATTCAAGTGACCAAATGAACAACGTGAAAGTGTCTTGCATGGCAGTCGCCCTTGTGCACGTATATAAAAGGAATGTAGTATAATTCATCGCTAACGACTAAGACATAGGTCAGGATCATAAATACTAGTCACATTTGTCTTATATTTTGATAAGCATGAGTAAAAACTTTGGAGATTGATGGCAGATGTGGAGGGATGGGAGTTTAATTATTGGTTGCTAAATAGACTTGGAGGACAAAATTCTAATATATGTTACCCGGCTACATGTATGATGGGAAAGAGGGAGGGATTACCTGAGAACACTGCCCTTGAGCATGGTCTTCTTGTAATAGCGTGGGTGGATGGGTCTATAGTTGTTGGCCTGCGAGCGGACATCCCACTCCAGCCTGTCCCACCATTCCTTCTCGCAGTCGCACTCCACTGCCTTGTTGCTGCTGCCAATGTCAGGAAGGCACCTGAAGCTCCAACAGCCCCTGATCTTGATGGTCTCAAGATTAGGTGCAAACATTCTAGCCCCACAAATGTGGTGTAGTGATGGGAGCTCATGCAGGTGGATACGCTTCAGCTTGGGGAAGTCTTTGGAATTTGGCTTGCCAGATTTGAAAGGAAATATCTGCTGAAGATCACCGCACCATGCAATCTCAAGGGTCTCCAGCAGGTGCAAGCTGTCCTTATCATTAAAAAAAGTGTTTTGACTCAAAGGGAGTACGTGAATAAGCCTAGGGCAGAAGTCCAGGTGCAAAAGTGTCAGGAGGGGAAATGCACGCCATCCATTTGATGTTGAGATATATCTTGACTTTAGGAGTTGGGATGCCCAGAACATTCTCAGGTCATAAGGAAAGTCTTCGCCTCGGACATTATCGAAGACAAAGTCCAATTTGGGGCACCTCTCGATTGTGCACCACTCCAGGCTAGGCCATTCTGAAACATATTCATCTGAAGTGATGCTATTTATGGATAGACTATCGTGCACATGTAGGATCTTAGCACAATTAGTTACAAACCTTGGGACAGTAAAAGTACTAGTCTCTTCACCACCTCGAGGTAAATTTGTCTTTATGTGGTCTTGTATGTGCATGTAGCACCTCTTTTCTGGAAGATCAGGAACATCTGGACAAGGCCACATCCACATGCTTCCTAGAGTGTCTGCACCACCTTCACTAGCTTGTTGTAGGCAGTCCATAGAGATATCTATGTATACTGTAGGTGCAGGCTGCTGCTGCAGGTTCACCATCAATAATTGTTGCTCACGACTGCTTGTGCCCTTGAATTTTCCTTCATCTTTGCTACCACCACCAACAATGCTAGGATGAGGAGGGAGAGGAAATCTCCACATATGCCTTGCGGGAATCAGAATAGACCGGCTCTAGGGACCCAAGGAGCCTTGCATCCCGTACAGAAATGAGCCAATTGAATTCACTGCTTGGCCGACTACCATGTGGTGCAGCTGCAGGTGCTATTGATGTTCCTGCAGTAGCAATACTAGTACCCCGTTTGGCCTTTTCTTCTCTAGATTGGACGATGGATGCTGACTGCGTGGTGTTAATGCACAACTTAGACAATCCTTCTTTCATTTTGTTTTTTGGTGGCCACAGGATTGCACAAAGCTTCTTACAGTCTAGTAGATAGAGCTCATCAAGGTAATAAATTTCTGTTGTACTGAGATCTAGTGTTTTTACTGCCGTGCCTGAGATGTCTAGGGTGTGGAGGCTCGACATATATCCTCCCAAGTGCAGATTCTTCACTTCAGTACATCCACTGAAGGAGATCTGTTGTAACCCTCTACAACCATCAATAATGACGACAGTCTCAAGGCTGCTGACATTGCTGGTTACCCCTTGCCTAAATAAGCTCATGGAATTGGAACCATACATATAGTTTCCTGAAAGGTCAAGGTGCTCCATCTTGTTCATATCGGAAAATACACCATTTTGCAAGTAGCTGCAGCTGACACTAGACTTTTTCACTCGGAGCTTGTGGATGTTAGGCAGTCGTCCCTTGAGCTGGCCAATGTCCCATTCCTCTGCTCCGATGACATTGAGCTCCCTGAGCTGGGTCATGAGAGCCAACATCTCTGCAGACAATATCTGATCACAGTCTGTGTAGCGCACGTCGAGCACCCACAGCCTCTGGAAGCACCGACGGATGTCGTCCTCCTTCTCTGCTCCATCTGTGCTTGTTCTGGTGCCTTGGCAATGGTCAAGCCATAGAAACCTGAGGCTGTGGCAGCAGAGGAATGGAGGTGACTGAAAATCAAAGGTGCAGCCCGAGAGCTTGAGAACACTAAGCTGGTCAGCATAGTGTCGGAACATATCTCCGTTAGGAATAGCTTCAGCGGGGATCCGATTCAACCCATATTTTGGTGAAATCCAATATGGCTTGCTCTCAGCAAACATTGACAAGTGATAGGAGGGCTGGTAGTCCACATCCAATGGCATCTCACGCTGTAAATCATCAGCAGCTCTCCACAACCAATCATTATCATCATTAGCACTGAGGTTTCTTTCTTCCTGTTGTTCCAGCTGTTGTATGATGCCACCACATACCCAATAGTTGGCAGCATGGGTCGCCAAATCGTTGTGACTGCCTCTGCAACACAAGTCAAAGATGTACCTGAAGCACTCGTCCACTTGTTCAGGCTGATCGATGATGCTGCAAGACCCGGTCTTCATCCTGCGTGCCATGGCTACTTCTGCAGCCTCTTGGCCTACAAGGTAGGACCAGAGCTTCGGTGGATCCATAGCTCGAGCCCATGGAGGTGATGAGGATGGGACCACCGAGATAAAACAGTCAGTTGTTCCCACGGTCTTCATGGCCATGTCAACTTTCATCCGAGGTTTGAGGCGGAATCTCCCTTGGAATGTCCAGAGCACCTTGCTGGTTGAAAATCCGGATAGAGGGAAGCCACAGCAACTGGCCAGGTCAATCTCCTCGCTGCTCCCATTGTGAAAGATCACCAAGAATCTGCGGTCTAGCTTCTGCATGTGTTGCTGCATCTTCCTAACGATTTCTTGCACCTCATCACGAGACCCATGGGCCACCCCGCGGAAATCGTCCTTCTCGTCCTCCCTGTTGAACAACTCCATCACTTCACTGGGGAGCTTCAGCTGCTCCGCGACTGCTTTCTGAAGCACCCTCCTGCTCTCCCACATCGAGCAGTCGATGTGGATAAGCTGATCAAACCCCAGTTCGGCCAGAGCTCTCTTCCCATCTGCTGAAGTTCTGGCGAGGCGTTTGGCAATAGCTCGGAGGACGGCGGACGCCCCCAGCCCGTCCCAGCCATCGAAGTAGAAGACATTGTGTCTACTACTGACGGTTCTGGTAGGAACTTCCTTTTCATTCAGCACCCGTCGGAGAATTTTATAAGCAGCCTCGTCTATCGTGTTGGCCGAGATACCCTGCGTACATGCACATATGCGTCAGGCCGTTGCGGAACAAGGTGTAATCATCACTCGAAATTAAAGGCGAAACAAAAACCAGAGGAGAGATCTTGCTTGCTAACTACTGTATGGTTTACCTGAGTATACATGATGGATGGATTGGGTCGAGGTCAATTCCGCCTCGGTGGATTATTTGTTCGGATATCTTCAGCAATTAATAATGCTGCTGCAACCTCCATTCATTTTGGAAGGGAATGGTCCATGTGCACCGATGCCGACGACCAGCAGACCGATCCCATTTCGATTATAATAAGGAGTCTAACCCATCGATCATTCCATCCGCTGACCTGATCAACACACAAACATGAGACTACTCACTCCATCCCGGAATATAAGATATCTTCAGTTTTTCTATATCAAATTACCTTTATTTGGCAAATTTTGCAGAGTAATAAAAATCTTAACTTCTATTACATCAAAATTAAGGGGTATGTTGCAAAAATACATTTCATAATTATACGTCTAAGTTGGAAGCTTAATTATTTGATACCACAAATATTATTGCACTTATTTCTAGAATCTTTGTGAATTTTATGACAATTTGAGTTAGAACAGCTAAAAACACTTCATATTTTAGGACAGAAGGGGTATTTAATTAGAAAATATAAATTATCCATGTATATATATGTAGGGTCACATGTATGCATCGAAAATTTTATGCCACATACGTATGATGTATCCACTTCTCCAAATCATTTGATTTCCATGATGGGCAAAAAGGCTACTTGCAGCATAGCAGTAAAGAAGATGAACTTGAACTTGAGCTGCAAGGGATCTAGTAACTAAATTGCATACCCCGGCTATATATTTGACTGGCATGCAGTACAGTAGCAGGCAATATATTCATATTTTTTGAACAAATAGGCAGCATTAAATTAGTTGTTTTTCCTTGAATATAGCAGGAGATATGTATAGAAAACCGAACAGATCAAACCAAAGATTGCATGTAATTTCAAATTAGTTGTTTTTTCCATGATCGATTATGAACAAGTTATTACATACATTGTAGATCCAATAATTAATTAAATTACATACCTCGGTTAAGTAGAATTTGAGTAGCAGGATCTAGGAGCCAAACTGATGGAACCGACGATTGAGACGATGATTGAGAGTGTGTGTTGTGCTTGTGTGCGTTTGTGAGGGTCGTCTGAGGAGGGAGAGTCGAGACAGAAGCAAAGTAGCTGGTAGTAGCTGGTGGTGGTAGTCCACAGAAACTTTGCTTTTTGGCCAAATGATCGGATAAACTTTTCTTTTTGTGTCTATATGCTCATCAGAGATGATTCTTTGCTTATTGGGTGAGAGAAAAGCAAACAAAAGACGATTCTTTGCTTGGAACCAGCTAACAGGTTGGCCACTGCAGTTTTTCAAAAGATAAAGATTAATAAAGGCATGCTAGTAGTAAGTAGCAAGGGCTCCTTTTTCCTCGTTATGACAGTAGAGTATAGAGGGTAATTGAGTACACTATCCTTTTATTTTGCTGCCTTGTGAGGAACTCAAAGGGAGCAAGGAATCCAATGTACCCTCCATCCAGAAAACGGTTTTCAAGAATTCGAAAAATGTCTTAGAAAACTTAATGTTTTAGCTTTTGGGTAATAGATTGTGATTTGCATGTTTCCATATATTCATTTTAATGAAAGTTGTTTTCTTAATTAGTGTGGTTCACCTTCAATAAATAGGGATATATGAGAAATTTCTTTTCACTATATATTCGAGCTGCTGCTGTCGACTTGTCGTTGCATTTAACACTGGTCTATAACTAATTATATAAAAATGTTTTGAAGGATCCACGCTAATCTCAGAAATTAACCGTTCCACACCAGCAAGCACCAAGCTTCCTTTGCAAAGCTCTTGGCAGCTGGTCCACACTGAGTCACAGTCGTAACAAGGTCGATTCAACTCAGGTTTAATTTGTGCAATGGCAATACAAGGGAAGATCAGTCGCCTAATAGTAAGGCAGATTATTGGCAATCACACACTTTAATTTCTTCCTTCCATCATACTGTATGAAGGCTCCTGATGGGCTAAACACTGGAGGTGTTCAGTAAAACACACACACTGGAGGTGGAAGGGCAGAAATTTCTTGTTGTTTCTATGTTTTAGATGCACTTGGTTTAGATACACACTGTAGATTCTAGCAACCTAGCTGCATCAACGGTAGAAGTGCCACGAGAGTCCTCCAGCTGTCAGTCAGAAAATCTCCTTGTGATGGGATCATCTGCCGCCAAACTGCACAAGTCACTTTGGCAATGCAAATCTGCTGGTCACCGCCTCCCACGCCGACATCCTCGCCAATTTCGTGGGTGTCACATACGCCCACACCAACTTTGTGGGCGCAACTGTGCCAAGCAATTGCGAGACCCTCGGATCGCCATGCCCATGCTTTCCTCCTGACCGCCTTCCTCCACCGTAGACACAGCAAAACTAAATCCTCAGCTAGGCCTCCAACCCCCTTGCCTCAATGTCTGTCGCCGCCCCAGAATGACCGAATTGTAACTATCTCACATACAGTGGGCTGTTTTTGGGCTAATATAAATATAATCAGGTGGGGAACGCCTCCCCCCTGACCTTCCAAAAAAAATGTTGTTGCAATGTGGCAATTGTCTTGCGGTGGTATGGTGCTAAGTGGAGCCATGATGGTATTGTAGATTTCAGTTGTAGAGAGTAGATTGGTGCAGCGGGTTGGTGTTGCAGTGTGGCGCTGTTAGTTGAGGTTCCGATCCAACTAATCTCTGTCTGTTTTTAGTTACTCTCTAGTTATTGTGGTTTGCAGCTAGCTTGTTCATGATGACCTTGATGAGTCGCAGGAACGATAGTTTGCAAGCCGGATAGCAATAGCAACCCCCCATGTCGTCTCTACCCGACACGATTCGGGGGCGACTCCCCCTCACCGCCACGGAAAAGCGCCCGCCGTATCTCCGCCCCGTCGTCGCTGATGCTCTGGCCAATGGCGACGGCGGCCCGCTCTTGGGAGCTCAAAAGGCATGACCTTCCTCTCCAAGTTGTGGAATAAAATGGCACGTCGGGATGGCCGCCGCCGAGCTAGGAGGCGAGATCCGGGCCTCTAGTGGCGGATCCGGTGCCCCACACCCCGAATCTAGGGCTTGGTGGTGCGGTCAGCATTCCGACCGCCTAGGTTTGGAGCGCCGACGCGAGCGCCGGTGCGGGTGAAAGGGGAGGTGGCGACGTGCGTCATTGCGGCTGCCATTCCATTGGTCGTGGTGCGGCGTCCGGGCTTCCTTCGTCGACCGGCGGGCGCGAGTCCAGCCGCCGACCCTCGTCGGCCGCCTCCAGCATCTCCGGCACTCCTTGACGCGTGGGCGCCGTGCCCGTCCGGGTGGGGGCTATGATCTGCCGTTGGTGCTCGGCCGGGAGCTGGGCGTACCCCCACGGCGGTGAGCCCCGACAACCCCTAGCTCGTGGGTCGGGCGTCTTCTAGGTGGCCTCGACATGGACACCCTAGCAACGCGGGCACGGGTCGGCTCGGCGTGCCCGGTGGGCGGCGGGGGGCGGGGCCTGGCGATCCGCCCCAGGGCGGGCCCCTCGCTCACCGGCGGGCGCGTTGGGGCGTCGCCGGGGCGAGAGGGGGGCAGGCGTGCGGGCGGCAACGCGGCTTGGGTGGCGTGGCGGATGCGTATGTTGTCTCGCAATGTGGTGGTGTGGGCGGCTGCTCGGGCGATACGGCATTGACGCCATGGTGGCGTGGATGGCGATGTCTCGCTAGTCCCCATTGCGTGGCTTTGATCGTCCCATTGCATGACTTGGATATATGGAGCTTCGGCGAAAAGCTCAGCCCGGCGTGGTCATCGAACAACGGCGATGCCTTTTGGCACCGCTCTCTTCTGGCGTCGTCTTCGAGTCACATGCTCTTGTCACCGGCACCGGATTACGGGCGAAGGCCCCGACTTAGCACTCTAAGGCCAGCGGTGATGGCGTCCTCGGCGTCACCCCCTTCATGAAGACGTTACTGAAGAATCTTTACAGCGTGCCGCTCCTCCTCCATGGTCGCTATGGTCGTCTTGTTGCCGCACCTATTTGTGCTTCATGTTTCTCCTCACCTGGGTTTATCTAGCTAGTGGTTGTTGTAGCTGTAGTCGTGGTCGTTTCCGGTGGATGCTTTGCCGTCGATGTGTTCTCTGTTGCTTGGGCGGATACTTTGCCGCCCGACATATCTTTAGGTAAGTCCTCCTCACCCGTGTTCCCGAGGGCAATGGCCTTAGTGACTTCGGAGGAGCATTCCGAGGTTGCGTTTCGAAGATCTCTAGATTGGTTTTGGCTAATTGATGACACCCTTAGGACTAATCTCTCTATGCTAAGTGTTTTATTAGTTGGAGATTGGTCAAGCCAAGGTTGGTGCATGATGGTCATGGTGGATGGATCGAGGTGATCCAAAAGATGATCAAGTGCGCAACGTGGAGTGATGTGATCCTCGAACCACAAGATCAAAATGGGCTTAAGGCAAAGGTATATCCGTAGGGCCATTTTGATTTTGCACTCAAGACACCATAGAGGGTGTGAGTGATTTAGGATAGATAACCGTACTATAAAGAGGGAAAATCTTTAATTGCAATGGTTATCTAGTGCCACTAATTTCTAACTTGCATATGCATTTGGGTCGATGACGTGGCGACTCAGTGAGAAACTGTTTGGAAAAAGGTTTGAAAAATGTCATCTAATTGTGCTCAAAATATTTGAGATCTTTTGGAAAAAGATGGCATGTCATTTGGATCAAGTTTTGACGAAATTTGGATCAAGAATGAAAAAGGATTGCTGGCTGGAAATAAAAAAATGATGACGTACACATGGTCTCATATATATATATATATATATATATATATATATATATATGTATATATATATATGGACTCATGCATCGTACTCAAGTTTTTCTAGCTTGCTTGCTTGGTCGAGCATGGTCCAGGAAAGCAGCAGTGCAACAGCAGGCTTCGGCATCAACTCGTCAAGGCAGCAGAGCGACGTTCGGTTAGCAGGCCGGCCCATCGACATCAAGTGCTGGCCGCGCTGTGGATGGCCCAGGCGCACGAAGCCCACTCGTCCGTTGGAAAAAGTCTAGATTCCCTCCCCAAATATCACGAAAGTCCTCACTCAACTCTAAAACCGGACAAATCACCTCCTCAACTTTTCAAACCATGCAAATTACCTCCCCCGCCGAGCGGTTTTAAAGGCGGATTTGCTACAGTAACCACGGTTTGCTACAGTAACAGTGACTTTGCCTTTTCTTTTTTTTTAATTCGGTTAAATCTTTTGAAAAATCATAGTAAATCATAGAAAAATTATAAAATAAAAAATCCAATTTTGTTGGACTCTACATGATTAGATCTACACAGTGAATATATAATATGATATGCTTTAGTACAAAGTTTTTTGCTATGAAGGTTTTACCTTTTTCTTTTATATTTATTTGGCTGAATCTTTAAAAATCATAGTAAATCACAGAAAAATCATAAAATAGAAAATCTAACTTTGTTAGACTCCACATACGCATGTCTACACAGTGAATATATAATATAGTATGCTTTAGTACAAAATTTTTTGTTGTAGCTTTAAATCTATGCTTTTGTGTAATTAATTAAAATAATTTATAGCTACAACTTCTATAATTATTTTATTGTACTAAAGCATACCATATTATATATTCAATGTGTAGATCTACTCATGTGGAGTCTAACAAAATTGGATTTTCTATTTTATGATTTTTTTTGTGATTTACTATGATTTTTCAAAGATTCAACCGCATTTTTTTAAAGAAAGGAAAAGGCAAAGTCACTGTTACTGTAGCAACCCGCTGTAACTGTACCAAACCGCGGTTACTGTAGCAAATCCGCCTTCAAAAAACGCCGCTCGAGGGAGGTAATTTGCATGGTTTGAAAAGTTGAGGGAGGTGATTTGTCCGGGTTTTGGAGTTGAGGGAGGAAAAGTGAACTTTCGTGATAGTTGGGGGAGGGAATCCGGACTTTTTTCCTCGGCCCGTCTTTACTTCCATCGAAGGGGTACGCTGCAGTCAGCCCACTCGTCCGTTTTCATCGGTGTCGCAGCTGGTCCGCTTTTCATCGAACAAAAATCCTGGCCGCCGCCGCCCGAGAAACAGAGGAAGAAAACGAGAGCGACGCCTGCTGCTGGCCGTTTCTGCCCGTTGGAGAACTTGGGGAGCTCTGCATCTAGCCGTTGGAGCTGCTGTTCCAGAGTGTATAAAAGTGAGCTGCTCCCCTCTCTGCTCTATCTCTTGCCTATTTTCGAAAATCTAACAGTGAGCTGTTCTTCCCTCTTGCAAACCCTAGCTCTCTTTTTCTCCACTCTCTCGATCTATTGATTTGGGCTGAAATCAATCGAGGGAGCTTGTGCTAGAGATTGATCTGAGAGCTCCAAGAGGATTGCTTCCCTCTCCTCTCTATTTCCTTGGTGGATTGTTGCTATTGAGAGGAGATTGGGAAAACCTACTGTGCATTGCATTTCGGGATTCGTATTTGTGGCACTAGGTGGTGGTTGCAATTAGGGATTTCTTGTTACTCTTGGAGAACACCACTCCTAGACGGTTTGGAGATTGTTGGAGGCGTTGGGAAGAGAAGGAGATTGTTCTTGCCCACCTCTGGTTGATTTGTGAGAGGACCGTGCATCCTCGTCGGAAAGACAAATTGCAAGATAATATATTGCTCGTGTCTTGGGTACCTCTCATTTGCTTTAGGTGCAAGTAGCCTAAAGGGAATTGGCTAGGAGTGAGCTCCACCTTGCCCCACACGTGAGAAGGTCAGCACAACGGAGACGTATCTTGACGGGTGCTCAAGTGAACTTCGGGGTAAATCATTGTGTCTCCACTTGTGTCATTATTGTCTCTTGGTGATTGGCTTCATATTGATTATCTTGTGATATCATCTCCGGTGATTGGTTGTTGACTAGCCTCTACAAGTCGGTATAACATATCTCTACTCTTATATTACTTTATTTATTATCTTAAGCTTGAGTAGTTTGTTTAGACTTGTTAGTTGCTTAGCTTGCTAGTCTTGTTAGCTTGTTCACCTAGGTGTAAAGTAGAGACTTAGCCTCTTGTGTGTATTAGAGATCATAGCAACTAGAATTGTCAATAGGAGGCTTGCCGACAAGTAGAGCTAGAGCAAACGCATTTATCGCCATTTGTTATTCTAACAAGTTTGTCTAGTGATCTTGTAGAAATTTTATTAGGCTATTCACCCCCTCTAGCCATTTAGGACCTTTCGGTTCAAGGGGCGCATTGTCGCTGAGGTCGCGGTCATTTCTGGCATATGCTTTGTTGCCGAGGTGTGTTCCGGGCGGACGCTTTGCCACCAAGGTCGCCGCCGTCTTTCCGGCAGATGCTTTCTTGCCAAGGTTGGTTTGGATGGATGCTTTGCCGTCCCGGAGTTCTAGCGGATGCTTTTGCCGTTGTTATCGCCTATGGCTCCGATCGATCTTGCTGGCTACCTAGGTGTTGAGAAATTATTTGTTGTATTAGGCTCAGCTGTTGGGGTTGTCAGGTGGAGGGTTCCCCACCCCTCATGTTTTTCGCTTTTCGTTTGGTTCGAGGATTTCGTTGGTAATCCATGGATTACCTACGAACCCTTTTGTATCAACTATGTGTAGGTCTTATGACCATTCTCTTCTCGCTTAATGAAAAATGGGCTATAAACCCGGTCTAAAAAAACGATAGTTTGCAAGGTAAATTCATGTTGTAGCTGTTTTTTTTTTTTTCATGATGAGAAAGGCTACTTTATTTGAAGAAGCTGAAATATACATACTTCACATGACAACGTTTTGTTGCTTGACGTGCTGTTTTATTTCAGACTTTAGAGACCTTATATAAACGGGTATATGGAAAAGTCCCTCTAACTTTAGTTTTTTTTTTTCTCCAATAATATGGCATGTATGCAGTGTCGTTTGAAAAATTCCCAAATTGATTTCTTTATTACTTTATATAATCGACGCCAAATTCAAAGGCATACCGATATATATTGACCCAAGCTCCTGGAGTTGCAAATAACCAAGCTTCTCAGCCAATAACCAAGCAGTCCAAGCTCGTGGAGTTGAGGCGAGACCGGCAGGCAGCGACGAAGCTAACCCTAGCTTACTAGCTATGAGGGCGCCATCGCCTTCCCGCTTGATCAAGAAGGCGATGATGGCATCACCGTTGTTGGGTCGCCGTGCTACTCGCCAGCCGGGCCGGAGCCGGAGCCGGACGCCCGTTGCTTGCGCAGCCGAGCACACTACTAACGAAATGATTTTGCGTGATGGTGGGAATTCTTTACCGTGGCGGGCACATTGTTTGCCCGCCACGGTAATCCCATGTGGCCCCGGCCGGCCGGGAGGCCGCCCGCCACGGTTAATGGATTAACCGTGGCGGCGCCGTTATGAAAAGGTGGTTTAACCGTGGCGGGCACTTGTTACTCGCCCTCCCACGATAAAAGGTGTTACCCGTGGCGGGCGCGTTACAAGCGCCCGCCACGGGAATCCACCTTTTCCGTGGCGGGCAACTTAAGGCGCCCGCCACGCAAAATCGCCAAGTTGTATAAATACAAGCAGCCAACCCCCCCTCTTCTTCTCCACGGGTCTTCCTCTTCCAACTTGTGGGGGGGAGGCTTTGCCCTAAAAATTGACCAAATTTTTGAATTGGGAGTTTGAGCTTGGATTTGGGGGAGAAAAACACACCAAGTGGTACATAAAGACTCTCTCATCCTCCCTTAGTCTCTTTTTTGATCTTTTTGATCCTCTAGATCTAGATCTAGATCCATGTTTATGGAGGAGAGAGAAAGCTTGTATTTCTCTACTCCCATCCTCTTTCTCTCTTTTTTAAGTGGGACATAAAGACTCTCTTATCCTCCCTTAGTCTCATTTTTCATCTTTTTGATCCTCTTTAGATCTAGATCTAGATCTATGTTCATGGAGGAGAGAGAAAGCTTGTATTTCTCTACTCCCATCCTCTTTCTCTTTTTTTCTCCTTGAGTACTATATATAACAACTTTTAACATTTGAGCAGGCAGACAGCTGGTATGGAGAGGCGTCGAGCCGAATGGATGTACGGGATGAAGAGGGTGGATGACGTATACATTGTTGAAGTGAGAAAGTTTGTTGCCCTAGCGAAAAGACACCGTGAGATAAAGAAATTGCCCGCCACGCTGCAAAATTAATAATCCGTGGCGGGCGCTACGCCCACGGTTAATACCTTGTATGGCACAACCGCCCGTCACCACGACACCAAGGTGACGGGCGGCTGTGCCCGCCACACAAAAAATCCAAAAGGTCCGCCACGTAAAAGAATTTCGTTAGTAGTGGCGATGTTGATCAACAGATGAATGATACACAGATTTGCTAATTTTCATGCACAGGTTGATCAATTATTTGCTACTTCTATGGTATGGAAAAGGAATTGTACGTGGTCGCTAATGGGCTTCGTCTTGCTATTTAGGCTGATCATGCCTTCTCTAACTAATGCTGAAATAAATCTGACGATCTAATTGCAAGATTTACAATGGTTTTAAAGAAATTTGTTTGGAAAACTATATATGAACCAGGCAAACTCTAGGTTTATCCGTCTCCACATAATTACTGTACATTGGCCAAGAATGGGGACGAAGGCCGGGATGGACCTAAGGCAAATGGGAGCGATAGCGCCGACGTCCCGGCGAACGTGGCGCGTCTAGATGCCCGCGCCCGCCGCGCCTTCCCAGCCAACTAGCCCGCCTAGGCTGCCCCTGCGCAAATCCCGCCCGCCAACCCGGCCCAGCCATGAGGGAGCTCGAGCTCGACCTCGGCTCTACCATGGAGAAGTGCATGTAGCGTAAGGTTGGAGAAGAAGGAGAAGGAGAAGGAGACAACATCTGATCTACTTTTGAAACAGCTTAAGAACCAACAGGCGAATTGGCTTGTAGTTCAATGGTAGGATGGTCCTCAGAGGACGCTACCCACCAAGGTTCAAATCTTGGTGTCGCACATTTTTCTGGGATTTTCCCAGGATTTACCGGCGTTATACATTAAGTGGTAAGCGACGTTCCCGTTGACGACGAGGGGCCAATGGTGACTTCGGGAATCTCCAGATGTGCCGGGTGCTCAGTCCTTCGAAGATGCTCATAGGGGTAGGGTTTGCGTGCATGTGTTCATAGGGGTGAGTGTGCGTGCGTGTTGTGAGCGTCTGCGTTTGTAATCGTGTAATTCTCAAAAAAAAAAAAGTTAAGAACCAACAGATAAAAGTTGAAACACTTGAAACATCATTCTGAAACATTAGAAAAACACACCTCATCTACTTTTGAAACATCCGAAACAACAGTTTGAAACATACGACTAAAACTAATTGAAACACTAGAAACATCCCTTCTGAAACACACTTGAAACTATTGCAACCACACGTAAACATCGATTAAAACACATGCAACATATGTGCGGACACATATGCAACATCCGGATAAACAAGATTGCAATTTGTGTCAGGAAAAAAACATAGATGAAACATATCCGACAATATATAAAAATCTTTATATGGATATGAAACTGTGTCTGACACGATGGCATAGTTTGCGCCACATTTTTTTTTTCTAGAACACGACTTCACCATCTGCATATCAAACTGTGCCATATATTGTCATATCGTGTGATGAAAAATGGCAGATCATGTGATAAAAATGGGCTTGATATGAAATTGTCATTGCTAAGTGATTTCAATTATGGCATAGTTTGATATGCATGTGCTTCTTATATACACTCGTAGTAGTGTGGCCATTTGGTATTGTTGCATGACATGTTCGTGTGAGGTGTTGTGTAGCTTGACTTGAGTAAAGTTGTGTACTTGGCTTGAACGTCCTTCCGTGTCTATTTATGTGCAGGTGTTGCTTGAGGCGAAGTGTGGTCGATGACGGACTTATGAGGTTTCCGGACTAATAAGTTCAAGGAGGAGGTAAAGTCCTATTGGTCAAGTATGTCGTACACGAGACGTTCTGGCTAGAGATCAGTGTACGTGAAGTTGATCACCCTATGAGACATATACGGGAGGAGATGTATGTGCTACGGTGCGAATGTGATATTTTTCTAGCTGGGGCGGTATTGCGCAAGCGTCCGACGTAAGCTACGTCAGACACATGGTGCGTGTGGGCCAGCTAATGCATTCAATGCATGGCGCATTGGCATGTTCGTTTGGCAAAGTCCAGTTGGACTAGGTGCTATGATGCATGTGTGTGATGTTCATGGATAGCAGCTAGCTCATGCATGAGACGTGCTTGATCCGATTAAGGAGGCACGCGTGTGGACGTGCTTGCTTTGTGCGTGCCTGAGGGGCATTTGGGCTCCATCGGTCATTGGATCAGTCTCGTTCAAGGAAACTTAACGGACTCCCTTCATTCCCTGTGCTGCACGTTTTGGCATTGGGAGATTTAAGTATCGGGTGAAAGGTTTCTAGCGTCGCGAAGAACAGAGAGAAATCCTTTTGGGATGCTTGTATAGTAAGCTATTTTTTTTTTGTGAGACACATCTATGATTCAATAAAGCTCAAGGTTTGAAAATTGATGTGTTGGTAATCTCGTACTTCCGCTTAGCTTTTTGATTAACATGCCTAGCATATTTTAGATTGATTTCGTGTTTGCAAGTTTAGACTCGATTTGATACATCTAATACTGTGCTAGGGCATTGTTCGGTTGATCTGAGAAGTTTGATTGATTTCACTTTATTAGATTTTGTTTAATCTCAAAGTTAGGGTTCAATCAATTCTCGTCACCATCACACAGTGTGCTTATATATTATATATTATATCTTGAGTTCTAGACCTCCGATTGATGTTATTTGAGTTGGGTTTAGTTCACAAACTTCATAAAGTTTATTGTGTTAAATTTGTTGCCACAACTAGAGCTATGTTTTTTTTGTTGACATAATTTTTAGTAGATAGAGGTGGTGTGTTCTATACAGAATTGAAAGCAATTGCAATTATTGAGGCCCCCAGCGTGATTGCCTATCTAAGTGTGAATTGATCCTACACATATTGCAAAGAAAAACAACAAAGAAATTAAATATGCAGTTGCATGAGACCTCAAAATTCTCATTGCCTATTTAAGCTAGTGTATCCTTATTTGCTACTTTGTTGGTGAAAAAAGTTCCATGAAAAGTCAATGGATGGTTCATGGAGAACGTTGATGGCCTAATTTCCATGTTCATTTATTTTATCTACTTTTACAGATCCCTGACATGCACACATAGTGCTTGTTTACGTACTTGCTTGTTGTGATGTTGAGGGGACTTAGCTGGCCACCGAGTATTCCAGTGACGCGGATTTAGCTGGCCCCATCTGTAAGCCGCAATTGTTCTAGTTACAGACGCACCCTGTAGATAGTGTAGCTATTTGTTATTACTCCCTCCGTTCCAAATTATAAGACGTTTTGACTTTTCTAGATACGTTGTATTTGTTATGCACATATATATATATATACTGTGTCTAGATAAATAGTAAAAACAATGTATCTAGAAAAGTCAAAATGTCTTATAATTTGGAACGGATTTAGTAATAATTATCTCTTTTGGTCCAAATGTTTTGGAAAAAAATGTTTAGGTCAAACATTGGGAACATAAATTATGAATAACTTTTAAGTCGTTGAGTTTGGAAATGTAAAAATCATATCAATAGATTTGTCTTAAAAATTACTTTCACAAAAATATACATATATAACTTCCCATTAAATATTTTTTATAGAAAAGCGAAGTCAAAGTTGTGCTTTGGAGGCCATGTCGCTGTCCTAAACTGTCTTCTAATACTGATATGGAGGGAGTATACATAATAAACTAGCTAATTGTTACCTGACTCATAGATAATAACTATTTACAAGTAATAGATGGAGAAATAACAGAAATCTGCTAATATAATTAATTGTTAGCGGGTTAATAACCATGCATCAAACATGCTACAACTAATTGGTAAGCTAATATTTAGCTAGCTAATATTAGACTAGTATATTGCCCGTGCTAACGCTACGGTGACATTTAGAACTATACAAATTAAAGAAACAAAATAGCGTATATGCTCGGTGATATTAAAAAATAATTAATCACATATTATAATATTAGTAGAATAAAAAAAGGGTGAGAACATAGGCACAAAAGTACATTGTCCTGCTATGGACAAGGCATTGGATTTACTATATGAAAATGACATGTACCTCACTCTTCCTTTTCAGTTCCATAACGTCTTTTGACGAAAGGATGTTATGCTCTCTGCATGTATCTTATGATGATTCCAACCAACTTTGCAAACACTAAACCATATGCAACATTTTAAGAAAATCTGTTAGAGCTATCAGGAGACAAGCATAACAACAAACTTTGTAGCAGGGACAGGTTTCCTTGTTGCCGTATGTCCCTTGCGGCATGCAAAGGCACTTGGCACATCAGTTGTTTTAGAAGAAGAGGCACAACTTCTTGTGGAGCGTCTTGGAGCAACGCCGCTTGCACTCCCCGCTACACTCTGCAACCAACAATCACATTGATTAATACTTATGACTTGTCTCGATCTTGTTGCACAAACAAGACAAGCGTGTAGCAACAAACTGACGAAAAAAACAAAAGGAAGCAATGCAAGAACAACTGAAGAACAAAAGCATGCCTACGACTTACAAGAGGGCTTGAGATTTCCCTTGCCATCCTTGCTGTGGCCCTGAACATAACAAGAACAAAAACATGCATTGTGTGTACTCGAGATCAGATCATGTCGTGTTGGTCGGTTCATATTACCTTGTTCTTGTGGTGGCCTTTGTCCTCTTCACCGTCGTTGACCCCATTGGCATCGCCAATAATCTTCAAAGTTTTTGAGATTGGTGCAAAGCAGGGGCAATTCAAGCAGAGATGACCGCGGTCGGGAAGACAAAGCAGAGGAGTAGCACCACAACATTGTTCTTGGTGGCCATGTCGCTCATCCGCTATGCGCGCGCGGTAGATCGGACTTCAAGAAAGGGCGCACAACGGCCGGGAGATCTCGGGGGCATGCCCGCCGCCCGCCGCCTCGTCCGCGCCACTTGTCCTCGCCGCCTCCACCATCTTCCATCGGACCCTGCTAGCCTCGGTCATCTAGTGATTAGTATCTTTGTTATGAGGAAACTCATCGGTGACGCTTCTATGTGATTCCACGGAAGAAAAAAAGGAAGAAAACTTCATGGAAGGAAGTAAAAGCAAATCTGCCACCATGCATTCCTCCCTGCATGCACGGTGATTGTGCATTTGTTTCTTTGACTCAACCGCCGACAAGTATAAAAAGGAAAAGGAAAGAAATTGCTTGTGATTTGCGTGGAGAAAAAACCCGTAGCCATGTTTTTTTTTTTTTCTAAAAAACAAAGGGAGCTGAGGGATCGAACCCTGGAGTGGGGGTGCAGGCACCACACGCGGGCGTCGGGTGCGCGGGTGGAGACGGGATTTGTCATGAGTAAGCCCATACACTTAATCCTGATCGTCGGATGGTGTTTGAGTATGAGAGAGAAGGTTAAGAAGTAATCTGGAACGTAGATTTGAATAGATTTAAACAAAACGAAGTTGGTGCATTAGTAGGGTAGATATGAGCAGCCAACTAGTATATTAGCAGATAATGAATCCAACCTATATTAGTTTGGCACTACTAATTGCTTATTATGGAGGTGAAGTATTTTTCTCGATATATATATTTCCACAAGGCTACATATATACGCGTTGGACTGGTCTTCCTTGCGGCTGCGCTCCCCTGTTCAACTCAACACCTTGGGTCCGTGTTCGCTGCAGGGGCCCGGCCAGAGCGTGTGATGAGGGCGTCGTCGTCGTCGACCGGCTTGGTCATGAAGGCGATCGTGGCATTGTCCTGGTTGGCCGTGCTGCTGGCCTCCCTCGCTGCATTTAAAGAGTAAATTTGCTGTGGAGAGAACGCGCGGCCACAGCGTCCACGTCGTCCCGAAATCTGTGATTGGTCCGTTGTTTTTGCAAAAGAGTCCCTCTGTTTGTACAAAATTATGTTCCAGTCCGCTCAGGCCCCTCCTCTGCAGTAACTATGCTTGGATTTCTTTCATACAGACCCGTACTATGTGCGTTTTGTAGAAACACCCCGCCGCCCTACCAAATATATACCCTCTCTCCCTCTCTCTCTCTCTAAAAAAAAAAAAACAGACCGGCCTCGCCTCTTCCTCTTCGTCCTCTCTCCTGCGGGGCGGCAGCGCGCTGGGACAGCCGCGCGCGGCCAGCCCGGCCAGCGCGGCGCGGGCGGCGGCGGAGGCGCGGGCGCGCGCTGGCGGGCGGAGCGGCGCCCTTGGCGCGGCGGCGCGGCGCGCCGCCGCCCGTAATGGCTGGCGGCCGCCTTGGCGGCCGCTGAAGCGGCGGCGAAGCGCGGCGGCGCGGCGCGCTGGCGGCCGAGACGCGGCGGCGGCGGCGGCGCGGTGATCCCTCCCTCCCGAGCAACTCCCAAACCCTAACCCTAACCCTAGACCTCCACATCGCCTCCCCGCCTTCCTCACTCCCATTACGTCTCGCGGCGGCGGCGTCCATCGCGGCGGCCCTGGGCGTGGTTAGCCGGTGGCTCGGTGCCCAGGCGTGGCGGACCCCGTGCGTGGCGGCGACCACGCCGCGCAGCACGCCCGGCCGCGGGGCTGGCGGCCTCCCATTCCCTCTCCTTTTTCCCGTGGCGGCGCGGGGCGGTGCCAAGAATCCGGCGTGGAGGCTTGGCCCGGCTAGGGCGGCCCGATCGTGGCGGCGTGAGCGGGGATGCGTGCGGTCGTCCCCGTGGCGCGTGGCGGGGAATCGGGCGGAGGCGGGCTGTGGCCCCCTCGCGTGGCGGACGGCCGGCCGGCACGGCACAGCGGTGAATCTACCATGACGGCGGGTAGACAACCATCTCTCCTCTCTCTCTCTCTCGCTCAGTTTTTTTAAGCTCCGGTGAAGCTCGGATCTCCGTCTTCTCTTAGGTTCGTGCATCCCTAACCTCCGCCCCTGCGGTCCGTGTGTGTCCGATTGAGGAGGAAGTGTGTAAACGGCGTGGTGGTGGGTCTCCGGCTGCAGCCCGACCTAGGGCTTAGCAAATCCGGAGAGCACGCCCGCACGGCGGCTTCCGGCGAGGGAGCGACAGAGCGGAAGGCGGCGAGATGATCGAGGGCATGGCTCGTGCGGGAGAGTGACCCCCTTTCCCACGAACAACACACAGGTGTGACCCCCTTCCCCCACGAACAACACCCGGGTTCCGGTGAGGTCGTTGGTCCACATTTTTCTTTGTTGATGCATCCGTGTTCAGTGCTCTCATTTGTGCTTTGTGCTTTCCATTTATTTCTCTTCATTTCGATTTCTGACCGCTATGGTTGGAGAGTGGACCGCCATGCCCGATCCAAAAGGCAAGAGATAGATGGGACATGTTTTCTCTCAGCTTTTTTAGCTTCTTGTTCATTTGGATTTTGGGCTTTTCTCGCTTCCTTTCCCGATTATTGATGCTTATTCATCCCCGTCTTCGTGATGCAAGGTGGTCAAGAGAAAGGGTTCTTTCCAGAAATCGATTCAACAGTCCAGTAGACTCAAAGGTGAGCTGGTACATCCTTTACTTTGAATTGTTTCATATGTCTTGTGCGTTTAGATATGACATGTGATGCCTGCTAATGTGTGTTTAATGAGGTCCTACTGTACCAAAAGTAGTACCTTTGTCATATTGGTCAGTCAAGAAAATATTTGTGCTGCCTTAAAAAGACTTATTCTTAGATGGAGTTAAGACAACAATGACGTTCCGAAACGTGCAATTGATAGTATAGTTGTTTATCTCACGTGTCCGACACAACAAAGAGTTAGCAGTTCTCGACATGTATTTTCTTCAAAGAAAGATTTTTTATATGTCCAAAAAATATGCAGAGCTAATAGTTGTGCTAAGGCTAGGGATATAATTTAGAGTTGTCCAAAGAAATATGGTTTTGGCCGGCCTTGCTCTATATCCTGTCTAACTCGATTACTCTTCTTAGCATGTGGTTCTAGCGTAATCGATGAATCATGTGATGACACCGAGATCTATGGCTGTTGAAAGCGTAGTGATGATTGTGTTAGCATTGCTATCTTATACTTTCTTGGTACAGTCATACAACCAAGCTTAGGTGATATCATGAGCCACATAAGGAGTGTAAATCTCTATGCTGTTTTTTTCCCGTATATATTTGTATGGATTTAAAATATGCAACCTGGTGGCCTCAGATGAATTCAATGTTTCTTTTTATTATGCAAGTCCACAACTTAAGATTAGCAAATTTTCTTCTCGGAGATAGAAATTTCAAATGCTGAATGTATAAACTCTGTTTGGCTCTTTTACCATAGAAATATGTGTGTTGCAGTTTAGAATCTACCAATGTTTTTGTTTGGAGCGAATTGAGCATATGAGCTGGCTCTTTTTATTTTACTGCCATTGGTCACCTAGATGTGTCACATTTCAGTTTGGATAGTGATTATACGATATTAGATGTGCAAGGCAGTGCCATATCCATTCTAAAAATCCTAACCTTGCATTCTCAATGTTTCGTGCTAAATGGCAAGATTGATTTATAGCCTTTTTCTAGGCATGAATTGACTCATATATATGTGCTCAGACTATACATATGCTAACTATTGAGGGCTACAAGAACACCCCCATGTATATGTCTATTGGTAGGTTGTCCTCTTCGTTGCTTTCTAGCTCTGGTTTAATTGGAGAGCCTTGATGTATTTCTTTATTTCCTCTTACATGTTCTTTCTAAAGCCTGGTGGAATCATGCTATTATAGAGTTGCTTATGTTTCCTTGTCCCTTGTAGATTTTCCTCATTTTGATCTGAAGCTTTCTTACGGATCTTAGGACTCCAAAACCGTGGTAAATGACTCCGCCGGTGCTCGCTGCTTTCTTAGGGATCTAATTTCGTCATTATTATCAAATTGCTAGATTAGCAAATCCATTTTTGTTGCTATCTACGATGCATTGTTGTGTCATGCACATATGTTTATCGCTGGTTTAGCAAATATAAATAATGCCCGGGCTGACCTCTGTCCTATTTTGAGTATGAAATGAAATGGTTCAATCCAAAGATATTTTTGCACACGCCATAGGATTTTAATGTGATAGAGCCCTTCAAGATTGTAATTTAATGTTTCGTGACATGTGAAAGTAGCTTCGTGGTTGGTTGATCTTATTCAGGTTGAAACAGCTCAAATATTTATGTATATGATATTATTTTAAATCCACCCAACAATGGATTGTTTTACTACTATTTGAATATTTGCAATGGATCGTGTAGCCATATATTTGTTACCTGAAAGTGGCCTCTCACAACGTTATTCCATTTAAAAAGGTTTGTCCCGACATGAAAATTTCCAAATTGTAGATGACTCTAACCATGAAAATGGTGTTGCCTTTTAGGTCAAGGCAAGTGGTAGGTGTCCGATTGCAAAGACCATGGGCAAGGCGGCCCGCGGCAATAGGGCGACGGCACCGCCTCAAAGAGCCTGCCAGTGTAGGCGGATGGCCTTGCTAGCAAGGTAATTTATTACTTGGTGACCAATATTAGTGCCTTTCGATTTTTCTTTAGATTTCTGAACTATAGTTATGGATTAGCATCCTTTGATTACTATCCTATAGTTGTTACAAAAGAGTACAAATGTACAATTTTGCTATCTGAAATATGATTTTTCTTTTAGACAATAATTATGTCTCTATAAATGAATAGATGAGATGTTGATCTCACCTATGTTGCTTGTACCAAAATTTGGTAGTAACTGCAATGTTTTTTTTTTTTCCTTTTGTTTGGTAGTAACATCTTCTGAATTTTATCGTTGGGAACTGCATTTCATCATATTCTTCGGGTGTTAATGCAAGATTTTAACCGCATAACACAATTTTCATGTAGGCTAATCTACGCTTCATGAACCTCCAAAGGTAAAAATCCCTCTTTGGCCCATTTTTCTTCGGACTCAATTCCAAAGTGTCATGCTAGAAGCCATTGTTCAAATGACCTCTCAATATATGATAAGCCTTTTTTTTGGTACTACAGATCAAACCGGTGTTTTCTCAACATGATTTCTCTTGACGAAAAAAAACTTCCTTATTATTTGAGAGTCTTCACCAGATATCGACACTACCAATTACACAAATACTAGCACACAACCTCTAGAACCCCAAATTTATTATGCTTATTGATTCGATTCATGGAGCGAGAGAAATCCACAATAAGAAGATCAGCAAAACGTAAATCATCCGCTATGCTTTTATTGATTCAAATTAATTGGTTAAAACTGCTTATGATACTTGCTGAAATCTGTACACAAAACGAAAATTAAAAACCCACTCATGATGCACCTACTTGATTATATAGCAAGCTTAAAAGATAGAGTGTGCCCTTTTCACTTTTACCGCCATTGGGCTCGGTAAGTTCCTGTTGGAAATAAAAAATTACATAGCAGTCAATGACAATAGCGCATTTCCCACCGGATCCGCCCACGCCGAGTATAGTTCAGCGGCCAAGAGTATTAGATATATCTTGACTTTGGTTCTTGCACCAAACCTTTAGTGATTTATGATGATGATATTTGATGATTGCCGGGCTTAGAAGAGGAGATGGTTGTGGTATTTCGATTTGGATATATGGATTTAGTGTGTGGAGTAGGACGTGATGATTTCCGATTGTTTAAATCGGATTTGTGATGACAGATTTTGTTTAAAATTACGGCTCGATGAGTTATGAGGACAGTGCAAGATGTGTGCTTCTTAGATGCTTCTTAGCTACTACAATTTGGAAGCTCGTAGCTCTACTTTATATGGTATGATTACATTTCTTCTACCAATACTCCAGTCATTTTTTCTCTTGATTCGCATTGTATATGGTTGTGGTCCAGTCATTTTTCTCTTGATTCGCATTGTATATGGTTGTGGTCCGGTCATTTTTCTCTTGATTACATTTCTCTTGATTTTCACAAAGGTGAGCGAGGTATTGCCGCCAAGGAGCGGCGGCGGTGTGGTGATGTGCCGCCTAATGACTTGGTTCAGCTAGGTTCCCATGTTCCTTCCTGTTTGACTCATTAAAAAAAATATTTACATTTCCTGCATGTGTCGGTTTGATCCATTGGTTCACATGAGTGCTACCGCAAAGCATAGTTCGGGTTTTTGTTCCTACGGCACAAGATTTGCATATGTATCTCTTCCAGAGCGTTAAGACACTAGACAAAGCTACTTGATGATGCATTCTCTTTCTATTCCCGTGGCATGGCATTGAATTGGATCGAATCGACTTTATGCGTTTGTTATGGTGTTTTAGGTAGTCTGCGTCCCGTGAGACATGCTTACCAAGGTGCTCCATATTACCACCATGAAGCAATGGAGCTCAAGATCAAGCCTCCCGGGTTGATGGGTATTTTCACACACTAAGCTTGTTCTCGTTGAGAAGTTTTTTTTTTTCGCTTATTATTTGATTTTGTATTCAATAGTGTCTTCTGGTCAAGATTTGCTAAGCATTTGAGATTGACAAATGCAATTCCCATATATTTACGACAATGAGAGCCATGTTCAAGAGTAAACATTAGCTAAAGTTGCATTTGATTTCCCGATGTGTCGATTAAAAATGCAAAGATTTGGCTCAATGGAAATTTATATTCAGTTTAGACAATGGGCATGCGTTTTATAAATCGGTAAAATCATATATGCTTCGGTATGCTAAAGCTTTCGTTTGTACATATTGTTTCCATGATTCTGCATCCCCAATGGTACTATCATTTCCCTTGGGGTCTTTTCGAGAAAAAATCAATGTAATATTTGGAAACATATATGATTGTTTTACTTATTTTAAAAATCATTGTCTCGGTTGATGCTCATAAAAGCAATGACATGAGTACCTTGGAAATAGCACAACAAAAAATGAATCTAGGCTTTGCTTGTTGGGTTGGCTTATATTTAAATGACATTTTATCTGCCTTTCTCAAATTAGTACATGGTTTAGAGATCCATCAGATGATATCATACCTGCATAATGACATTTTATCTGCCTTCCTCCCTGCCCACGCACTTCCTCCCGCCTCAAGCGCCCTTATTCTTGCCGTGGTGGCGTCTCAGTCCAGCGCCACTATCGTACCAAACTAGCTTTGTGCAATGGAACAAGAACAACGTTCAAAGGAGTCGATGTCCACCAACAAATTCAGAAGTACGTGTACAGGAGGCCCATCGTTTATCGAGCAAATTTTCACTGTTTTAGACTTTCAATCAATAGTTTCTTATGTACTTACAATAGGATTATTGTTTGTTTGCAGAGATAGCTAGAATTTTCCATTTGGGAGTGCACGACTGCACATATAGAGAGGGAGACCGATATCCGCATATGCCCGATATGCTTTTGATTAATATCGCTTAGTTCCATCCATTCTTTGCTAGGAGTGCACGACCGCACATATAGAGAGGGGAGACCGATATCCGCATGCCCGATATGCTTTTGATTAATATCGCTTAGTTCCATCCATTCTTTGTGTTCATGTCTCTTATCATTTATCTGTTCACGAGCAAGCGAGAGATGCTTAAAATAGAGCACCCCCATTTGTCTCCAACGATTGCGCTTGCAGCCAGACCCTTGTGTATATATATGATCGATTGTGTCTTGGTCATTACTTGGTGTTTGCCGTAGCTGAATTAACATACTACTCTTTTCATCGACTATGTGTCTTGGTAGAAAGAGAGATGAAATCTACGATGCACATACTTCTCCATCTGCAATCTGTCTAACAAGAACAAGAGAGGCATGTACTAAACTGAGAATTGATATTGTTGCTCATCTACCATTGCAGCGCTATATTAATCCGATCCTTCAGCAATCCCAGGCTAATCAGCAAGGATGCTCCCTCTTTTCCGATCTGCTTTGAGGAGGAACCGCATTGACTCAATATTGTTCATTGGAGACTTCATAGGGACCTAGAGGCCTAGAGGGCCTAGACTGGGAGATGCTGTGAGAACTGTCTTCCGATTCAGGTTGTCTGATCAAGATTTTCTATGATGTTTATCAGCTTTTAGAATTTCATGCATTCCTATGGATGTGTATTGTTTTGAACCATCATAGTGAGCGATATTAATGTGATGTGCCATCTAATTCTTGTACTATGTTGTTGCTAATTAATGGATCATTTAACATTAATGGAAACAGGTTATTATACTGATTTTGTTGTTTGCAAATTCAAAGACCATCATAATGTTGTTGACAATTTATTTGTGCCATTTAGTTAATCATCTCAGATTCTCAGTTCTGTTTAGTTAATTTCAGTTCTGAACCTGGGACTATCATATCTAAACCTGAGCCTATTGTACAACCTGAGACTATGATCCTTAACGAAACTTGACATGTTCTCGCCTCTCTGTTCATTTCAATCCTTATCTGGAACTTTGCAAAGACATGTGAATGTGTATGATGCTGCTCGTTTTCTTATAATTTTACTCAGTCACATAGTTGACATGGCATAGAACATGTCATACTTATTCTTTATCGGTATTATTCTATTTCCCACATAGAACTGTGGCCACTACCTGCAAGCGCATAGGCGCGCACCAATCACTAGTTGTCCTGGTTGGCCGTGCTGCTGGCCTCCCTCGCTGCCTCCGACGACAAAGGTGCTGTTTCCGTCGCCGCCGCTCGACTGGCGGTGCAGCCCCGGTACCTATAATTTCCTCTGTCGCTAGCTCAAGCTTTTCTCATGGACCACAGCTGATCCAACATCAGTACTCCGTCAAACGAAGCTGCAGGCATGCAATGTGCTGTTAATTTCCCTTGTCAAATTTCCAGGCATGCAGTGTACGGAACAAGGTCGTGGCCGGAGGTGGTGGGCATGTCGGCGGAGGATGCCAAGAAGAAGATCTGCGAGGTCTGGCCGTGCTCCCACGTGCACGTCGTCCCAGCCGGATACTCAGTCACCATGGAATATAACACCCGGCGAGTCAGGATCTTCCTCGACTCCAACGACAAGGTTGACAGCATTCCCATGGTCGGCTAGCTTGCCAGAAGGGGGGTGTGTGCCAGCGACACACCACTATGCAAAGAATGTCTAGTTCTTCTATATGAACAATAAAATTGAAGGTTGGAGCATGTGATGTTTAATTGAGTCATCGGTGAACAAGCAGGATGTTTAATTGATAGCAAAGTAGCAAACTCTGTTTCGTGCAGAGAAACGCTACCCAAAGGAGATCGACAAAATGAACAACAAACATATAAATAGTAAGGCAGTGTGCGCGTCAAGATCCTTCACCAATTTATCGAGACGAACTGGCATTCAGCTACTTTTTTCTAGGTTGGTTGCAACAGACGGTGGAAACGACACGGCCGCCTCTCGGCTCTAGGACTAGGAGCCACTAGCTAGTCAGCAGGCGAGATCAGCACTGATTTTTGGGGCCCATGTTTCTGGCCTATTCTGTTTTGGGGGCCCATATAAGCTACTTATCCCTGCCACTCCAAAATTCAACCCAATCAACAATTTTTTTAAGAAAAAATAGCATGGGCCATGTTTTTTTTTTTTTTTTTTGGGGTGGGGGCATGTTTGTAAAATAACATGATAACCCCCATTGGAAAAAAAAATAGCATGTTCCTCGGTCCATATCCATCTCTACCTGTGTTGCGTTGCGCCTGCGCCGCAAACGCGGCTCGATTCATGTTAGCTATTAGTCATTATATAGAAAAATTATTACTATATCATAGAAAAATCAGTTACTTGATGTTCTTAATTAGCTAGAGAATAACATATACCCGTCTCTAGCTACGATTTCCATTTTAACAGAAGCAATGATACACGATTAAAAAAAAGATGATTACTTGATAGTGGCCTAGTGCACTAGATATAACGCCTCATTTTCTAACACGTGGAGGGCACTTCACACACCAAGTATGATGTGGTATTTACACATTTTACATTTTCTCATCAGTTGTGAGATTCCTCATAATAAGTTGATACATATGCTATATATATAATGATGACACATGTAGATGTAGGTAGGTGTAATTGCATATCTTATATTAACCACCTATGGAAATACCCACTGCTCAACTTGTAACATGTCATCCATAACACTTTGTTGTATATTAAGTTCCATAACACTCAACATAAGCACGACGCTCATCATTGTAGCTTCAAGATAAACAAGTTTAATATTTTCCACCAAGTATGAGCCTAACAAGAATGCTTAGACTGAAGCCAGCTCTAGTTTTGGGCTGTTATTGGGTTTAGAAATAAAAACCGAATGACGGTAGTTTTCTAGATGCTTGAGACATAAATAATAAACCTAAATGCTAGTACCAAGCTATGGCTACATGCATAGAAAGTTCAGGTAACAGTCACACAAATGTAACCCCCTCATCTTAACGATAGGCATATTAGTGGTAATCGTTAGAAACCCTGTTACTTGATGCTATTAGTGTAAAACCCTTGTTCTCATCAATTGCTAACTTTTCAAAATATGTAATAATGCCTTGTCCTAAAATTGTGGGTTACCTATTAGTATTAGAGTAGTGGCACCTCATTTTTTAACATGAAAGTGGATACTCCACATATGAAGCATGTTGTTGTACTAATGATGCATACAATACCTCACTAACATTGACGCAACTAACTATTTCACATAGGCCGGTTGATACATTGCTTGTTGGAAATTCTATGATGTATGCAACATATTAAACTACAATATACTATATAAAGATGACACCTATAAAATTGGGCAAGCATAGTTGCATATCTCACATCAACCAACCATAAGAATGTGCATCGCTCGACTTGTAACTTATTTCCCATCCTACTCTATTGTGTACTATAAGTTCCTAAAAGTTAAATTGGCATGTCTGTAGTCGGTGGCTAGACATGCCTGCACTGATCAACGCTGTATCTTCAAGATATGCAATCATTATTTTTGTGATCGATGACTAGATAACCAATCATTGTCGTATCTTCAAGATCTACGATCATTATTTTTTTTCTCAATGAATACAACTACAAAGATTTGTTGAGTGTGATCCTTGCTTCGCCACTTTTCACCCTCCCTATTGGCTCAGTCCTATATAAAAGCGAGAACTGAAGCCTCTTTGATTCATCACTAAGCATTCAGTGCCTTAGAAAGCTCTTCAGTAAGAATTCGATAGTGTTGTGGGAACTAAAGCCTCATCTCTTTCCGTAGCCTGCAAGACCTTCCATCAGAATTGGGAAGAGCATCTAGAGAAACCATGGTGTTTAAGCTTTGGGTACCCCAAGCAAGACTGCCAAAGGTGGACCTAGCTTTGGGTACCCCAAGCAAGACTACCAAAGGTGGACCTGCCCCTCGATCGTCGCATCACTTGACTCCAACTGTAGTCAATTCTCATAAACATACAAACCATCTACCTCCCTTTCCCAAAAGGTTAACTCATCCTTGCTTATCACCAAAATCCAAAGCCCAAGAAAACAAAATGGGCAATGCCATCACCAAGAACCGATGCTTCTCTAGTGACCCGTACGCTGCCGCCATCACATCGGACCCTCTCCCGGGTGACACCTATGGTCACTCCTTCTCCTACGTTCCATCAGGCGCCAACTTTGGCCAGCCCTCGACAATTGCCACGGCGTCATTAGAGTCATCATTCTTCTCTCTGTCCAGCGCGCCATCAGCGCCAATTCGGTGACACCAGCATCAATATCGTCATTCTGACTTCTTCATGAGATGACAAGGCCGCCGTTGACCGTGAGCATGTTCGAGAGCTTGCAGTCATTTACGGTTGTTCCTCTCTAGGCAGTGCCTCCTAGACTCTCCATGTCTAGGTCGGTCACATCCGGGTGGCTCTCTAAGACATCTGGCTCCGCATCCACCACTTCAGACTCACAATTCGTGTCATGTCCACACTTGACCGCTTCTCATCAACCTCCTCGTCTGTGGCCTTAGGGCCCCAACTGAGTGTTTCTCATCTCATTGCTAACCGCCGTGCCGCACGCTCCCCCTCCATGACGAGCGATCCCTACTACATTTCTTTGCTAGGACCACCTCCAAACTTCAACTTGGGTCGCCACGCTATGGTCACCGATCACATGAACCTACTAAGCCAGTAAAGGTCTCCTTCAGCGATAGAGACCGCCGCTCGCCCGAACGACAATGTGGAGTGGGCTCAGGGCATGGCCAGCGAGGACCGGTTCCACGTTGTTGTGTCCGAGGAGAACGACCGGGTGTTCATCAGAATCTATGATGGGTTTAACGGCCCCCACGCGGCCGACTACCTCTTCGCCAACCTCTACAGATATGTGCACAACGAGCTCAAAGGCCTCCTCTAGGTCGACATTCAAGCCGGCGATGGCGCCAAAGTGCCCCTGCCTGGTAACGCCACACCCGTACATCGTGACATCCTTAAGGCTCTGGCACGGGCACTGAAGAAGACAGAGGAGGCGTTCTTCACGGCAGCAGAGGAACACGCCAGAGAGCCCGGAGGTGGGGCTGATGGGCTCCTGTGTGCTCATCATGGTGATGAAGGGCCAGGACATTTATGTCATGAACGTCGGAGATAGCCGCACCGTGTTGGCTCGGGGGGCGGAGCCCAACCTGCAGGAAGATTCTCAATGGACCTTACAAAGTAGGTTAAGCTTACTATTATATATTAAATCCTAGTTGTATCAACAATAACAGACCTAACATGCTTGCAACAACTCGATCTGTCAACTTTTTGAACGCAACAACTCTGTTACTATACTCCCACTATTTGCAACCCAAATGTTATTAACACACAGTGAAAACCCAATTGTAGAGCAAAGGGCCATCATTATAGGACATAAATAAGCCACATAGTTACAACAGAGGAACATCGGAGCGAGAAATGCAAATGCATATATATATAAACAATCGATAACTTTACCTCCAGGCTGTTGCTAGAAATACGCAGAGTCAACTTTCTTGTACCAGAACACAACCTCAGGACGTGGAATAATCTGGCCCCAAAGGCATGTCCGTTTGAAATTAGCTCCAGGTTCAAATCTGTAACTCCCAGGAGCATTTTCATGTCTTCCAGTAAGCATTGTTTGTTATTAATCTCCTGTGTCCATTGGAAGTCATCATGAAAATCAGAACTAAGCCATGCATATTTATGTGTGCACATCTCATTTGGATTATTTCCTGTTCGAAAATCAGGTTATTGTGTGCATAAACGAACCATGCATATTTATGTAAAGAGAAAAGTTTGGACCTCATTTGTCAGTAAAAGTGGCAATTTTTCATGGCTGAACTTCTCATCATCTATACAATTGCATGTGAACCCACAAATTTCACTGAACACATACCTTGCGGCTTGATTAGGGTACTTTCATAAAAAAAATAGTGTGGCAAGTGGTAACTGGCAATTACTTAATTTCATTTTCAAAAATTACAAAATTTGTGTGAAAATGTTCAATGGCAATCGAAAAGTAGTAGAATGTTATCATGATGAGATATGCAATTCAATCCAAACTAAACAAATAGAGGAAGTGATGAACTCACCAGTGGATAGACCAGTGTGAGGCCAAGCTTTTTTCACAGATCATGATAATTTGTTGTTGTGCCCAGTTTCTTCTTGAACGCTTCAACCTTGCAAGGTAATTATTTTAACTATGTTCGTTTATCCAACTTCACTTTGTTTATAGATTCATCCCCATTTATAGACCAAAAAGCTGTTGATTTTGGGTTGATGGTCTGGGGAAATGGCCGTTCTGACTTGGCTTGGCTATAAACCAAGCTTATTGAACCTGCTCTTAATGAAACTAGGAGGATTCCCGCGTTGCTGCGGGTAGAAAGGAGTAATTGTTAAAGGATTGTATTGTAATCACTACGAATTGTAATCACAAACAGCTCTTGAGAAAAATCACTTTTTACAGGTGAGAAACGTCCTCAACATTTTCAGTGAATGATAGATGAGGTAATCACGAAGATCTTAAATGCACGAAACAGAGAATAGTCATTGACATATAGATTATTTAATCTGATGTTTAAGTCCTAGGTGATCTAATACTGAACAAAAGTATTTAGATACGTTGTACAGGTGACAACTTCTAGTAATGTAATAAAACATATATAATAATTTATTTATTTGAGGAAGTCATTGGCATATGCTTTAATCCCTTTAACTTCATCGTTCATGCCTGATAGTTGAGATGAATTTATAATGCTACCTGCATTAAGAGTTAGTATAATATAAATGTTAGATATTAGGCGATCAGTGCCAACATTAGCAATGTCTTACATTTTAGCGTTAGCTTCAAGCAATATTATTTTTTCAGGAGAATAATAAAACATTAAAAGAGCATGCACCAAACATATATAAATGTTTAATGGCATGAAAAATGGAAGTAGGGTATTGCTTATTTTTTTCCCCTAAAAAATGGCAGTTTGACACATTGTCTCTTCATTAGTACGGAGACATAAGATTCGATATCAAGTCCAGAAAGAATCAAATGGTTCAAGAGCGTAGAAGAGCACTGACAGGTTTAACAAACATCAAATACTGCTTCAGTACAGTTTTCTCTAAGCCTACCCACAGCGCACTCCATAGAAATGGAAAGCTGAGAAAATCTTTTTTTTTTAAGTATGCATGAAGTAGCACTCACTGTTTCATTTGTTGTTTTCCTTGAGCATCAATTGGATCAACCTGACTGACATCGAGTTTTCCTTTTGTCTCTGAGCTGTGAAATTGAAGAAATCATAAGGAGCTGTGAGGTTGGCCTAAAATGTTTGTGATCAAATATCTAAATTGCTTAAGAGCAAAATAACAGTTAAATATCAGCTGTATTTGTATTGTAAAAGAACAGGAAAAAATGTGATAAATTATGAAGATTCCCTTTGCACTGTAGAACAACAGCTATGTATTTGAACAGCTATGAAGTTTGCTATAAACAACAATGGTTGCCCCAAAAATGTCATAGCACTAATATAAGGGGGAGTCATCTTGTTGGCAATAGCTATATACATAGGATTGTAATAATTTGTATTGGTTCCGTTTAATTGAGCATTTAAGAGGATGATTTGGCTGCATAATGTTAAGCACATCTTTGTTGGAAATCAACAGCTAGGCACAAAGGTTTCGATGGTAATAATTTTCTTCTAAACATATCAAATCAGCATTTGTTTATTCGATATGCAATTAAGTTTTGGAAAAATAATACCTTATGTTCTACTACTATAAAGTTGCTAAAGGATATTGGAGAGAAGGTGATTTGAAATAGACATGCTTTCAAAACATTTTTTGAAAACTAACAGGCACTTGTGTATAGATCAAAGATTAACTTTTTACAGTCATACAGAAGTTCATTTGACATGGACATCGTCTTGGAGAATTGTTTATTTAAAACACTGAATGGAGAGTAATTGGCTCAGTTGGTGTAAGCATTATATCTGTAATACATAATAGTACAACTACAAACTAACAGTTGTATTATTGGACTAAATAAAGAGCCAGATATGCATGAAGTAACTTTGGACCAAACAGCACGCAAGATAAATAAGTATTTCACTGTATCAGAGAAAAAAATATTGTTACCAAGTTTAGTAATGCATGGATTTATATTGAATGGTGAGAGAGATTCCAGACTTCGACCACTTCATTTTGGTTTATATACATCTGAAGGCAGAGCTCTATAAGATTCTGAACCTGTACAACAAAAAGTTATCAACTGGGTTAAGTGAGTCATCTTATCAATCCATGAGAACAGATCTAGACCAACTCTTTGAGTTCTTGGAAATTTGACATAGACATGGTCTCGACCGTGGCCGTTGCTAACTATTGTTATACAAACATGGTTTGGTGTGGGCGTTACCGCAAAGTTGTTGATTTAAGCGAGGGCGGCGACCACCACCATCACCCGCGGGGGACAAATTGAATTTTCTCCATTGTCCATTGCTTTGGAAAATCAGATATACTTGACAGCATGTGATTTCAAATGGACATGCTCTCAAAACATATTTGGAAACTTACAGGCCCTCCTCTATAGATATCTTTTCATAAGATATCATTAAACGGCAGATAATAACAATATACAGATGAATGTTTTCGAGATGAACCTGATCTGAAGCCCTCCCTGGTCGAAAGCAAAGGTATGTGCGTGCTGACAGGCAGATCGTGCATGGGATATCTCTCAGATTGAAAGCAAAGGTATGCGTGTGAGAGAACCTGATCTAAAGCCCTCTCTGCCATGAGAGATACCTCCTGCAATTCCCACAAGATAAATATGAGTTAGCCTAAATAAATATATACATACTCCTAGTTGCAAAAATTCCCGGAGCCGAGAACCATGCTACCCAGCTTATCCCTTTTGTGGGGGGAAAAAATAAATGCTTTAGGATTCCGGAAGCAAAGGTATGTGCATGCTGACAGGCAGATCGTGCATGGTTGCTGCAGCATTCAGGAGCAGGAAATAGTAGAGCGAGGAGGAGCAAGCGATTTACCTGCTTCCACGCGTCGTGTGCAGTAGGCGGATCTGAATGTGAAGAAGATGGAGGTGCCGTGGAGACACCGAGTGGAAGGAGAGGACGCCGCTAATGGTCGCAGGGTATGAAGAAAGAATTTAAATAAGGTTAGAATGTTAATCAATAAGAATTAGGAGATGTATGTGTACGATGTTACTTAGAACTAAAAGAATTGTCTAATTTCCATTACGTTGAAACTTTAGGAATTTTTAGATACTAATACCTAGAACTAAAATAAATCGATGGCAATATGATTTGCACTGAAACACATAATCTATCATTCATCAAACAGTATACAGATGCGTGTAAAAATCAGGACTGAGAAATGTTGCAAAACAGAATTTTAAAACATACCCTTATGTTCAGACCTCCCGGTCTACTCCTGATAATTTTTCCTCCATCAAAGACAGTAAAATAGACAACTCAAAGCTGAGGCCCACACAATCTCCTGTCGTTCCTCCATCTATGGAAGCAAGTAATTAATGAAACAATCACACATCAGATTACCACCACACAAAAATATAGTTGCATAGCATTGATTAATAAAGCCTTGTTCATGTTTTAGGGCTAAACTTAATAAATTATTAAATAAAAAAAACATGGATGAATTGGAGCATACACACACATCCGCACGAAAAATAAATAAATTCATACATATAAATATGACACTAAAAGGAAAAGACATTCTCCGAGAGCAACAATAAAGAAAAATAGCTAATTTGCTTTCTCTTCCTTGAGATTAAGAAAACACAAATATAGCAACCCAAATGCATGCTCAGAATAAATTTTCTAAAAACAATACCTGTATCAGGAGAAGGAGAACCTCAAAAAGTATTTTAAGAAGCCATAACTCAAACTGATCAATAGCAGGACTGATCTTCTGCTCTTCTTCAGGTTCAAATCGATTCCAGTGTCTATCAATCGAAGTACTAAATCTCATACATCATGGGAAAAACAACGTCAAAGGATCGACAATCGAACCTCGACGCAAGTCAGCTGGCCACCTGCGACGAATCGAGAAGCAGCAAGGGCGTCGCGGCTACCGGCGACGAATTGGGAAGTGAGATCCGGCGGGCGGGCGGGCTCCAATGGCACGGGCGTCGCGGCCACACCGAGCCCCGGCGTGCTGGCGGGCTCCGCGGGCGTGGCTGCCGCTGTGGGCTTTGTCGCGGCTACCAGCGGCGAGACCTACGCGGGCGCCGTCGCTACTGTCGTCGTATGATCCCCTTCCCCTCCCTGGTCTCCCACGGACAGCCACACCGGATCAGCGACGAGGGGAGCGGGGATCGGGCGAGAAGGGTGGACCACCTGCGGACGACATCTGGCGAGGAGGGAGCGGAGGAGCTCCATCCCAATCCCAGGATGGATGCGCTGGAGGAGGGGGATGGAAGCGGGGATTGGGGAAGGTCGCCGGTGGGTTCAGGTCGAGGGGGGAGGCGGGGAGGCTGACGGTCAGCATTGATGGGGAGGCCGACGGTCATCATTGATGTTGCGCCCGGGCAGCGAGATGAAGAGGAGGCCGACGGTCGGAGAGAATGGGAACAGGCCGCCGGTATGCTGGACTTCAGTTAGCACTGACGGAACCAAGAGGCTGACAACTCCAAAATAAACCCAGCGTTATAGGTGTTTTAGATACGCTCCCCACCCCGAGCCCCCCCATCACGACTTTTTGTTTCAAAAAAAAAAAAAAAAGGATTGTGCTACAAGAATCGAGGTGCACTTCCTACTACCATCCCAAGCGCCCACCTTTTAGTTATGCTTAGCGACCAGTAATGACTTGTTAGTGGAGTTCAGGGCACGTTCAGGCGCTCCAATACCTCTGTGTCTGCGATACAGAGCAAAGCCCTAACAATCCAAGCAAAAGCGAGCATGAACCCTGTCCTTTCGTCATCCCTCCCTTCCTCTGCATCATATCTTTTTTTATGTCTGAATGTCTGATTAACGGAGCAGCGGCGAATTGAAAGAAAATCGTAGGATTGTTCTTCCTCTCTCGCTTGCTCCCTTGCACTCTCTCTGCCATGTCCAAATGTCCCATCTGATCAAGTTAGCTGCAGCTTGGACTTCTGAGGATGCCATCCATGGGCTAATCATGGATGTTTCCGGTTGCAATTTCTTTTGTACTATTAATTTGCTTTTCTTTTACATTCACTGATCTTTCTGCACAGAAACAGGAGTAAATGGAGATGAGAGGAAAATAGATTGAAACAGCATTGCTCCTCTAGGTGGAAGTTGGATGTCCACATGTCCATGGATAAATTTCTGTTTAAAAAAAAAAAGCCCCAGGAAGAGATGGTCCCCCACCAAAATTTGAATTTCTAAGTCATTTGTCAAAAATCCACTGGATGTCCAAATTGGATGAGTCTTCCACCTATAATTGCTCTATATGACAGATTTTATTGCTGCTAAATGGCACACTTTATTTTTTTTTTTCAGAACTTCTCATCACTGTCTAATGGACGTGCCCTTCTACTTCTACATGCCTATATTCTTTTGATTTGCTTCTCTTCTCAGAATGTCCAGTAACTAAATGGCAGTTGGCAGTACATCTTTGTACTGCTTCAAGGAGCTAAAGTCTTTGTTTTTTAATGTGCTTCTGCAGGTTCATCGATCGTCATCGTCAGTACATTCCTCAACTCTGATTCTTCTCCAGTTCTCCTGTAACGTTGATAATCGAGTACATTTACATTGAGTGCTTGGACGGCATCATGTAAATATAAGGAGCTTTATAGTATCAACTTGCTTATTTTCGTTTCATTGGCACTTCTATTCTCTTGTATCCATGGCAGTATGTTTGTAAATGCATCACTCATGTCGTCTGCTAAATTAGCAGATTAATGTTCAGATAAAGGTAACATGTTAACAGGGCGTGTTAACAGGGCGCACAATAAATTTGACAGCGTAGTCACGTTTAAATCCGCGGCACACCATGCCTGTGGTTAGCCTCATCTTCAGAATTTCAGAAACAAACAACCCAAAATCAAGAAAACAACAAAGAAAGTAGCATCACATATTAGATACGATTCAACTCAGAATACTTCCAACAAAACAGCATAATTGTGCAATGCTTAGCTTTGAATTCTAGAGCTGGAACAGAACAAAATGTCTTGGGTATGTAACTTGTTCAAAACAAGTAGCAAAGCTGACCATGCCACTGGAACCTTGGGACACTACAGATCTGGGTAACAACTCATTTCAGAGGAATGAACCGCGAGGAGTGGGTGGCACCGATACCGGGCCTACCGTGCTTGACCGGCTTGTAGGAGATGGAGAACTCTGCGAGATAGTGGCCAATCATCTCAGGCTTGATCTCAACCTGGTTGAAGGTCTTGCCATTGTAGACACCAACAATGCTTCCAATCATCTCAGGGACAATGATCATGTTATGGAGATGGGTCTTCACTGGCTCTGGCTTCTCACCCGCAGGAGCATCCTTTTTCTGTTCACCACAGCAGTGAAATAAATAGTAAGGAAATTGTGTATTTCAGGTAAGTACATAAACTTCAACACATGCCATCAGATCAATCAACACAGAATCTTGCATTGACCGTGTCTTGCTGGCACAAAACAGAACTGCAGCAAAAGTACTGTATATTCAGGATAGAAAAATTGATATATCAGCATCCCAATAGTCTTCAACAGATACTATAATTGGGGCAAAGCAGGTGCAGGACAGCAGGCATATGACAGAAAAAACAGAAAACTATGCATCATACAGTAAGCAAATCAAAAGTTAGTTACTTGCAACTATTAAATCAACAAGCTTGTATTTGTCTATGATCCTAGTTAAAAAACAACAGAACAAACAACAAAGAGATATAAAAAATTTAACCCTGATTCGCAATTCATAATCGCAACACTCAGTGCTAGCAACCTTATTTGCTACAGTCAAGCTAAAAGCTAAGTCACCAGAAAACCCAGGGCACATTAGCTTATCAAATTTGTGAGTAATCATGAATTTCCTTTATAATACAGTGCAGTTATTTGATCGACAGCATATCCTTCCAAGTGAGTAAATGCAACACTACAATCAAATAGAAAATCTACAGCCACAGCCACTGGACTTTTCTCAAAGTACAACATGTGAAACCAAGTTGAACAAAAAACATGCTACACCAGAATCGTTCAGATAATAATCAATTCAGATAACACGCATCTGACTCATTCAAGCGGACACATTTCTAATTGCTTCATGGAAAACACAAGCACGCACAAGAAATTACGAGAATCATCTAATAAGCATCATATAATCATGATAGCATAACAGATCCACACAATCACCTAGATCGGACCACACTAAAACAGTAACAAAAAAGGAGGTAACGAAAATAAAGAGGTTGGAAACTGACCGCCTTGCGCAGCTTCTTGATGAGCGCCATCGGCTTCCTCTTCAAACCCCTCTGGAACCTACCAAAACAAACACATCACATCAGATCTCCGCAAACCAAAATCCCACGGAAACACAAACGGATCGCGGCACGAAAGGTACCTTCTCCTGGCGCGCGCGGGGAAGAGCTGGACGAGGTCGTCCGTGGACATGTCGAGCAGCGCATCGAGGTCGACGCCGCGGTAGCTGTACTTGCGGAACGTCCTCTTCTTGGGCGCGCCGGCGGCGACCTCGGGCTCCACATCGACGTCCGCCTGCGCAACACGAACGAATTAGTCCTCGTGCGAGTCACAGGGACGCGCTGGATCTGGAGCTGAATACAGGCAGTTTGGCGGGGAACTCACCATGGTTGAAGTTGAAGGTGGTCAGTGAGGTCGCGGGGACGAGGCGGCGGCTTGCGATGCGCGGAGGCGGAGCGGCGGCGGCGACGGGTAGGGTTTAGAGAGGTGCGCGTGGGAATGGGAGCTTCTATATATAGCTGATGGTGGTGAGGCCGTGAAGATGTTGGGCTGCCTGGATGGATGTTGGGCTGGTGGTATTCATGACTGGGCTGAAATTACATTTATTGTTAAGTCCTACTCTACCGGGCTCTTTATGGTTATCTGGGCTGGGCATACCAGTGCCTGTCGCATTCTGCACGCCTAGCCTGTTTCTGTAAGAACTTGCAAAAATGGATTCATATAGTTTTATTAAAAAAAACATGAATACATTATTAGAGGCTGATCATTCTAAACTATATATGAACATTATAACCTATAAAATACAAAACGAGAACAGATAGGAAGCTCTATGAAGACATTATGGGAAGTAAAAATTTGTTTGAAAATTTGTGTTAGTGACTTCCATATCAACGATAGAATAATATAAAGCTATGTAGACAATAATTTAGCCCAAGTAAATGAATATCTAGATAATACTCTCTTCGTCCCATAAATAAACGCAATTCTTTGACTTGTAATGATTCATCTTTGACTATTCGCCTTATTTTTTGTACAAATAATAAAATAAACAAATAATTATGAAAATATCTCTAATAAAAAAATAAGACATAACAAAACAAATAATATTTATTAAATTTTTTTTTTGAATAAGACGAACGGTAAAACGTAAATCGTAGAAGTCAAAAAAAAACGCGTGCTTATTCGTGAGACGAAGAGAGTATATCATATATATCTAACATAATATTAAAAACATTTGAAATTTATTTCTCTACATAGTGACAAAAGTATAGATAAAACGAAAGATGTAAAGGTCTCCATCTACGGGCCACACGAGAAGTGCGGGTGTAGGCAAGTTGTGTTGAACGCGTCGGACGCCGAGGAGGCACGTCCGACGGTCTGGGTGTGCGCGCCTGATGGTGGCGTGCTTTGTCAGCATCTCTAGACTACGTCTGATAGTGTGTCTCGCGCGTCTGAGGCTCGGATGCTGAGCGCGCGGCCATGTGCGAATTCAAATAGCTAGTACACATCACTACTACGAATTAATTTTGCGTGGTGTTCGGATTTTATTTTCCGTAACGGGCATTTGAGAAACCGTCACGAAAAATATAACGATTAACCGCGGGCGGTTATTTTTTATTAACCGTGGCGGTAACGGTAAATCAATTAACCGTGGTGGTTTTTCTAAAAAAAACGCCATGGTAATATGGCCCAACCCAACAAACAAACCCTAGCGAGCGAGGCCCATGTGGCTCGAGTTTCACCTCCTAGTATATAACAGGCAACACAAGAAACCCTAACTCACTCGGCACTCACCGGCTCCCCATCCCACTCTCTCTCTCTCCCTCTCCCTCCCTTCCTTCCTTCGACCCGTATGGTCGGCATCGACAACTACCTTGCGGCGGCAGGCTTCGTGTGGCCGAGCACGCAAATGGCCGAGCCTCGAGGCACGCGGGCGCGAACACGCCGGCGGCGGCCATCCGCTCACTCCCGGCGGCGGCGTGGGGCGGGCGGCGGAGCTGGCGGCCGTCCCGGCGAGCGCGACCCCTCCCTTGCGTCGCGCGAGCGGCCCGTATGCAAGGCGGGTGCAGGGGCTCCTGTTTCAAGATGGCCTTCTCGGCGGCAAGGGGCTCGGGATCAGACGACTTCGGTTCGCTGGCGCCGAGGGTCGAGGGGCCGCCCCTCACGCCGCCGGCGTGAGTTATGTGCAAATACGGCTCTCGGGACCGGTGGCCTCTCTCCCTCAACTTCCGGCCGCGTGGACGCCTGGTGGACGATTTGCTGCGGCGGGACCTAGTGAAAGGTCCCTGTGGTTTTTGGTAATTGAGTGTCAACACAGGGTGAACTAATATTGTGTGATTGAGATAATACACGTGAGATTAGTTCACACGTGATGATGCAATGAAGGAGCTTATTGCATATGAGACGTAACATGGAGTCATGTGACCAAGGTGGTGAAGATCAAGGCAAGGCTTGGCTTGATGGACCGCTTGCAAGTGTGAAGGGCAAGTCGAGGCTTTGAAGTCATGGACCGCGAGGCGGTGAAGCTTGGGCAAGACTTGGCGCCGACGGACCGACGCCCTTCGGTGAAGAGCAAGTGAGGTCAAGATCGATGGACCAAGAAGGTCATGTGATGATATGAAGTGGATCATATCATTCTTGATCGTGTTGGTGCATGTGTTGCATCGGCACTTGGAGATGGAGCGGAATGGAAATGTGCAAGGCAAAGGTGCTTAGAGAGGGTATTTTATTTTGCCTGGCCATTGGTGCTTAGAGAAGTTTATGACCGGGTTTAGGATAGATGGTCGTACTATCAAGAGGGGCAAACTTGTTTGCATATCGGTCATCTAGTGCCACTTGTGCAATCTAACTTTGCGATGTGTTAGGATCGAGTGACGTGGTAAGAGCAAGAGAAAATCCTTTTGAAAATGATTGTGAAAATGCTAACACACATGCACATGGTGATGTACACTTGGAGGTGTTGGCACATTTGCAAAGGAGAAGTTGTTTCGTGTTTCTCGGACACTAGGACTGACTTTGGAGTGGAATACTGCTTTGATCCATTAAGCTTTGGATCAAGTAACCATGTGGGTTGTGTAGCCCTCTGAGTTAGCTTTCCATAGAGTCCAAGATCATCAAAAAACGGTTCGGATGAAAGAGTTATGGACGTTTGATCGGGCGTTGGTCGGCCGCCAACAAATGACGGACGCCGAGATCGCCATTAAGCTTGAGAATCATCACCGGGTGATTCGCCAAAACCGTGGAACCACTAAAGTGTTGGTCAACACAACGAGGAGTAGGGGGAAGTTGGCAAGCTTCCCGAGACCTCGGTAAAAAATCACCGGTGTCATCTTGTGTCCACACTTCGCGGTGGTTTGCAATCTCTTCATCACAAGCTTTGTTATTACTTTCATATATACATTGTGCTTGTGCTTGAGTAGAGTAGTTGTAACTATCTAGCTTGTGTAGCTTGTTTAGTTACTTTGCTTAGCTTGTGTAGCTAGGTAATTTGAGCCTTTGGGTTAGGGTGTGTTGCCTTGTCCATTGTGCATCTAGTGAGCTTAGGAGCTTTGTGCTTGCGCTTACTAGATTTGTGTAGGAGCTCACTGCGTGCTTAAAGTACTAGTGCTTAGGTTTGTGTGACCTTGCATTAGAATTGATTAGGAGCTCAAGCTAGGCTTGTCACCTCACTCTTCTTGTGTAGGATCTTTTATGAGGTGATTTAGAGTCTTAGTTAGAGGGGTGAAGTCTTGGCTAGACCGATAAGTTTAATTCACAATTGTATTCGGTTAGCCTTTGCAATTAGTTTTAGAAGGGACTATTCACCCCCTCTAGTCCCCATCTCTAATTCTTCACCTAGTTGCGAGCCCGGATCTAGCCCATTTGGGCCTAGATCCGGGCTTTTTTTTTTTTTTTTTTTCGTAGCGGTTTTTTTTATTAGAAAACCGCCACGGTTAATCAATCGACAACCGCGACCTTTCATTGGTGGTGGTTTTAAAAATCGCCACGGAAAATAAAAAAATAACCGCCGCAAAATCAAATAAGTAGTAGTGCATGGCGCGTGGAGGAGCATCGATGCTATCGTGCAAAATACCGCCTGACGGACGGTGCAGCTAACGCCAACTTTTTACCATCAACTTTTGCACCTAAATGATACAAAATAAATCACAAACTCTAGATGTAGGGTTTGATTCTAACAATTTCACGAGTTTGGTGTTCTTACTTGTCTTGCAGGTTTTCACTGAATAAAAGTATCTCCAATGATGGATTAGAGTGGATCATTGCGAAGGGCTCACCGAGACGATCGAAACGGACATATTACATGCCACATTTGGAGTCCGGAATCAAAAGTTATGAACCATGACAATTAGTATGAATTCCAAGGATCTAGAAGACACCAAAGAGCTTCACGCCGAAGCCTCGGGCCCACCAAATATAGGGTGGGCCGCCCCGCACCATACATGGGGCCACGCGACACCCCCCGGAGGAAGCACATGCTCAGCTTCTACAACCTTTTCCACCGACCTATCGGAACCCTAGAATCATATCCAATCATTGATTTAAGTCGGTTTTAGATTAGTTTGGTCCAACGGCTCAGATTCATCCTTGAGGACTATAAATACAGGGGCAGACCTCACCCTGAAACCCAATTCATTAGCTACAATTCATTATTCCTCTCATCTTATTGATTAGAGAGAGGTCCCAATGTAAGGAACTCTCTCTCAATGTAGATCCGTGATTAAACTCTTTAATGTAATAGATTAGATCTAGTTGAGAGTTATAGAGAGCGGAGCTATGCTTCGATTCTTGAGAGTCTTCGTGAGTATTGGTATGTCTTTGTATCTTCACTCTACCTAGAAGTCGCATTATCGTGGTAAGTATGATCAATAAAGGTGAGAAAGTCTTGCTCATGGACTCTAAACTTTTTGAGTAGTTATCCTTTTAATTTTCTACATTCACCATTGCATGTTTACTTTGATTAATCCATGCGTTCACCCTGTTTAGTTTATGTTTTCTTATATTAAACTCATTGCATGTTTACTTCCTTGCATATATTCATGTCGTTTGCATCTAATAAGAAAAATGTCACTATGATCATGTTACTTCATCTTTATTTGATTAAATCTCTGTAGTGCTTTTGGTTTGGAAGTACTATACATACTTCCAAAGGTTTTTAAATTAAGCGTGGTGCTCAAAGTTAAATAGCCTTCCTTAATTGAATTAGACATGGAGTCTAGTTTGGTTGTTGAACTAGAAATTACTAGCGTAGACATTGCTTATTTTGTCGGACTAACCCCCTGCGGAAAATTCTCAAATCAAAATCGAGTAAGTCAAGAGATGAATTCTTATCTCGAGATGAAGCAAGGCGTTTGATACACTCCAACAACTTTGCACAAAAGTTCGGTAATTATCATTCATTCACTTTATCTTTTGTTGCAAGTTATCTTTACCTTAAACTATATGTTTATATAACTTTTTGTTTTATATTAAAAAAAATGTGAGCACTTGAAGGCTCATATGTATATATGTTCCTAGGGCAAGTTTCTTTCGGGTATTCTTGGTCACTAACTATTGTAGGATAAGAGTCAAGAACAAAGGATGAACATTGTCTAAAGACATGATAGTTACAACATACACTAAGGGATGATTCAACAAATCACACTTGACTTCAAATGTCGAGTGATGGCAAGGTCCATGCTTGGGGAGGAAGGCCGACTCCAATAAGATGATCCCGACATGCTCCCGTCACTATGACAAACTTGAAAGCCTACAAGAAACCATATGTTGGCCTTATGCATATGTTTAAAGGAAGTATCTACAAAGGGACTATGATATTTTTGAAGTCCACATCCAAAAAAACCAACGCTTTATAAGGCTCTTTGCCACACTAGACTTCAATATTTGAAGATGATAAATCCAAGGTTTTGATCGAGATCTTCTAGGTTTTCGTAACCATTTAACCATGATTTTGTATTCCCTTGATTCTTAAAATTTTCATTATCGGTGTTCGTCACCATCACACCTCATGCGAACACCATTGATCTAGAAAAATATGATGTGTGCAATGAAATTTACTAAGAGGGTGAAGACATTATGCTTAGTGAGCTTGTAGTATGTTAGATCGAGTGCTTCTAATTTCCCATTTGAGTGATACCTGATTGATGGTTTTGAGGGAGGCATACCGCTAATTTTGACTAGCTTCTCAAGTGGTGTTGACCTATTCGAGTCAACTAACGTGTTACACAAGCAAAATCATGAAAATTCAAAAAAATCAACACGTGTAGTAGCACCAAATTTCACTAAGGGACCCAACTAGTTGTCGCCTTATGGCTTGTTATAGTACAACCTTGACTTTGAGTTATGTCTAGGTGGTCATTGACCCATTCATAGGCTAACCTTAAAATCCCTAAGCAAAATGGGCTAGAAGTTGAATGTCGCATCCCATTTTGTTGAACCCTATGTTGAGCAGGATGGAAGTCAAATCATTACCGATCATTTCTACCAATCTCTTTGTAAGGAGAGGGAGGAGTTCTATAAACACACACTTTCCTTACACTCGCATTTCTCATGCTATGTAGCCTTCGAGGCCTTTCGTTTGCTTTCACCACAATTTCTGACATCTTTTGCACACAATTCAGATCCTCCTCGCAACCTCTATCCTTGCATTCAATACCTAATGCTTCGAAAGTCCAAACATAGGGTCAAAACCATATCCTAGTCTCCCTGTCAAAACATGCTAGTGAGGGACAAGGATTTGTTTGAGATGAGGAGCAACCACAACCGCCGAGGGAGCATCTCTTGAACTTAATGGTGACCAAGATCGATCAACGATGACAAAAGCGAAGCTCCATGAAATGGTTGAGGCTAAAGTGCTCCTAATGAAGGAGCTAGTCGTGGGTGTCATTACCGAGGAGACATTCCCCCACACCGAACACTAGATATTTTGAACACAGATTCTCAATGCTCTCATTTTTCATGAACTTCTCCATTATTACGACATGAATTGCATAATGTTGACTCGAATGGTGTGTTTCATATTGAATCATATATTTCTACATTCACTATTTTTTTTGTGGATGCTTATTAGGTATCCGCCCCAGTCCCACTCATTTCTATGGAATCTTCTTTTTAACCACTAAATGCTAACTCGTGTTAAAGGTGATGTTCATGTCATGGGAGACCTATTAGAGATAGCCATTTGATAAGGTTTGAGAGAAGGGGCTCGAGAGGAGTGATTTTGCATTAACCAAAGTCTCTCTAGTGTGCATCAAAGCTAGTAATAGTGCTCCAATCGAGGTAGTGAAGTGTTGAACAACGCATGCACCTTATCTTCCAATGCCATAGGAGTTATATGAGCATTGGAGCTTCGGTACAACATCAATTAGGTGTGTGAGAAATTCAAATAAAGGAATTGAAGCCCTTTAGTGTGGCACCGAAATTGTGTATTGGAGGGTCAATCCAATAAGGAGCCTTTGTGTTCCATCACACACTAAAGAGCACACCTAAGAGAAAAACAACTGTTGATTGAAACCCTTAGGTTAGTTTTGATGTCCTAATGATTTGGAGTAACACTTTCAATGAGTTTGATAAGTTAGGGTCCACTTGATGGTGATGAACAAGGCTTAAGAGATGGTGGAGATGGAAGTTCATGACAATATCAACCTAAGTGTTCAATCATGGAGAAAAGGAGTTGGAAAGCAAGCCTAAAGGCGAAGTTATAAAGTGAGAGCTTTGCTTTTGCCCGTCATTGTGCAATAGAGTGCATTCGGGTTTAGGATAGATAGCCCTACTACAAAGACGTAGGGTAGCTCTAAAGTGACCGGAGTTACGTAGTGCCTCTTTTTCTAGTCATGAGTTGAGTGGCTAGGAATGACAAGAATTGAATTACAAATCGTTCCTCTTTTTTATTTTTCTTTTTAGGTATGTCTCGTCTTTTTCCTCTCACACAATAATCTATGCGAAACAAACCTTCAACTTCGTTATCGATTAGGTATCAGTGGGAACTTTAATAGAACATCTCCCACGCCACTCCAACTTGCTTAAAAATAAGCAAAATAGTTGTTTTAGTAAGAAAAGGAGCAAACATGTTTCACCGGACTCCCAATTATTGTCCGCGAACTCCCAATTTCTCCCCTCGATTCTCACCCAAACTAGGTGAAATATCTTGCATTCGGAAGACAATTTCGTTGCCTACAAACATAGTGAGTTACATTGGAAACGATGGATCACATCACGAGAGAGGAGCTCGTGGATTCGAAAGAGAAGCACAATTGCAACACGCCTCAAGGCCCACCAACGCCAACCCAAAGGGGCAACATCTCAGCCACCGCGACATCGAAGCGTCCCCACCCATTGGATCCAAGCGGATCCGACGGGCGCACAAGGAACTGCAGCCCACGATGAGCTAGCGATCCGTGTGTGCGAACCCTCTCGGCCACCATAAATAAGACCGCTTCCCGACCGTTACTACTCGCCACTTCTATATAAGTGGCCTCCTTGCCTCTGCTCTCATCACCTAGGGCCTGTTTGGGACCGCGACCGCGTGGCTTATAAGCGGGAAACGTAGAATAATCTCGTCGAACGCCGCGCGACAAACACACGTCTATGCGCAAAGAAAAATCACGTATAACCTCCCACCCGCTTATAGCGTGTATAAGCGCCGCACGACTCTCACCCATAGTCCCAAAATGTGCCCTTACACGACTATGTTGTATTTTGGTGAGCACTAGGCTTCAGGACCAGGTGATTTTATAGCAACTTAAATGACATATTAACATTCTATATCTAGCATAGATATGCCTAGTTAATGCGGGAGACACTAGCAAGGGGCTTGCCACGCCGAGAGAGAGGGGGGAAGGAGAGAGACCGAGTGAGAGAGAGGCAGCGCCACGAGATAGAGGGGAAAAGACGAGGGAGATAAGACCGTTTTTGGACAAGGTTTTCCGTGCAACGTGGGTGAACCGTGGGCATGGAAGCGATTTTCGGGGGAGACGTGGATAGGGTAGCTGATTTTGGGTGATATGGCCGGGTGGGTGCATGGGGAGGACATGCACTTTGCATGGGGACTTCGTCGAGCATTCCATCGAAATGAATGCTAATGTTTTTTTTACATTTTATACTTTGATATGTTCATGTTATTCCTCTTGCGTTATCAAACTTGTATGTCGATTCCATATCCATCATTGCTAACGAGTCAAAAATATTGTCTTTGGCCGGAGTAAGCAGGATTCAACGATGGTGGTTACACGAAGACATCCGATGAAGAGCAGGAGGTGCCAACTTTGTGATGGAAATCCGTTGTATTCACAAAGCATGCCTAAAAAGTAAGGAACGCCGATCCATTTCTTTTAAACACAAGCTCTTGAATAGATCTAATTTCCATTCTACAATTATATTATTTTCAATTTGAAATCACGCCGCTAGTTATCCATTATTTTTTTTAAAAAATGTGACATTTAGCGGAAAAAAATTTTTAGGCTTAAAAGACTGATCACTGTTCTCCTTTTTGTGCTGAATCTACTAGTCACTGATAACCTCTTGTTTGATTTTGATATATTACATTAGTGTTGGTGCCTATGGCCTAGATGCTATGTGACAGGCCTTCATATTTTTTTGGCCGCATGCAATGCACCGGCACTCTAGGTGCGGTACACGGCACAGTGAGCCCGTGCACGCTGATCGTCATACACGCATTAGAATTACCGTCTAGACAAGCCATCACTTGATCGACTATTTCTCGTCCGATTCTCAACTAAATCGTTCGAAACCACTTCCATTTGAAAGATAATTTCAGGATCCACGTCCATATAAAAATCTGGTTCCAAACAATCGATCATTCGTGGAGAACTCCTGCCCCAAAGTGGGAAGAGAAGCACACTTGCACGGATATTCCCCAAAAACAGACCTGTCCTCACCGACTCCCCAATTTCTCCGTGAATTCTCAACCAAATTACACGAAACCACTCGCATTCGAAAGAAAATTTAGTCCCCTACAAATCCACCGAGTTTCATCGTAAACGATGGATCACATCGCCAGAGGTGAGCTCGAGGATTCGAGAGAGAAGCACAGATTAAACAGGTTCGAGTCCGCTGGCGTCGACGCAGGAACGCAGCATCCGAGCCCCCGCGCGGCGAGCGTCCCCAGCCGTTGGATCTGGGAGGATCCGACGGCCCGCGCGGCGCTGCAGACACGGCGGGGTAGCGATCCGCGTGTGAACCCGCTCGACCAATCACGGCGCGGAGCCTTTCCATTATCCACCAGCGCTATTTAACCGGCGTCGTCGTCGCCTCCGGTTTCATCGCCCACCATCGCCGCCGCAGCCGACACAGCGAGCTAACGCAGTAGCGGTTCCGGAGAGGTTTGGGAGAGTAGTGAGCGGTAGCAGTTGTTGTGATGGCGACGGAGGAGGCTGCAGTTGCCGCGGAGGTTCCGGTGACCGAGGTGGAGGTGGAGGCACCGGCGGCTCAGGAGGTGGAGAAGGACAAGGCGAAGAAGGCGGCACCTAAGGAGAAGAAGGCGCCGAAAGAGAAGAAGGCGCCGAAGGAGAAGAAGGCCGCGGCGCACCCGCCCTACGCCGAGGTTAGAGAGCGCCGGTTGTTCAGTCCGTTGCGATCGAATTTATTAGCTGTTCCGTTGGATTGGTTTTTTTCGATTGCTTGTTTTTGATGACGAATCTGTTGGGATCGGTTCTGTTAATTCGATCTTGAATTGAATCTGAGATGCAATCTTTTGGGTGTTGTTGCAGATGATTACAGAGGCAATCGCTGCCCTGAAGGAGAGGACCGGGTCGAGCTCGGTGGCCATCAGCAAGTACGTGGAGGAGAAGCACGGCGGCAATCTCCGCCCCAACTTCCGCAAGCAGCTGGCCTCGCAGCTGAAGAAGCTCGCCGCCGCCGGCAAGCTGACGAGGGTGAAGAACTCGTTCAAGCTGGCCGCCACCGACGCCAAGCCCAAGGCCACCGCCCCCAAGCCCAAGGCAGCCCCCAAGGCCGCCAAGACCGCGGCGCCCAAGCCCAAGGCGTCGCCGAAGGCGAAGGCCAAGACTGCGGCGAAGCCCAAGGCAGCGGCAGCGGCGCCTGCCCAAGGCGCGAAGGCCAAGCCCGCCGCTCCTGCTCCCGCGTCCCCGAAGCCTCGCGGCCGCCCTCCTAAGGTCGCCAAGACCTCCGCCAAGGCGTCCCCCCGCCAAGGCCGCAGCCGCCAAGAAGCCGGCTGCTGTCCCCAAGAAGGAGAAGGTGGCAGCGGCATCGCCCAAGAAGAAGGCGCGGCGACCCCGAAGAAGGCCGCCGCTGCTCCGGCTCGGAAGGGCGCGGCCAGGAAGGCCAAGAAGTAGGCTGCCGGCGTTCCTGTCTTGCCTGTCCTCCCTCCATTTAGTATAGTTCTCTCCACCTCCTAGATTCGTGGCCCCGGCATGAGTATCAGATGTAGTAGTAGTATATGCTCTGTAAAATCTTGGGATGGTTGATCGTGCTGATCAGTCGTCGTGCTCCTCCCTGCCTGTATGATGAACATCAAGTTTGAAGCAATGCTATGATTCCGGAACTACTGCCTTGACCCCTATTACTGGTGCCTTGACTCCTAATAGTTTTGGTTGCATTGTGTTTGTATTTATGGATGTGCACATGTCCAATTGTTGGACGGTTTGATTTTGTTGGATTTAGAGAAGGATACTAGCATTGCATCATGTTCCGGTTTCTGCATTCGTTTGATTGCAATTGTAATCGTGATTTTTCTGCAATTATGATGGGGTTGGTTGTTCAGGAGTAGTTGGATTAGTTCATTTTGTTGGATTGTGGAGAATGTTGGGGATTTGTTCGAAAATGACGCTAGAATCGTGGCGAAATCTCTAGAATCACGCCTGGCTTACTGCGATTATTGCTTTAGGAAACCAGAAGAGATTCTGGCTTTGCGTGATTGGGATTTCAGAAAGCAGAGCGGCGCCGTTGTTTCCAAAATCGAAAAGATACATACATATCCTGGCTTGGGCGACTGGGATAATCAGATTTGGGGGCAGGTGGCGTGGTGTGCGTGCTGGCGCTTGCCGAAATGAGCAGGCGCGGGGCGGGGAGCTTGAGCGGATTGCCGTTTCGTTGCGCGGCGGCGGCCAGCGGACGAGCAGGCAGGCATCACGCAGGCACTGTCCGTCCAGGCCTCAAGGGGCGGGAGATTTTGGTTTGGGGAGCCGTGCCCGTGCCGTGCCGTGCGTGTTTGCCTCTCGTGTTTGCCTCTCTGGGCGTTCGAATTTTCGACAGGTGGGGCATGGACTGCCACGTCCGCTCATTCGTGCCTGGGCTGTGGGCTCACGTGTTTGTAGAGATGGGCCAGCAGCATCCGGCGATTTTCGTTTTTTTTAATAAAAAGTTTCTATTTGGAAAAAGTTCACGTTCCTCCCCAACTATCATTGAGAAGTTCACTTTTTCTCCCTCAACTCCAAAACCGGACAAATCGCCTCCCTCAACTTTTTTCAAACCATGCATTTTTCCTCCCTCGGCAGTTTTGACGGCGGTTTGCTCAGATAACCACGGGTTTGGTACAGAACAATGGTTTGCTACAGTACCATCACCTTTGCCTTTTCCTTTTTTTAAAAAATCCGGAATCTTTAAAAATCATAGTAAATCACAGAAAAATTAAAAATAGAAAATTGGATCTACACAAAGAACATATAATATGGTATACTTTAGTTCAACAAAATAATTATAGAAGCCGCAGCCTACGAATTATTTTAATTAATTATATATTCACCGTATAGAACTTTGTACTAAAGCATATCATATTAAATATTCACTGTGTAGATCTACTCATGTGGAGTCTAACAAAATTGGATTTTCTATTTTATGATTTTTTTTATGATTTTCTATGATTTTTCAAAAGATTCACCAAAATAAATGAAAAAGAAAAAGACAAAACTTTCATAGCAAAAACTTTGTACTAAAGCATATCATATTATATACTCACCGTGTAGATCTACTCATGTGGAGTCCAACAAAATCGGATTTTTATTTTATGATTTTTCTATGATTTACTATGTTTTTTCAAAGATTCAACCAAAATTTTTTAAAAAAGAAAAGGCAAAGGTGCCGGGTACTGAACAAACCATGGTTACTGTACCAAACCCGCGGTTATCTTGTAGCAAAAACCGCCCTCAAAACCGCTCGAGGGAGGAAAAAAATGCATGGTTTGAAAAGTTGAGGGAGCCGGTTTGTCCTGGTTTTAGAGTTGAGGAGGAAAATTGAACTTCGTGATAGTTGGGGGAGGGAATGTGGACTTTTTCCTTTCTATTTCTGCTTTCGAGCCCAGACCTATTCGGGCGCTAAGGGTCGGTTTTACTTCATTTCAAATCGGCCCCCTTTGTTTTTTTTTTAACAATCAGCCCCCTTGGTTCTTGTTGATACTTTCAGCTTGGAGAGAGTCGCCGGGCTCTTTGTCACGCGTTGCCGCCCTCGCCGGCGTGCCTCACCGGTGCGGGGCCACACGCAGCGAGTAGGTTGGCCCATGGGCCAATAAAGCTTGTGGCCCGCGCCGTAGGCCCGGTTGGGTTTCGCTTCCCCTCGTTTCTTCCATGGGAAGACAAAACAGAGCAAAACAGTAGCCCCGCCCCTTCCCACGCTTTCAGCCCGTGGCTCGGGGGCGTGTTGTTGCCGCCCCCCTTGGAGGTGGGCCGCCCAACAAAGAGCCCGCCGGCCCGCCTATTCGTCTTCCACCTCCAGCCCCCGCCCCTCGCTCCGCCCCCCCGCCGGGCGCGCTTAGGGCTCGCCGGAGATCCGGCGAGCCCTAGGCCGGCGGGCGGCAGCTCCTCCCTCCTCCTTTCTTATACGCTTGAAACCCTAACCGGCCGACACCCGGGGCCCTGGGTGATTTGCCTTTCTTTCCGCCTTCGCACCTCCACCTCCTTCAGCCTACCCATACCCGCACCGGAATGGGGCTTTTCCCCCGCCGCCGAGCTATCACGGCCGAAAGGCCGCCGGCCGGCTGTCGAACGACGCCAAGCGTCGGGCCTGCCCCTTCTGGCCACCTGGGAAGGAATGGAGGGGGGGGGAGGTCGGGCCAGATGGGACCGCCGACCTCCTAAAGCGACGCGAGTGGCGGCCCCCGCTAAATCGACGGCGAGGTGGTTGGCGAGGTGAACGACGACGACGACGGCGCTGCATCGCTGAGGAAGACGACGACCCGAGCAACGACGACGACGGCGTGGCGCCACGAGGAAGACGATGACCTGAAAGCAGGCTTGGCCGGTCGCCCCACGACGCCTGTCGGCGCGACGATTCGCTGGCCGCAACGTCGGCAGCTAACATTTCCGCTGGCCCGCCCCCTTGCTTTTCTGGTTTCTGCAGTCGATTGCAATTGGATCATGTTCTGGTTATACTAGCATTGGAGAAGGATACTCGCATTGCATCATGTTCTGGTTTCTGCATTCTATTGATGGATGTGGAGAGAAGGTTGGGGATTTTTGTTCGAAAATGATGCTAGAATCTTGGTGAAATCTCTAGAATCATGCGTTTCGTACAGATACTAACTTTCCAAAACCAAAAGAGATTCTGGTTTGCGTGATTTGGATTGTGGAATAATGTTGTTTCCAAAACCAAAAAGTTTCAGATTTGGCAGGCCTCGACGCCGTGTGGACGGGGAGGCGCGCTCGCCGAAATGAGAAAGCACGCGGGCGGGATGAGCTGGAGCGTATTACGGCCTGCCAAATGACCTACAGTATCCTGCGTTGTGGACTTGTGTTTTTTCCTAAAATTCGGGATCGTTTTTTTTTTTTTTCAGAAGGAAATCTGGGCCTGTTGCCACGGTGCGCCTCAACTGGCGTGGGATCCGGTGGCAGGCCGCCTCTGGCCGCGTCACCGGTGCCTCCCTCCCTGTCCCTCAAAACTGGAGTCCCAACGCTGCCACGAAGATTGGAATGGAAAACCAAAAAGGATGGAACGACCGCTTCGTATGGCACCACGGGCGTCAGCGCAGCCGCGCTGGGTCGAAGGAAGAGCACGGCGCCTAGGACGAGTCCGCGCATGACGCGGTGTCTTGCTCCCGCGACGGCCCGCGAAGAGAGTTGAAGGCTGGCAGGTGGACGGTGCCCAAAGTCCCCTCGGTGAGGGTTGCAGAGGCTCAGCGCCATCATCTCCACCATCCATGGCTAGCTTGAAGAAGAGGGAGATAAAGAAGAGAGATTTTCATAGCTCTTATTCTGTGATCTTACAAGTAGGAGGAAGAGGGGACGATAGAGAAGGAGGGGCCGGCTCACCTGCCGCCCGTCGGCGAGGTCGCCGGTTAGGGGCTGGCGGCCGGCAGTGGGGAAGGAGAGGGTGGAGACAGTGGTGTAGGAGAGGTCAGAGGAGGGGAGAGGATGGCATTACGCCCAATACTACTGTGAGCCGTCACGTAACCCATTTATTAACCAACCTTGAACGACGTCTGTCGTACCTATTGTTTTATTTTTTTATACTAATAGAAACAATAGATATTTTAGATATATATCTTGCTATTACTAATTGGAGGAGAAACATTAGATCTAATGGTTGTGGATGGATGAGTCTTTCGATTTAATGGTTGGATGTTTCTAATTAATGTGGGAATTTGTAGCACTTTATCTTTTTTCCTAGCACGTCTGGTGAGGATTAATGTGGAGCCTTGGTGAGGATTAATGTGGAGTCTCTAATTAGTAATAGTAAGAAGATATGTAGTTTCATGTTTATACGTATATAATAAAAAAAATGGCCTTTAAAGACATGAAACGAGATAGTAATGGGATTTTGCCAATTCTTATATATAATGTTCATTATTTTTTGGTTGAGAATCTTTGTAGATGCACACAGTAGTGTTAGCACGGTACTAGTAGACATAATAGGTGGGTTTGCATTCACACGTATGACGTGTTTGCGTACGAATGGAATCACACGTCTATGTTTCATGCCAAATTTGTGAGCTAGTAAATCATAATCGCGTTTTTTCAAATCCAGAGACTTATTTTAAGAATCCAAAACTGAATCAAACAGCCGCTTTTGACCCTTATTCCTTTTTTTTTTTTTTTTAGAACAGGGCCCAAGAAACTATGAACAAGTCAGCTAGTTGGGTTCATTTGACGATGTGACAGCAACCTGCCTGGGCGGCCGGGTGGACCTTTGTCAACGGTTACGCGAGGAAATAGCGAGAGCCTGGGCGGCCCGAGTTTCTTCACGCTCTTTACTCTGGACACTGGTATAAATTGGTGCGCGCACGTGTAGATTGTGGTTGTGGGTATAGGAACTAAGGAAGCATCATCTTGTGCTGGCAAAATCCTTGACCCGTGACGGGCCGTGCAGCCTTTTTCTCTTGATTGATGGGACTGGATTCTAAAATTAAGGAACCAATGACAAGTGACGTAGATTAATTGACTTTTGTTAGAAGTACATGTCATTGTTTCTTGTTACGTTACGTGTCATAGCTCTTTTTAGTTAGAATAAATTTCTAGTCGTGCAGTGGGAACGGGTTGTGTTGTTGGAGGAGCACTTGCGTTTGGCTGGTGCTGAGTATAAAGTGTTGTTCCCGTTTCTCCCTTCTAATCCTAATTAACAAGTGTTGTTCCCGTTTCTCCCTTCTAATCCTAATTAACAAGTGTTGTTCCCGTTTCTCCCTTCTAATCCTAATAATAATCCGTGGACGCACAAATTTGGCCTGCAATGTGAGGTACTAAATGGCAACATTTGACACCTTAAATAGTCTGCCCTATCAATTAATTCGATCTTTACAGTTTATTTAGCCGAATATGAGCTAGAGATTAGTACTTTGCCGGTGAAGCTTGAGACGCACTACTACATTAAATCTTTTGCAAGGCATTTCCATTTTATTAACCGTGGCGGTTTTGAAAAAACCGCAACGGTTAATGTCTAGATTTTTTAAATTAACTATGGTAGTTCTAATAACCGCCTCGCTTAATGAGGACCGGACTTCCAGCCCACACTGCAATGAGCGGCTCATGTCAGCCCGATAAAGACACCATAGTATAAAAGTCGAGGAAGTTGGAAACCTAATTCATTTCACTCCGTCCCCACAACCGCACTCTGCCTCATCCACTCCCTCCTCGACTCCACTCCCTCCCACACTTCACCGCCCGCGGCGCGCGTGGGCCGTCCTCTCTCTCAACCACTCTCTCTCCCCCAGCGCCGCCCCATCCTCTCTCTTAACAAACCCGCCGGCACCGCCCCAACCCTCCCAAGCCCGGCGCCGCCCATCCCCATCCGCCCTTGGCGGCCGCGGTTCGCGAGGTTCTCGGTCTAGGCACCCGCGGGCGCTAGCGTGGTGGCGGCGGCCCAGAGGCGCACGACGGCGAATCCGCCCATGGTTGCCCGGCGCTGGGCGGCGGCGAGCGCCGCCTCGGATCGCGGCGGCCAAGCCTGTGGTGCCCAGTGCGCATGGCCCTCTCTAACCCTAACCCTAACGGGTCGGTGATGGCAGATGGGCCCTTTTGGGCCTGGATCTGAGTTTTTTTTTATTTCATTAACCGCGGTGGTTATTTGGGGCCCTGAAAACCGCCACGATTAATCCAAAAATTAACCGTGATCTTTGCTCGGTGGCAGTTTCAAAAACCGCCACGGTTAATGTTTAATGTAATAGTGACGGGGTAGATGACAAATTGAGTGCTTGGTCGTTTTCCTTGGTCAGTGTTTCCGAACTAGAATTGGGAGGCTACATGATCGTAGATATTAGATATATGCTTGTCAGATAAACAAGATTCATGTAAACAACAATCTTGTATTTTTTTTTCCGTATAAAAGGAGAGACACAATTCAGATGTTTGTGTCCGCTCTCCACACGAACTTCTAGTTGGGTTCTTATGGAGAAATTTACGCACGTGAGGAAATGACCGGCGAGCGGCGAGCACAACAACCAGATCAGCCAGGCCGCGGCCGGCCCGTGTTGGTGTAACTTTGTCAATGGGCACGCGAGGAAAATAGCGAGCACAGCGACCAGATTTGAGCCTTGTTGGGTGCGCTTGCTGGTATAGCGCACGTGTTGAATATGGCTATATAGATAAGGAGCGGAGCGCACTCTGCTGGACAGCATTTGTGTTGTTCAAACTGAACTAATCTTCTCCTTGGACCCGCGTAACGGGCCGTGCGACGTTTGACACTGGACAGCGGGTGCGACTGTGACGGCACAGCAGATCCAGAAACAATATATATACAAGAGAGACTAAGCATACATTACTCTGTGCAAAAATCCGGCCGCCGCACAGTATATAATTCCGGGTCGATCCGGTACGAGACAGAAGCATCGCAGCACGTCCTGGGGTCAGTTTGGCCGGCATGGCAGCAAGTATAGTACCGGCCGGCGAAGAAGCAGCGACGACGACCACGCGGCGGCTCACCTCCGACGTGTGGGATAACTACACAGTCAACTACCCTGCCGACGGAGGAGCGCCCACGGCGACGTGCTTACAGTGCGGCCTGACGCTGTGCGCCGGCGGCAAAAACGGCACGTCGCACCTGCGCCGGCATCGGAGGAGGTGCCAGCAGCTCGCCGCGGAGCGCTTGAAGCTCAGCTGCCGGCAACCGACGTCGCCGCCCACCACAGCCGCTGAGACTTCTCCTGGCGACGACTACTCGCCGTCTCCTCCGGTGTTCGTTGAGGACAAGGATCTTTTTACCGTGGACGGCATATACATCCCCGAGCTGTACGACAAGCTGATCGCCGAGGGCCTGGACAACATCGAGCGATCAAGTGAGTCGGCTGAGCCTGAGCATCTCTCTGCTGCTAGCAGCAACTGTGCGTCCTACGCTTGCTTGTTGCTCATCTTTTTGCTCTTGTTGAGGGAATTGCATTGGACCTCTTGTTCAAAGTTTATTTGTTTCTTCCAAGCGTAAGTTGTTACTGCTCTCGATTCATAATAATATATTTATCTGTCTTGTGCAGACGTACCTGCTGTGCCGCCCCAAGTAGCGAGCTTGAAAATGATGCGGTTCAAGGAAAGACAAGTGTATGTATAAACAAATTCTCTGCTTGTTAATTAATTTCAGATTTGGATGTGGTAAGCCGCCATGACAGATTTTTGAGAGATATATTGCACTGTTGATTTGTTCAGGAAAAGGAGGAAACAGGAAGCGATGCGATCTCAACAGCAAGCAGACGACTTCAACTTGAGAGGAAAGAGGACGATGTGAGTCTACTAGGTATAACAATCAAACGCCAATATATATAATTCTTAGCATACCCCAACTAGGTTTTATATGTTCATAATAATAAGATTTCCATGTGGTCTCTACCTCTAGCATTAAGTATGTGTGTACACTACTAAAATATAATGGTGGAATTCTCCTAGTGTTTCAACTAGTTATAGGCACTTAGGTGACATTTTGTAAGGGAAGTTTATAGTACTAAAATTTAGAATGGTAATTAAAATAATAGGAGATATATAGGACACCTCACTAGAAGAAATGTAAAATTATGGTTGTGGTAACCAGATGATATCTTGGGATAGTATAGTACTAGTATATATCTTTAGCCTACAACGATTATATAATATCGGTAGTTGCTATCTAGTATGGGTTTGTTGCTCCATGAGCAACACAAGTTTAAGATAATTGCATTATTTAATGTAGGAACAGGTGCGGTTGCCCAATTTGGCACGCGGCTAGCTGGAGCGACTGCGACAATTAATCCAAGACCAAGTCCGCAACCGCAAGCAACAAACAGTATATATAGAGGAGACCAGTACACACCTTGGATTGGTGCTTATACTCCGTATGTGTACGCCAGTGCAGCACCTGGAAAGTTTTATTTCCGGTGTACGCCGCCAGTGCCTTCGAATAGCTTCGATCTTGTTCATTCTTCACTAGTTATATTGTTTATTAACTTTTTGATGAATGATAGGTTTTTTTGGCTATCTAGATTTATATATGTACTTTGTTTATACATGGTTCTAGTTTTTTTTGCCGACATGAATGTGTTCCAGACACGTCAGCAATGTACGCTAGCGACAGGGACACCATTAAAGAGACACACAGCACATGTTGTCGAATGAAAAGAAACACACACGCTACCCACGCGGCACGAAATCGACAGTGTGTACATAGAAGTTTAGAACGAGAGGCCTCGTACTACACGCGGTCGGTCGGTCGGTCCAAGTCGTCCAACTGCAACGTGATTTAAGTTGTCACGTGTTTGTTTACGTGGCAACGGGCAGGCGGCCACAAGTGGAGCACAGAGAGTACGTGTGGAGAATGCGGGCGGGCCGCGGCGCCACTTTTCTACCCACCACGCGTGGATAGTGAAATACTGATCTTGGCGTACTATACCTTTTGCCGTACCTAGACTAATCCGCACTCATCGTTTTCATTCTCTATACATCCTAGTGATATAGATTCTTTTCTCTATATCTATTTTTTCACACCCATCATCCTCTATATTCCACTCATACAATATGTTTTTTCTACTCAAATCTAGTGTACCCACCCTCACTATACTGGCTGACAAGTGCGACCCACACCCCAACACCCCCTCCACCTACCCCCCTCTCCCTCTCTCTCAGCCTCCCCTGCTCCCTCCGCCGGCGGCACCGTCTGCAGGAGGTGGTGTCACATCACCGCCGCCCACGCCTTCCTGGCCGCCCACGGCTGCGCCGGTGCCCGCGCTGAGCTTGTCATCATTAGTTGGGCCGGCGCGTTGGAGACCACCCCTTTCTCCCTCGACCCGCTAGATCCGGACGGTAGCAACACCGCCCGCTTCCTCTACAACTACGCCGCCGCCCACAAGGGCTAGTGCTCTCGGTTGGCGTCGGGCACCGGGAGGGAGGAGCCCGTGCGGCGGAGCTTGGAGCTTGGGGATGGGTGGCCTCCACTCCTCCAACGCCCCATCCCCGGCTCCTCGACATCGGGCGGATGGATGGCTCGAGGGCGGCAACGGATCTGGGGCTACTGGGCGGCGGGCATCCTCGGCACGTCGTGGCGGGTGGACCTCCTCGGCGGACGGCGCGCGTCTCCGTCCCCTCCCCCTTCGGTAGGCTCCCGGCTCGACCAAGGCGCTCCATCCCTACTCCCTTCCGGCGGCGGGCAAAATGCACCCCCCACCCGCCGTCCTCGCTCCCCTACTCCCCTGCTATACCGCCTAGTCCCCACGCCACGTCGCAGATAGCGGGCGTCCGCTACTCGGCTGCGAATACGGGACGGGTGAGCTCCCGGGACCCACACGGGGCGCCGCTGCGGGAGTTTGGTCCGCTCTGCGCCGTTCCGGATGCATTGCAGCTAGTCTTAGGCTGTCTCCAACAAGAGACTCATATCTAAAAATAGGACCCTCATCGTACATTTGCCTTCGAGAAACGAGCTCCAACAGCTGACCCAAACACCCAATGCATTTTGGGCACCGGCTCAATCGAGACGTAGAAAACGCGTCGCCTCTCTCTCCACGCAAGGCAAATCTTCGACGATACTTGTGGCTGTCGTGGCCACTCCGCTTGCCCAAGCATCTTCGGTGAGACTCCCTGCAGCTGCATGGGGCCCACCCGTGGCCAGGCTATTTTTAGGTTGGCTGTTGGAACGGCGACGTTTTGGGTCCGTGATCCATCCCCTGTGTGTGATGTATTTCACCAGATGGGTCTCGTTTTTGTAGGTCTTCTCTTGGAGATAGCCTTATAACCCGCTTACCTAGATGATGAGGACATCCTAGGGCACGATTTGGCCGACGCAAAGAATTGTTGTAGGCGGCAAAGAATGGCCAATGGGAGCATGGTTTGGCCAGCGCACAACAGTGTAGGCGGCAGCCGTGGACACGGGTTTGGCCAGACGCACAATAGTGTAGGCAAAGAGCCGTGCATGTCCGAATTAAAAACAACGGGGAGCATGGTTTTCTCTCACAATAAATCAACCAGCCAAAATCATCTAGATAGAAACGATCCACCAAACACTTATATACGCTTACTAGCAGGTTAGCCCGCGCAAAGCGCGGGAAGCAAGCTGAGAATATGCACAATATAGGTAGGTGTGAAAATAAGGTCACAAAGTTGTAACTGCAGCCATCATCAGGAAGAAAGGATTTCTTCATCAATAGCAGAAATCTTTTGTTCATGTAAGGCGTAACTATTTTGCAAACATACCTTTGATTACATTCAGGATATCAAAGAAAGTGTAAGGACAATGTACACATGTATGATTCGAATATATTTCCTTGGGTTACCATTGCCCCTTGGAAATAACCATGTTTGACCATCATAGAGTGTTCCTTTGGCACAGTTATACGTGAAGAAAGACTCGCAAAGATCTTATTGGCACTGTATCCAATCAATGCACATGAGCATAAGTGCATAAGCAAGAAAAAGCATAGAATTAGATCTTGTCTCACCTCAAATAATGATTAGGCCATCCAAATTAAGATCATGTTGCCTTAGCTAAATAAAGCATCCTAGTTAAGATCACAGCATGTTTAGGGTGTCTTTGCTAAATAAAGCATCCAAGTTAACTAAGATTACAGCATGTTTAGCTGAGATGGTGACCTCCTCTGATTCAGTGCCAAAGTATGACTCTTTCTAGCTAGCTTAATAATCATTAAAAAAGTGAAAGCGAGGATTGAAGTAGTATATAAACCTCATCTGTAGTAATCACTGATCAGGATAATGCTTTTACGTTCAACATGTACTGTAACATATAGTTTCATGATTTTCCTAATACAGCTCCTATATTATGGAAAACTAAACCATTAAATCATTGGCATGTAGCTTTGAGAGAATGTTGAAGCTTGCAGTGCTCCTCGGAACATGCTTTGTACTTAAGCACTTTTATGACTTAAGGTGATCTCTAAATTGAAGCTATTTGTGTATAGATTTTGCAGAATATATATATATTCCATAAAATTTGTCTTTGTTTGCTGTGGCTCATGCGGAATGTGTGAGAATAGAAAATACTAAATCTCTTGATCCAGTTGTTAGGAAGTAATATCAGAATTAGAAGCTTTGTGTACATCAATGTAGCACACCATTTCATATCGACAGCAGTAGTACTGGAATTTCCGTAACAGAACATTTCAGAACATAAGAGTAACTTGGGTGATTGCTTTGCCATTTTATCGAACACCTAAGAGGCATAGCAATGGGCTTTATATTATACATGTAACATGAGTGAGGGATACGTGAGTAGAAGATGAAATTAGGCTTACCTTTGTTTACGGTTGCTGTGGCTTGCGTGGCAAGTGGATGCCGAGTCTTCGTTCTTGGTGGGCCTTGACGTTGCAGCACGAAGAGGCAGCTGGAGCGGCGAATGCCAAGGTGATGGATGCCGTTACCTTGTACGGCGGTTGTGACGGGCGAGGTCGAAGCTGCGCCTTGCCGCGCTACTGACGCCGAGGACATGGTGGCGGCGCGCCGTGCGAGCAGGGGGAAGGAGAGGCGGGCGGGTGTGGGGGCAGGAGGTGCCGGCGGCGCGGCCGGCGGAGGGGTGGCTGCGGAGGCGTCGGGGAGCCGTCCTTCAGGACCACTGTACGGGAAAAAAAAACTGCACATCTGATTCCTTCCACCTGCTCTGTTCTCTCTGCAGCCACATCCGTGCGCCGCCGGCTCCAGCGATTTTTGGGAGCAGAGGGGAAGAGGGAGGCGACGGCCAAGGCCGCACGGGGAGCCGGGCGATGGGTGTGGGAGCGGTGTCGGTGTCGGCCTGCGAGAAGGTTCGTGCGAGGGGAAGGGACGCGACGCGGACGGCTGCGATTTGGGTGCCGCGGATCGAACGGTGTAGACGGCGTACTGTTCTAAGAACAGTGTTCTGAGTCTGACGGAAGTTCTTGCGCCTACGAAAATTATAGGTTATGTATAGATATAATTGTTGTAAAACACACGAACTATATGCTATAAGGAAAGGAGAAGGAGGAATCCTAATCTAGTCCGTTAGTATGTGGGCTCTTACGAAACTCTCTTAGGCGCTTGACGAGGACTATATATATGTAGGGAGCTCTATGTTGTAATCACCAATATTTCGGATGAATAAAAGATAGTCTCTCTATCTTGTGTCTACTTGTTCTACTTCTTTCATCTACTACGTGATCATGAGAGCCGGAGGAGAGGGAAGGTCCTAACACCGTGACGGCCAGCGTTTCACAACACGTTATCGACCCGACAAGCTCTTCGTCGACATCACCGTTGAAGGCTGCGGCTGATCTTGACGCGGCAGCTTGTCTTGGGCGTCGGCTGGCGACTTCGCCGACGACGTCGACATCCCGGCGTTGTTAGCGGAACAGTCTGCTACCTGCGCCTGCTACTAATGTCGCCTTTGCATCGACTCATCGTCACGCCCCGGGTCCCCACGGCCTAGCGAGCTGTCGCCAGCGGCGACCTGGCGAATTCAAGAATCAAAGGTCACGAAGAATGCGCATCTCGCGGTCGTTGGTGCTGGCCATCGAGCTGGTCCGTATATTCTATGCATATAGAGTTGTATATGTAGTGCATATACTGAAGTACATACGTCCCAATGATTGAATCTACGTGAATAATTATTGGCTTGCAAGCCACAATCTATGAGAATTTTGTCTGTGAACCGCGATTGCATCTTGGGTTGAATATATAATATTGGGCACGGGAGGATTAAAAAAAAAAAAAGAAAATTGTCGGCCGGAAGACCGACGGAGCATAGGGTGCATCATCGGCATGAAGTCCGACTAATCCTAAATTGAGCGGCACGAAGACCGAACTCATGTGAATCTAGGGTTAATCCCAAGATTAAATGAAGGGAGCATGGCAACAACATACGATATTTTTCGTGGACTCCTAGCTAGCAGCTTGGATTATATGTACGCATCTAGTACAATATTGTTGCCTTTGCACAAGCACCGTCCGTACATGGAGCTTTTCATTGCACACTAGCGAAACCCGTACCGACAAGCGGTCGGTAGCTTCATTTTTGCGCAGCCCAGCCGTCACACATGCACACGCAGCGATTAAGTCGCTGAGCGACATCTCATCCCTCCCAAGCATCGCGGCTCAAATGCAGCCTCCAACGCCCCCAACAAACATGGGCGTGCACCGTATACGGGGAAAGCACAACATGTCTGCGGTAGTGTTTGGTTTGGGAGCCATATGGGTTGGGTTGGGTCCAACCCAATTTTGAGGGATGGAATGAACCCGTATCGTGTTTGGTTATGGGGATGGGTTGAACCCAGTTTGTTGTTTGGTTAGAAGGATTGAGAGTGATGGAATGGATGGCATTTTAACACCGTCAAGCTGCAGCAATTGATGGACCCACCTGTCAGCCTCCTATTTATTTTTATTTTTTCCCCTTCCCTTCTTCCTCTTAGTCCAAATCGGCGCCGCTTCCCTTCCTCTTCGTCGAAATCGGCGCCGCCCGCGGCCGCTTCGCCACTGCGGCCCGGCCATGGCGGAGGAAGGGCCGCGCCGCCACGGCCCGCTTCGCCACTGCGGCCGACCATGGCGAAGAGCTGCCCGGCGCCCGAGCGCCGTGGCCTAGCTCTGCCGCGGCGGCCGGCGGCTGCGGAGAAGCGAGCGCACCGCGGCGGCCGCCCGATCTCTGCGAGCCAGCGCGCGGCGGCCCGGCAGCGGAGAGCGAGCCGCACCGGCGGCAGCGGCGGGCCGGCTTCAGCAGCGGCAGACGGCGGCGGCGAGGAGGGCAGGCAGCGTGCGATGGCGGATCCGGGCTGGCAGCGGGCGCGCCCGCGGCGATGCCGTGGCGAGTGGACATGGCGAGGCAGAGCCATGCGGCGGAGATGGAACTGGCGGGGCGGTGGCTCGCGTCGGCGCTCGTGGATGCGGACGGGAGCGGACGTCGTCGATGTGGGTTGGAATGGTTTCGCTTGTTTTTGGAATCCCGTCGACCCGCATCTTGACAGCATATTCCCTATGAGGACCAACCCAACCCATGTTGCTTTTCAACCAAACACGGGTTCACTTGGGTCGAACCCGCACCAACCCACACCAACCCTCAATCCAAACACTACCTGCGTGTCTCAATTTCAAGCACGAAGGTGCGGGGTGAACATGCAGCCTGCACGCATGCAACCAGTCATCTAGGGCCTCGTTTAGATGTTAGGAATTTTAGCAAAAATAACTCCTGAAACTCCTGTAGCACTCCTGTAGCACTTTCGTTTGTTTGTGGTAAATATTATCCTACCATGGGGTAACTAGGCTCAAAAGAATCGTCTCGCAATGTACATCTAAACTGTGTAATTAGTTACTTTTTTACCTACATTTCATACTCGAACATATGTCTTTTGATGTATTTAATGTGATGTGATGGAGAGAGAGAAAAAAAAAGTTAGAAACTTTAGCCAACTAAACGAGGCCTAGGAGCATAATCGATCCTCGGTCTCACGATGTCGAACACGCAAACGCGGTGAGACGCGGAACAAACAACCTGTAGCTCAGCGCGCCCGAAAGCATAAAGGGATCGGCTCGCCGCCACCAATATTGTTGCTTGAGATATGATTGTGTCGAGAACCATGCCACAGACTTCGAATCGAACTGACTACACGTAGTAGATCAGAATTATATGTACAAGCGGTACTAGATCGATGCATGGAATTTTTAATCTTGTATATAAGGATGATGGGACTTGTACATGAAGCCAATAATATCGTGTCCTTGCGGGATACAAATGCACGTGCTTGACGGTATTTGTATTCGGTAGTCATGATGTGGCCCATCGCCATATGGTCTCGACCGCTCGCATGCCTCGAGTTGCCCCTGATAGCTTCTGCGGATGGCTAGAATGCCGCAAAATATCCGTGTGTGATGACCCCGTATTCAGCTAGCATCGCCGGCGTCCTTTGTCTGCACGCGAGAGACGCGCCGCAAACTCTCAATACTAAACTCCCACCATGGGGACCATTGTCCACCATTGTTTGTGCTAGGTCATTTGCATGACCTAAGTATTTATTTATTGCCTCACGTGTGTATGCCATCATGTGTTGATACTTTTATGCTGTTTAAATTATGAGTTCTCTGAATCCTGCGGACCTTAGACTTATCACCATTGAGAGACTCGTATTTGTTTTTCCTAGCATATGAATCTTTGGGATGAATAAATGCTTGTATAAATTCTCGAAAGTTTGCATATACCATAATCCTAAATAATGCTAGGATGCTTCTAAGAATATTTTTAATAACCATCCACTATCGTTTTGCACCTTGCTACTCGTTTACATGTAGTAAACTTATATGCATATGATCCAAGTTATATTAATATGCATGCCATAAAAAGAAGAAGAAATATCCCGAAGTTACTCTGAATAGTAAATTATTTGTTATGGTCATTATTTAATCCATGTAGGATATTTTGCTACCATTGAAGTGTAGTAAACTCAAAGATAAATATTTCTTAATTACTCTAAAATGAGTATATGGCCGATAGAAGTAACAAATACATTGTGGGACTCCTTTGCATGAGTAAAATCCCAAAATCATGATTGAATTTTCAAGCTTATATGCTTATAATGCTTTGCTCTATAAACAATAGCTTGAAGCTTCATATTAAATGTCTAGGAGACAAGATGGTAAATAAGATTTTATTAAAGTATATTCCTGAAGAAATGTCTCCTATATATAGAATATCACGGAGCAATATAATACGTGAAGTATTGAATTTACCATAAAAAAAAATTACTCAAATAAAAATTGAGTTGGAATTTTTTTTTTAGACAACTTTTATAAACCAGGATATTAAGTTACAATAATTTTGAATATGTGGCTTGCATATGTTACACCTTTGCTTGAAGGCGTGTGACTACATATCATAACTATTGAATATAAAAGCATGAAGCTACCGCTTGTCAAGTATAGAAGTTAAGACATGCGAGAATGTATTTAAATCATGTGCTTATTATCTTTGAAGTTTATATCCCGAAGTATTAATAGTAGTGGTGATGGTGCATTAAGTTTTAATTCTGTTGAATTAAGTGGTTAATGGTTAATTTATTAGCTTGAAGACTAATATGAAATATTTAATATTCTTAGTTGCAATTCTTGTTATTACTTGAAGTAATATGTACACACTTCTCATGAAATAAATTAGGTTTATATGTTAAACATATAAACAATTGCCAATGCCTATCAAAATAATTTTTGCATTAATTTATCCACAAAGAAGCCTCAATTAACCATGAAGGTTATAGTTCTTTGTGCATCACTACCATGTAGGTAGATGGAAAACTGAATTTTCTAAAAAGCACATGAACAATTGGACTAAACTGGCATTTTAATTGATCTTGGAAGGATCGATTTAGCCAAATCATAAGTATTTAATTTTTTTTTAGTCCATGAACTAAAAGTTGTATCCTACCCTAAGTCTATTGTTGTACACTGAATAGTACATTGGATATGTGAATTTCATGCCATAATCCATAAATACTAGAAGTATGATTGAATTCTATGAAGCATTAAAAGTGACTATTCATAGATAATGCACGAAGCAAATCGCTACTTGAAGTAATTATGGCATGAAAAGGGGAGGAATTTTGGGTAAAGGCATAATAAGATGTGGATAATATATAGGCATAGCCGTCCCTAAGTCGATCTTTAAGTGCATGTATCGGGACTTGAAGTTCCGCCCGCGTCCCTTCCTAGAGTTAACTTTCTCTCTCTATGCACTTATTGCATGTAAGCTCGTAGCTCAAGCATTTTGTTGTTATCTATTTTGTTAGACTGAATACTAACATTCCACATTACACACGCATGTGTATCTCATTGAGCTGTAACTATTTTCACTCTTGCATGAATATTAGCATAGCGACTATAGTTGTAGCTATTAGCTATATCTTTACGCTTCCCTCATAATCAAAATGGCTAGCTAGCATGCTACGTCTATATGGTTCTCGTTGAACTAAGGAATGATTTGCTTTCAATGCATCGTATGCATAAGCAATAGATTGGTCTAGGGCCGAAAGCGGCCTAAGATCGGGGGGAGAGTTTATGAAATTTTGCTCAATGGAGACTAACCCATTTGATGGGATGAATAGTTGTGGAACTAAGATATTGGATAACACAATTATGATGATTTGGGATTTATTATGAAGAAGAGGCATCAAGGGATTTTTTTGCATTAAAGGCAATTAGAAAATTCTAGAAGAAAATTCCATGTGAATTTGAATGTTGCGTATTTTATACATTTGAAGTATATGATCCATTTTTATGAGTCTTGATCAATGTTTTTGGCTATACAATTAAGAAGCTAGATAAATAATTTTTTTTAAACTATGTTATGTGCATATTAGGGGAGAACATCCCTAAATTTATAGGAATGTTAAACATTCTTAAGTGCATTTTAAGTATTCTAGCTCATTTTAATAATGAATAATAACCCCCATATTGAAATATGTGTGTGAATATTTTTCATAAAATTTAATCATAGCATACATAAATGGGCCTCCACTTGTAGTTGGAGATATATGAATTTGAATTAAGCCCATGATAGGGGATATATTTTGAAGTATGCTATTAATGATCTAATATTGGCATTAGGGGAGAGAAAGCCTATATTTTAAATGCCAAATATTATTTCCATAGAAGAAAAATGATCTTGAGAGAAAATATTCCTTGAAGCGGGAATAGTATCACACACTAAGTCATACAATAGTTTGACCGATGCTCTTGTGAAGCCCGAAGCGAGCATATGCGGATACTTTTGAAATGAGAGGAGTAACTTGAAGTTATAAACCCGAAGTTATGTTTACTAGTAGTAAACTAAATGTTATATACTATCAATCTAAAATCTACGGGGATGCACGTGGGTTCTAGTTTAGTGTATACACGTTAAATAGAAAAGAAATGGAACTCCTCCATTCTCGTGAAGAGAACGCCTCATGAAGAAGGTTAAGCACCTCATGAAGAGGATCATCATGAAGATGACATCCAACACAATAAGCGCGCACCTCACTAGTGTTGGGTATGCGAGAACAATATATCATCTCTTGTTTGGGAAAAGACAGAGATAGAATAATCTCACATTGTGAGAGTAGTGGGAGAAAATAATTGTCGACAACACTACCTCTATAATTGCGAGTGTTTCTCTTATGAGAACCCGGATCCGAAAATAAAGTCCATGGCAAAATCGCTTGTAGCGATTATATCGGGTCAATGAAGAATGCAATTGAGGTTGAATCTCCTATTAAGAAGAAATTAATGTTACGCTATATCTCCGGCAAATGAAATGAATGAATATCGAATATGCGGTTAATTAGTGGATTATGAAAATCCATATAATTCCCGAAGAATATAAATCGCAACTTGTAGAAATCTCATACTAAGTATTAAAGTCTAAGGTATATATATTCCTGAATGAATATTCAAGTCTCAAGACGCGAGCATGTCCTAGAAGGATTGCAATCAATCGAATGATTTTACAAAGGAATAACGCTATGTCATTGTGTATATCACTCATCTCTCGATGTAGTAGAGAATGTATCTCATAGAAGAGAATTGTTAATTCACAAAGAATGAATGTACATCCTTGAAGGAATTAATCCATGAAGGATTTACCGTCAATTTTTGAATAAACACCATTCATCCCCTCAAGTGAATCTAGACCCGAGAGAAATAAAATGAGGAATCTTAAATACCGTGAAGGTGTCATCAAAACACTTAGAAAGTGTATGAAAAGCTAGCATGAAGTTAATGATATCCTCTAAGAATACCATAGAAGGTATGAGAATAATGGTGGTTTTGGCAATTGAATTATCCCCTAAATGCTAAATGCAAGGCTGAATTTGTACAATCAAAATCTCGAAGATTTATAAAATACAATTTGAAAATCCACTAAGGATTAATTATAAGTATTCAAACTCTAGTATAAGTTTGATACACTATCTTGAAGATATTGAATATTAATTTATTTACCCCCATAATCCTCCGAAAAGGATCTATTTCTCTAAAAGGATAATATTTATTTGTTTTGCACAGACTAATTGGTGGTCATTATGCATGAAGCATATTGCTCCCATATAATTCATAGAAGAATTATGAGCTAACTTTTATTTACACATATTTATGAAAAAGTGTGGTTTGAACAATGAAGTTCAAAGTTTGGCTTTATGAGGGGAGCATATTTTATTGAATCTGCCTTTAAGGTAAACCACTAGAATTATAAAGATCAAGTAGATCATATTTGCTAAAACAACTGAAGTTTATGCATAGATTATGAAGATCAATATCTATTCATGAATAATAGAATATCCTGAAGAAAATATGACCAAGAAGGTTAAATGTTGTACTCTTTTTCCCTATGTGAGTTTTTACTCGAAGGTTTCTCACACAAGGTTTTTAATGAGACAACATGTGCAATACAATTAACGAATGTGATGTACTCTTTTCTCCAAGAACCGTTTTTTTCTCATTGGGTTTTTCGGATGGAGTTTTTAATGAGGCATATGCATATCGTGGTAATCGCCCAAGGGGAGTGTTGTAAAAACACACGGACTCTATCCTATAAGGAAAGGAGAAGGAGGAATCCTAATCCTAGTCCGTTCAGTATGTGGGCTCTTACAAAACTCTTAGGCCTTGACGAGGACTATATATATGTGGGAGCTCTATGTTGTAATCACCAATATTTCGGATGAATAAAAAATAGTCTCTATCTTGTGTCTACTTGTTCTACTTCTTTCATCTACTACGTGATCATGAGAGACGGAGAGGGGAAGGTACTAACCGACGACGACACGCGTTTCACAATAATAATGATGGAGTTGAGCCGATTAAAAAACAGTAACACCACTTTCTGTTGCGCTTTGAAAAAAAAGAGAGTAAAAAATGTTTTAGACACATGAAAAAGCCGGGCCCAAAACTGGTTCGGTGGACGAGGCGGCCTCGTATTACACGCGGTGTAAGTCCAACTGCAGAACGTGATTAATTGATTTTGTCACGTGTTTGTTTACGTGGGAACGGCCGTGCGGCCGACCGCAAATTGGTGTTGCTAGCACGAAACTTCCTCGCGCTACAAGTGTCACAACTCACAAGTGCCGTCCTCCGTCCTCAAGTTTCCTTACACGTCAGAAGAGGTAGTCGCTTTTGACAGGTTCATGTGGCTGGGCCAAAAAAGGAGGATCGGGAGATTCGGGACATCCGTCATCCGGTAAATAAAGACAGCTTAGCTGTCTTCTTCAGTCGACACTGTCAGGTTGGATAAAAGATGAGGTGAGGTGATGCAGATTGATACAGACGCATTATTGGCTGATGAGAAATAGTACTCGTACTTAGAGTTGCCTACTGCTCTTGGGCGATCAACAAAAGAAGCGTTTGAATACATGCCAACTAGACTGAAGAATCTAGTGGGGTCATGGAGTGGAAGAGAGGCGAGCGATGTGCTGAAATGGGAAGGGACATTTGGCTTAAAGTCGGTTGCACACTCAGACAGTCCCAAGTTATTCGATGACCTGCTTCTTAATTCCCAAAGATACTTGCAGACAATACAAATATGCATTGGAAACATTGGAGCTGCTGACATGGCCAAAATTGCAGGTGGGATGGGTTTCCGTGATTTAAAATTATTCAACCTGGCAATTCTCTGCTGGTCAGAAAAGGAGGTGGCCGTAATTCTCTACGGGATGTGTGGACTTTGTCGAACAAAAGGAGGCATGGAGAATCGGAAATTCCGATGATGGTGAAGGTAGTCGAGTGGGTGAAGGACACCAAATTCGACCTTGGCAACTATTATGCACATCAAAAGACAAACCGGTGTTGTCACCTAAGCGGCAAAGCCCGCCCTTTGGTTGGGTGAAACGCAATGTTGATGCTCCTTAGAGTGGAAGATCGACCGGGTGTGACGGGAGCTGTTCATAGAGATCGATCATGAAGGTCCATCAAGCACTACTAGAGATTGAGCGATCACTGTAGCCAATTTCATTGCCGTAAAAGACAGAAGCGATGGTGTCATACTTCCCCGTGCCGTGGGCAGGGCCTAGGATTTGGAGGCCCCAAAACAAAATTCATGATGAGGTCCTAAATTTTAAGAAAATCAAATCATGTTTTCACTTAATTATAAAGCTTCAAATTTATATGGGTTTTACACCACTAGGTATAGATCAAATCTTTTTGACCGAAATGTATAGATCAAATCTTCCCGTGCGTGCGGCGGGGCCGTACCTAGGATTTGGAGGCCCCAGAACAAAATTCATGATGAGGCCCTAAATTTTAAGAAAATCAAAGCATGTTTTTACTTAATTATAAAGCTTCAAATTTATATGGGTTTTACACCACTAGGTATAGATCAAATCTTTTTGACCGAAATGTATAGATCAAATCTTAATGCTAAAAGAGTAAAAACTAGTATGCAAATAATTAGCACTATAGCAGCTAGTATAGCAGACTAGCAGTGAATTTGGAGGCCCTCCGATTTTGGAGGCCCTGAACGGTCGCACATCTCACACCTGCTAATCGTCGGCCCTGTCGTGGGTTGGATCGATAGCCAGGCCTTGTAAGGAATCAAACTGCTAGATGAAACTTATAGCACAGATGGTTGAACCATCGATGCGATGTACTCCCTCCATCTTAATATACATGTAGTTTTAGGGGGTGAGGGAGTATCAAGGTAGTAACTAAATGACCTGCATGCCCCTATAATTTCAATGATTGCAAAGATAAAAAAATACTGTACATCGTGCGTCAAAGAGAGGATAAGCCTGGCTACTTTCCTAATGAGCCTTCGCACCATCTCATTTTTTCAGTTTTTTTATTCACGTACGAGTACTAGTGGGAGGCATGGATGAGATCGATGGATGGATTGTTGGCAGGCCTGGGCATACTCGTAGTGGGGTGCAGGCTAAAACGACTTGTATTTTGAATCTTTTCATGGGTGTTACAACGACATGTATATTGAGATGGAAGGAGTAGTGGGGTTGAATTCCTAAATCGCATGGAACGCCGAGCCGACTGAGATATGCTCTATGCCCGCCAGCCCTACATGACCGTTTAGTCCATCGACGGTAAATTCAGCGTGAGTGTTGAATGTCCTAACTTCCAACACGGTCTCACCACTTCCACCGGGAACCGCCGTACCTCATCGATCTTCCCTGATGCGTATGCCTAGATCACACATTTTAACGATTTTCAAGGTTACCCTATTTATTCGGTCATAAAAAAGGTTGACCTATTTAAGCTGGCTTAATGCTCCTCTTGGGAAATCCACACACTCTTCCTCCTTGACTAATGTTGATGGTCCATCACAGCTTGTTTGAACTGATGGTGATGGCCTAGACTAAGGGCCTGTTTGGTTCCTATGAGACTGGAGACTAGAGACTAATTTTTAGTCTCATTTAGTCCCTAAATAACCGAACATAAGGATTAGAGACTAATTTTTAGTCTCAATTAGCCGAAGGCTTATTGGAGTACAAAGAAGCTAACTCCTCATTGAAAACGAGGAGTCAGCTTCTTAGCCGAAGCCTTATTGGTTTCAAACTTTTGTACTCCAATAATAGGCTATATATCTCATTAATGTGCAAAGTTAGCTTCTTGTACTAGGTCGATGGAAGAGTGGCTTGTACCACCACCGGCTCTACGGGAGGTTTTGTACGATGATTATAATCATGTTCATGTCTGTTGAGTGAAGCTTGGACAATTCTCAAAAGCAGGACACTAAAACTTTGTGGTAGAATTTAGAAGTCAGAGGTGTTAATCTTGGTGGACTCAGGCACTGTTGGCACTTAATTTCATAAGTGTTGGCACTTTCATAAGTGATCAATTGGCTAAAACACTATCTCTGAGTCTAGTGCGCGCCTTGTGTGACATCCCAATTTGTAGCAGCTAATGGCAGCACTATGGTTTGCACACATAAGGTTCTGGATTTGTAGTGGAGTGCTTAGGGTCACATCTTCACTTCTACTGTTGACATCCCAATTGGTTAGAGATTTGCAACCCCATGTGGGTTCATTGGTCCAAGAGGGTGCCGAAGTTTACTTACCAGGGAAAGAGAAACAACTGTGTTGCTATTGCACCTCCTAAGCTCAAGGAAGCAAGGAGCTACTGAGCAGACAGGCAGTCACTCGTTGTCTTCAATCTTCAATTCCACTATCAAAGGTTTTCCAGGATCCATTCCTATGCAAGCTCAGTTGGGCTTCGTTTAGAGGCATCACCCCATCAGCTTAGAGGAGGCTACTACCATTCATCCACGTTGCCAGCCCATGGGCCTATCAACAGGTTCAGGCCCGCGCCGTAGGCTCAGTTGGGCATCGCACCCCTCTTGTTTCTTCCCCGAGAAGACAAAACAGCTCTCCGTGACTCCGTCCCTTTGCTCTGTCTTAAACCCTAGCGAGTTTCTAGAACCTTCCAGTTCCAGAAGACTGACCCCTCGCTCGGAAGCCGCGGCGCCATGGACCTGGACCCTGAGGGCATCTTCCGCGACGACAGCGATGAGGACGAAGAGAACGTCCAGGTTCGCCCCGGCGGCTCTTAGCTGCGTCGTTTGTTTACCCTCTTTTCCCCTTTTGTTATTGGATAATCATCAGTGTTCTGAAAACTGATTGGACCCTGCTACGGAACCGCATTCGTCGCGGGTGCTGGATTGCTTGCTCCGGGGAATCAGGAGAGGGAGGCGAACAAGGATTTGGTTGTCTACCTTGTCGACGCCTCGCCCAAAATGTTCACCCCTGCTACGGCTACCACCCAGGTGAGTGAGGCACAGCTAGTCTACGCCAAGGTTTTTTACCGACCGAACCCTAAAACCGCCGGGGTCCGGTAACGGTTTACCGGTCCGGTTACGGTAAACCGCCCGGTTACCGGACGGTTTGGGTTTTAATTCAAATGAATTCAAATTTTCCAGGCGTTCGGTAAAAATCTTTTTACCGGGTCGGTTTGAGCGGTTTACCGCCGGGTATAAACGGTTTACCGAGCGGTTTGAGAGGTTTGAACGGTTTTTTCAAAATGCAAAATTTAATTTTTTTTATAAAATGCTAAAAAAATTCCTAAAAATACTTCATGATTTGTAGAATCCAATGATGTCAAAATTACTCAAATTTGAGTGTGTTTAGTATGTTTTTCGACCTTCATGATTTAATGGGCCTTAATGGGCCGGCTGTGTATTTTTTCTTTTCTTTTTTTTCAAACTTAGATTTGAAATTTTTATACCAAACGAACTCAAATTTGAAAAAGTATTGCACCGTTGGCTTCTATAAATCGCAAAACTATTTTACAATATTTTTTCCACGATTTTTTTCAATTTTTTGATTTTGAATTTCAAATCTTTTTATACCGCCGGTCCGGATACCGGCCCGACCGTAAAATCGTAAATCGCGTTTTACCGCTGAAAACCGACCGTATAAAAAAACCCGGTCCACGCCACTTTGTTAATCTGGATATCGGGTTTTTATGTCTTAGTTTGGAAATTAAAACCTAGTGTGAAGTTGGATCATTAAGTCTGTTCTGTATTTTTGCAAGTAGTTTCTGTGTTACAATCTATAGCTATAAAGCATTTCAGAAAGAAGGCAGCTGATGAGTACTCCTCATAACCTTGTAGTAGGTAATGCAATGCTAGATGTACTGCCTTGTCGGTTAGTCCTTTTGTCTGTAACTCTCTATCTTATTATTCAGTCTATGTGGTCAAGTTTCGCCCTGACATTCTTCTAAGGGCTTGCAACTTTATTACTAAATAACAATGTAAGTTATTTATAAATAACAATGTAACATTTTGTTTTCAGGACGACGAAGAGCAGGAGACACATTTCCATACCATTATTAACTGCATCACAATCGCTCTGAAGACACAAATTATTGGTAGATCTTATGATGAAGTCGCAATATGTTTCTTTAACACTGTAAGCTCTTTCTCAATTCAGTAAGCATACAACTCTGCTTCTAGCAATTTTTGTAGTTTGCAGTTCTGTTTTTCCTATTTGAGTTTCGATTTATCACAAGCATCTGTGTAAGAGTGCAAGAAGGAAAGAGCATGTTGCCAACTCTTCTTTGCATTATGTTTAGAACTCTATGTTGCACATTTCCAGTCTTACTTAATATATCATTACTACCACCTCTCACAAATAATTGGGATATTGGTCTCCAAAATGCTATCCAATAGGGCCATAAGCTCATAAGAAAAAGTTGGCCACTGGTTTCTATTGTAACTTTATTTATAAACCTAGAAAAATATAATATTAATATAGTGTGTTGTGAGACTAATATAAATAAAGTTTTAGATTGCAACTAGATATCAACTGAAACCATTGATAGACAAATTTTGAAAGCTTCATTGCATGTATCTCAGTGACCCCAACATTACTAATTTTTTTTTTGACGAAAAAACGTTACTAAATTGTTTGCTGCATAGAACGCACTTAGGCACTAAACTTGATGAATAAGCAGCAAACTTGAAGGCTAAATAATACAGTTTAAGTGCTGATGCATCCAGTAAAAAAAAATGGGAAGATCGGAGTCAGGAATGACAGTTTCTGTAATATATGAATTGCAGTTTTTTGCTTATTTTCTTAAAGTGAAATAATGAGCTAACTTGCCTAACTATGCAACTGCCCTTTTTGTATTACTTATTAGTCAATTCTCAACAAATATTCAACTTTGCCTGGTTAGGTTCCTTGCACTATTCATGAACTTTGCGTTGGTACCATGTAAAGTAGAACCATTGCACAGATATTGCTAAGCATAGTGCCCAGTTGCTTGATTTGGTTTGTTCACAACTCGCAGAAAGAGAAGAAGAATTTACAGGACTCAGCTGGTGTTTATGTTTATAATGTTGGAGACAGAGAGGAACTTGATAGACCCACTGCAAAACTTATCAAAGATTTTTCTTCCATTGAAGGTAATACCCACTATATGAATCATTCGTTGGTGACACATGGTCAATGTTTGAGGGATATGCACGCTCAACTTTTTTTCAGTAGAATGTGGTTCATGGAAAATATTTTTGGCTAGTTATTTTTTGTCCAGTAGAATCCTTTGATTTCGTTTGGGTGTAGTGATGTTATCTTTGTCATACAATTGTTTGGGCCTCCCTGTTTTTCCCATGCCACTAATATTGCTTCCAAGTTCCACTCACTTTCTTTTTAAGTACAGATAGTCTACCGCCTTTTATGTTGTAGCTTTATTTCGTAACTTGTGTGTGCGACTACACATGCTTAAAAATAAGACATATAGACTTAATTAAAAAATAAATCTCAAATCTCATTATAGTTTCTCATTAGGCTTGCTTCATGTTCTCAAATGCGATGCAGTGTGGTGTGTAACAGTATATACTGGCTAGATTATCATACTCATCAGATTTTCTTGTTAACTAGAACTCTAGAATGATATCCCGCACATTTGCTGTAGGAATCGCAGATGGTTTGGAATGAAAATGGGATGGTCTATAGTTACTGGCTTATCAGCTTATGGGACCTATTAGTACGGAAAACTTGCATGGAGAGGTAGATTATTATTATCATAATGGATGTTGCTGTACGACGTGGCTCACTGATGTCGACAGCTAAATGCATGTTAATAGGTGTTGTGGCTTGCTGATGTGGCTAGATTGCATGGAGATCGGAGAGAGAGCTTTCATAATTGCATGGAGAGATATATAAGCGTGGACTGCTTTTATAAGATATATAGATATACATTTTGTTTTGGCCTGGATTGATGAATTCAATAAGATATCTATGTATAGGGGAAAAAGTTAGCAATCCTGTTTTCTTTTCTGGCTATAAATCTTGTTTCTACTCATTGCAGACTCTTTTATGAGCACCATTGGAAGTCGATATGGAATAACATCTGGATCCCGGAGAATACCCTGTATAATGCTCTTTTGGGTTGCTCAGGCGCTTCTGCGCAAGGGGTATGACTACTTCCCTTCTTTTGGCCTTTGAGCAGTGTCATTAATTTGCATCCAATAACACATTGCTGTTTAGTGAGGGCTATTGCCTATTGACATGTTATGTAGCCTTTGTACATCACCTTTCATGTAGGATCACTCAGTGAAGCTAAATTTTTTCACAATATGCAAACTAGACTGCATCAGTTTGTGTAGTTATTTGATTGATAAAGTGAATGTAGCATGCATATATATAGTGCTGTCTTCCTTCAAGTGCACCACTTAATGCCTGTCTGAATCTATTCATTCCATGTTCCTCATTTGAATCTTTTCAGATCTGTGAAGACCGTCAGTAAACGAATTCTTATATTCACCAATGAAGATGATCCTTTTGGTACTATTACAGGAGCAGTGAAAACTGATATGATTAGGACAACAGTTCAACGTGCAAAGGCAATTCTTCTATTTAAAACTGCATGCTGCTAGCACATCTCAAAATGAATTTTTGTCCTTTGGTTACCATAACTATACTTTCTTTTCTTCAGGATGCACGAGATCTTGGCCTGTCCATTGAACTTCTTCCACTGAGTCGGCCTGATGAGCAGTTCGACATGTCCCTATTCTATGCAGTAAGTCTCCATGATTGCTTTTTCTCTTCTCTATGTGCTAACTGCTGAACAGCTCCAATTGCCCAGGATTTGCTTGGTCTGGATGGAGATGAGATAACTGAGTATCTGCCAACTGCTGGTTATAAGTACTATTCTTGAAACATCAATATTACTTATGTATTTTTTCGGATTTAGATGATATTTACTTTATGGTACTTTATTCTTACATCTCCTAGCACAAACAAATCAGACATTTACGCTCGACTTATGAAGGGAGATAGCAGGTCTGTTTGGATCGCAACCTGTGGCACCCGGCAGGCAGGGTGCCAGCCAGGCAGTGATTCCAGCTGCCAGTTGCTCAAAATCGAAGGCCTGGGTTGCTGCCTGGCCAAGCAACTATGCCTGGAGGCGCAACCAAACAGGCCCAGCATGTTTTATGAAATCACAGTTGCCTCCATTTTGTTTCCATTTGGACTTGGACTTGTCTTTCTTCTTTGAACAAAGGGCAAGAGCTTTGCCATTAATTGAACACACCGACCCCTCTACACACTGGGAATAAACACCAACCACACACCACTATGCACCACAGCTTCATAGCGGTATCTCATTTAGACTTGTCCTAGACCTCTATCAAAAAGTCTGTCATGGAGGGCACTTCTGCAGAGTTTGTGAGTGCGTCTGTCTGTTTTTTTTTTTTTGTGTGTGTGTGTGTGTGTGTGTGGGCCGGGTCTTCTTTAGGTGGGGCTCCTTACCCCCTCCCCTTTTTCGTATCTTCTCTTATTATAAAAATATGCAGCTCGCCTCCGTGTTTGAGAAAAAAAATGGACAGAGTTATCCATGCATTTGATGTTATATGATACAATATTTTGTGAGTTTCTTGTGTTACTATCCACTATCCAATAGTATAACATGAATTACTTATTGTGTTTAGTGCATCTATTAAAAATGATTGTTTTATACTATAGAGCTTTTGTAGATTCCAGCTATAGAGCTATGTTGGAGTATGTTAAAAATTATACCATATGTTTGTCTTGCTTGTTCTTTTTATGCTTTGCTATGCTGCTGGTCTGTTGATCTCTAATCATTTAGGAAGTTTGTATTTTCTCTGAATGGACATTTTAGTTTAAGTTCTCTCTTCTTCCACATTTTTTTTATTGATGTCTTTAAAGGCTACAGGATATGACTAATAACTGAGGAAACCACAATTTTTCATTTATGTCTTTAAAGGCTAGAGGATATGACTAATCAACTGAGAAGACGAATAATGAAGAAGCGCAGAGTCAAAACTCTTTCATTTGCGATTACCAATGATGTGTGCATAGAAGTACATACATATGCGCTGGTCCGTCCTACTACCCAGGCATGCTCTGACTTTGGTTTTTTCATGCTTTATTACTAACTATTGGTGTTGAAACTTGAAACATCTAAGTATATGCTGATTATATTTCTAGGGACAATTACATGGCTTGATTCACTAAGTAATCTTCCATTAAAGGTGAGCATATGATTAAAATCAGTTCCATGTTGCCTATTCTTTGGTTAATCTTTTGACTCGTGAGCGAGTTTTGTTACTTTTTGTTTACTGTCTTTCATGAAAGAAGTTGTTAATTCATACATGATAAATAGAAAATTTGTAAACCACCTCACCGATCACAGCTACACAGACCATACTGACCATGCATACTTCTGGCCTAATACTATTGTTTTGAGATTGTTGCCATTATTGGATCATCGATAATACAAATATATATTTCTCTATAATGGATGGTACCCTTGATAGGTTTTGGTCATCCTTTTTTTTTGGGAAAAAGTCTACATAACCCCCTCAACTTTGGAGGGTAGTCTACTTCACCCCCAAACTATGAAACCGGATTTTCTACCCCCTGAACTTTCTAAAACCTGTCAAATAGCCCCCGGCGGTTTTGGTTGGTGGTTTTGCTACAGTGATGGTGGTTTTGTCATTTTATTTATTTACGCTGAACTTTGGAAAATTATAGTAAATCACCGAAAAATCATAAAATAAAACTTTTAATGGGGGGTGAAGTAACTATTATAGTGCCGAGAGACTTTTAACATGACACAAAAGTCTATTCATATGATTGCTTGGATGCACAACCATATACAATTGTTAAGTTGGGTTTGAGTCTTACATTTAGTTACCAGTGTTACTTTTATGATTCTTCCACATATAAGATATAATAACCAGAATGTTTATGCAGACTGAGAGGTCTTTCATATGCAATGATACTGGGGCTCTACTTCAGGATGCACAGACACGCTTTTCAGATGTACAACGAGTAAGCACACAAGGCACTGGCACTGTCATGTATGATCTTTTGGGTGGTTTACTGTTGACTTGTATGATCTCCTTGCTGTCTATATCAATTTGGTTGAAAAGGAGGATCCTGATAACTGCACGCTTGCACAAAACAATTTCATCGCAAACACCTTTTAGAACATATCATTATTAAACATTATGTTGATAAAAGCCTTGGGAGCTGGCATGTGTGCATGTTTTCAGATGGAATAAATGAATTCCTATGGAGCACTGAGAATTCGCAGACATGGATGTCTCTGAAACCATTTCTAGCTTCCAAATTGCAAACTGCCCTCACTTGTGCACTGTTAACACCTTTTTATGTTTTTTAGAAAGTCTATTGCATGTTGCAAGATCATCAAGCTTATTTTTTGCATGCATGCCTTGCAAGATAGTTTTGGCTGCACTAGTATTTTGTTGGATTTCATTGTGTTGGATTACACTGTTATATGTTATTTCACTTTTACTATCCATTTATGCATTTTTTTGTGCAGCACAATTGTCAAATTTTCTGTACATGAACTCTCTGAGGTTAAAAAGGGTTGCAAGCCATCATCTTCGCCTTTTAGGTTTCAAGCCATTGGATTGCTTGAAAGATTATCATAACTTACGAATCGTCAACATTTATTTATCCAAGTGATGAGGTATTGTGTTCTTCTGGGATTGCTTCAGTGTCCAGTTCTAGTTTGCTGCTGTACTGCAACTATCCACTTAATGCTGAGAATGTCGTTATTTTTCCATGTCATCTTGCTTCTGAGCTTTCAGCAGATAATATAAGTTCAAAATTTAAAGAAGTTCTTCATGAATATATATTTTCATTGTAAAAGGATGAGGCGAACACAGTATCCAACTTGATTTAGTATTTAGGTGCATACTAATTACTAAACCAACTTCAGTGATTTTAACATTTCATCTTTTGTCTCAACAATGAGCTATCACCTTGTCTGCATGATGTTATTTGTTAATTTGAACCAAAAAATAATTCTTTGGCCATATGAGGACAGTAGAGGACTCTACTGAAGGTTGACTAGTGTAGTAAATAAATTGTTATTCAGTTTAGGCAAACAATGGATTACTGCACAAGAGGGCTGCAGTACCAAAACTACAAGAATGTGCAAGGGACACAAGACTTGATTACACTATAGCACTAAGGCTATGCATCAACAAATAGTATGCAGTTCTAGGTGGGGTAGAAATTTCTTTTGAGGCTCTTCCATAGGATTCTATGTGTTATTTCTTTTCTTGGTTACTCTTGCTTGGAGCTTCCATGTGTAAAATTTTCTTTTTGCTGTGCATTCTCAGATAGTTGGCTCATCCTTATGCTTTGATGCAGCGTATATTTGGAAGCACTCGTGTTTTTCGTTGCTTTACATAGCTCAATGTTACGTCTTGGAAGGTTAGCCACTATTATTTTCACATCACCCTTTTCAACTGTATGAGGAAAATACTCTGAATCAAGGAAACTAAATACTCTGAATGTGTATAAAGCTGCACTGAACCATCTTAGTGTTTTCAATTGTTACTATGCTCTTATATGACATTTTGGCAGTAGCTTGAGTTATGCAATATACACACAGTAAAACATATCACATCACCAGCTGTGGTTAACTGTTGGATACAGTGACATGCAATTGCATGCCGCTATTAGTCTGGAAGTTTGAGTCTCAGGAAGCAAGTCGTTTGCCATAATTGGTTTCCATGCCTTGCTTAACCAACCTTTGGCAGCGAACAAGGAAATCCTTGTTAGGGTGAGTAAATTTGTATCTGCCAAAGTCAAGAAGCTCTTAAATGGGCAAGGTAGGCAAGAGAGCCAAACATGGCGAGGTGATCTATAACATAATGGACTTAAGCAATCATATATGTAAAATGTAGCATGTGTGTGATTTCAGGTTTGCACTTGCATTTTATGGGAATCCAACTCGACCACAGCTCGTAGCCCTTATTGCTCAAGTGAGGGATTCTGTTCTACCATGTCTGTTTAACATTTTGATACCAATATATATCCTAATATGCTATTCAAAATTAACTCTGGTCTGTCAATAAAACAGGAAGAGGTTACTTCCTCTGGTGGACAATCTGAACCGCCTGGCATGAACATGATCTATCTTCCATACTCTGATGATATTAGATATCCTGAAGAAGTAAGGACTGGTGTTGTATTTTAACTTTACCATCACCGTAAGCTAATTTTCTTTCTTTGGTTTGCAGGTTCATGTGACTTCGGATGATGCACCACAAGTGCAACAGATGAACAAATCAAGAAAGCTTCAATATATTCAATCGTATGGATCTGAAAAATTTCGCTGCAATGCAAATTTCTAATCCAGGTAAATAACTATGAAGTCATTATTGACAATGCTACTCCAAAGCTATCTTTATGACTCTTGCATTTGATCCTATCTTATTAGTTCATATTAAAGCTGAGTGCAAAATGAACAAGAATGAATTGTGTCCTCTTAAATATTGCATGCCCTAAGTGATTGAAAGAGTCTTCTTAACCTGGACATAAACTTCTTCGAAAATTTACCTTTAGAGTCTTGGGTCAACTATAAGCCCACAACATCTAGAATCATCTGCTTTACTCTAGGATCCACTATGAACATGCTCCATAGCTTTGAAAAGTATTTATATTTACCAGATGCTGCTGTAAAGAAGATCAGGAGACCTATTGCAGGCACTTTTTTTTGGTGGATTAGATAAATGCTCAATATTTGAAGAGTGCTTGTTGCACATGCGATGTTGCTTGTTGGGCTGAAATGTCATTGATGCATATTATAACAAGCATTTTATTCACTTGTGAATCACTTTTGTAATTACACAAAAACCAGTCACATGTACATACTCTGATACTGCTTCTGTTGTCCAACATCAACAGCTTTGCAAAGACACTATGGGATCTTGGAGGCCTTAGCTTTAGGCGAAGATGAGATGCCTGATATAAAGGATGAGACCCTGCCTCACGAAGAAGGCTTGTCTAGGTACTTCTTATGCTTGTCTATTTATATGCATGATAAACTATATACTCTCTTTCTCTTTGAAATAGGCAATCTTGTTGGTGATGTCACTCTTCCCAAACAGGGCGCAGAAAGATGGAAGCATAACTTATTGAATGCTTGAATAAGCTGAATTCCTGTTGGTTATATAAAAGCAATTTGCTATAGTTGTCTATCTTATTCGTGCCTTGTGTGTGATGTTCCTTTCTATTCTTATCTCAGGCCAGGGATAGTCAAAGCTATTGAGGAATTCAAGACTTCAGTCTATGGTGAAAATTATGATCAAGAGGAGGCAGAAGCAGCAGCGGGGAAAGCTTCCCGTGGTGATGCTTCAAAAAAGCGGAAGGAAATCACTGACGCAGCTGCACAGATAACTGCTGCTTATGATTGGGCAGAACTTGCAGACAATGGAAAAGTGAGTAGTCAGATCCTTTTAGTAAGATCCATATCCATAAACGGGGGAGGCAGTGGACACTAAATGCCATAATTTTTTTCTTAACCTACAAGCTAAAGTTAATTAAAAATTTGTCTCCCGAGTACAACTAGAATTCAGCATATCACTTCCAGGTGAAATGTGCCAATGAATTTAGACCTAAAGTTTCTGCAATTGCCAATAATCATTGGTATCTACAATATTGTTTGGTTACCATGATTGTTTCTAAATTCGGAGGTTGTCATTTGCAGCTCAAGGGATTGACGGTAGCAGAATTGAAATCCTACCTGACCGCGCATGACCTACCGGTTTCTGGTAAGAAAGAGGTACTTGTCAGCAGGATCTTGACTCATCTGGGCAAGTGAAACCACGTATCCGAACTGTTAGCCTTCTCTGACCCGTGTGGGCCGTAAGCCCGTAACCCTCCCCCTGTGTAAGCTACGTGCCAATTTTTTGTATAGCGATATGGACGGAGCACCAGTTGCCAGTGTAACTTGTGTGTGATTTTTATCTTGGTATCATCTGCTTTTGTCAACATGGATCATCGTGTCGTTCTGAATAGTTGGAAAGCCACTAGATAGAGCATAACTGAAGAAGCTATACTAGTGCCCTCTTTGGCAGGACTCCCTGCGGCTTCAGCTTCAATTCCTCTTTAAACATGATTTCAACCCAAAATATTCGACCTAATATTTTCAATGCGCCAAAGTTCTAGCTCGCTCTATGGATTCTTGAGCTAGAGCTAGTAGTTGACATATCTCTGTTGTCTTTGATGTTTTTTTTTTGAAGAAAAAGAATAAAAAGGAGAAGTATTTGTCGTCATCTCTATCTTTTGTCGTGAAGAAAAGGGATTAAAAGGAGAAAACGAAAGGCTTACTTACTGGCCATTTGGTTTAGAACCTGGCGGTTTATGCCAAAGCAACGACCACATGATAAGTAATTGACTACTAGCGTATATGTTGGACGCACGTGCAAGGAATTCAACCGCATCTCACCCTTGTTTTCTCAGTTCCTCCGGTCTTTGTTTTGAGCTAGTAGACCAGAAAGTATCAACTTGATGTCCACCCTCACGTGTAGTGTATAAAAGTCTAGATTGAAGAAGATATGGTGGTTATAGCAAACTAAAGGTCTCCACAACAAACCGAAGTAGGGGCACGTTGACGGTACACACAACCACATAGGGTATATAAAGTTCAAAGGACTCAAATGGTCAAAATTCAGGAATGGATCTGATGTTTATATAAACTAATAAATCATTTTGCTATGTATGTCTGTATTAATATATAAAAATAATATTTTTGAGTGATATACTATCTGTTCCAAATTTAAAGTCGTTTGTTCCATCCATTTTGCTATGTGTGTATCAATTATATCTAGATCTCAAGCACAAGCGTTTAGTTCCATGACATCTTTCTTTTTCAAATATAAATTCGTTTTCTTTGAAATAACTACGAAAAATCCTCCGATCTAAAAAACAGTTCCAAAACCTGTGGTTGATTTCATTGGATTTCTATCAGTAAAGCTCCGTTGCAAATCTTGACGGAAGAAACCTAGCAAACGGTGGTCCCCAACATATTATCAACGTCTTGGCTACACCATGTGTGTTGGTCTTTGGACTGAATGTACGAATGATAGCTAGGGATGGCCTTTATCTTCTGGGGATGCCATGATGGTCGTATCTATTTTTGGAGAAAAGTATAGCAGCTATACTACTAAAATAATTAGGTGACTTGCCATCCTGAGCAATAAGAATTAGGTTATACATAATAATAAACATAAAACACGGTCTTGGTTGCCTATATTTTTCTCTATAATAATAATAAACATCATAATCATTGGTGTATTTTTCTCTATAAATTTGACTAAACCTAAAATTGTTTTTCTTAGGACCACTCTAAAATTTAATTTAATTTGAGATGGAGGTAAGACATAATGATTTTGAAATAGGTTTGCTTCCTCTTATATTTAGTCATTAATAAAACACGGTCTCAGTTGCCTATATTCATCTATACATTTGTCTCTTTTTACGTGCGGTGCAGCAGCATCAAGGCAATGCTACGTGAGGTGTAGTCTCAATCATATCTTCTCCACCACAAAGAGACCCAGAAAAGGTAGTACCGGTCAACATCGAGGCTTGCAAGATGTGTTAATTCTTGTGGTCCTTTTTCTGCCCTCCGATTTTCTTATTATGATGTTTTTCATCCAGTTCATTAGAGAAGATCCGCCATCAACCTTGTCTACTCTTGTGTGATTCACAATATTGTTCTTGACAGCTCTTGATAGTGTTTCACCCACTTTCTGCTTGCTAATAGTAGTGTGATTATTATTATTTCCTACCTCAATGACATTTTGCTTTATCATCCTCAAGGATCAATAGTGTTTGCAGTGTCAACTTTAACAACATCTGTAGAACCACCTGCTCGTCAGTGCCTATGAGTTCTGATAACTGTCTCATCTTTTTTGCTTTCACTGAGAAAAAATTTGAGATAAAAATAACACAGTGGATTTGTTCCTTTTCTTCTTACAAACAGATATAACATTTGTTTTTCAAAGATGCACGACATGCAACCTGGTTGCAGACTTGGTTGCTTTTGTGCATAGATATTTGTTTAGAGCCTTTTGTGCCCAGGTGTCATTTTATGAACATTAGGCTTATTACATCCATCATTAGTAACATCTTGAGTTGTTCTATTATCATCTTCATTTGGCACACAAGGTTTTGGACTGTGTGCCATTTTTCTTCTTTGCTTGATGTCATTATTTGAGGAACATCATCAGGTAATTCACTGATATCCATGGAGACATCATTCACAGGATATTTGCTGATACATCAATATTATTGGGAGAGCTTAAAAAATATGAGGATATAATGTCGTATTAGCTTATTGTATACAAATAACAGTACTAGTTAGGAATTTACCAAGCTCAGCCATACCTTCGATAACTAGAACACTTCTTTCAATGAATGTGTCGAACATCTTCTTCATCAAATGCGGTTGGAACATTCACTTTGTAACTACTCGATCTGTTGCCGAATGATAATTGCAAATCTTGGGCACTCTTTGAAAGGGTTGATTGATCATTCCCTTCATGTAGGTGATGAGAGTGGCGCTTCCCTGAGAGTTTCTACTCGCCACTGCTATATAAGTGGCCGTGTCCTTGCCTCCGCTCTCATCACCCACACGAATGTGTTTACTCCTATTTTGGTGAACACTAGACTTCACGACCAAGTGCTTGCATAGTAACTTAATTAAATGATCTTTCGACGTTCTATATCTAGCATTGATATGCTTAGTTAATGCGGGAGATGCGAGCTAGAGGGTTGCTACACTAGGTCCCGATCGATTTGGGGCGACCGACGATGGTGAGGCAAAACCCTAGGTCCGTGTTGCCAATGCGCCGGGCCGGGCTGACGGGGTGACATCTTTGGGGTGTCTTGTCGTGCACACGTAGCGCGAGGATCGGCGATGGTCGGGACAAGGACCAAGGAGGGAGGGGAAGGGTAGAGCTGAGATAGATAGAGAGGTGCGGCGCTATAGAGAGAGGGGGAGAGGGGAAGGGGAGGGACGAGGGAGATAAGGCAGCATATTTTGTGGACGAGTTTTTTTGGGCGACGTGGCTGAATCATGTCCACGGAAGGCTAGCTGATTTTGGGTGATTTGGCTAGAGTGGCTGCGTTAGAGCACTGCGCTTTGCATGGGGATATCACTCATCGAAAGTATCCCATCGAAAATGAATACAAATGCGTTTTACATTTTATACTTTGATATGTTCACTTAATTCCTATCACATTATCAAATTTGTGTGCCGATGCCACATCCATCGTTGCTAACTAGTCAAAAATCTGATCTTTGGAAGGAGTAAGATGATTCAACTATGGTGGTTACACGAAGACATCCGATGAAGAGCAGGAGGAGCCAACTTTGCCATGGAAATCCGTTGTCTTCACCAAGCATGCCCAAAGTAAGAAAAGTCCAATCCAGCTTCTTTAAACACAAGTTCTTGATTGATAGATCTAATTTCCATTCTACAATTATATTGTTTTCAAATTTGAGGATATAATGTCATATTAGCTTAGTATGAAAAGAACAATACTAGATTGAATTCATCAAGGTCAGCCATACCTTCGATCACCGGGACACTTGTTTTAGTGAATGTGTCTAAAAACATTTTCTTCAGACTATTGTGGCTAGAATATTCACTACAGTGAATCGCCGATCTGCTGCCGTAAGGAGAACTGCATTTTGAATTGCATTCTTGGGCACTCTTTGAAAGGGTTGATTAATCACTCCCTTCATGTAGGTGATGAGAGTGGCGTTTCCCTAAGAGTTTTTACTCATCAATGCTATATAAGCGGCCTCGTCCTTGCCTTTGCTCTCAACACCTACATGAATGTGTTGACTCCAATTTTGGCGAGCACTAGACTTCAGGACAAGTGCTTGTATAGCAACATTTCAACATTATATATCTAGCATCGATGTGCCTAGTTAACATGGGAGATGTGAGTTAGGGGGTTGTTGTGCTGGGTCCTGGTCAATCTAGGGCGACCGACAACAGTGAGGCGAAACGCTAGGTCGGTGTTGCCGGTGTGCCGGGGGCCAGCCGACTAGGGCAATGTGTCAGGGCATGCCTCCGTGTGCCCGAGCACGGGGATCAACAATGGACAAGACAAGGGGGAGAGGGGGAGAGAGAGAGAGAGAGAGAGAGAGAGAGAGAGAGAGAGAGAGAGAGAGAGAGGATGGACAGAGACAAAAAGAGAGGGAAAGACGTGGGTGATAAGGTATTTTGTGGATGAGGTTTTAGTGGTGGTGTGGCTAAACCGTGTCCACTGAAGCGATTTTTGGGGAGACATGGATATGCTAGCTGATTTTGGATGATGTGTCCAGGGTGGATGTGTGGGTAGCACAAGCACTTTTCATGGGGAGATCACTCATCGAGCATTCCATCAGAAATGAATATAGATGTGTTTTTACAATTTATACTTTGATATGTTCACTTAGTTCTTCTCGCGTTATCAAACTTGTGTGTCGATGGAGCTTGGGGATTCGGAAGAGAAGCACAATTGCAACAGGTCCGCGTCCACCGGCATCAGTTTAGTAGGGCAACATCCGAGCCACTACGAGTCAAGCATCCCCACCGTTGGATCCAGGCAGATCTGACAGCCCGCAAGGAACTGCCGGCACAATCAGCTAGCGATCCGTGTGTGAACCCTCTCAACCAATTATAGCATGATGCTTCCCTAACCATTACTACTTGCCAGTTATATATAAGCGGCCTCCTTGCCTCTGCTCCCATCACCTAGGGTCTATTTTGGACCGCCACCGCATGTCTTATGAGCCAGAAACGTGGAATAATTCCACTGAACTCCGCGTGGTGAACACACGCCACCCGCCACCCACCATGCAAAATGCGGATAAATGAACTACACATGACAAAATCATAGAAGCGGCTTCCCACCCGCTTACCGCGTATAAGCGCAACTAGACTCTCACCCATTGTCCCAAACAGGCCCCTACATGATCAGTTTGTATTTTGGTGAGCACTAGGCTTCACGACCAGGTGATTTTATAGCAATTTAAATGACATATCAACATTCTATATCTTGCATCGATATGTCTAGTTAATGCGATAGACACGAGCTGGGGGGTTGCTACTCTGGGAGGGAGAGGGAAAGGAGATTGACCGAGGGAGAGAGAGGCAGCGCTGCAGATAGAGGGGGAGAGAGGAAGGGGATAGAAGAGGGAGATAAGGCATCATTTTTTGGACGATGTTTTCCAGGCGACGTGGCTGAACCGTGTGCACGGAAGTGATTCTCGGGGATATGTGGATAGGGTAGCTGATTTTGAGTGATGTGGCAAGGGTGGTTGCGTGGAGGACATGCGCTTTGCATGGGGAATCGTCGAGCATTCCATCATAAATGAATATGGATGTGTTTTTTTTTACATTTTATAGTTTGATATGTTCACATAATTCCTCTTGCGTTATCAAACTTGTGCGTCAATGCCACATCTATCATTGTTAATGTGTAAAAAATCTTGTCTTTGGCGGGAGTAAAGCAGGATTCAACTATGGTGGTTACACGAAGACATCCGATGAAGAGCAGTTGGATCCAACTTTGCCATGGAAATCCGTTGTCTTCACCAAGCATGCCCAAAGTAAGAAAGTTTGATCTTGTTCTTCAAACACAAGTTCTTGATTGATAGATCTATTCTATATCCTACAATTATATTGTTTTCAAACCAAAGGATACAATGTCATATTAGCTTAGTATAAAAATGAACAATACTAGTTTGAATTCACCAAGCTCAGCCATACCTTCGATCACTTTGAACACTTCTTTCAATGAATGTGTCTAGAACATTTTCTTCGACTAATGTGGCTGGAACATTCACTGCAAAGAATCGCTCTGTTGCTAGAAGGAAAACTGCATTTTGAATTGCATTCTTGGGCAACCTTTGAAATGGTTGAGTGATCATTCGATTTGGATTGTTGTCGGGACCAAGAGAATAGTCTTCCAAAATTGAAATTATTTGGCAAAGTCCAAACTATTGAAATAGAGCAACCATCTTTAGTTCCATCCTCCGTTGTATCACAATTTCGGATGTAATTCGGGGCTGAAATTTTTACTCTAGACATTTTGTGTAATTCCATCAATGTTGCTTTGTTAGATTGTTGCCGGATTCATGAAATAGAGAGAGCAAAATTTTGGATCCTTCTTCTAAAGCATAGCAACATATCAACTAATAAAAGCATCAATCATCAATGATACTATTGATATATATGTATGCATACACAAGTCATCAAATGTTGCTTTATAAAAAAGGGTCAATATCCAAAAGCCCTTAATCCAAAGTTATGGATAGGTATTCTCACTCATGGATCTTGTTTTGTAAGTGTGTAATACATAAGGAAAGAAACATCATTTGTCCATTTCAACTTGTGATTAGTTTTTGGGGTCATTGAGGCGGTGGCAACGGTTTAATGAGTTTGTGGAGTAGGGTGGTGCCAGTGATCACCACCGGGAGGAACCTATCGAACTCCACTCTCACCGGGGATCCATGGGCCTAAAAGAGAAGGACCTCTTCCATGTGTCCACCGGATAAGCTAAGGCATGCATCATCAGCTTCTCTAATTCCATTGACACTAGCACCCCGCTCAATGGCACTCACCAGGTGATGCAAAGATTCCTTGTTTTCTGTAAGATGGCAAGTGTGCCTGTGGGGTCATCTTCGCCACTTTTGTTCCTAGATCCTCTGTAGGGCTACCGAACGATCCCTCCATCCTTCTCTAGAACCATGGTGTAGAACCCTTCATAACTTAGCCATTTAAATTAACACCCAAGGATTTACACAGCTTAGTGCACCGATCCTTCACAGGGTTGAAGCACTCATTGAGCACGTTGAGTGCCACCACAAGGTTCATGTTGTGTTCCATAATGCTAGGCATTCCCTAGGAGCTAGCTGGTTCGTCCTTTTTAATCCTCAAGAGAGACCACAAGAAACCATCTTCGGTAGGGTTCATCACACCTGTCACTTTTGATAGTTGAGAACATACCTTCTTGTAGGTCTCACCATAGTATGTGTTGATTTCATGATACTCATGAGCACACTACTGGCATGTGGATAGGTCTTAATCATGATTTGACATGCACAATGTGCACCACCAGTAGTGGCACAACCATGAGCCCTCTAGAACCTTGATGGTAGGGCACTTCGGGGGGAAGGTGGAGGTGCAAGAGTCATAGTAGAGTAGCTCACGACATAGACACCACATGTGTTGTCGCTAAGTCTTTCTTGATTGCCTTCATCTTATTCATCCTAGGAGGCTAGGAAACATTATTCTCTCTACTATGAACCCTCTATAAACCTGCCATTAAACACAGGCTAACATAGATCAAACAATAGTTTGTGGATAGTCAATCTCACTCATGGATCTTGTTTTGTGAGTGTGTAATACATAACAAAACAAACATTCACATCATTTCTCTATTTGAACTTGTGGTGGGTTGCTGGTGTGATGGAGGCAGAGGTGACGACCACAGTAGCAAAGTGATGGGTTTGTGGAGCAAGGCGGTGCCATTGATCACCACTATGTTGAACCTCTTGAGCTCCTCTCTCACCTAGGGATCCATGGGCTTGAAGGAGAAGGACCTCTTCCATGTGTCCACCAGAGAGGCTATGGTAGGTATCATCAGCTTCTCCACTTGCACCAACGCCGGCATGGTAGAACCTGCTTGATAGCACTGACTAGGTGATGCATCATTCCTTGTCATGGATCCTTACTATAGGCTGCTAAAATGATCACTCCATCCTCGAGAGCCATGGTGTAGAACCCTTTGTATCTTAGTCGTTTAAATTAGCATGCAAAGATATACACAACTTGGTGGAGTATATCAATCTTGGTGCACCGATCCTTCACCGGGTTGAAGCACTCAGTGAGCAAGCCGAGCGCCACCATAAGCTTCATGTTGCATTCTACAACATCATGCCCCCTTTGGATCCACCACTGCCAGCCAACGGGAGCTCATCGGTGCATCGATAGAGGATTCCCTTCCCATCTGCACCCACAAATCCATGCCCAGAATGCTCTGCCCGCGCCCAGATCCTTTGCTGGCCAACCTGATCTGCTCCTTGCCTTGCTCGATCTATGGATAGGCGATGGGATTAATTGTTTGGGAGAGAGCTGGGTGAGGGTGAGGGAGACGATGACATGGTTCCACCAGTCACACTAGGATGAGGACACGCGAGGAAGAGAGAGAGGGCATGAGAAAATAAAAAAACTTTTATATCGTCATGCATCGGGCCAATGGGCCACTGTTGGTGTGAGGTGGACCTCACAATTCTGAACGATCGCGCTCTAGCACACGGGAGTGGATGAGACCTGCCCCTAACCCAAAGGTGTGATTCAGGTCTTGAGAAAGGCCCATACACATGTATAGGATGGGTCCCAATGGGGCCCACACACAGGCACAACTGGCATAGGGAGAGCTAGCGCCTGCGAACCTCTCGAGTAATTGAAAGTCACAAACTTTCCTTTTGATGCGATAGATTGACGATTTTGTGAGGAAACCACCGATCTCCAAAGTGGTCTGATCCAGAAAAAACTTCCCACCCAAACTAAGATTGTTTGGAACAATTTTTGTCAACCACAATTGGAAACAATTCCGATATCTACCGTACTATTTTTTATTAAATGCAAAATAATTAAAAATATGGTGTTTGAGAGTCTACTTACAAGAGAAGCTCTTGACCTACCTTTTTTCTCCTAGAGAGGCACCTAGGGCCGCCGCCGCTGCCATGCCCTGATGCGATGACCTCACTACAAGGAGGAGCGCTAGATCAACGAATCCATCGCTTTATCCTCTCCTAGAGAAGGTCATGGGCCACCGTCGTGCTTAATAGAGAGGGCTAGAGGGGCAATGCATTGCGGCAAGAAGAGAGACAGACGAGCGGAGCGTTACCCGCTGAAGAGGAGGTAGAAGCGATGCGGGTGCCAACAAGAAGGAAGACGCCACACGGGTGCCGGCAAGAAAGAAGTAGTGCCATCGGCATCGATGAGGAGGAAGAGGTCATGGGACCGACGAGATGAGGAGGGGGCCGTGGGCGCTGACAAGGAGGGTTGTGGCGGCGGGGAAGGGAAAGAGGGAGGCGTGGTGTGACGAGGGCACGAGGAGCCGTGACTATATGTGGTCATGCAGCCCGTGGGCCGGCCGGTAGCATGGCAGGAAGCCCGATGTTTTGGCCCGGCCCGAGCATGAGAAATCAACTTGATTTCTCCCACTGGGGTCTAACAAATGCTTTTGCTTCTACATTGAAAGAGTGTGGGGAAGAGAAACATGGGGAAGATATGTTATAAGTACCGGTGTTTTTTTTCTTTATATAAATTTGATTAAACTTAAGACTGTTTTACTTAGAGTCACTCTAAAAGTTAATTTATTTTGAGAGAGAGGCAGTACTGGACAGAGGTAATACATTATGATTACGAAGATAGGCTTGTTTCCTCTTATATTTTGGCATTAGTAAAACTCGGCTGCCTAGCTATATTCATCTATACAGCAGCATCAAAGGCCGGCAATGCTGCGTGAGGTATAGTCCCAATCAAATCTTCTCCACGACAAAGAGACCCAGAAAAGGTAGTCCCGGTCAACATCTTGGCTCTCTCAAGATGTGTTGATCTTAGAACAGGAAGAGGCAGCTGGAGCTAGGTCCAGTCTAGCGAGATCGAGATGGCCTTGATTTATCTTCTGGACATACGTGGTGTGTGGACAGATTCTAAGCAATGAGTTGTCGTCGTCTAACTTTTTGTAGTTGAAAAAGTAAGTTTTTAATGTCAAAAAAAGAGAAAAAGTAAGTTTTTATCAATCAGTGGTAGGCTTGTGCTAATCAGTTTAGTTTTTTTTTCTCGATCGGGCCATTCACCCGTTTTTCATTAAGAGGAAGTCGAAAACCAAAGGTCAAATACAAGCGATGTCAAGAGGACATCGAAGCACACCGACAAACCCAAAACAACGAAAGAAGAAGAAAACTGAGAACAAACGGAAGCAGCCTTGGAAGAGGAGCTCTCCCGGCAGAAACCTAGCTACCAGATCCTGTGCATGATATTACATTTGAGAACCATTTCGCGACCACATGGCAACAACGGGCGCTAGGGTTGTGACGCCTGCAGTTAGCCACTCCTCCGCCATCGAGCGAACGGCGGATGCCATCGACGTAGCCGACACCGCCAAGTTGTTGAAGACGCGGGCGTTGCGCTGCTTCCAAACCACCCACGAGACTAGTAGGAGGAACGTGTCGAACACCTTGCGACAATCCTTGTCCAGCCGTCGCCTTTGTCGGCCACCATTCCGCGATATCTATCTCCCCGCTGCGGCACCAAGCTCTGCATGCCACATGGAGACAGCAACATGAACCACAGCTGCCCGGTGACGACACAGCCAAGGAAGAGGTGAGCGCAAGTCTCCGGCTCTTGGCCACACAATGCGCAAGCATCATCGTCCTGCAGGCCATGTCTATATCTCCGATCTCCTGTCCATAACCTGCGATGTAGAGCGAGCCAGAAGAAGAAACGCGACACGATCCGGGCCATAGTGCGCCAAAGCTCCTTGGCGCCCGCAAGGGCACCGCGCCCGTAGAAGAATGCTCGATACGCCGACGACGCTGAATATACACCACTGGCTGACCATTTCCACACAAATCTGTCCGCCACATCTGGTTGGAGCTGCACATCACGAACCAACCGCCCGGACCCAAGAACGGCAAATGACCTGTGCCGCCGGGCGCGCCGGCGATGTCGCCGACCCAAGAGCTGAGCAGCAACGCCGTCGGACGGATTTCTTCTTGCCGCACGCGACAAGCACACCAAACAGCCCCGCGCGAAAGTCACATAGCCGACCTACTGGGCAACCAGGAGTCCATCCACATCAACGCCGAGGCACCATCACCGAGGCAAACCGAAATACTTGCATTGGCCATGGCCTCGACCACCCTGTCTTTGGTGCGCGGCAGGTCGGCCCATGGGGCTTCCGGGTTGGTACGTGCAAGCCATTCCCATCTCTCAAACGCAGAGCCAAGCCAAAGAGATGTAGGTCAAGGAGCCCCAGACCACCGACATTAGTTGGCCGACACACAATCGGCCATGCCAATTTGCACTTGCCCCCGTCGTCGTGGTGTTGCCGACCAAATGAAGGCTCGGGCGGTAGCGATCAACCCCGCCGGATGGCCCAGCGAGAGAGGCAACAAGAGATGGCCATGTGTGTGGGGATCGAAGAGAGAGCGTCACCTTGGCAAGCCTCACGCGACCAGCACTGGTGAGCAGATCAGCCTTCCAACTGGGTATCCTTGCAGCGACCGCGTCAACCAAGGCCTGCTCATCGACCCTCCTCAAACGCCGGACAGAGAGCGGCACCCCTAAGTAGCGGCACGGGAACGGCGCCACGACGCACGGGAACGCCTGCAACACAAGCTGTACGGCCTCGTCGGAGCACCTTATCGGTGAGACCGCACATTTGTCAAAGTTAGTCACCAATCCAGAAGCTCCGGCAAAGAGATTCAGAATCTCTGCGACGCATCCGAGGTCACCAGCGACCGGCCTGACCAGCAGCACTAGGTCGCCGGGCGTGAGCGACGTTCTATGACGAATGACCTGTCCAGGCAGCGGCGAGAGGACCTGTTGCGTGTCTGCCGCCCGAAACAAGGCATTTAGGACCTCCATGCATATTACGAACAACATTGGGGAAATCGGGTCCCCTGTCGTAGACCTCTCGCATGCGCCGATCCTCCGACCAACCCGACCATTCACCAAAACTCGTGTGCTCACCGTTGAGAGGAAAATGGCCAGCCAGTTCGTCCATCGTCGTGGAAATCCAATGAAGGAAAGAACCTCAAGGAGGAACGGCCACGCCACCGAGTCAAAAGCTTTAGTGATATCAATCTTCAAGAGGACAGATGGATGTCCATTGGCATGCAACCAGCGACACGCTAGCTGGACAGCCCTGAAGTAGTCATGAATGGACCTTCCCTTGATGAACGCGCTCTGGTTGGCAGCCACGATCTCGCCAAGCCGAGGTGCGAGCCTTTTGCCAAGCATTTTGTGAAAATCTTGCTGAAACTATGGATCAAACTGATCGGCCTATAATCCTTCAGTGTCGTCGGATTGGGGCGCTTCCCTGAGCAGAACCAAGAGTGCATCATTTAGCAAGTTAAAACTCCTCGCGTCCAGCGACCAAAGGGCATGGAAGGCCGCAACAACATCCGGCCCGACCACCTCCCACGCGACCTTGTAGAATAGTCCAGTGAAGCCGTCCGGACCTGGTGCACGGTCAGACGGCAGCTCCCTGACCGTTGCCCATATCTCATCAGGAGTAAAACATGAATCAATTCCCTGGAGATTTAGCCTCGGCATCAGATCATCTAAGGCAATGGTGTGCGTCCTGACAAATGGCATCCCGAAGACGGCGTTGTAGTACTCATAAGCCAGGTCCTGCTTCTCGTCCTCATCAGAGAATGACACCCCGTCATGCAGGATTGTGGCAATGTAGTTCTTGTGGCTTCTATGGCATGCTTGCAGATGAAAGAACCTTGTGTTCGCATCGCCCTCGCCGAGATAGCGGACTCTGGAACGAGTTCTCGCGATGGTCCTCGAAAGAGAAGCCAACCCCAGCGCTCTTCCCTTCAGTTCAGCGCGCAAGGCGCGCTCAGAGTCAGTAAGGCTCCTCCTGTCCTGTGCAGCGTCGAGCTGAGCAATGATCTCCCTCGCGCCAAAAAGCTGCAACCTGATGCTGCCGACTGACTGTAGGCTCCATGTCTTCAACGCTTTCGCCGTGCGCCTGAGTTTGATGTCTAGCCGCCTACACGCATCAACCTCAGTCGGCACATCCTGCTCCCAGGCCTCGACCACGACCTCCATGAAACCCGGCATGCGCGTCCAAAAGGCTTCAAATTTAAACCGCGGGGGTGCTCGCGCCATGGTGGACAAGTTCAGCATAAGCGGCGCATGATCAGAGCCATCCGACGACAAGGCTCTCAGGTGGTGATCCGGGAAGTGACCCATCCATGCCGCCGATGCAAACGCTCTGTCGATCTTCTCTAGGGTTGGGCTAGTCCTCTCATTGCTCCAAGTGTACAGCCTGCCATGGAGGTATAGTTCATCCACAGCCATAGCGTTTAGAGTCCTTCGGAACCGGCGCATAGACACGAGATTGAGTCTGTCGTTGTTTTTGTCTGTTGCCTGGTAAATCATATTGAAATCGCCCCAGACCAACAGCAAGCCATCAGTTGCTCGTCTCACAGACAAGAGCTCGTCCAAGAACTCCTGCTTGAGATTTTCCTGAACCGGGCCGTACACAGTGCACAAGGTCCACGGCTCACCCATCCTATCCACCGGCAACAGATCAATCGTGACAGAGAAGCGCCGGCAAGATCGTCCCGTAACGGCCCAAGAGATGCGCGACCAGCCAACAACGATCCCACCCGACGCGCCACAAGAAGGCAAATACGCGTAGTCAAATGCAGTTCCCATTAGATCACGAGCCCAAGCTACAGATAGTACATCGACCTTAGTTTCAACCAGGCACACGATGGCAGCGCGTTCCTGGATGACAAACTCTCGTACCGCATCGCGAGACGCACGGGCGTTGACCCCACGCACATTCCAGAGAAATAAGTGGTTAGCTAACATGGTAAACTACTTGGCGACCGTTGATCACAACCACTAAACCCGGCTTGCCGCAGCAATGCGGCGCTTCTTTCCTCGGAGGAGGAAGTTCTCCATGGCTTCCTTTGTTTACGTCAGCGAGCGGACCAGTGAAGGCCACCTGGAGCTCATCGAAGGACACAGCGTCCTCATGCGCAGCCTCAATATCCATGCCTATCTTCTTTAGCAGTACCTTCCTTGCCTGATCTTCCGGCTTGAGGTGCACCGGACCACTCTTGGCCGCCAGCCTCGCGCTCCTCTTGGGCATGGTCAACTGCTCCCGGGGTTTTGTTTTCCGTAGAGTCGGCGTCGAGAGGATGGAAGGCTGCAACGGCTTCGTGAATGAAGCCACGAACTCGTCCACCGACGGCGCCGCGAAGACGAATGGCTCGTTGGAGGCGGCCTGCATGGAAGGCGTAGGAGACGCGGCCTGCGTGCAGGCAGGCTCACCATGCACCACATCCACAGCCTGGGTCACGACCCCCGTCTCCGGCCGTGCGTTCACAGGCCCCAACATCTCCGAGTCGACCTGGCCCGACCACCAATCCTGTTCGCCGGGTACACCCACCTCCGGCCCATGTACAAGCATCAAGCGACCCGGCTGGACAAAACCCAGCTCAGTATCCACATAGGCGGCCCACCAGTCTACCCCAGGCGACTGCGTGGAGGTCATGGTACTCGCCCCAGCATGCAGCAAGTGCGGCGCGACCATAATGAAGCCGTTCACAAAACCGGTATGGGAGCCCCCGATTGCCGCTGGACGGACAGCATGGGCGAAGCGAAGACGTGACGCGACCCCAGCCGCTCCATGCTTTCTAGTTTATATATGTACATACATTCAAAACGTTTAACTATGTATATGGCTATATACTCTCCTTCTTCGAGGTACTTTGAGGGACTATTAAGAAAATATAACTTTGTAGATTAAGCTTTTTTTTTTTGGCAAAATGATAAGCACAAGAGAAAAATATACATACCACTTATATATAAAATAGGATTTAGCATGCCAACCTAGGGAACAAAGAGGGTTATGAATTTAAAGTCTAGTTTTACAGTAAATGGTTAAACAAACTTTGTCATGAAGATGAAATGCGGCAGGAATTATAACAAAGTAATTACTTTAAAAATAAAAATACTTTCTCAAGTTATTAAGGTATTTTCAATTTTTTTGATTTGATGATGGATTTGTTCTCGAATCAGGGTCTAGGAACCAACCCTGCTACAATTTCCAAACTTGTTCATCATTGTTCCTAAAAACATGCAACAATAGTCAAGTATTCAACACTGTTCCCCTTAATGTATCTTAAGTAAAAGTGGAAGTTTTGACATCACGGTAATACAAAATTTGGCGAGTAAAACTACCGATTAAAATTAAGATATTTTTTCAGTTCCTTAAGAAGAACATAATAATACTAGACAATAACTAAAGACAAGCTAACTAAAAGAAATTGTCAACGAAGCAAATGTTACTGCTATTCAACATCTCGTTTTTAAGTGTAAGTACGCTAAAAATTTTTTTTTGGCATGCATTGCATATGGTGTTTGGTATTCCTCCACCAAATTGTCGCAAACCTTTTTTTTTAGGAATTGGTATAAGCACCATGTAGAAGATTTAAGCTTGTTATACTAGCATCTTCTGTTGGTCCTAAATCCTTATGGCTCACTAGAAATGATAGGTTTTTGACAAGTACATGTGCAATCCTAAAACAGTTTTACAAGTCTTATTTAGAGCAACTCCAACAGTACCCTAAACTTTTCTCCCAATAACCCTAAGTTTAGGACCTCCCAAAAATCAAATAGGATAGGAAAAAATTACCAATCTCCAACAAAGTACCTATAATTATCTCCTAATAACTAAATTTGTGCCCACTAGATGAGTTTAGTTGCCCGGTCGTTGGGGGATCGATCGGAGTCCCGCACGCCTGTCGCGGACCTCCTCGCGCCAGTCCTGTTCGCCGCGACTGGGATCGCCGCCGCCCAGCAGAGATCGCCCGTCGGTCCAGGTCGTCCGGTTGTCCACGCCGCTTTACCTCGCCGGCGAACCTGCAATTTCTAAAATCATTGCAACCAGCGAATCTGCAATTTCTAAAATCATTGCCGGTGCAGTCCTGCCGGCCGGTAGCACCTGACAGTATTGAGATCATGCAGTGAATCAAAGACGACATGACCATGGCTACAGGAATTAAAGACATGACCACGTATACAGGCATCAAAGCCTGACGAAACTGATAGGTACTACTACTACGTACTACCCTTGATAGTGTGCGGTCAGGCACCCAAAGATCGATCGTGTCTGCTGCACAGATCGCTCGTGTGTCAATGGCGCGCTCGTACCTCCCCACCTCGTCGCTATACCTGTACGCCTGCATCGTGGATGCGGACCCGTCTAGCACGTCGTGGTCTCTGACGAGCATCCACCCGACGGCGGCCTGCTCGTCCACCACCTTCGTCTTGCCATCCAACAGCCCCTCGGCCTCGGCGTCCGTCTCGACGCCAGGGAGTGCGTCGGGTTCGCCCGCATCACGTAGGTGCCTTTCTAATACAGGACTCGCGGATGGGGACGAGCGCAAGGGAGAAATCTGCTTCGGCGAAATAGCACGAGGAGGTTTCTGAGATCGCGAGAAGGAGACGAGGCAATTCGTGGATCGACGACGAACGGAGTCCGGCGGCGTGAAGGAAATTCCGTGAAACTTCTCTCCCGCGCGAAAGCTCCTCTTCGGACGGGGATAGGAGCGCGTATCGAGCGCGGATATATATGCGCTTCTTGCCGGTGTTTTGGAGTTGCCCAAAGATTGGGACATGGTATTGGGTACTGTTGGAGGAGAGTTTTTCTCCTTTTCCCTAAAAACACAGGATTAGGAGATGATTTAGGGTACTGTTGGAGATGCTCTCAGGGGAACACATCAGTTCTAGATTCTTATATGGTCACGATTTGACAACTTATCCACGATTTGCTTTTGGTATATGGATGGAAGAGGATAAATATGACTTTTTTTTTTGTTGGTGCTGTATTCTCAGATTCTTATACTTACAAAAGGCATGAAACATTGCCTGTAACGCTACCCACAACTCCACAAGGCCACAAGTTAGTCCGAAATGCCTTTGAATGGCTGACGTACGCGTGGGCTGGACGCAGGCCGCAGGGTAAATTAGGATCTTGAAAAAGATCTCGGACAGTAGATTTTTTTTACACTGTCGTGGACACTGGACAGCCTCTCCACGCGCAGCTCAGCTGATTTGCAGAGAGTAACATGTCAATGCTGTGTACAGGTTCCATGCCTCTGATAGTCTGATCACCAAGGTGTTCAGCAAGCCTGCTGGATCCAACCCCCAAACGATGCAAGCCAATTCGACCAAGGCTGCCAAACACAATTGCCATCTTCTGCACCCAAATTTATTATAGATGATACAAGATATCACTTATCATGGCAATCTGGTCAAGAGCAGCACAATAACCTAGACTGATGATAGATTTTTTGTCATGAGAAATAATCCAGCAACAAACTGAATAATCCATGCTTGGCAACTTTTTCTGATAGCTGAGAATCTCCAGAACATGCTGTTCTTTGCTGTAGTAATATCCACCACAAGCCAACCTCAAATAATTGTGCACCGGCAGCAAAACCTAGACCACCAAGTCTGCATTTTTGCAATGTCATGAAAGCCTAACAGTGACCTTCAGTTGACACATGGCCATGGGATGGATGAGCTGAGTTATTGAGCCAGTACGGCATGGATGCATATATGCCTTTCATCCCCTACCATCGAAGCCTGCCTGGTGTTGTCTTGATGCTTATCTGAAAACAATGCCTGCCTAACATTACAAACAGCAAGGTTGCTCTCAGTTGCCTAATCATTCACGTACATACAGTGGACCTTTATTTAGAAGTGTGACTACCGAGCCTTTCTTGGCAAGCTGATTTGCAGTCAAGCAGTGTCACTTCAAATCTTTGATGAACTCAGGAATTATTGGGCTGTGTGATGTAGCCTATTCTCTGGGTTTCCTCTGCAGAATTATCATGGTTCCCATGTTTAAATCCCTATTCACAACATGTCCTGTTCAAAAATAATTCAACGTCAAGAAGAAATAAATAATAAAAGATATGGGAGAAATTGCAGGAAAGTGACTACCTCATCTTTCATTATTTGCCAGTATATGCATGCACCTTGTACCTTCATATATTTAGCATCTGCAGATCTCCACCATTAAAGGATCACCGACCTGTCACCATACAGTATCTCTAGATGGGGACCCATTACTCCTACTTCTAGAAGTAGATTGTGGCAGGCCTGCAGCTGCAGGCTGCAGATCTGGATGCCAATGCCAATAAACAAGCCTTAAAATATTCTCAGGAAACTAGGGTTATCTATACTTAGAAGAGATGTGCACTTCAGAAAGCTGTTAAGGGTGTGTAACTAACTTGTCTTTGTCCTGTTTGGTTTGATGCCCAAGAGTGGTGCCATATACATGTGACATGTTGCCTTACCAAATTTTGTCAGTTTCAGTTTTGTTCCAATGCTAGAATGTTGGCAAAGGAGGCCCCGCCCATCTAGTTCATTTTGAAACCAAAGTTTGGTTAAAACCTATGCAGAACCTTGGCACAGCCTTCATGCCCAAGTGCTACATTTGAACACAAACTAAACATGCCAAAAATATCCTATTTAGAAGATGACCAACTTCCTTTAATTCTTTTGGTCCAAGTGATGAAACAACAGCATATCCCTTTGTGCACCATTGGGCTTCCAACTGAGCAAATTGGAATTTTGTGTGATAAAAAGCATCAGTGGATACCTCCCCGCAATAGCTGGCAATTTGCAAGTTTACATGGTGGGTATCTTTTATCTTGACATAGATGTCTCAATCATATCTTGGCTTCCCTCCACTAGGCTGTACAGGGTACAGGGAAGAAGAGTTCAGCTCCCAGTTTGGTCCTGGGATGCAGCTTTGGACAGGACCTTTGTTTGATTGTTTCTCTAGCTTTTCCTGCCTAATCTAGTGCATAAAGGCATCCAACTTGCCATCTTTCGTATGTCAGCTCAGGAAACTTTCCTGCATAATAATACTCGATGCTTTTTCTGCATCTAGCTAAGCATGCATGTACCTCTCCATTCTGCTTTTTGGGATCACTGAATAGGATCATGGATACATCATCTCGAATATGCAACTGTTCCTTGTTTATTTATTCATATGTACTATTCTGTATAAATTCCAAAGGACTTTTTTAGAGTGAAAAACAAAGGGGTAGATTCAGATTAGTGAAACACCCTACCTGTTAACATTTCAAGCTATACCCAGCATCTTAATCATTGTATACTGAATCAAGGCTACAAAAGTCTACTTACAAGCAGCTGAGGCCGCCCTGTTGACATTTCAGATTTCTTTTCAGTGAGTTTCTTGCCTACCAAATTCGCCTTTGAAACAGGAGAACTAAGCAAACAAAACCAATTTGGGAACCGTAGATTTACGCGGTCCAAAGGGCACATCGAACATCAGCAACATTGCTCATCAGTACAGATTTGCTCTTGCAAGCAAAAGTGTCAGTGAGCATACAGCTCTGTGTGCCTCTGTCACAGTAACTTTGGTTAGCTAACTGCTGGTGAAGATCTCCCTGATCATGGTTGCGGCACCGACATGCGCAATTTTCTTATCAGTAACAGCAAGCAGATCAGTGATCTGATCCCATGGCGACAGGCGACGATCGGTGATCTGATCGGTGGTGATCTTTTCAGTAAACAGGATTTGCTCCTGTGACTAATGAACCAGGTCATGGTTGCTCTGAACGTTCCGTAGTGCCATCCTGCGCGACGCCGTGGACGTCCTGGAGCTTGTCTCCGGCGGCGCAGCGTTCAGCCTGGCCACCTCCATCGTCGGAGCTGCACCCAGAGCCCTGGAACGGCACCTGCTCCTCGTCGGCCTGGAACGTGATCTCCTCGAACCGGCCGTGCATCTCCGCGCACCGGCACCCACGCCGCGCCGCCGCCGCCGACATGTAGTCGTCCAGTGACCCGGCGGAGGACGTGCTGGACCGGCAGTTCTTGCAACGCTCAGCAGCAGTGCCTGACGCGCCCTGAGCGCCGTCGTCGTCGTCGTGCATGCCAGGCCCCGGCCTCCAGTGCGGCAGCAGCTTGCCGACCTCGCCGTCGATCATCTCGGCGATGTGGGTCACCTCGTGGTCGGTGATGTCCAGCTCCGCCACCATCTCCGTGGCCACGCTCAGCGCCGTGTCCGCGTCCGCGTCGAACGGGAAGTAGATGTTCCGGACCCTCCCTGTACAGACATACGTCAGGCACAAGAAACTGAAACTGAAATTCCATATACAACACAACTGAATTGTATATATAATAAATGAAGAAGAAAATTGAGGTCTCGCGTTGAAAACAAAACAAGTTCCCAAAATTTTTTCAACTTTCAATGGTCAGAGATGGACGGAGTGTCGTCACCTGTGCCATCTTTGTCGGCGATGCGCAGGCGGAGGAAGATGCTTCCGTCCTCCATCCTCTTGCCCCTGATGGTGATGTCGACGCCAGCGGCGTGGAGCTCGTCGTCCTCGTGCTCGTTGAACAGCTGGTCGATGCCTTGGAACACGCTCTCACCATCATCGTCGTCGTCGTCCTCAGGGCCGTCGTCGTCGTCGTCGGCCCATCTATCGCCGCCGCCGCCGCCATTGGACACCACCCCGTTGCTCGCCGTGGAGCCACTGCTGTTGTGGTGGTGATCCACCAGGCACGCCGGCTGGTGCAGGTAGTTGTACATGGCGCTGTAGTCCGCGTCGTCTCCGCCGTACCACAGCCCGTCGTCCTCCAGCTGCAGGAACGGGTCGCTGAGCAGCTCCACCGCGCTCGGCCGCCATGACGCCGGCGCCAGGCACTTGTCGATGAACCTCCTCACCTCGGGATCTTTCACCTTGTACAGAGCCGCCGGCTTTATCCCCTGACCACCATGAATCCATGATCAATCGATCGATGAACAAAAAATGGAAAAACAACTCCAAATGGTGTATCAATAAAATTCCATGTCTTACGGAGGTGACTTTCTTGTAGATGTGGACGGGATGAACACACTCGCTATATGGATACTCAAGTGTGACCATCTCAAGAACACACATGCCAAACGAGTAGACATCAGCGCGCTCATCATAGTCCTCAGCATACACCTCGGGCGCCATGAACTCCGGCGTGCCGACGACGCACCTGGCCTGATCACGTCCCCGTCGCACGACGGCGGCGAGTCCAAGGTCACCGATCTTGACCTGCCCCTGGCTCCCATTAACGAAGATGTTATCGCACTTGAGGTCACGGTGGATGATCCCGCGCGCGTGGAGGTACGCGAGGCCCTCGAGGATCTGCCGGCACCATCGCCGGACCGCAGCGGCGCTAGCACGCGGGTGCCGGCGCCGGTACTGCCGCAGCGTCCCGGAGGTGAAGAGCTCGGTGACGAAGTTGACGGCGGCGCGGCGGCCGGGCGCGGTTGGGTCCGCGTCGACCCAGGAGGCGTGGAGACGCATCACGGCGCGGTGGCGGAGAGACTTGAGCAGGTGGATCTCGCCGTAGAGCCGCTCGAGCTCCCCTGGACCCCGGAGGAAGTCGTGGAGCTGGACCTTGTTCCATGCCACCTCCATGCCTCGGTGCTCGTCGAAGGCACGGTACCTGGTGGTTGGTCGCCATGGACGACATGGATCACACACCAACGCAGAAACACACAATCAGTCGCCATGGTCGGGTCCGCGTCGACGCTTGTCGTTGCAGTTAGATCGATCGATCGATGATGGCGATGAGCGTAGTATCTTACACTGTCTTTGAGGATCCCTTTCCGAGAATCTCGTCGTACTGAAGTCATCGTCGGCGTGGTTGGTTGGAACAGAGGAGGGAAAGAGAATCTGTTAGTACCACGCACGCACGAGGTGGATCCACGACACGACGGAGCATCATGGCGAGAGAGGAAGAAGACGAAGACGAGGTAGGTAGGAGGAAGCTAGGAAGAAGAGAAGCGAGATGATCGATCGACCTTACCCTGCCATACCTCCCGGTAGGATCAACCTCGACGTATCCAGGGTCGTCGTCCGGGAAGAGCTCGTCAGCCTCAGCAGCAGCGTCGCCATTGCTCTGCACCTGCAGAGCTCCCATCATCCTCTTCCTTGAATCCTTCCTCTGCTTCCACGGCCGGCACACTGCACTTCAAGCAAGTGACCGTGCTCTCACCTCCACCAACACCAACATCCCGTGCCGTGGATTCAGTAATTTCAGCTCATCATCCCCTGCCAACCAAGCAAGCAACCAGGTATGCATGAGGCCCCCCTGCTCGATCCTCGCTTATGCAGCTATGCTACTAGTATATTCTTCTTGTTGCTGTTGTTGTGCCGTACAGGGGGTGAGGTGAACCAAGACGCGCCGAGGAGGAGGAAGAAGAAGGTGACGTGGCACGCGGTGTGGGATCTCGAGGGCATGGGCATGCGATGGTGACGAGGAGCAAGGAGGCAGAGGCAGGCAGCGGCACTCTCTCCTCTTGTCGCTAGGCTTTTAAATAATGGAGTATGTATGTATCCATCCCGGGTAGGGTAGGGTAGGGTAGTGATGAGGATCGGAGCTGCGGTGGCGGACGGACGGACGGAAGCGGCGGCCGAGACCGATCGAAATGGAAGGTTTGGGAGGGACGGGCCTGGTGGAGGCCGGTGGAGACGATGATGAGGTGGTCAGCTCAAGGCGTGGAATGGAATCCCGGGGGACCTTCCTCGTGCAGGTGGCAGGTGCAGGCAACAAGAAATTTTTTACTAGGGCCTGGTTTAGATGTCAGAATTTTTGCCACAAAATTGCAAAATTTTAGACTCTCTCTCCATCACATCATATTAAATGTACCAAAAGACATATATTCGGAGCAGTAAATGTATGTAAAAAAATTAACTAATTACACAGTTCTATTGTATATGACGAGACGAATCTTTTAAGCCTAGTTAGTCCATGACTGGACAATGTTTTACCACAAACAAACGAAACGCGTCTTCAAATGTCTTCTGAGTTATAACAATGTTTTTTTCTAAAAATTTGCCAACTGGCCTTGTTTAGATGGCTAAAATTTCTAACCTTTTTTCCACTTTCTCCATCACATCACATTAAATACACCAAAAGACATATATTTAGAGTATTAAATGTAGGTAAAAAAAAAACTAATTACACAGTTTAGATATACATTGCATGAGACGATTCTTTTGAGTCTAGTTACTCTATGGTAGGATGATATTTACCACTAACAAACGAAACGTCTTCACATTAATGCGATGTGACATTCGGTTACAATTTCTAGCCATCTAAACAAGGCTAAACAAGCCCGGATTGGTTCGGGTACGCCGTACGCAGTTGTTTTTACTGGAGAATAATAATTTTTTTTGTGTATGTGACTTGTTTTTACTGAGACTTGGGTGTAGATCTCCATGGTCCCGATGAATTTACAAGTGTTCCGTACGTTGTACACATAGAAAGTAACAAAGGGTAAGCCAATTACACTTTGTCATTACACGTCCGTCCGTCCCCATGCGTTTATTTTATTGCTAATCACGTATTACTCCGTCAAATGGGAGAAGAGTCGTAAGATATACCATATGCCCGTGGTCTCTGGCTCATTTTGATATGACATGTACGGTTGAGTAACTAAAAGTCATCGTGCCAAATTATGCTACCCGGCCATTCGGAGTTGACGAGAATGCCCCGCAAGCGTTCTACGTGCTCCGTGTGGCGACGGTGACGGGCGACACCCGGGTCGGACTCGCATACTCGGGTGAGGGGCATAAACGTCAACTTAGAACATTTCATGCTTTTTGTTTGAATTTATTTGTTTTCATGCAACAAGTAAGAGACGGCATGCTTTTATTTGTTTAATAAATGTGACATGATTACAATAAAGGCATCTGTAGAGCTCCTATCATTCAGTTCCTTCCTCTGCTTGAACGGCACCACACTTCAAGCAAGTGACCGTGGTCTCACCTCCACCAAACATCTTTGTGCCGTACATCTCGTGCCATGCATGAGGGCAACCACAGTGTATATGAACATAATATTCCATATGTGCAGCTTTTGTGTTAGGAGACCAAAGTTATTGTTGTTGTCACAATGTTTCGCACAAAAAAAGTAGTCCATAAGGTAGGTCCTATCTGAGATAAAAAAATCGTCTACCTCCAATCCTATACAAGATGGAGAAAGAGAGAGGAAAGAGTAAGAGAAAGTAATATTTTTATTTGCTTATGGGTTGCCCATAGTGCTATGAACACCTGGTGCTATGAACTGCTCTATTGTTTCACTCAAATGTTTTAAGTAGCTGGTAGAAAATATTTTTAATCTTATGGACTACTTATGGCTAACAATGTGGTTGCTCTGAGGCCCCTGCTCCTGGCTTATGCTATTATGTTATTGTTGTGCAATACAGGAGGAGTGAGATGACCGAAGGAGGAGGAAGAAAGAAGTAGAGGCGCACTAAGATGAGGAGGATAGGAGGTGGAAGAAAGAAGCAGATGCACACTCCTCTCTGGCGCGTCGCTAGGCTTGGTTTCTAAATAAGGGTTTGTTTAGTTCCCCATGGAATACAAATGCAAAATGCCAACTACTTTGGAACGATGAAATGCAAAATACCATTTGTTTAGTTTCATCCAAAATTCAGAATGAATAGGGTTTGGGTGGGGGCGGGTGGGCACTTTGCCTGTTTTTTGGCCTCCAAGGTGTCAAATCCAACAAATGTCAAAAGCCTAACTTTTTTTAAGTACTTCACCACGGTGTTTACTTCCATTTTGTAAACTGATGGAGCCAAAACATTTAAATTTTTTTAGGCAAGTGAACTAAACACAACCTAATATATGTATATCCCGGCTAGGATAGAGTATCTCATGGACGACGGATGCGGATGTGGCAGACAGATGCGGCGGCCAAGAGACGAGGAGACCGAAGAAGATGAGAGGAAGGTTTGGGAGGGACCGACCAGATGGAGGCCAAGAAACGGCGTGGAATCCCGAAGCCGGGACGCGACTTCCTTCATGCTTCATGTGCAGGTGCAGGTGCAGCATTAGCGGCAACAAGAATCTATTATAGCTTGTTCGGCTCGCTGGTGCTGGTTGGCTAGTGTTGATTTGTTGTGAAAGAAAAATACTGTTGGCTAGCTAATGTCGATTTGTTATGAGAGAAAAAAACAATGTTGGCCGGTGGCTGAACCAGCTAGCTGAACAAATAGCTTTGGATTGGGCCGTACGCAATTGTTTTTTACTGAGATTTTTTTGTGTGTGTGTGTGACTTGTTTTTACTGAGATTGGGTGTAGATCTCCTAATCCTATTCCTAGCTGGGTGATGGATGCGCATGTGCTACCTGCTACCGCTGTCTGGCCGCCTGGGTCTTCAACTCCATGTGTCGACCACCGCCGAAATTGTCCAGCACAGCCACATCTACCGAAGCCTCTATTCCGTGTGGCGACTGGCGACGGAGGCGCCCAGTCGTCAGTCGGACTGGAGCTGGGGTTCAGGTTCATGTTCAGGGCGCAAGCGTCAACTTTGAAAATTTCAATTTTTTATTCAACTTTATTCTATTCCCATACAACATGTAATCAACGATAATTTGTTCTAATACCCACACCATCATCGTTAATGTTTCGCGTGTCAACAAATAAACATTATTGATTAAAAGGCACAAATATTATATTGTACATCACCTACTTTTATATGACATGTTGGCAATTGCAAAATAAATTTTACAGTTCTAGCCCTATCTGGTCCTAGAGAGATTGAATTTACCATGTCTTGGCAACTGAACATTGTGGGAACAGAAAAATGGCTTCTTAAATTAGAGCATCTCCAATACTTTTTGTTTTTTAAAAGAATCAATTGATAAATTAATGAGTTTTTTGTGGCTAAAAAAGTTGAGAGTATAGAAGACAATTCTGCTTTAGGAATTTATGAAATGTCTCCAAATCACCCTAACTAAGTTTATATTTTTCTTTCTTTCTTGTATGTTTGCATTGGGAATCTTGTCGCACTTATTACTCTTCCCAACATTCTTCCATCTTCGGATCAGATTGGCCGATAGATGCATGTGTGTATAATTCCACGTGACTAGGTCGGTTTTCCCAAGTGCTGAAAGATTGGGAGTTATGATAGGGTTTTGGAAACTCTGGGAGATGCAAACTCTACAGAGAAGTAAGAATGTCATATTCTTACTATCTAGAGACAATTTGAAGATCAAACAAACACCCCTCCCTCTCTTTTGTATGTTGCTTTTTTTTTTGGCCATCAAGAAGGTGGTCCTTCAGACATCACCTGCCTTTGAGATGCTCATGGTACTTTTTAGATTTGGGGCTTGGCCTAGGTCCAGTTGGCATAATGCATAGCCAAAGTCCATTTATTCAAAAAATGTAAAAAAAAAATAAAAACTGCACCGTATAGAGATTAGCTGGGACCTACTTGACTGCACCTCGTGCGGTGCAGCAACAAGAATCTCTCAACAAGATTAGGTGGGACCTACTCTAGAGTTAATTGCATGCTTTGATTGGTTCGATGGGATGTGGGTACGCAATTGTTTACACTGCCAGGAGGGGTGTAGATCTCCATGGTCAGCTAGCTGCTCTGGAATTCACTACTACACTAGTTTATTTATACTCAATTTATTTACTAATTTATTTGTTTAGTAGTACGTACGCACCAAAACTAAACAAAGGGTAAGCCAATTACACTTTGTCATTACCAATTCACCATCCTATCCCCATGGCCTCATGGCCATGAGTCTATTTACTACAGTACATACTCTCTCTGTCAAAGGGGCACTAGATCGAGAGTCGTAGTTGTAGGATATCATTATACGTAGTAGATGTACCAAAGTACTCATTGATATTTGATACGGTTGACGGGTTGAAGTCATAGTGCGTGGCACCAAATTATGGTACGCATGCAGAGAGTTGACGATAATGCCCCGTCCCCAGGTGTCCGCTCCGTTTCTCCATCGTGTTCCGATGTGCTCTGTCGTGGATGATGGCCATGCTCCCTCTGTCCACTGAGGTTGTCACCCCGATTCCGCGCTTATCCTATTCGATACTTCGCCTTATTTAAAATTTTTACACAAATATAATTTATTTTGTTATGACTTATTTTATCAATGAAGATATTTAAATATTAATTAATTTATTTTATGATTTGCATAAATATTTTGAATAAGACGAATGGTAAAACATGAAATTCAAAAGTCCAAAACGACCACCGGGACAGAACGCTTCGATTCACCCCGTCCTGCAAGATGTTCTTTTTTCAAAAAAGCCCCTTCCTCGGCGAAGTCGACGGGTCTGCGTCGTCTGGCGAAGTCGACGGGGGCGCCCCGCTTCTCCCAGCGGAATCGACGACCCGGGCGCCCGTTATGCGCTCGCCCTCCCGAAGTCGACGACGCGGCGGATCCCGCGGAGCAAGCAAGCGCGGAGATTTGCCCGCCAAATCCAGTCCGTCTAGCATATAGGCTGCTCTCTTCCCCAATCTCCCTCTCCTCCAAACTCCAACTCTACTCGCCGGATTTGGGTGCTGAGACATGCCTACGGGCGGCGCAGCTAGGAAGAAGAAGGGAGGCAATCCGTCGGCCTCGGATGCAGAGGTGGCTGCCCCAGCCCGCACCTAGGTCGCGGTGTCCGTCGGCGGCGATCGCTCTCCCTCTGGTCGCGGTGTCGGGTTAGCGCCGCCGCCCGCTCTCTCGGCCACGGTGGCAGGCCGCTGGCGGCAAAGAACCCCTCCGGGCACCAGTTCTTCAACGCCCATGGATGGATTCCCCTTCCCCCCAGCTTTGGATGGATCCTACGGAGGTGGCTTCCCCAACTCTTCATCTTGGTTGGATGCGGCCGGCGGTGATGCCTCTTCTCTGGATCATGGTAATTTCTGTTTTGTGCTTAGCATAATATGTTTTTGTTTCATGAGTGCTGCTAGTAAATTGCAATTTAGCAAACTGAATTTGGTTGGTTGTGCAATTTAGCAAACTGAATTTGGTTGTGCATTTTATCGAGTGTCAGGCAGGCTTTTGCTATTTTTCTGTAATGTCGACTGTATTTGTTTGAAATAATATATTTGCCATATATTTGTCTTGCTATCTCGATATGATTGATTGATACAGTAGAGGGCTTCTCCATCGACAAGACTTGTTTCAGAGAAAGTTTATTCAATATGATGTTTCAGATCATTGCAATTTGCATAGGTTTCAGTACAAGGTTTCTGAACCTGAAGGTCAGACCTGATCCTGAACCTGAATGCATTACTACTGCTTCTTGGGTGGGCAAGAGTTTCTAGTTTCTAAATGCATTACTACTGAATGCATTACTTCTTGTATAAACTCTGAATGCATTACTACTGAATGTCTTTCTTGGCGAAGACATGCCTGACGAATTTTAGTTTCCGATGTGTGCAAGTGCTGATGCCTGACGAATTTCTGGACCTGAAGCTGACATTTAAACTGAAATTTTTTAGAGTACTTTGCTCATGTTGATGCATTCAGGACTAATACATCAACATTCAGTACAGAATTTCACCAGGCTATCTGATCTTTTCTTTTCATGTTGCTATAGTAATTCTGCTTGTCGGTTGGTAATTGTAAAATTTTTTTCCTGCAGGGTGAACCCATCTGGTGGTTTCATGAGCTACTTCAACAGTCTGCCACATAACTCTCATTTGTTTGGTCCAATGAACCCACTGCCCTGTATCAATGTTGATGCTTCACCCCAAGAAGCGGAAAACATATTGGGCAATGACAACGACCCTGTTAGAACCGAGAAGAGGATCATGTGGACTGAGGACGAGGATGTTAGCCTGATGAGCGCTTGGATAAAACACTCAACCGACTCTACCTGTGGAGCAGATAAGAGTGGTGGCCAATATTGTGGTGAGGTTGTCGAAACGTACAACAAGACTACCTCTCCGCTTCGAAGAAGAAGTGTGAAGCAATGTAAGGATAGATGGCACAAAGTTAACAGGTGGATAAACCTCTTTGAATGTGCTTACGTTAAGGCTCGTTCAGTATTTACTAGTGGATATTCGCATGAAATGTGGATGGATGCAGCAAAGAAGTTCTATGTGGTGGACAAACGAAGAAAACAAAGAAGTTACTGGACCTTTTATGTTGTTTGAGGTTTGGAAAATTTGCCGAGAGGAGACAAAGTGGAAAACATACAACGAAAAAACTGAAGAATGCACGTAAAAGGAAATCATTTCACCTGGAAGAAGACTCTGACGACAAAGATGATGACACGCCGCAGCGACCAATTGGTCAGAAGGCAGCTAAAAAGGCAGCTCTAGCCGCTAAAAAGGGTTCCAAGAGTACTGATGATGGTCACTCAAAGGAGTCTCCTATTGATTTAGACAAATTTGATAGGTATACCAAGTTCCAGGAGGAAAACAATGAGAAGCGCATGAAGTTATTGGATAGGCAGGAAAAGATTAGTTCGGATAAGCTAGAGGCCACCAAAATTGCCCAACTTGCAGCAAAAAGATTACAAAGAAGGAAGAAAGCTTGAGAAAGAGACAAAGATGATGGAGACTTATAACAACCTCGCCACACAAGATACAAGTTCAATGTCTGATGAGGAAAAGGCGCAGCGAGTCAGTATGATGAAGTTTTTTTATGAAGGCCCTTTTCCTGAAACTGATTGAAAAGGTGAACCTGTGAACCTTTTATTTTTCAGCTATCTGAATGCATATGCTTATCTGTTATATTTTTTTTCAATCAGTGTAGGTTCTTGCATAATTGTTATGTACATCTGAATATCTGATATCCAGTAAGGGATTGCCAAAGACATGCTTATCTGTTTTTTTTTCTGCAATTCATTTAAGGAAGGGCTTGTGTAATTGCTACTGCCTGATTACTTCTAGTTATCTAAAACTGAATTTTGCCTGATCTCTTTGCTACTGCCTGATTACTTCTAGTCATCTGAATCTATCATTCGTTTCTATAAAAAGATGGGGTACATAACCATACTGCACTATTTAATTCAGTCATTCATTTTTATAAAGCTGCAGGAGAAGACTGCTTGCTGCTGCATCTCTCCGCTGCCCCCATGGATCTTGGAGAAGACTGTGTACTTCTATGGTGCTTGGCGTGAGGAAGAGTAAAAGAATGTGCTGCTGCACTATTGTATCTTGGATGCTCATGTTTCAACTGATTGTAGTGATATTCAAGCTATCTGAACAGAGCTTGCTCTCTGAATGCTTCCCTGAACCTGAGGGCGCAATGGCCATGCCCATTCAGTCTGTCAGTATATTTCAAACTATGTGATCCTTGAAACTTCGAGCTCCAAATTAAATATTCAAACAAACTTTTCCTTGTGCAAACACCGCTGATATTCATTGTACACGGTTCCTAACCAAGGTTTGATAATATTCGTTCCAAACCACATTATTGTAACCATGCTTGATAATGTTTTATCAAATAGCCATACAATGATATACACAAATGCATTTGTAGTTGATCTGAAGTTATATGTAAAGCATTAAACAGCTTACAGACGGATCGTCTGTCTGTGGGTTGTATGAGCGTCTTTATATCTGTCTGCATGCTAACTTCGAAGTTCTGTAGACGACCTGCCGTTTGTGGGTTGTACATGCCCTAATGCCTCTGCCTGAGTGGCTTCCTCTGCTACCAGTATACAAGGTATGCTGTCACGCTTGCCAGCAGTGCCTTCAAGCCTAGCCTACAGCTTCATTCTCTGATTTATTTACAGTGGGTGACAGACAGCAGTCAGTCCAGCCAGCGTACCTCGTGTCATCGTGTGTTCCAGTGCTCCTCTAAAAACCAGTCTACGTACATCCTCTCAAAGCTATTTGATAAAGTCAGCACATGACATTGTAGTCAAGTGTCCAACATTGGACGCCGGCCGGCCGAGTCTAGCCGCAGCCAGGCCAATCGCACAGATCGTCTTTACGTGAAGCGTCGTCTTTACGTGAAGCGAGCAGCGCGAGCCACACCTGTGTCTGGAGCAGACGCACCCCAGAAACAGAACAGGTGGCCGGGTGTTTGAATATTGAGCCATAGCATGAAATATGATATTCTGTTCCATCATCGTTATTGGTGTGTAGCAGGACGAGCCTTTTGGTTTTTGTTTGTTTCATCTATATCTATATCTATACCTACTAATAAAGAGAGAATTTCTTGACCTCTCTTTTTTCCGTCTGCCTACCTGCGCGTGTCTATCTAAGTTACGATTCCCGGCGCGGCGCGTGTGTCTGTCTAAGTTACGATTCCCGGCGGCCCGCGCATGCAGACGTAAATTTACCTGCGCGTGTGTCTGTCTAAGTTTTTGTTTTTTTCTATATCTATATCTATATCTATATCTATATCTATATCTATATCTATATCTATATCTACTAATAAAGAGAAAATAATTTCTTGACCTCTCTTTTTTCCGTCTGCCTACCTGCGCGGCGCGGCGCGTGTGTCTGTCTAATAATAAAGAGAAAATAATTTCTTGACCTCTCTTTTCCGTCTGCCTACCTGCGCGGCGCGGCGCGTGTGTCTGTCTAAGTTACGATTCCTGGCGCGGCGCGTGTGTCTGTCTAAGTGACGTAAATTCCCTACGCTGGCAAAAGTGCAAAACCGTCGCGTGCACGAGGGATCGATCCTGGGACCTCAGGACTCTACACTTGCTATATAAACCAACCAAACTATGGAACTTTGCTGTTACAATCCACCCGCAGCTGATGGATTATAGCTTTAAAGTTTTATAGAATAGATATATATGAGCTGTTAAGGGGTTTTTTTCTTGGATTGAAACGACGGAGTTGTTAAGTCCCACCTCGAAAAACGCAAAGTAGAGAGGCAGGTGGAGGCGAGTACAAGTTGCGGGGGGTGGGCGCTTCAACCATCTTTGCGTTTGGGGCAATTGGGCCAATGATGATGTAGCTTTTGTTGAGGCACGCCAATTCGCCCATTGAGAGAAAAGCCCTTCAAATAAATATTCAAAAATATTTTCCTCTGTGTAATGGAAAAGTTTTCTTGAGCAAAATTGTTTGTAATATTTTCCTCTCGTGTAATGGAAAAGTTTTCTTGAGCAAAATTGTTTGTACCGAAAGCAGAAAAGCGGAGCGCAGATGTCCGCCATATACCGATACGTTTTTTTCTGTTGTTGTAGACGATGATTCTCGCACGAAGTCGTCCCAATCTACCGATACCATCTTCAAGGACCATCTTCAAGGACCTCATGCATCGACACAAGTTATAATGGAAAAATTTATGATCAGATAATAATTATTGCCACCATCATTCTCTTCTCTTAGCTCTAACACATTTATTATACATTTTCTGATGACGTCTCTTACAAATATTATTGATATATATATAAATATAAATTATATAAAAACAGATCGATCTGATAAGATTAAATCTAAGTGCGGGCATAATAATAGTATAGTTTTTTTTTTCCCGTTGCAACGCACGGGCATATTTGCTAGTATAATATAAGTAGTGGACTAGTGGTACCTCTTGAAGTCTATATATTCCTCCGTTCTAGTAAAAACGCAACTCTGAAATTCAAAAATTGTAACAAAAGACGGCACCTTATAGAGATCAGGTGGGACCACTTGACATTCAGGGGCGGAGCCAGGATGAGCTCTCGGGAAGCTAATTAATAGAGAGTTAACATAAATTAAATGATTTAATGATAATTTAAAGACTAAGCTACAATGATTAACAAGGAAATCAACCTCACCAGCTGCAGCCCCACCGTGGATCCGCCCCTGTTCACATTTGTCATTGGTTTTTGTGTCCCATCCTTATATTGAATTCTTTTGTGGGATAGAGAGACGGAGAGAACAAGGAGTGAAGATTACGATAGCCTGAATTGGACAGGCTCACAAACGTAGACCTTCCACCTTGGTTAACTTGAGCGACTTTTTGTTTATTTATTACTTTATGTTTGAAGTCAGGGAGCAAGTGGGTATCCAGTGGTGGTTCTCAGTCACCACACCACCGCCTTAGCTCATTTTAATTCTATTTTTTTCATCCTTATTTGATTTGATTAGTTCAACTCGACAAGTTTTTGGTCAGCTTAATTGCTAGATATCGAAACTTGCATCATAACCCCAAGGCACGTGCAGTGGAACATGAAAATGATGTCCGTGTCGCATATGAGTAAGGCTATCATGCGGCTTTATTTTCAAACTTGGCATTGACGTGCCTTGTGGTATCCAAGCCATTGTTTTGTCACTCCCTCTATTTTAAGCTTGAAGACAATTTTGATTTTCTAAAGGCATTATTTTACTATGTATTCTAATATATTATTTTTATTTGAGTGCACAACAAAACCAATGTATTTAGAAAAGCTAAAACGTCTTATAATTCTGAATGGAAGAAGTACAACTACAATCCATACTAGCAAACAACTTTAACATTGTTGCCAAGAGCATTGTGTATGTACATTATATTGGCAATGTGTATGTACATTATATTTACATATATTATATTAGATGTTCCTCAACATACAATGTTTGCGAGTAATTGAGTATTACATCAACCGTTAGTGAATGCCAACAAGGGCGGCAAGCCAACCAGTGAGTGTCTGCGAGGTTGATTGCTGTGCGAAGGGAACAGTGCAGTAGGTTCCTTTCAAAGTACGGACCTCCTTTTCTAAATCCAAACTTCCTCCATGACAAGCCTCCTTTGAAACGCAGGGTTTATTTTTCTCCCAAATCATGTCAAACTTCCAAACTTCCTCCGACTGATTATTGTGCGATTATTTCTTGTATTCCGAGAGAGACACAAACTGAATTCTTCATCTGACCACCGCGTCTCTGTACTTCGCACGGACTAACATTATGTAGAGGTAGAGGACCAAGCAATTCCACGTATCGCCTAAATTCCCTACACTGTCACATAAAAAGAAGAATTTTCTCATGCACAAATAAATTTGAGCACTGCAAAATCTTTACCATCCATTGGTGACAGATACGTGCACTGTTGCCACTGCCAGTGACTGATGGCTGCTTGTGTGGTTTCTCTGAAGAGGGTTTTTTTTTTTTTTTTTAAAGAATTACACGTAGACACTCGACGCTCTCTGAGCGTAGAGGTGAATTAAGCGTCGGTGTCTGTAACTAGGTCTCGTAATTTTTTTTTCCCATTGTCAGCTGCACCAAGGGTAATTTATTAGTTAACCTTAGTTACATCCGTTAGTTGGTTGGGATCTTTCATCAAGTCATTCTCTAATTATTCAGCCTATTTTCCATTAAGAAACAAAGAGTTAGCACTGACTGTTCTTTTTTTTTATTCAGGTATGGTTCACCCAACCAAGTAACGTAAAATTTCAGACAAAATGCGTTGGCTCCATGATCTTTGATTGTGTCTGTGCTGCCGAACACATCTTCATCGAGGTGACGTCAGGAGTTGCGAAATCTTGGTCGGACGGCACGCTAGCGGACTCTAAGGTGCTTCCTTTTAATGATTTCGTACGTACAAGGGATGAGACGAAGAGAAGTAGAGCCCACGATAGGCGCCAAAGATTTCCTTGTCACGTTGATTTTACCCGTTTGCAAGATCTAGAATGTTAGTGTCGGGGATCTAAATATTGGACCTCGAGACATTCTCCAAACTGTGAGAATCTGCCGGGCGCCAAGGCCCAAGAAAACCTAGCCCGCTATCATCCCGCAAGACGGAGGGACGGCCCGACAGGCGGGACCAGGCCATGGAGCCACGACGCTCACACGACGACGGAATCGGCCTACGATGGCCTGCTGACGGCCCACAAAGCGGCCCAAATGGAATCACCACGACGCAAAGAGCTTATTACGCCACGAAGGACAAGGTCAAGGACCTCCGCAAAACAACGAACCATGACGTTCCACGCCGACGGCAGCCAAACCATGGCTCGGACTCGACCACGCATCTCCGTTTCGTCCGAGGCTGGCCTAGCTCACCAGCCCCGGGAGAAATCTCCGCTTCGTCCGAGGGTGGCCTAGCTCACCACCCTCGGGCGCAAAACTCCGCCTCGCCCGAGGGAGACCAGCTCTCCATCCTCGGGTGAGGCAGCCCAACTAGCCCGTCTAGGGTCGCCGACCCTCGGGCGTGGAGGTTCCGTCCGAGGAAGGGAAACCGCCGCATTCAATGCGGTCGCCGCGGCCGGCAGAGACGCGGTGCCATCGATTACCCGATCCAAATCGAACTGCCGAATCGTCTCCCCAATCCGACCGATGGGACGCAAAGCTGAACCCAGTGACATGTTACGCCACCCGCACGGAAACCGATGACACCGTGCATTTCCCGAGCACCGTCAAAACGCCACGATGGGCCGACCCTCGGGCACCGACACGCATAGCCAGCGACCTGACCGCCCCTCGCCATGCGGATTGTGAGGGACGCCTCACAGACCCTCGCCGCCGCCAGAGGACGGCACGTCCACCATCGGATCGGGGCGCGCGTGTCTTCGTCAGCGACATCCAAGCCAAGCCGACCCCTCGGCGGCGCACATGCAACCGTGCAGCCTGGAATTAGCCACCTAGGTGTCCACCGTGTAAACATTATCTCTCTCCTTCTCCTATAAAAGGGGGGAGTAATGCCTCATTAGAGAGGATTCGATTCGATTCGATTCGAGCCCGCTCAACTCCAGTTCACACGGAGGAAACTGCACACCACCACCACCATAACCACGATCGTGGGGCTTGAGACCCGCGTCTCTCCCCGCGGCCGCCTCAGTAACCCCTACCGCAGGCTCACCTTTGAGCGCGAGGTAACACGAGCAGACACACCCCCCCGCTGGGACGTAGGGCCCCGTTGGCTGAACGGGATAAACCGCTGCGTCCCGTGTCCATCTTGCGCTACGCCATCGAGGGAGGGGGCACACGGCTTATAAATTCTTTATTGCCGGCACCCGAGGCACCCACCGTTCCTCGAAACGCCGACAGTTGGCGCGCCAGGTAGGGGGCGCCGTGTGCAATCTGCATCTCCATCAGCCCTCATGGCGTTTCCGCCCTCGTTTCCACCACGCCGCCGGAGCACGAGCTCCGCGAACACCACTGTTCTTCGGAACGCTGGCATTTGTGGCGCTCGGCCACAACTACGAGATGATCCTTCTGCCCGACGTACCGGTAGAAGGGAGGGCAGCATCGCCGCCGCGGCGAGCCCATCATCACGGCCGCCGCGCAAGGCGGGCAAGGCGGACCCATCAGCGCGCAAGGCGCGTCCAAGCAACGGATTCTGAATCCGTCGACGTATCCCCGGCGCCGACTCGCAGAAGGGCTCCCAGGAACCCTAGGCCCCGGGAAATACCTTACCCGCCACCCGCTCGTGGTAGGGTACCCCGAAACCCTAATCGTTGGGAAAACGCCTCCGCTCCGGTCATCCCCCGGAGGGAGTCCCTGTGAATCTCGCCGGCTTGAAACCTCGCCGAAGACTCGCCAGAGAGCACGAGCCGGACCACCCGCCGTTCCACGGAGCGTTATCCCATGGACATTCACTCGAGGAGCGCATCCTCCGCAGGACGCGGGACGACCCCGCCATGCCACCCCTCCGGGTTCAACCGGGCCCGGTCCCGAGCCGAGGGACTCGCCTACCGTCCGGAGAATCGAAACCTCCTCCGGACGTTCGGCCGCACCGCACCGACGATGAAGACGAGTACTATGACCCCACGCGGAATGCTTCAATGTCGAGGTCCCGCCACAGATGGCCAGTTCACCGACGCTCTCGGCGAAGATGACGCGGACGCATCGCCACGACGGGCGCGCCGCGGCCGCGCCAGCTCCGCCTCGGCCCATCCCGCAGAGGGGCGCGGGACTCGCCGCCAAAAACACCCCGCCACGGATCTCGCAGAACGAATCCGGGCGAATCGCGACCGACCGCGACCGGAGCGTAACATCCGCGAGCAGGCTCAACGCGAGCAGCCCTGTGGGCACCTCAAGCTCACAATGGCGGCGGACGTGGCGGGACCGGCCGGTGCCTCAATCCCGGCATAGCGGCCCCGCTCAACGAGCCGCCAGCAACGTGGCGGCGGCCGCCATGCTTTGTACGAGAAATGCCCGAGCCCTCCACTACCGAGGGTAGGCGCATACGGAAGGCCTCCGCCAACTCCTTGACAAGGCAGCGGTGCAACAGCAGAGTTCCGCTTCGGGATCGGGCCGTGACGCCACGGCGGCGAGAGGAATCTGGGCGAAGTCGGCAGGCTCGGCCCACCCGGATCGAGCCGAGCCCCGCAAGGCTGGGGTCCGGAGCGCCGGACGACAACCGCTTGTAACCGCCCGGTCCCGGGAACGCATAGAAGACCCGCACCACGATCGCAACCGAGGCGCCCGACCTCCTCGGATGAGATCGATCCCGGTGGGCTCGCCACGAAGGTGGCTCGCCTCGGGACGACAAAGCGGATTTTAGGCGCACAAAGCGTGTCGAGGACCGAGGGTACTCCGATCCGCCCGGCCCTCGTGCCTCACCAGGGGACATCGGAGGGCACCACTCCCTCGCTTTTGGCCCCCGAGCCATCTCGAAAGTACACGGGAGAGACTCGTCCCCGAGGTATGGTCGGACGACTATCGGGCGGGCATGCCGTCGCAGGGGCACACGATGACAAAGTGATAATCGAAATTTGCCCCCTCGTTCCTCTCCGAGTCCGCCGAGCTTGGTTGGAACACCTTCCACCCAACCTCATATCAAACCGGGCGGACTTGGTGAGAACCTTCCGCTGTAACTTCCGTGGCACGCATACCTACGCCCCGTAACTCGTGGGACCTCGGAACCGCCGACAAAAATCCGACGAATCCTCAAGCGACTACATCCGGCGCTTCCCAAGCAAATGGACCGAGCTCCCTAATGTGACGGATTCGACGCCATCGGGCCTTTTTGGCCGGCACCACTTGCCGAGACCTCGTGAAGAAGCCGGGCGCCGGACTCCCACCGAGGCAAACGAGCCGATGGACATCGCCACCAAGTTCGCCAACGTGAGGAGGCCGCCGTGGCTCTGCTCAATCGTGGCCCGGCAAGGAAAAGCGCAAGGAAGAGGAGCCCGAGGGATCGCAACCCTCGAGAGCAAGAAGAAAAAGAAGAAAGATAAGAGCCGCAAGGGCAAGGGCCACGCCGCCTGCGACGATGATGAAGACATGGTGGCTACGGCCGATCGCAAGGGGCCCCGACCCCCGCCACAAGAAACCTTCGATGACATGCTCAAGAAGCCATGCCGTAACCATAGCTACCCTGGCCAAGCATACCCTCGGGGGAGTGCAAGAGGGTACGCCAACATTTCGCCAAGCTCAAGGCCATCCCCGAGGGTGAAGAGGAAGAGGCTCCCGAGGGTGGCGCCAAGGGCAACGAGGAGTTCCCGGGTGAATAACTACTTCATGATCTTCGGCGGCAAAGACCAAAGAACATGTCCGTGCGGCAACAAGAAGAAGGAGCGTCGGGAGGTCTATGCCACGGAGCCGGCAACCCCGAAGCCGCGCAAGTGGTCGGACCGGGCCATCACCTTCGACCGGTCGATCACCCCCAAAGACATCCCGAACCCGGGGCTTATCCACCGGTGGTGGATCCCATCATCGCCAACACTCGGCTCACCAAAGTCCTTATGGACGGAGGGAGCGAGCCTCAACCTCATCTACGAAGAAACCCTCGACCTCCTCGAGGTAGACAAGTCCAAGATCCGCCCGGAGGGCCGGCATTCAATGGCGCCGTCCCCCGCAAGCGCCTAAAGCCCCTCGGGCGATCGACTTACCGGTTTTGCTTCGGTGACCCCTCGAACTTCAGGCAAGAGACTCTCACATTCGAGATCCTTGGGGTCCGCGGTACTTACCACGCACTCCTCCTCGCGGCCCGCTACGCCAAGTTCATGGTGTCCCGAACTACACGCACCTCAAGCTCAAGATGCCGGGGCCGAAGGGTGTCATCACGACCGGCCCCTCGCACCATCATGCATACGAGTGCGACGTGGAGAGCGTGGAGTATGCCGAGGCACTCGCCATTGCCGAGGCACTCATCGCCGATGCGAAGAGAAGCTTTGACGAAATCACGATCGAGCATGAGGCCAAGCGCCGCGATGGGAGCTTCGAGCCCTCCTCGGGCACCAAGAAGATCCCACTCGATCCCAAGAACCCGAAGGAGAAGCCGCCGACCATCGCCGGACTGGATCCGAAATAGGAAGCCGTGCTCGTCCGACTTCCTCCGCGAATGCCAAGACGCGTTTGCGTGGGGGACCCTGACATGCCGGCATACCGAGGGATGTCGCCGAGCACTCCCTAGACATCCGCCGGGCTCAAAGCCGCCATGCAGGCGCTTGCGCCGTTTTGATGACGCCAAGCGGAAGATCATCGGCGAGGAGATCCACAAGCTACCGGAGGCCGGATTCATAAAAGAAGTATTCCACCCCGAAAGTGGTTAGCTAATCCTCGTATTAGTAGAGAAAAAGAATGGGAAATGGCGGATGTGTGTGGACTACACTAGTCTCAACAAAGCATGTCCGAAAGTTCCTTTTCCTTTGCCTCGAATCGACCAAATTGTCGACTCCAATCGCGGGATGTGAAACGTTGTCCTTTCTTGACGCTGTATTCCTTATCACCGGATCAAAATGAAAGAGTCCGACCAGCTCGCGACCTGCTTCATAACACCCTTCGGGATGTATTGCTACCTCACCATGCCCTTCGGGCCGAGGAACGCCGGGCAACATACCAGCGTGCATGCAAATCATCTTCGGGAACTCATTGGAAGGATCGTGGAGGCCTACGCCGACGACATAGTGGTCAAGTCCAAGAAAACGTCGGACCTCGTGGGTGACCTCGGGGAAACCTTCGAAAGTGCCTAAACAAGAAGGGAGTCAAGCTCAACCCCGAAAATGCGTATTCGGGTCCCCGAGGGATGCCGCCGGGTTTTATCGCCTCTCAACGAGGCATCGAAGGAAACCCAACCAAGGTTGACGTGATCACCAAGATGGGTCCGATCCAAGATCTCAAGGGAGTACGTAAGGTCATGGGCTGCCCGGCTTCATTAAGCAGGTTCATCTCACGCCTCGGGGAGAAGGGCCTCCCCTCTACCGCTCCTTCGCAAGTCCGAAGCTTTGCACGACCCCCCCGAGGCCGAAGAGGCCCCTCGGCAACCTCAAGAAGCTCCCGACAAACCCACCGTCCCCGGTACCGCCAAATCCAGGAGAAACCTCGCTCTTATACGCCACCGCCACTACCCGTGTGGTCGGCCATGGTGGTCGTAGTGGAGCGCCGGGAAGAGGGGCACATGTTGCCGCATAACGCCCCGCTTACTTCATCGCTGAAGTGCTTTCCGACACCAAGACGAGGTATTCGCAGATGCGTAAGCTATTGTACGCCATCGTATCGACACGAAGGAAACTTCGCCACTACTTCCTCGCGCACCCGCTGTGCGTGGTATCCTCGTTCCCCCCGCGGAGATCCTCCAAAACCGAGAGGCCACGGAAGAGTGGCGAAGGGGCGGTGGAGCTCATGGGCTAAACTATATCATTCCCGCCTCGCAAGGCGATCAAATCCCGTGTCCTAGCCGACTTTGTGGCCGAATGGACCGATATTACGCAGCTACCCCCGCGCACCCATCCGTGCCGAAAAGTCTTTGGACCATGTATTTCGATGGATCCATGATGAAGGCAAAGCGCTGGGGCTGGTTTGCTCTTCATCTCACCCCTCGGGGTTCACACGAGGTATGCCATCCGGCCGCATTTTCCTCGCTCCAACAACCCTAAAACCGAGTTATCAGAATAAAACCACCGTCCCAAACCCGCCGAGGGATGAAATCTGCACGGTTTGAAAAGTTGAGGGACCTGTTTTATCCGGTTTTGAAGTTGAGGGATCAAAATTGGACTTTCACAAAAGTTGAGGGACCGAAAGTAGACTTTTTCCTATCTCTAACAGCTAAATCTTCTAACTTGGCTTGTTCAAAAATTACAAGGAGCCGAGCCCCAGCGGATTCCTGATGCACCGGAATCTGTTATTCTAACAAAGTAACAAAGCATTCTTATATCTACTGTCTAATAGCTAAAGTGCACGATCCAAAATTACGCAATGTAAGTATCTCTGTCAGACCCCACCTATTTCCTCGTCATGTTCATTCGCCTGCGCGGTTGCAGCTACAGCCTGATTGTTGAATGCAGATTCTGAGGTAATGATAACAATAAAGTATATGCATATAAAAGATAAAAACTGTACACAAGATCAACAAAAAAAAATCCATATTCTGAGGTAATGTCGCGAAACAAAAATCAAGTTGTTTTTTTTTTTTTTTTTTTTTTTGTTGCATAGTTTTCTATGAGTTTTCCAGTCAAGTGTTGAAACTAGTAGCAACAAGGTTAACTGGGATCGTTGATTATATAGAATATAGGGGAGGCCAGAAATAGATGGCACTCTACCAGTACCAGTAGCCAAAGTAATCTATAAAAGACTCCACACTACATAGAGATGTTTGAGGTTAATGTCAAGCTGAAGAAAAACAAACTAATAAGCCGAATTCAATGTGATAATTCCTTCTAAAACTCACCTAAATACCGCTTGTTGTTCCCTATAAAAGATGAAGCTAAATAAACTTTAAATTGATTTTCTATCAACACCATCTGCCAAAAGTAAGGTTCATCAACATTTATCCTTCGGCAGAAACAGGATAAGACCTGGCAGTAATACTATGCAACTTTACGGTAAAAAATTAAGACATTTCAAAAGAAAAATAAAGGTGCAATGATCTGTAGTAATCCAAAAATCTCCACATTGACAGACCAAAAAGTACTTACATGGAGATAATTCGGCTCAGTTCGACAACAAAATGGTGGGAGTTCACTGAATCTCCTGCGCAGAAGGGAGGACAAATTGCTTAATGGTCTAATACCACTTCGGCATAAACTGTTAAACCACATGTGAAAGAACATAGGAACATGAATCATCTATTATTTTTTCGTTAAATTTCGAAGATGCTAACTTAGACCATTGCAAAACAAAATGAGCAGGAGGTCTAGAAACGACAGACTCAAGCAGGGAAAACTCCAGAAAAAAAGAAGTGACCAAACCAGAGTAGAACAAGTTATTATATCATTACAAAATGTATCTATTATTTTTGCAAGGGTTGTACGAGAAGTGCAGCTCGAGCAAAGCAGGGCAGAAAATGCTGCCTCCTCAGTTCCTGAAAAGAAACTATATCCCTGATTCTCCCCATTGTCTGAAATAGATGAAATACTTTCAAAAGGAAAATCTAAGTCACCGCCATGGAAATGGCACTAAAATTAAAAGCACATACCTGTCACTTGCTCACTGACAATTTGACAGTGGCTGGCTGTCCTTGAGTTGTCACTAACTATTCCCTCTGTTCATCTTGCTCGTTCCTATGTTTTCATTGGCTTGCTTTTAAGCCTTTAACTAGAAACATGAAGAAGATATGTATTGAATTAATAACTTGTGCTGTAAGCATCCCTGCAGACTTGCTTTCCCAAATGTATGAACTGTTTCCTGCAGGTATAATAACTTCTAAAGCTTTGAGCAAAAATACCATGATGAAACAGTGACAGGAAGACACTTGGTCCATGACATATTATAAAACCAGATGGCTCCATCATAACACTAAGGCCTAGGTCTTTCTGAACTCCTCAAGAACAGAAAAACGAAAAGAAGTTTCTTCAGAAAATAGATAAATGCAATTGCTCTCCAAAACAAAGGGTAGGGACGCAGGCAAATATAAAGATGGCCCTTATATTGGAAGGAATCCCCTCATATCATACATATCCTTTACAAAAGGATCAAACTGCCACAATTCCCAAGACTAAAATTGATAGAAGACAGGAAGATTTACCATATACATTACATATTACAAAGTACATAAGTAACCACAGCTTAACTTCTCCAGATTGATGACACCATCAAATCACCTTCAAGTACAATTAAGCATAACATAACACATCCAAGTTAAGTTGAGATTCCATTCACTGTTTACCCCTTTTCATCACCCTCAGTTGAGTTCCATCTTAATGGCAATCCTTCCAATCTGAAATAACACTCATGAATTTATCTTTTTTGTGACAAAGTCAGTCTTAGCTGCCTTGCTCAACATTTCTCTGAATAGAGTTAATACATCCTCTATCCTACCGTCTTCACAGCAGCTATCAATCAAAGTCTTACATGTAGCAACATCCGTTTCAAGCCAATAGATAGCATGCCATCAAGTAAAGTATTAAGGGTAACAACATTGGGTTTCAAGCCAATCGAGAACATATCATCAAGGAGCTTCACCACTTTGTCCAGTTTACCAGCCAAGAAATATCCATGAATCATTGTATTATAGGAAACCACATTAGGTTTTACACCGTCACTTAGCATCAAATCAAAAAGTTTTTGGGCTTCCATAACCTTTCCTTCTTTGAATAACTTGTCTATCATTGCAGTGAAGCCAACGACATCAAGACGAATGCCTCTATCCATCATCTCATAAAATAGTTTCTCAGCTTTCTCCCATTTTCTGAGCATAGAAAACCCATGAATTAGAGTACCATATATTATGCTGTTGGGAGACAATCCATCATCAATCATCCGACAGAAATGGGACATTGCATCATCCAGCCGGCCTATCTGGCAAAGACCATCTATTACTGTCCCATAGTTGATTATGTCTGGCACCAATCCTTGCTGCCGCATTTTGTTAAAAGTAAGCATCGCCTTATCAACCATTCCACATTTATTGTATGCCCACATCTGGATGTTGAAGATATGATGGTCAGGTTCGATACTATTTTGCAGCATCAAATCTATGAGTTCTTTCATTTCGACGAGATTTCCTTTGGTAGCATACAAATGAAGTAGACTTCCATAGGTGGTGACATTGGGGTTTTCACCACTCAATCATAGAATTAAAAATCTCTAGCTTTTGCATAGTCTCCGTGATTTACAAACACGGTCTATCAGCATACTGTAAGTAACAACATTTGGTTGTTGCCCAGCTCTAGACATTTCTCTGAGAATCCTGACTGCCTCTTTCACTTGCCCAGCATTGAGGTATCCGTGGATCAAACAGGTATATGTAGTGCAATTTGGCATAATATGTTCATCACACATCTGTCGAAAGACCTTCTCAGCCTTCTCCATTTTTTCAACCTTGCATAGGCCATCGATGATTGAGGTGTAAGTGACAAGATCTGGCCGAAGCCCACGCTTAAGCATTTCAGAAAACAGAGTGTAAGCTTTCCCCACCTCGCCCTCTTTAAAGAAGCCATGGATTACGGTGTTATAAGACACCACATTAGGTTGACAGTCGTCTCCATCCTCAGCCATCATGTGGATCAGCTCGACAGCCTCTTCACACTTCTTCTCATCACATAACCCTGCAAGAAGAGTGTTGTAGGAGAAGACATCAGGGGTGCAGCAGAGCTCAGGCATCCATCGGAGGAGAATATTCATTGCATCGCTCGTCCTCTTCTCGGCACAGAGGGTCCTGAGCAGAGGTGTGAAGGTCATGGCTTGTGGCCTGAGTCTCGTCTTAATGATTTGGCCCAATGCGGCGAAGCCGAGGTTCAAGCAGCCGGCGTCGCAACAACCTTTGATGACGATGCCGTAGGTAGCTATGGTTGGAGCCACCTTCTTGGCGCCTGCTCGGGCCATGTGGTTGAACATGGAGATAGCGAGGGCAGGGCCGTCCCGCACGGTGGAGACCGGAGCGCGGGCGACGATGGTGAGGAGCTCGGTGAGGGCGAAAATTGAGCCGGGCCTCGCTCGGGGAAGCAGCTCGTCGTACAGATCGAGTGCGTCCTCGGGGCCGAGCTTCCCCTGGCGATAACTTTCGCAGATGGACATCTCCAGCTCCGGGGTAGAGAGACGGTGGGCCTCCCACACCAGCTCCGCTGGCGAAACGACCGGTGGTGGGGAACGCCCTTGGATCGATGGGAGCACCTCGTCGTAGAGTTGGCGCGCAGCCTCAGCGCTGAGGCTTCCCGAGCGGAGGCGCCGTCCAATGATCCTCTTCAGCTTCGTCAACCAAGCAGGGCGCGCCTGGGTCGACATGGTCGGCGGCGCCGGTGGAATCCACAACTCGCCCCTCCGATTCGGTGCCAAATGCAGCTTGCTCGCGCTCGGGATGGGGATGGGGATGTACAGCGCGGCGGCGGCGGCGGCGGGCTCTGTACTGATGTGTGGTTCGGGAGCGGCAACTCTGCACGTGGGCGGCGGAGTGCGGAGCGCGGCGGCGACGGGCGGAGTGGGGAGTGGAGAGCGCGGCGGCGGCGGCGGCGTGCTCTGAACTGCAGTGGAGAGTACGTGAGCCAACTGAAGCAGGAGGCAGGGAATCAACCGAACAGCACTCCGTCCCTTAGAAGGCCACAGAAGAAGCCCAGTAGCCAATAGCCCATTACGGCCCAACACACGACAACACTCTCGTTCGAGCCCATTCCTGCCCTACTTTCGTACGTACAAGGATGAGACAGAGAGAACCGGAGCCCACGGCAGGCACCAAAGAGAAGAGTTCCTTTCCTTGTCACTTCGATTTTACCCGTTTGCGAGATCTAGAAAGTTCTGCATAGTAATCCAAGCTCTAATCAGATTGGTGAGTTTTAGGCTAGTTTTGATTATATAAAGATCAGATTGGTGAGTCTTGATCAAGGATTATGTGCACGTTTGGTGTACGGAGTACAAAGTTGTAGCAACCATACTTTATTGTAATAGAGATTAGAGTCCCGTATATGCGCATAAAAATACCTATCTCTGTTAATCATTAGAAGGTATGTCTCCTAAAATCTTTTGTTAGCAGTGTTGGATACATTATGAAAAAATCTGTTCAAAAATACAACGCGCCGAGCTGAGCTATAGCCGGCGCCAGTGGATTCCTGATGCACGGGAAACTGTTATGCTAACAAAGTACTAACAAAGCATGCTTACATCTATCTACTATGTAAGTGCTAAAGTGCACGATCCAAAATTACGCATTGTAATTATCTCTGTCAGACCCCACCTATTTCCTCGTCATGTTCATTCGCCTGTGCTGTTGCAGATACAGCCTGATTGTTGAATGCCTTCTTCTCCATGCAGAGTCTGGAAGGTTGATCCTCACATCACATCACTTCTACTCCTTTGCCTGCCTTCTCGCTGCTCCAAGCAAGAGGACCTTGCCTACCATTCCGGTGTTGAGCACAAAAACCGCAGCCACCACAGCACCACCCACTTCCAGTCGAAACCATGCTCAACTGCTTGGGACCTGTCATCCTCGTCACTGGTTTCATCTGTGACGGAGAGGTCGTTATCCAACGGACCATCTGAATCCGAGATGGATATCTTGGTGGTCACTCGAGCCATGATGGCGCTGTGTGATAGCGTGTTTTCTGTGCCTCTCATTTGCTGGTGCGATCTGAATCCAGACTGGAGTTTCTTCACGGCACCCCCACATGCCATGACGGACAGCAACCCTGGCAACATCCTTTCTATGCCCATGTCCTCATAGTGAACCAAAGTTACTTCGCACGCAGATTGCTGACCCACATGTTTTGGCGACTGAACTGCATTTCACAAACAAACAATATGGTTATAGCGTGAAAGGTCTAAGCATGTGTCCATGCCTGACAGCAAACCTTTCATGTTTAGAAAAAAAATAGCTCAAGACACCACAATGGGATGATCAGACCAAGGGCCTAACATATTATTCTAGCAGTACGGGTTTGTTAATGTCAAGTTCAGCTGTGACACATTTGTCGTCTTGATAGTGGGGAGAATCACAAGGTACAATGAGCTAGGATAACTCACAGTTCATCAGTGCATCTTCCCCACTCACGTGGAAGAACAGTTTCAGCCTCATGCTAAAGGTACTGGAGCTCATCTTGCAGCTCTGTTATCTGCTCGATCAAACCTTATGATGAAACATATTCTGACGACATTGCTTGGGATCCTATAAAAGATTAAAAAGATGAATGGATTATTCCAGCTTGATAGTTACAAAAAAAACATCCCAACTAGTGGTGGATTTAGGAATTGTAAACAGAGCCGGCTTACTTGAGTGACTGCTAAGGATATCCCTCACAGCATGAAGATAAGAATCGCTGTCGTCAGCTGATCCCTCTTCAAACATTTCAGATGCTGCTTGATCAATTAAATGATACCGACCCTATAAATCCATGATGTAGATACTGTATTTTGCAAGAACACAAGTGAAAAATGATAAGAAGCTAAATAATATGCTGAACTTAACGGATAAAACTCAGCACCAATACCAGGCAGCCATCAACAGCTGAGAAGTATCCCTGCAATTCCAATTCTACAGCTTTCAGAAATGAGTAGGCACTCGATATTTTTATCTGTTCAGTTCTTCAAGCTGGCATGTTATCTGAGAAACTGGTGAGCAACAAGTTGATTGACCAGATGATTGATGAACTGCAAAAAATAAAGAGTGCCTACATGACCACTTATTGCGTAAAAAGATGTGTTGCTAGTTGCTACAAACAATTGTCAAACTCATAGGTACCTTCTTCTGATGACTTATGTAGCATTCCTGGCGCAGAAGCTTTAAATTGTTATCTCCTAGAAGGTCATGAAATCATAGTTACAACATGCCATACTATTCACTCGAGAATGCAAAAAGAAAAGGTTTATATATTTATAGTGTCATGAAGATCACACCTTCCAAAATATTTCCACCTGAAAGCTGAGCAAGGTCTGCACACAGGCCTGTAACAGTCTGAATGAATAAAGAGCAACACTTAAAGATGAGGAAGTTAATAGTGCAAAGAAACAATGATTAATACAGACATTAACTCTTTACACCACCAGAAAACAATTGGAACTCACCCAGGTAAAGTACAGTAGGACATGGTTGATAAAGACGCCAAAAATTGACTCAGAAAAAGAAATTATAAACAACAGAGCATCGAATAACTATATCTCAAAACTATGTATTGGAGTCGTGGATGAAGAACAGTAGAACACAACATCCAAAACATGAAAATGATTTTGAACAAGTACGTGATTGTTAGTTTCATTTGTTTGGAAAACCTTTCACTTCACTACTGTTTGTTCATTCAATTAAGCAAAAACAGGAATGAGCTCTTCACAGAACAAGTTATATGGCTAGGAGATTGTTGAAAAATCTTTGAGTGCATGACACTTTACAGGCAAAAAAAATAAACCATGGTTTCAAGTAATGTAACCTAGCAACTCCACAATCATCCATTGACATCATAGAGAAACCTTTCTTAGGGTGCTCATATTCTATCAATGAAAAAAATATTCTTGTAACAAAATTACCTCAGATAAGTATTGCTACATGATGGGAAAGATCTTTAAACTCTTCAGCAAGTTCAGCGTTTTTCTCCTGAGTATGAAACAAGGGAAACCACAAATCAGACATATTAGTGATAAGAGAAATGCAGTGGACCACTTGTTCATGTTCAAATTCAAAGAAACCAATAAGAACAATGTCATGCCGCTGCACTATAGTTAAATTTTCAAAAGCAACTAATCATGCTCCACAAGTTGTCAAGCATAACCTGCATACCTTAGAGAATGGCTATCCTCATGAATATATGACTGTTGGGATGCCAACTGAGTTCTCAGAACTGATAGCATAGCATCTTCTTTAGCATGTTCCACTTGTGCTTCTATGTACTGTCTCTTACTTTTAGCAAAGCTGTCAACAAATGAGCAGCATCAGAATAGCAATGCCCCCCCGAAGGAAAGAGACGTGACATTATTTAGATGATAATAACAATATAGTATATGCATATACTTAGATGATAACAATAAAGTATATGCATATAAAAGATAAAAACTGTACACAAGATCAACAAAAAAAATCCAGATTCTGAGGTAATGTCGTGAAAGAAAATCAAGTTTTTTTTTTTTTTTTTTGGTTGTTGTTGTGGCATAGTTTTCTTTTAAGTTTTCTAGTCAAGTGTTGAAACTAGTAGCAACAAGGTTAGCTGGGATGGCTGATTATATAGAATATAGGGAGGCCAGAAATAGATGACACTCTACCAGTACCAGTAGCCAAACTAATCTATAAAAGACTCCACACAACACAGAGATGTTTGAGGTTAATGTCAAGCTGAAGAAAACAAACTAATAAGTTGAAGCTAATTAAACTTTAAATTGATTTCCTATCAACACCATCTGCCAAAAGTAAGATTCATCAAAATTTATCCTTCGGCAGAAGGAGGATAAGACCTAGCAGTAATACTATGCAACTTTTCTGACGGTAAAAAATTAAGACATTTCAAAAGAAAAATGAAGGTGCAATGATCTGCAGTAATCCAAAAATTTCCACATTGACAGACCAAAAAGTACTTACATGGAGATAATTCGCCTCAGTTCGACAACAACAAAATGGTGGGAGTTCACTGAATCTCCCTGCGCAGAAGGGAGGATAAATTGCTTAATGGTCTAATACCACTTCGGCATAAACTGTTAAACCACATGTGAAAGAACATAGGAACATGAATTACCTATTATTTTTTAGTTAAATTTCATAAGATGCTAACTTAGACCATTCGCAAAAAACAAAATGAGCAGGAGGTCTAGAAACGACAGACTCAAGCAGGGAAAACTCCAGAAAAAGAAGTGGCCAAACCAGAGTAGAACAAGTTATTATATCATTAAAAAATGTATCTATTATTTTTACAAGGGTTGTAAGACAAGTGCAGCTCTAACAAAGCAGCGCAGGAGATGCTGCCTCCTCAGTTCCTGAAAAGAAACTATATCCCTGATTCTTCCCATTGTCTGAAATAGATGAAATACTTTCAAAAGGAAAATCTAAGTCACCACCCTGGAAATGGCACTCAAATTAAAAGCACATACCTGTCACTTGCTCAATGACAATTTGACAGTTGCTCGCTGTCCTTGAGTTGTCACTAACTATTTCCTCTGTTCATCTTGCTGATTCCTATGCTTTCATTGGCTTGCTTTAAGCCTTTAACTAGAAACCTGAAGATCTATTTTGAATTAATAAAGTAAGCATCCCGGTAGACTTACTTTCTCAAATGTATGAATCGTCTCCTGCAGGTATAATAACTTCCAAAGCTCTGAGCAAAAATACCATGTTGAAACAGTGACAGAGAAGTGCAGCTCTAACAAAGCAGGGCAGAAAATGCTGCCTCCTTAGTGTTATGATGTAGCCATCTGGTCTGACATATTTTACCAGATGGCTTCATCATAAGTTCATAACACTAAGGCCTAGGTCTTTAACTCCTCAAGAATAGAAAAACAAAAAGACAGTTTCTTCAGAAAACAGATAAATGCAATTGCTCTTGAAAAACAAAGGGTAGGGACGCAGGCAAATATAAAGATGGCCCTTATATTGCGAGGAATCCCCTCATACTCATACATATCCTTCACAAAGGATCGAACTGACACAATTCCCAACACTAATTTAAAAAGACAGGAAGATTTACCATATACATAATACAAAAGTACATAAGAAACCATAGCTTAACTACTCCAGATTGATGACACCATCAAATCACCTTCAAGTACAATTAAGCACAACATAACACATCCTTGTTGAGATTCCTTTCCATCCACTGTTTTCCTCTTTTCATTACCTTTCAGTTCAGTCCCATCTTATTGGCTGCCTTGCTCAACATTTCTCTGAACAGAGTTAATACATCCTCTATCCTACCGTCCTCACAACAGCTATCAATCAAAGTCTTACATGTAGCAACATCCGGTTTCAAGCCAATAGAGAGCATGCCATCAAGTAAAGTATTAAGGGTAACAACATCGGGTTTCAAGCCAATCGAGAGCATATCATCAAGGACCTTCAGCACTCCATCCAGTTTACAAGCCAACAAATATCCATGAATCATTGTATTGTAGGAAACCACATCAGGTTTTACTTCTGCACTTGGCATCAAATCAAAGAGTTTTTGGGCCTCCATAACCTTTCCTTCTTTGAATAGCTTGTCTATCATTGTATTGAAGACAACAACGGTAGGATGAATGCCGCTATCCATCATCTCATAAAATAGTTCCTCAGCTTTCTCCCATTTTCCGTGCATAGAAAAACCATGAATTAGAGTACCATATATTACGATGTTGGGATACAATCCATCATCAATCATCTGACAGAAATGGGACATTGCATCATCCAGCCGGCCTATCTGGCAAAGACCATCTATTACTGTCCCATAGCTGACTATGTCTGCCACCAATCCTTGCTGCCGCATTTTGTTAAAAGTAAGCATCGCCTTATCAACCATTCCACATTTATTGTATGCCCACATCTGGATGTTGAAGATATGATGGCCAGGTTCGATACTATTTTGCAGCATCAAATCTATGAGTTTATCCATTTCGACGAGATTTCCTTTGGTAGCATACAAATGAAGTAGACTTCCATAGGTGGTGACATTGGGGTTTTCACCGCTCTGAATCATAGAATTAAAAATCTCTCTAGCTTTTGCATGGTCTCCAGATTTACAAAGACGGTCTATCAGCATACTGTAAGTAACAACATCTGGTCGTTGCCCAGCTCTAGACATTTCTCTGAGAATCCTGACAGCCTCTTCCACTTGCCCCACATTGACGTATCCGTGGATCAGACAGGTATACGTAGTGCAATTTGGCATAATATGTTCATCAAACATCAGCCTAAAGACCTCCTCGGCCTTGTCCATTGCTTGAACCTTGCACAGGCCATCGATCATTGAGTTGTAAGTTACAACATTTGGCGGAGTCCCATGATTACGCATTTCGCGAAACAGGGTGTAAGCTTTCCCCACCTCACCCTCTTTAAACAAGCCATGGATTACGGTGGTATAAGACACAACATCAGGTGGGTAGTCATCTCCATCCTCAGCCATCATGTGGATCAGCTCAACAGCCTCTTCACACTTCTTCTCACCACAGAGCCCTGCAAGAAGAGTGTTGTAGGAGAAGACATCGGGGGTGCAGCAGAGCTCAGGCATCCATCGGAGCACAATATTCATTGCATCGCTCGTCCTCTTCTCGGCACAGAGGGTGCTGAGCAGAGGTGTGAAGGTCGTGGCATTTGCCTTCAGTCCCGTCTTAATGATTTGGCCCAATGTGGCGAAGCCGAGGTTCAAGCAACCTGCGTCGCAGCAACTTTTGATGACGAGGCTGTAGGTAGCTATGTCTGGTGCCACCTTCTTGGCGCCTGCTCGGGCCATGCGGTTGAACATGGACACAGCAAGGGCAGGGCCGTCGCGCACGGTGGAGGAGACCGGAGCGCGGGCGACGATGGTGAGGAGCTCGGTGAGGGCGAAAATTGAGCCGGGCCTCGCTCGGGGAAGCAGCTCGTCGTACAGATCGAGTGCGTCCTCGGGGCCGAGTTTCCCCTGGCGATAACTTTCGCAGATGGACATCTCCAGCTCCGGGGTAGAGAGACGGTGGGCCTCCCACACCAGCTCCGCTGGCGAAACGACCGGTGGTGGGGAACGGCTTTGGATCGATCGGAGCACCTCGTCGTAGAGTTGGCGCGCGGCCTCAGCGTCAAGACTTCCCGAATGGAGGCGCCGTCCAATCATCCTCTTCAGCTTCTTCAACCAAGCGGGGGCGCCCGGGTCGACATGGTCGGCGGCGCCGGTGGAATCCACACCTCGCCCCTCCGATCACCGTGCGAAATGCAGCTCGCTCGCGCTCGGGATGGGGATGGGGATGTACAGCGCCGCGGCGGCGGCGGCGGCGGGGGCTCTGTACTGATGTGTGGTTCGGGAGCGGCGGCGGCGGATGGGGATGGGGATGTACTGATGCGGAGTGCGGAGCGCGGCGGCGACAGGCGGAGTGGGGAGTGGAGAGCGCGGCGGCGGCGGCGGCCTCTGAACTGCAGTGGAGAGTGCGTGAGCCAACGGAAGCAGGAGGCCAGGGAGGGAATCAACCGAACAAGCTCCGTCCCTTGAAACCCACAGCAGAACCAGAGCCCATTACGGCCCAACACACAACAACACTCGTTCGAGCCCATTCACCGCAACTACCAATGAACAAAGGGATGAGGACAGAGAACCAGAGCCCACGATAGGCACCAAAGATTTCCTTGTCACGTTGATCTTACCCGTTTGCGAGATTAGAAAGTTCTGCATAGTAATCAAAGCTCTAATCATTGTTCCGTACTCCATCCACCCACTTTTAGGCTAGTTTTGATTATATAAAGATCAGACTGGTGAGTTTTATTGATCAAGGATTAGTCAAATTATTATGTGCACGTTTGGTGTACGGAGTACAAAGTTGTAGCAACCATACATACTTCATTGTAATAGAGATTAGAGTCCCGTATATGCACATAAAAATACATGTCTTCTGTTAATCATTAGAAGGTATGTCTCCTAAAATCTTTTGTTAGCAGTGTTGGATACATTATGTAAAAATCTGTTCAAAAAATACAACGCGCCGAGCTGAGCTATAGCCGGCGCCAGTGGATTCCTAATGCACCGGAATCTGTTATGCTAACAAAGTACTAACAAAGCATGCTTATGTCTACTGTGTAAGTGCTAAAGTGCATGATCCAAAATTACGCATTGTAATTATCTCTGTCAGACCCCACCTATTTCCTCGTCATGTTCATTCGCCTGTGCTGTTGCAGATACAGCCTGATTGTTGAATGCCTTCTCCATGCAGAGTCTGGAAGATTGATCCTCACATCACATCACTTCTACTTCTTTGTGCGAACACATGGTTGATTTAGGTCACATGTGTTTAGTTTTGTGATTGAGTGATTGTCAACAGTTAGCATTTTAATTCTATTTTCTTTAATCTTTTTTTTACTTCGGCTATGTTCACCGGCACACGTGGAGTGTGTCGAAGACGTATCTCTTGGTTCGTGTTGTGCGGGTGTGGAGCTCGGAGATGGTAGCCGACGGCGAGGTGAAGGGGCCAAGGAGGACGTGCCGGGCCGGGGACCGCTGAGGTGAAGGACGGACGTGAGGCTTGGACCGAGGGACCGGATCGCCGGGCGGCTAGCCATGGTGGTCGACATCCGGGACATCGACCGGATGCAAGAGGACGTGGCGGACCGTGTCGACGGGTCAAGACGGCGAGCGTCGCGGCAGCAGAGCGGGAGCTCCGGATGACTTGGCGACTTCGGGCGATCAAGACGGCGATGACACGTGTCGAGGAGGTTTGGTGGTTTGCCCTCAAAACCATCGGGCGCGGGTTTGGTGGTTTGGGCCTCAAAACCATCGGCGGGCGGGTTTCGCGGGTTTGGGCCTCAAAACCCGGCGCGGACGCTCCGGGGGACGGAAGGGCGGCACGTGGCGGCATCGGGGAGGTTGCGTGGATGCAAGGCTACCGATGAGGAGGCGCGGTGGCCGTCGGATCGAAAAATATCCGTAGTCGACCAAAATAGCCCTAGGGTTAGTGGTTTTGGCTCATATGTATCGGAGGGCAAAATAGGGATGAGAAATAAGGACTACATATAGAGGATGGCAGCCCATCCCCCCCCCCTTTTCTTTTATTTTTCGCTTTTATTTTTCCTCAATTTTGCGGTTTTGTTTAGAGCCCAAAGAACATCAATTTGGTGGTGATTTTCGTTGGGAAGGGGGCCCCAAATCTCCCCGTCGCCTCCGGGACGTTTTGGATCAAAAATTCCTTCTCTTTTGCTTGGATTTTTTCTCTGGAATTTCTGGATCCCGTTTGTTTTGGTGTTGTTCTGTTCTTGTGCAGGCAACGAGCAGCTTGCCATTTGCTTCGGCTGTGGACAGGGGCGCTCGGCAGCAGCAAGCAGGCCGGCACTTCAGGCCACGAGCGCGACAGGGCACCATCCGGCCAACGCTTGGCAGCTCATCCCATGCTCGTTCCCAGGCCCGGTGTCCCTGCTCTCCTGTCCAGCGAGAGTGCAAGGGGACTGGATCCCAGCTGCTGACGGCGCGACAGGGCCAAGGGAACTCACGGCAGCAGGCCAAGCAGCGGCATCCAGGAAGTGTTCCGATTGGTCAATCCCAAGCTGCCCCAGCTCAGCTTCCACGAACAGCCATCAAGTAGCAGAGCAGCAGCGAGCCACCAAGCTTGATTCTTCTTCAACAAAGGTCGATTTTTCTCTTGCTGTGAATTGGTCTTCGAGCCAATCGATCTCTTCTTGTGCAGGACTGCTAGATCGAGTGATTCTTGTGCAAATTCTAGCCTTGAAAGATCTCAGCCTAATTTCTTTTCTCTGTGCCCGCAAGCTGTTTGTTGAAATGCGTCAATAGATTTTCTCCAGTCTTGTGCTTCGAGTCCAGCAGCTTGTGTGCTTTTCTTGTTCTAGTGCTCGCTCATGAGGTCCAGCAAAATCTAGTAGCTTGTCCATGTGTTGACATCTCAAGGTAGATAGCAGGTAGTAGTTTTCATTGATTGGCAAATTAAAGTCAAGCATTTTTCTTTATTCTGTTGCACTGCATACATGAATTACTTCCAGCAATCATGAGGAAATCAATAGAGCATTAGTTTATTACTTTGGTTAAAGTAATACCCACGTTGTGCAAATTCTCTGTTTGCCATATTGTGAAACGTGCAGGTTCAGAGCTCGTTGTTTTTGTGCAAGACTTTCAAAGAAGCGGCAGGCAGCAGCATTTTGTCTCGGCACTTGCTAGCAGCAAACGTGTTTTGCTTGTTCATTATTTGAGATGTCACTTTCAAAAGCAAGAGTGTGGAGACAACTTAATTATATTTTAAACTAATCCTTGGTTGATTAGCCCATTTCCTACCGCTTGAATTAGTGCTCTCGGTTTTGCTATTGCTTGCTGTTGTGTTTGAGCTCCTCGGAATTTTCAGTCCAAGTTTTCCGATCATCTTGTTCTTTTGTCCGTCGTTCGTGCATTTGAGCTCGAATTGAGATCCGGCTTTTGCAACGATTTTCTATGGTTTCGAGGATTTTATCTCGAGTGTCCCCATCCACAAAGTTGACTTGGGTATTTTAGTTTAGAGAACCAACTTCTTCTCAATAGGAGTTGGGTAACTCTTTTCGATCCATCGATTTGGAGATTCTTTTTTTCGGTCGTGTGTGATCGTTTGAGGTGTCCCGCCGTGTTCCTAGGGAATATCCACCCAACCATTTGGGTCGTGGACATCTCGGTGCTCTCTTCGCCGTGACACCTTGCTACCGCTAGCACGTGTGTTACTCGCCTCTCGTTTGAGTTTGCTTTTGAGGTTGGGGGTTGAGCCGATGACCCGAAATTGAAAAGGAAAATCGAGGCTCCCATTCACCCCCCTCCGTCGCCGTTTCGGTCCTTCAATTGGTATCGGGCCGGTTAAGGATCATATCCACCTTAATCGGTCCGTGATCCGCAAGGCGACATGGAGAGGTTTGGTCACTATGGTGGCAAGCCTCCTGAGTTCGATGGCACCAACTATCCCTATTGGAAGATTAAGATGCAAGCACATCTTATGGGGATAGATTGGAGAGTGTGGGAGATTGTCGAGGATGAGAACTACCAAGTGCTAGCCGCCGAGTGGGTGAGGAACAAATAGCCCAACACAATGCCAACAACCGAAGCGAGGAGTGTTTTGTTCTCTAGCCTCAAAGACACCGAGTTTGAGAGAGTTGCCGGTTGTGAGACCGCTCGTGAGGTGTGGAAAACACTTGAGAGTTACCACGAGGGAACCCCACAAGTCAAGGCCCGCCTATATGAGACCTACAAGAGAGAGTACAACAACCTAATCCAACTTGATGGCGAGTCCATCGATTCTCTCTTTGCCAGGTTTCAGACGATCTGCAACAAGCTGCGGGCGAACAATCCTTCGGAGAGGCTTGATGATCACGAGAAAGCAATGCGGCTCTTGTACGCCTTGGATCGGAAGGTGTGGGATGTGAAGGTGTCCGCGATCATGGAGTCCGCCAACTACGACACCCTCACACCCGACGAGCTCTACAAAGAAGCTCAAGTCCTCCGAGATCGAGGCCCGGATCCAGCGGCTCAAGAACCCATCTGCGCCAAACGTTGCACTCGTCTCAGGTAAAGGCAGTTCAAGTTCTTCTGCTAACCCTTCACAGACTTCGTTTGCCTTGTCTTCTTTGGTGTCTGTGACAGAGGAGCAGATGGAGTGCCTTGGGGACGACGAGTTGGCTCTCGTCATCAGCCGATTTTCGCGGTTCCACAACAACCGCTTGAACCGTCGGCGTGGCGGTGCTCCCAAGGGCGGATGCTTCGAGTGCGGCGATCCGGACCACTTCATCGCCGCTTGCCCCAAGAAGAACAAGGACAAACACTCCGGCGAGAAGTACTACGACTCCGGCAAGCGCAAGGACAAGCGTGAGTACATCGCCGGCAAGTACAAGTCCAAGAAGTGCTTCGACAAGGAGGCGATCAAGAAGAAGTACCTCAAGCGCGCCAAGGAGAACAAGCACGCCTTCCTTGCCTCCCTCGGCGACCTCGACAACGACTCTTCTGATGGGCAATCTTCCTCAAGCGATGAGGAGTCCGAAGAAGGTTGAGGACAAGTTGAATGGACTTTGCTTCTTCATCGACTCCAAGCCCTGGCCCTTCACCATGGCCCTCGATGGGCGGTGACCGACGGCGCCAAGCCACACGGCAAACGATTCTTCTTCCTCCGAGGTATCTCCTACGATCGAATCTCTCTCCTCGATGAGGTTGAATCTTTGGGCGATGCGCTTGTGTGTCAAGAGAAGTTGCTTAAAGCGTCTTTGCTAGGGAGAAAAGGAGTACAAGGAGAAGTGGGAGATGGGCGTGACGGAGATAGAGTTGCTTAGGAAGCTTTGTCGATGTCTCGATGAGACGAGTGTGATGCTTGTCTTTGTGCATATGTCTAGCATCATGTCTTTGCAGCCCAAGTATTCGGCCTTGCTAGATGAGCACGTTGATCCAAGTCTAGGCCGATCTTTGTTGAGTGCGTGCAAGTCTTGTCCCGACTTGCGATCCGAGTTGGCGAGAGAAGGCCGCCAAGCTTGCTTTGGCTTGAGAAGGCCAACTCGGATAGCACCGTCTTTGGGATGTGCTAAGTGTGAAGCTTTGGAGTTGGAGCTCATGTCTTGTAGGCATGACAAGGGGGAGAGTCGAAGAGGAGATCAAGTATCTTCGCCTGCCTTGAGTTGGGTGTCTTGTGGAGAGTCAGCGAGCTTGGCATGATGATGAGTCGGTTCAAGAGGGGGACTAACACATCGGGTTTAGGCTTTGCTATAGGTGGGAAGGGAGAAGTCATTTATGGCAAGGTTGGTCAAGGTAGTGGTTTGAGCTCGAGTGAGAAACCAACCAACACTCCCAAATTGACCAAGATCACTCCACCTGAGCCTACCAAGCCCATTGTGCAAGATGGCATTCTCCAAGAGACTCCAAAGACTCCACTTCCCAAACAAGTGTGGCTTCCCAAACCAAACCACCTCAAGAACCCACTTGACACTTTGCCCAGGATCCCTGAGGAAACCCTTCCTAAGGCCAAAACCACAACAAGAGTGAACCATCCACCCAAGAGAGTGAACCAACCACCACCCAAGAGAGAGGTGAGGTATCACTGTGAGTATTGCCAGAGAGATGGTCACTTGGTTGAGTTTTGCTTTAGGAGGAAGAGGGATGCTAGGCGTCGAGTGGAGTTTGAGAACCGCGACATGTATCACCCACCACTTGGCATGTATGAGAGGGGTGTGCAGTCGGTTCAGAGGCAGTTTGCTAGGCCAAAAGGTAAGAGGCCTCAGGGGGCTAGGCCACGGTTTGTGAGACCCTTTGGTGGTCGTGGTTCATGCGAGTGGAAGGTGTTCCTCGCTTTGGGAGCTTTGAGTTTGACAAGAGGAGTGCACCGCGTTTTGTTGTACGTGGTGAGCACTTTGGTAAGATGGGACGTGGGATGTTTGTTTTGCCTAATGCCTATCTTGGGCAAGATGGTCAACACTGGTATTCTTCCAAGTTTACTAACCCCAGTGTTGTGCCATTTGCTCATCCCATGTTTTTCCAATGATGCAGGTGACTAAGTCTTGGGTTCCCAAGTTTATGCTTGTTAACCCTTTGGGATCCAAGACTTGGGTTTCTTTGTCCTCTCATGTGTAGGTATGAGGACATGGGATGGAGAACATGTGCCTGGTGTAACTTGATTCTTTGTCGTGGTGTGATCAAGGTTTGATGGTTGTCTACACCACTTTGATGGCCTCCAAGAGGCATGTGCTTTATTGTGACACTTACACACGATGCGTGAGCTATCATATACACTCATGCCTTGTACATTCATGATTTCCCTACTTGTGGTATGAGATATTTGTTCACTTGCTCACTTGTATATTTTTGGCACATTTTGGTTCTATGTCTTGCTTGTGTATATACCATGGTAGGCTAGCCATCTTATTCATGATAGCTTTGTGTTATCTTGTGTATTATATGCCATGCTTGCTTTTGTGCCCTTTTGTTTCCTAGTTTTCGTTTGCTAGGTGTCTTTGGTTGAGGGGGAGTTGGGAGTTTGCTATCCTTTTTGAGGGATAGTTTTGTAGTTGATGTACAGTTGTAGTGTTAGGTTTGTTTTGCTTTGTGCATCATCTTGTATCATATTGCATTTATTATGTACACTATTGCACTTTGAGCTTCTTGTTTATATTGATCACAATGAGACTATGCTTTGTTTAGTGTAATAATTACATGTTGGTGCTTATAGCTTGTGCTCTTTACGCTTAATTGATATATGTTATGAGCAAAGCTGTTTTCATGTGAACTTGCTTAACAACGATGAATCTTGCAAAATGTTCACTATTGAGATAGTTCCTAGCATGTTTAAGTTGTTGAGATCCTTTGTGCTTATCATGTATGCTAGGTGACTATGTCTCATTCATCGAGTTATACACTTGCTTAGATGACCACATGCTTCTATCCGCTAAAATCTGAAATCTAAGCTAAGTGTATGGAAAAGATCGAGATGGGTCCATACCGCCCCACATCCAAGTCTTGGGGACTAGCCGCTCATTGCACTTGAGTTGAACCCGAGCTTGGTAGTGTTTGACCCGCACCATTGTCTTAAGCTTCGATTGCTCACATGCATAGGCTTGACATGGTTGATTAGTAAGGCCGACGGTTGTGGATAACCACTCGCAACATGCTTTCTCCAATGCTTGTAACCGCCGCAACTCCGATAACTTTAAAAATTTGACAAGTGTTGGCTTTGTCTTTTGCATGATGTATAAACGTTGCTTGGGGTAGTTCGCTTGATATACATGTGTAGCACTTGGTAGATTTCCGGCTTACTTGTGCTATGTGCTATTCTTTGTGGTGGACACCTTTTTCGAAATGGTTAAAACTGAATCAAAGTGCTTTCAAGCCATATTTCATATCTCTTGATCGGTTTGAGCACCGTGTTAAGCACTTGTTTTTGTTGCCTTGACACTACCTAGAGCATCTTCTCATTTGGATTGCTATAAACTTGAAGCTCCCTCATTGCATTTTCATGCATTTCATAGCTTGATTAGTGCATTTGCCAACAAGGGGGAGAAAGATACAAAGACAAAGGATCGTGTTGTCCGGGGGGAGTAGCACTTTGAGCTAGATGTGTTGAGCCTTTTGCCTCTGCCTTGAGGGTCTAGCCGCTTGTTTAGCTTGGTTGTGTCGAGCCTTTTGCCCATGTCTTTGGGAACCAAGTTTTTGCTCCATGTTTGCTATCCAAAGGATTTTGTCTTAGCTCTTGTCTAGCTTTTGTTCACTTGGATGTGCTATCTTCTACCTCTTCGTCTTTGTGTTGAATGTTGACAATGCACTCATCAAGGGGGAGATTGCGAACACATGGTTGATTTAGGTCACATGTGTTTAGTTTTGTGATTGAGTGATTGTCAACAGTTAGCATTTTAATTCTATTTTCTTTAATCTTTTTTTACTTCGGCTATGTTCACCGGCACACGTGGAGTGTGTCAAGACGATATCTCTTGGTTCGTGTTGTGCGGGGTGTGGAGCTCGGAGATGGTAGGCGACGGCGAGGTGAAGGGGCCAAGGAGGGCGTGCGCGGGCCGACCGGACCGCGGAGGTGAAGGACGGACGTGAGGCTTGGACCGAGGGGCCGGATCGCCGGGCGGCTAGCCATGGTGGTGACATCGCATCCGGACATCGACGGATGCAAGAGGGCGTGGCGGGACCGTGTCGACGGGTCAAGACGGGCGAGCGGCGGCGCGAGCGGGGAGCTCGGATGACTTGGCGACTTCGGGCGATCAAGACGGCGATGACACGCGTGTCGAGGAGGTTTGGTGGTTTGCCCTCAAAACCATCGGCGCGGGTTTGGTGGTTTGGGCCTCAAAACCATCGGGCGGCGGGTTTCGCGGGTTTGGGCCTCAAAACCCCGGACGCGTTCGGTGGACGGAAGGGCGGCGACGCGGCGGCATCGGGGGAGGTTGCGTGGATGCAAGGCTACCGATGAGGAGGCGCGGTGGCCGTCGGATCGAAAAATATCCGAGTCGACCAAAATAGCCCAGGGTTAGTGGTTTGGCTCATATGTATCGGAGGGCAAAATAGGGATGAGAAATAAGGACTACATATAGAGGATGGCAGCCATCCTCCCCTTCTTGCCTCTCTTATTTTTCGTTTTTATTTTTCCTCAATTTTAGGGTTCTTGTTTAGAGGTCCAAGAACATCAATTTGGTGGTGATTTTTCGTTGGGAAGGGGCCCCAAATCTCCCCGTAGCCTCCGGACGTTTTTGGATCAAAATTCCTTCTCTTTTGCTTGGATTTTTTTCTCTGGAATTTCTGGATCCCGTTTGTTTTGGTGTTGTTCTGTTCTTGTGCAGGCAACGAGCAGCTTGCCATTTGCTTCGGCTGTGGACAGGGGCGCTCGGCAGCAGCAAGCAGGCCGGCACTTCAGGCCACGAGCGCGACAGGGCACCATCCGGCCAACGCTTGGCAGCTCATCCCATGCTCGTTCCCAGGCCCGGTGTCCCTGCTCTCCTGTCCAGCGAGAGTGCAAGGGGACTGGATCCCAGCTGCTGACGGCGCGACAGGGCCAAGGGAACTCACGGCAGCAGGCCAAGCAGCGGCATCCAGGAAGTGTTCCGATTGGTCAATCCCAAGCTGCCCCAGCTCAGCTTCCACGAACAGCCATCAAGTAGCAGAGCAGCAGCGAGCCACCAAGCTTGATTCTTCTTCAACAAAGGTCGATTTTTCTCTTGCTGTGAATTGGTCTTCGAGCCAATCGATCTCTTCTTGTGCAGGACTGCTAGATCGAGTGATTCTTGTGCAAATTCTAGCCTTGAAAGATCTCAGCCTAATTTCTTTTTCTCTGTGCCCGCAAGCTGTTTGTTGAAATGCGTCAATAGATTTTCTCCAGTCTTGTGCTTCGAGTCCAGCAGCTTGTGTGCTTTTCTTGTTCTAGTGCTCGCTCATGAGGTCCAGCAAAATCTAGTAGCTTGTCCATGTGTTGACATCTCAAGGTAGATAGCAGGTAGTAGTTTTCATTGATTGGCAAATTAAAGTCAAGCATTTTTCTTTATTCTGTTGCACTGCATACATGAATTACTTCCAGCAATCATGAGGAAATCAATAGAGCATTAGTTTATTACTTTGGTTAAAGTAATACCCACGTTGTGCAAATTCTCTGTTTGCCATATTGTGAAACGTGCAGGTTCAGAGCTCGTTGTTTTTGTGCAAGACTTTCAGCAAGCGGCAGGCAGCAGCATTTTGTCTCGGCACTTGCTAGCAGCAACGTGTTTTGCTTGTTCATTATTTGAGATGTCACTTTCAAGCAGTAGTGTGGAGACAACTTAATTATATTTTAAACTAATCCTTGGTTGATTAGCCCATTTCCTACTGCTTGAATTAGTGCTCTCGGTTTTGCTATTGCTTGCTGTTGTGTTTGAGCTCCTCGGAATTTTCAGTCCAAGTTTTCCGATCATCTTGTTCTTTTGTCCGTCGTTCGTGCATTTGAGCTCTGAATTGAGATCCGGCTTTTGCAACGATTTTCTATGGTTTCGAGGATTTTATCTGAGTGTCCCTGTCACAGGTTGACTTGGGTATTTTAGTTTAGAGAACCAACTTCTTCTCAATAGGAGTTGGGTAACTCTTTTCGTCCATCGATTTGGAGATTCTTTTCGCCGGTCGTGTGTGATCGTTTGAGGTGTCCCGCTGTGTTCCTAGGGAATATCCACCCAACCATTTGGGTCGTGGACATCTCGGTGCTCTCTTCGCTCGTGACACCTTGCTACCAGTTAGCACGTGTGTTACTCGTCTCTCGTTTGAGTTTGCTTTTGAGGTTGGGGGTTGAGCCGATGACCCGAAATTGAAAAGGAAAATCGAGGCTCCCATTCACCCCCTCCGGTCGCCGTTTCGTCCTTCACTTTGCCTGCCTTCTCGCTGCTCCAAGCAAGAGGACCTTGCCTACCAGTCCGGTGTTGTGCACAAAAAACGCAGCCACCACAGCACCACCCATTTCCAGTCGAAATCATGCTCGACTGCTTGGGACCTGTCATCCTCGTCACTGGTTTCATCTGTGACGGAGAGGTCGTTATCCAACGGACCATCTGAATCCGTGATGAATATCTTGTGGTCAGACGCAGATTTCTGACCCACATGTTTTGGTGACTGCATTTCACAAACAAACAATAGGGTTATTGCGTGAAAGGTCTAAGCATGTGTCCATGCCTGACAGCAAACCTTTCATGTTTAGAGAAAAAAAAACACAGCTCAAGACACCATAATGGGATGATCAGACCAAGGGCCTAACATATATTATTCTAGAAGTACGGGTTTGTTAATGTCAAGTTCAGCTGTGACCCATTCGCTGTATTGATAATGGGGGGCATCACAAGGTACAATGAGCTAGCATAACTCACAGTTCATCAGTGCATCTTCCCCACTCACGTGGAAGACAGTTTCAGCCTCATCATGCTGAAGGTACTGGAGCTCATCTTGCAGCTCTGTTATCTGCTGGATCAAACCTTATGATGAAACATATTCTGGCGACATTGCTGGGAACCTATAAAAGATTAAAAAAATGAATGCATTATTCCATCCAGCTTGATAGTTACAAAAAACATCCCAACTAGTGGTGGATATAGGAATTGTAAACAGAGCCAGCTTACTTGAGTGACTGCTAAGGATATCCCTCACAGCATGAAGATCGCTGTCGTCAACTGATCCCTCTTCAAACATTTCAGATGCTGCTTGATCAATTAAATGATACCGACCCTATATATCCATGATGTAGATACTCTATTTTGTAAGAACACAACTCAAAAATGATAAGAAGCAAAATAATATGCTGAACTTAACGGATAAAACACAGCACCAATACCAGGCAGCCATCAACAGCTGAGAAGTAGCCCTGAAATTCCAATTCTACAGCTTTCAGAAGAGGACCAACATTATGTAGAAGTAGAGGACCAAGCAATTCCACGTATCGCTAAAATTCCCTACACTGTCACATAAAAGGAAGAATTTTCTCATGCACAAATAAACTTGAGCACTGCAAAATCTTTACCAACCATTGGTTACAGATACGTGCACTGTTGCCACTGCCAGTGACTGATGGCTGTTTATGTGGTTTCTCTGAAGAGGGGATAATTGTATATAGTCGATGCTCTCTGAGCGTAGAGGTGAATTAAGCGTCGGTGTCTGTAACTAGGTCTCGTAATTTTGTTTTCCATTGTCAGCTGCACCACCAAGGGTAATTTATTAGTTAACCTTAGTTACATCCGTTAGTTGGTTTGTGATCTTTCATCAAATCATTCTCTAATTATCCAGCCTATTTTGCAGTAAGAAACAAAGAGTTAGCACTGGCTGTTCTTTTTTTTTTTAGTCAGGTATGGTTCACCCAACCAAGTAACGTAAAATTTCAGACAAAATGCGTTGGCTCCCTGATCTTTGATTGTGTCTGTGCTGCCGGACATATCTTCATCACAGTGACATCAGGAGTTGCGAAATCTTGGTCGGACGGCACGCTAGCGGATGAGACTCTAAGGTGCTTCCTTTTAATGATTTCGTACGTACAAGGGATGAGACGAAGAGAACCAGAGCCCACGACGATAGGCGCCAAAGATTTCCTTGTCACGTTGATTTTACCCGTTTGCAAGATCTAGAATGTTCTGCATAGTAATCAAAGCTCTAATCATTGTTCCGTACTCCCTCCACCCACTTTTAGTTTTGATTATATAAAGATCAGACTGGTGAGTTTTGATTATGTGCACGTTTGGTGTGCAAAGTTGTAGCAACCATACTTTATTGTAATAGAGATTGGAGTCTCATATATGCGAATAAAAATACATGTCTATGTTAATCATTAGGAGGTATGTCTCCTAAAATCTTTTGTTAGTAGTGTTGGATACATTATGAAATATATGTTCTTAATTTACATCTTCAATGTGATGATGCACTTTTTCTTATAAATCCAATTAAAGTTAACATAGTTTAAGTTAGGACAAACTTGGATCATTTCTATTTCAAGACAGGGGAATAGCAACTAAGAACTAGAAAGAGTGAAACCAAACAGGGGAATACGCTAAAGAGTATGCTAACTTCTAGCCAAATTCCCTACTAATGGATCCAATCATCCAAGCAAAGCTCTACTACGTGCCATATTCCCTACTATTTTTTTATGTTACCACACTCCGAATTGTTAAGTACTTGATCGAGTAGGCAAAGGATAAATAGGCAGCCTAGTTATTGGTGGATATCGAGCCAGTTCTACTCGTACAAAATTGAAATTAAAAAAAGGTTGCTGATGTTTAATCGAGCTTAACTCTAAAAAAATCAATCCAGCAAATGCCAAAATAAATCATCCATGTCTAGGCTCACCGTTACCAGCGCAAGAAGCGCTGCCCTCGTGCCGGCGCGCAGAGCCGGAGCCAAGACTGGAATTGGCCTGTGGTGCTGGGCTAACTGGAGTTGGGCTCCCGGCCTGCTGATTAGCCTGGCTCATTCGGCCCGCCAAAAGCTCGCGAACCGGCCTGCAGATTAGCCTGGCTCATTCGGCCCGCCAAAAGCTCGCGAACCAGCTAGTTCTCTCTAACAGCTAAATCTTCTAACTTGGCTTGTTCAAAAATTACAAGGAGCCGAGCGCCAGCGGATTCCTGATGCACCGGAATCTGTTATGCTAACAAAGTAACAAAGCATGCTTATATCTACTGTGTAATAGCTAAAGTGCACGATCCAAAATTACGCAATGTAATTATCTCTGTCAGACCCCACCTATTTCCTCGTCATGTTCATTCGCCTGCGCGGTTGCAGCTACAGCCTGATTGTTGAATGCAGATTCTGAGGTAATGATAACAATAAAGTATATGCATATAAAAAATAAAAACTGTACACAAGATCAACAACAAAAAAAAAATCCATATTCTGAGGTAATGTCGCGAAACAAAATCAAGTTGTTTTTTTTTTTTTTTGGTTGTGGCATAGTTTTCTATGAGTTTTCCAGTCGAGTGTTGAAACTAGTAGCAACAAGGTTAACTGGGATGGTTGATTATATAGAATATAGGGGAGGCCAGAAATAGATGGCACTCTACCAGTATCAGTAGCCAAAGTAATCTATAAAAGACTCCACACTATACAGAGATGTTTGAGGTTAATGTCAAGTTAAAGAAAACAAACTAATAAGCTGAATTTAATGTGATAATTCCTTCCAAAACTCAACTAAATACCGCTTGTTGTTCCTTATAAAAGATGAAGCTAATTAAACTTTAAATTGATTTCCTATCAACAGCATCTGCCAAAAGTACCATTCATCAAAATTTATCCTTCGGCAGAAGCAGGATAAGACCTGGCAGTAATACTGCGCAACTTTTCTAACGTAAAAAATTAAGACATTTCAAAACAAAAATGAAGGTGCAATGATCTGTAGTAAATAGTAATCCAAAAATTTCCACATTGACAGACCAAAAAGTACTTACATGGAGATAATTCGGCTCAGTTCGACAACAAAATGGCAGGAGTTCACTGAATCTCCTGCACAGAAGGGAGGATAAATTGCTTAATGGTCTAACACCACTTCAGCATAAACAGTTAAACTACATGTGAAATAACATAGGAACATGAATCATCTATTATTTTTTTAGTTAAATTTCATAAGATGCTAACTTAGACCACTCGCAAACCAAACCGAGCAGGAGGTCTAGAAACGACAGACTCAAGAAGGGAAAACTCCAGAAAAAAGTAGTGACCAAACCAAAGTAGAACAAGTTATTATATCATTAAAAAAATGTACCTATTATTTTTACAATGGTTGTAAGAGAAGTGCAGCTCTAACAAAGCAGGGCAGAAAATGCTACCTCCTTAGAATACAGATAAATGCAATTGCTCTTGAAAAACAAAGGGTGGGGACGCAGGAAAATATAAAGATGGCCCTTATATTGGAAGGAATCCCCTCATACTCATACATATCCTTCACAAAGAATCAAACTGGCACAATTCCCAACACTAAAATTAAAAAAGACAGGAAGATTTACCATATACATAATACAAAAGTACATAAGAAACCATAGCTTAACTACTCCAGATTGATGACACCATCAAATCACCTTCAAGTACAATTAAGCACAACATAACACATCCTTGTTAAGTTGAGATTCCTTTCCATCCACTGTTTTCCTCTTTTCATTACCTTTCAGTTCAGTCCCATCTTATTGGCTGCATACAAATGAAGTAGACTTCCATAGGTGGTGACATTGGGGTTTTCACCACTCTGAATCATAGAATTAAAAATCTCTCTAGCTTTTGCATGGTCTCCAGATTTACAAAAACAGTCTATCAGCATATTGTAAGTAACAACATTTGGTCGTTGCCCAGCTCTGGACATTTCTGTGAGAATCCTGACTGCCTCTGTCACTTGCCCCACATTGAGGTATCCGTGGATCAGACTGTTATATGTAGTGCAATCTGGCATAATATATTCATCAAACATATGCCTAAAGACCAACTTGGCCTTCTCCATTTTTCCAACCTTGCATAGGCCATCGATGATTGAGTTGTAAGTCACAAGATCTGGCCAGATCCCACGCTTAAGCATTTCACAAAACAGAGTGTAAGCTTTCCTCACCTCGCCCTCTTTAAACAAGCCATGGATTACCGTGTTATAAGACACCAAATTAGGTGGGCAGTCATCTCCATCCTCAGCCATCATGTGGATCAGCTCGACAGCCTCTTCACACTTCTTCTCATCACACAGCCCTGCAAGAAGAGTGTTGTAGGAGAAGACATTGGGGGTGCAGCAGAGCTTAGGCATCCATCGGAGCACAATATTCATTGCATCGCTCGTCCTCTTCTCGGCACAGAGGGTGCTGAGCAGAGGTGTGAAGGTCATGGCATTTGCCTTCAGTCCCGTCTTAATGATTTGGCCCAATGCGCGGCCGAGGTTCAAGCAACCTCGTCGCAGCAAACTTTTGATGACGAGGCTGTAGGTAGCCACGGTTGGAGCCACCTTATTGGCGCCTGCTCGGGCCATGCGGTTGAACATGGACACAGCGAGGGCAGGGCCGTCCCCGCACGGTGGAGGAGACCGAGGCGCGAGCGACAATGGTGAGGAGCTGGGTGAGGGCGTAAATTGAGCCGGGCCTCGCCGGGAAGCAGCTCGTCGAAGAGATCGAGTGCATCCTCGGGGCTGATCTTCCCTGAGGCCTCGTTTGGCTGATGGTGTATTGTATACAAGTGTATTCAAATGCATGCGTGTATTGGGTCAAACCACCCCCGCCACCCAATCCACGTCTGGGTAAAACACCTGCACTGCTTTTCTTAGCTGCACATTTGGAAGGACGTGTGGGAAAAACGACCTCCACGTCTGAAGCCTATCTCCGCTCCGTGCAGGCTCCACCCAGACCAAATCTGAGTATCGTGTCTATAATAATTCACAAAATATGGTGGAATACTATAGATTATTTTAATAAAAACTAGCAGATCTCGCGCTTGTTGGTAGATGTGAGAGTGCCGGCAATGTATGAAGTGTTTGGATGCGGTCACATAGGAGCCCTGTTTGGTATATGAGCATTTAGTAATAATAATATGGTTTTAGAAACGTAAAGTTTACAAAGATATGTGTGAATATTGATGGGATAGTTTGTTGTTTACATGTAGGAATCACTGCCGTAGTCACATTTGTTGGATCATGGTAGGGCGTGGCGGGTTTATTTTATCCGCCTTGGTCGCGATTATGGAAACATGCAATTTGGAGTTAATAAGGATTTATTATGGGGATTACAACTTGGTAATTAATTATTGAATTGGGTTAGTGAAACCGAATGGAAGAGCTTAGAGGATGGGGTAAAAATTGAGACTCGTATGTAGTTTGGAGTTAATATATATATATATATATATATATATATATATATATATATATATATATAATTTTTTTTTTTGAATTATAATTTTGGAATTAATTATTTAAGTTGGATTAATGAAAATGGAATGTAACAGCTTTTTAAAGAGTTTGGGGTGTAAGTAGATTTTTTTTTTTTTTGCATCTTGTATTTACTGTTCCCTACGGGTATTACTGTTCATTTTATGGGTTTTTATTGTTCACTAAACGGGTATTTACTGTTTATGCTAGCGGATATTTACTATCCGCTAACGGGTATTACTGTTTATTCTAACGGGTATATTACTGTTCATTACGGGTATTACTGTTCATGCTAGCGGGGCATTTACTGTTTGCTAACGGATTTTTACTGTTTATGCTATCGGGTATTTTACTGTTCGCTAACGGGTATTTACTATTCATAAGCACTGTTCATAGCACTGTTGAACTACAGTGATATCCTTCCTCAGGATTATAAGAGTTTATAAGAGTTATATAGATAGATGCAAGTTCCACTCAGACCAAGAAAAAAACAAACAAATGGATATAGAACCTATGAAATTCAAAGAATAATCTGGGAAAAAACTGTAAGTTTCAACCATTTGATCCATGTGAAAAATAAGGGAATAAGACGATGCATAAATATGAAAAACACTCTTCATTTGTGCAAACTGCAAGCTGAAGAACATGATTTGTTGATTCAACCATTTGATAGACAAAACTAAGAGATTGAAGCAAAATTATTATCAACCGATCAAAAGCCAAGTGCCGGATCAAAAAAGCAACAAAGATTATACATGACTTTTAACATCCAAGGGTGGCTTAAAAAGCATCATAAATTCTTTTGTTCGACAAATTAACATGGATCACAAAAAGAGGCCATCCAAAAGCTTCAAGATCTCCATCATTCCAATCCTGCCCCTCTGAGTATGGCATCACAGTTGATCTCGGTTTTCTTGGCTAGGTCCTGCAAACCATGAAGGGCTTTCCTTTAGTTCAGGGCACAAAACTGGTAAATGCATACATCCATAGTATGTTAGCTACTATACCATGTAAGCCAGTGTAAGTTACAGAGCACTCTGCAAACTAGTAACAAAGAAGAAAAACTCAACAGTCAAACAAAAATTTCACATGGACAACCATAAATCGGCTGAAGATGAAAGTTGGAATGCCTCTGTGGAGAGTGATCTTGACCTCAAACTAAGCATTGGCCCCAGTTACATTCACCAAAAAGACCACACTGGGCTATTCTCAGGAAGGAGGGAAAGCAACTATTCTGGTCAGAATCGATGAGGCACCAATACTTGTTATGGCTAGGACGGTAGGACTGCACTAATGTAATGCCAAGCAAAGGATTGGCCACAAGTCAGTTCTTCCTAATTGAGAGAAATAATAGATGCAAATTGCGAGGGCAAGAAAAATGATCAGGTAAAGTGCAGTGCCTAACAAATAGAGGAAGCAACAATTAACAATGATAGTAAAGTGCTACTGCTATTACAACCATGTGCCTTGTCTTGTGGCACTATACGTTCTGATTGTTGGGCAAGCAGTGCTACTGCTATTAAAACTGAAACAAACAAATGGTCCATATAGTATATGGCACCAAAAAAAAAAAAAAAAATCAGCTAATAGAGTGATGTACCTTGTTTGTGGGCACCAATTGATTAAGTAAACTTGAACCTGCAAACAAATCAGGGGGACAAAACAGTACAACTAATTAATTTTGATAGATATTGGCAAATCATTGGGAGCGGTGCAGCCAGTGAGGTATGAATAAATTCAGTTAGTACTAGCAGCAAGCATTTGGTACTGATTCCAATACACATGGATCAATTAGCATCCAACTGAAACGATGTACATCCAAAACAATTCAGTTTAATGTAAAAGTAATAAAGAGATAGCAAAAAGACTGAATAATCACTTGATGTGAAATTTAGGATCACAGCATACTATATTTATGACACACCTAATATTTGTGACGTGGAAGAACACACCTAATATGCAACTGATATGGCTCAAAGACAGGTATGTTTTTCTATTCTCAGAAAAAAAAGAGACAGGTGTGTTTTCTGTGTAAAAAAAAAGGATGAGCTATATGTATCTGATGGGACGTTAGCATATATGTCCATCACATGGTGGGGTGGAGGTGCCAGCAAGATAAATATTTGGGTGATTTGGAGATCAGCTGGATGCATATGTTTCAGTCAATATATACACACAGTACATGGTTGTGTACGCATTGACAGACTACATTCAGTAACAATCAAGCCAAAGTACTTCCATACTAATGAGCTCATATTTCCATACCCCTGCAAATCATAAAGCCTACACTTTGGTCCTTATATAGCAGCACGCAGTTGGCAGCTGCCATGCATCATCATCATCATCATGACAACCATCATCTATCTATGGCATCGAGAAACCAAATGAAAACAGGCGAGGAAAGGCCGGCGTTGCTCACCTTGGGACTGGGGGCTGGGGCAGGTTGGACGCGCAGCGACGAACTGAAGCAGATCCTCCTCCTCTTCCTTCTCCTCCACCTCCTGTCCTGCAGCTGGCTTTCTGACAAGATCCATGGGAGATGAGAGGTCAAATCAAAACCCTAGCTCACTAAAAAAGAATCGAACCATCAAATCAGTGGGGATGGAAGGAAGAGGAGAGGGAGGGAGAGGCTCACCGGAGCGGATTTGACTAGGTCTACAGATGGCTTGTGAGGACGACGATGTCGCGGCGGCGGGGGCGACGACGAGGGGTGGATCGAGGAGGACGAGATCGGAGTGGCGACGACGAGCAGCCGACCGGAGCGTCGATGGCGCAGCGGCGGTCGGAGCTGTGAGGGCGCAGCGGCGTCCGGAGCGACGGCGGCCGGTGTGCAGAGCTCTGGCACGCGAGAGAGTCGACGCGAGCTGTTCCACTTCTCGGGTGGGGATTTTTTTCTTCACCGGTGTATTGGGGTGGATCGCTCCCTCACCCACGGCAACACACGGACAGCCAAACGTAGTTTGGGCCGAGCGTGGGAGCAAACCCCGACGTGGGCTGTGATCCACGCAAGCGCGGGGTTTGAGGCCCAAAACACTCCGATCCACTAGCTTCCAAACGAGGCCTGAGCGATAACTTTCTCCGATGGACTCTCCAGCTCCGAGGTAGAGAGACGGTGGGCCCTCCACACCAACGCCGCTGCCGAAACGACTGATGGTGGGGAACGCCCTTGATCGATGGGAGCACGCCGAGGCTTCCGGAGCGAGGCGCCGTCCAATGATCCTCTTCACCGTCGACCAACTGGGCGCGCTACTGGTCGACATGGTCGGCGCGCCGGTGGAATCCACAACTCGCCCCTCCGACAGCGCGAAATGCAGCTCGCGGCCGCCGTGCTGAGGATGGAAACGCCGCTAGCGTGGGTGGCGGCGGCGGCACCCGGCGTGCGGAGCGGAGCGCGGCGCGGCGACGGGCGGAGTGGGGAGTGTGGAAAGCGGCGGCGGCGGCGTGCTCTGAATTGCAGTGGAGAGGGCGTGAGCCAACTGAGGCAGGAGGCCAGGGAATCAACCGAACAAAAGCACTCCGTCCTTTGGAAGCCCACAGCAGAAGCCCATTATCCAATACCCCATTATGGCCCAACACACAGCAACACTCGTTCGAGCCCATTCACCGCAACTACCAACGAACGCTAGCGGAGTCAGAGGTGCTCCATTCCATTTCCTGCTTTCGTACGTACAAGGATGAGACAAAGGCACCAAAGATTTCCTTTGTCACGTTGATTTTACCCGTTTGCGAGATTAGAAAGTTCTGCATAGTAATCAAAGCTCTAATCATTATTCTGTACTCCATCCACACCACTTTTAGGCTAGTTTTGATTATATAAAGATCAGACTGGTGAGTTTTATTGATCAAGGATTAGTCAAATTATTATGTGCACGTTTGGTGTACGGAGTACAAAGTTGTAGCAACCATACTTTATTGTAATAGAGATTAGAGTCCCGTATATGCCATAAAAAATACATGTCTTCTGTTAATCATTACTAGAAGGTATGTCTCCTAAAATCTTTTGTAGCAGTGTTTGATACATTATGAAAAAAAATCTGCTCAAAAAATACAACGCGCCGAGTTGAGCTATAGCCGGCGCCAGTGGATTCCTGATGCACCGGAATCTGTTATGCTAACAAAGTACTAACAAAGCATGCTTATGTCTACTGTGTAAGTGCTAAAGTGCACGACTCAAAATTATGCATTGTAATTATCTCTGTCAGACCCCACCTATTTCCTCATCATGTTCATTCGCCTGTGCTGTTGCAGATACAGCCTGATTGTTTGTTTTTTTTTTTTTGGTTTTTTTTTTTTTGAAGCAAAGGACTGTGGGGAAGATCCCCACAGTGGATTTTATAAATATTTTAAGCAACTGTCAAGAGTCAAGATTACAAACCTGTTTTTAACTGAAGGCATCTAGCCAAAAGCAAAAGGAAGACCTAAGGTCCTCCCCTAAATCTAACGGACTTTTTGTGAAATTTTGTCTTTTTTTTTAAAAAAATCAAATCCGTTCCTAGTTTGAAATTATTTGTATTAGATATCCTTTTGGTCGCCCCCCTGGCGATTTTTTTACATATCGCGCCACCAAGATGTGGCGCGACCGTGCATCCACGGTGGCGGGTGGCGTTGACCGGTGCTGGCGTGGCTGAACGTTGGGCCCGTCACGTCACGCCAGTGCATGCGGCGCGACGGACGGGCTGCCTGCTGCAAAAGAAAGGAGGGGGTGAGAGAAAGGAGAAAGGAGGGGGTGAGAGAAAGGAGAGGGTGAGAGAAAGGACCGGTGGGTCCCATTAGTTTTAGTAACAAAAAAATATAATAACTCATAAACTATAAGCTTAAATTTAAGTCCGATTACACCATTGAATTAAATGTCAATTAATCCTTCAAAACTAGATGACACATGGATATATTCGGATAAAATTACAAATAGACCCTAATAATAGTAATTAGTATAGATTAAACTATCATTAGTGGAGACTCACTCTTAGAGTGAGGAGTACTCCCTCTGTCCCTAAAAAAGAGTGACGCCGTGAGATGCGTCTTGCCAAAAGTTTGACTCAATTTGTAGAAAATACGTGCAACATTTAAATTTTTAAATAAATTTGTTAAAAACCGACTTAAAGATCTTTCCGATGGTGCTAATTACTTAGCACAAATGTTTTTATATTTTAATATATAATTACCGGCATTTGTGTCTCCGGAACCGCAGCGACATTCTTTTTAGGGACGGTGGGAGTAAGGCTGAAGCATTGTGCTGCCTGCTCTGTGCAGGCACTCACTCACTGATCAGCTCGACTTTCTTTTTGTTTCTCCTCCATCTTCTTTCACACCACCCGTTCCAAGTTTGTGGCCGAGAAAACTCAATTATTTTTTTAGAAAAAAAAAACCTCTTCTCGTTCACTTCTCTCTCTCATGCAGTCCATCGTGTTGCCGTGCATCAGGCTTTGTTCAGGCATCATCAGAGACGACAGCACTACACAGTGACAGAGCCAGGTCCTTTTACATGCCCACACACACACACAGCACCGGTCCTTTCTCTCACCCCCTATTTTCTTTTGCAGGGTTCGGTAGGGTTTAGCGCGACGTGGCGGGTCCCACGCTCAGCCACGCCAAAGACCGGGTCAACGCCACCCCCACCACCGTGAATGCACCGGTCGCGCCCACAATGCGGTGGCGCGACATGTAAAAATCGCGTCACCGGGACTGGCGCGACCAAAAGGGATATCTGATACAAATAATTTCAAATTAGGGATGGATTTGAATTTTTTTTCAAAAAAAGGTGAAATTTCATAAAAAGTCCAAATCTAACAGACTGCAAATTACATTGATGTTTAAAATTTACAAGCCAAGCCATAGAGGAGTTGGGTCTGAGCGCTGAAAAATTTTGTCGTTTCTAAGTTTCCAGAGCTCCCAAGCTGCAATTAGGGATGCTTCCACCAAGAATTCCAGAGCATGCACCTCATTGGCCCTCACCAATCTTTCGGCTAGCGGTAGGGAGACGTCCCATGAGAAATCTATTGAGTTCCAACACTGACTCGCAAACGACACATAAAGAAGAGATCTTCTATATCTTCATCAGCACCTTGGTTGCACATAACACACAGTACATCATCTTGTATGTTCAGGTGCCTTCTTCTTAACATTGTCTTCGTGTTCAGTCGGTCCATCAACACTAGCCACGCAAAAAACTTCACACGAGGTGTGCACTGAGATTTCCAGAGTACCTTGAAGGAGTCGAAGCCATGCCACTGAAGACATGATTATAGAACCGGCATGATGAATATTGGGGTCCCCATAGCATTGTCCATGAATCTACGGTGCTATCATCATATTCCTGGGTGACAAGGTGATTCTGCAGATCAATCATCTCCTCATAAGCCTGGGCTGATAGTGGAAGCACAAAAATGTCATCAAGGTCTTCTTGCATCATTAATTCCTATACCGAGATGGATTTGTTCCTAGCATACGAGTGGAGCCTTGGATATTGAGCAGACATGATCGAGTCTGACCATAGATCATACCAGAAAGAGACTGTTGAGCCATCTCCCAATGTACAGCGTGCCACAGTTCTGTAGATGGTGTTTAGACGCATGATGTCACGCCACCAGAAGGAACCCATTTCTCTGCATTCATGGGGCACTTTGCCAACATAATACTTATTCCAAACAAGCTACACCCATGGAACATCCGCTTTATTATAAAAACTTGTGGAGCTGTTTCAATAGGAGGGCGTCATTTTGCAAGCGCAAGTTGATCACACTCAAACCACCCTTGTCTTTAGGCCTAATGACAGCTGGCCACGCCACCAGGTTGCCTCCTCGCGTGGTGTCATCATTTCCCCCCCAGAGACACTGCTTACGTGCCCTGTCTATGTTCTCGATGAAGCCCTTTGGAACCTTGATGGTGCAAAGGGTGTAGGTGACTATTGGCGTAATAGCTGAATTAACCATCTGCAGCCTACCTGAATAAGAGAGCCACGTGGAGCAGAGGAATGAGCTCTTGATAGAACAAGTTATATGACTAAGAGATTGTTGAAAAATCTTTGAGTGCATGACACTTTACAGGCAAAAAAAAAATAAACCATGGTTTCAAGTAATGTAACCTAGCAACTCCACGATCATCCATTGACATCATAGAGAAACCTTTCTTAGGGTGCTCATATTCTATCAATGAAAAAAAAAAAAATCCTGTAACAAAATTACCTCAGATAAGTATTGCTGCACATGATGGGAAAGATTTTTAATGTCTTCAGCAAGTTCAGCGGTTTTCCTCCTGACTATGAAACAAGGGAAACCACAAATCAGATATATCAGTGATAAGAGAAATGCCAGTGGACCACTTGTTCATGTTCAAATTCAAAGAAACCAATAAGAATAATGTCATGTTGCTGCACTATAGTTAAATTTTCAAAAGCAACTAATCATGCTCCACTAGATGTCAAGCATAACCTGCATACCTTAGAGAATGGCTATCCTCATGAATATATGACTGTTGGGATGCCAACTGAGTTCTCAGAACTGATAGCATAGCCTCTTCTTTACCATGTTCCACTTGTGCTTCTGTGTACTGTCTCTTACTTTTAGCAAATCTGTTAACAAATGAGCAGCATCAGAATAGCATTCCCCCTCCTAAGATAAGAGACATGAAATTACTTAGATGATAATAACAATAAAGTATATGCATATACTTAGATGATAATAACAATAAAGTATATGCATATAAAAGATAAAAACTGTACACAAGATCAACAAAAAAAAATCCAGATTCTGAGGTAACGTCGTGAAACAAAATCAAGTATTTTTTTTTTTTTTTGTTGTGGCATAGTTTTCTATGAGTTTTCCAGTCAAGTGTTGAAACTAGTAGCAACAAGGTTAACTGGGATGGTTGATTATATAGAATATAGGGAGGCCAGAAATAGATGGCACTCTACAGTACCAGTAGCCAAAGTAATCTATAAAAGACTCCACACTACACAGAGATGTTTGAGGTTAATGTCAAGCTGAAGAAAACAAACTAATAAGCTGAATTCAATGTGATAATTCCTTCCAAAACTCAACTAAATACCGCTTGTTGTTCCTTATAAAAGATGAAGCTAATTAAACTTTAAATTGATTTCCAATCAACACCATCTGCCAAAAGTAACATTCATCAAAATTTATCCTTCGGCAGAAGCAGGATACGACCTGGCAGTAATACTACGCAACTTTTCTGACTATAAAAAATTAAGACATTTCAAAAGAAAAATGAAGGTGCAATGATCTGTAGTAATCCAAAAATTTCCACATTGACAGACCAAAAAGTACTTACATGGAGATAATTCGCTCAGCTCGACAACAAAAAAGGTGGGAGTTCACTGAATCTCCTGCGCAGAAGGGAGGACAAATTGCTTAATGGTCTAATAGCAGTTCGGCATAACCTGTTAAACCACATGTGAAAGAACATAGGAACATGAATTATCTATTATTTTTTAGTTAAATTTCATAAGATGCTAAATTAGACCATTCGCAAAACAAAATGAGCAGGAGGTCTAGAAACGACAGACTCAAGCAGGGAAAACTCCAGAAAAAAAAGAAGTGGCCAGACCAGAGTAGAACAAGTTATTATATCATTAAAAAACGTATCTATTATTTTTGCAAGGGTTCTACGAGAAGTGCAGCTCTAACAAAAGCAGGGCAGCAAATGCTGCCTCCTCAGTTCCTGAAAAGAAACTATATCCCTGATTCTCCGCATTGTCTGAAATAGATGAAATACTTCCAAAAGGAAAATTTAAGTCACCGCCCTGGAAATGGCACTCAAATTAAACGCACATACCTGTCACTTGCTCACTGACAATTTGATAGTTGCTGGCTGTCCTTGAGTTGTCACTAACTATTTCCCTCTGTTCATCTTGCTCATTCCTATGCTTTCATTGGCTTTAAGCTTTTAAGCCTTTAACTAGAAACCTGAAGAAGATCTGTATTGCAGACTTGCTTTCCCAAATGTATGAACTGCTTCTTGCAGGTATAATAACTTCTAAAGCTTTGAGCAAAAAATACCATGTTGAAACAGTGACAGGAGCTCTAACAAAGCAGGGCAGACACTTGGTCCATGACATATTATAAAACCAGATGGCTCCATCATAACACTAAGGCCTAGGCCTTTCTGAACTCCTCAAGAATAGAAAAATGAAAAGACAGTTTCTTCAGAAAACAGATAAATGCAATTGCTCTCCAAAAACAAAGGGTAGGGACGCAGGCAAATATACAGATGGTCCTTATATTGGAAGGAATCCCCTCATACTCATACATATCCTTTACAAAAGATCAAACTGGCACAATTCCCAAGACTAAAATTGAAAAGGACAGGAAGATTTACCATATACATTACATACTACAAAGTACATAAGTAACCATAGCACATCCTAGTTAAGTTGAGATTCCATTCACTGTTTACCCCTATTCATCACCTTCAGTTGAGTTCCATCTTAATGGCAATCCTTCCAATCTGAAATAACACTCATGAAATTATCTTTTTCGTGACACTGTCAGTCTTAGCTGCCTTGCTCAACATTTCTCTGAACAGAGTTAATACATCCTCTAACCTACCGTCTTCACAGCAGCTAACAATCAAAGTCTTACATGTAGCAACATCCGGTTTCAAGCCAATAGAGAGCATGCCATCAAGTAAAATATTAAGGGTAACAGCATTGGGTTTCAAGCCAATCAAGGGCATATCATCAAGGAGCTTCAGCACTTCGTCCAGTTTACCAGCCAACAAATACCCACGAATCATTGTATTGTAGGAAACCACATCAGGTTTTACTTCTGCACTTGGCATCAAATCAAAGAGTTTTGGGGCCTCCGTAACCTTTCCTTCTTTGAATAGCTTGTCTATCATTGTATTGAAGACAACGACGTCAAGACGAATGCCTCTATCCATCATCTCATAAAATAGTTCCTCAGCTTTCTCCCAATTTCCGTGCATAGAAAAACCATGAATTAGAGTACCATATATTATGATATTAGGAGACAACCCATCATCAATCATCTGACAGAAATGGGACATTGCATCATCCAGCCAGCCCTATCTGGCAAAGACCATCTATTACTGTCCCATAGCTGACTATGTTTGGCACCAATCCTTGCTGCCGCATTTTGTTAAAAGTAAGCATCGCCTTATCAACCATTCCACATTTATTGTATGCACACATCTGGATGTTGAAGATATGATGATCAGGTTGGATACAGTTTTGCAGCATCAAATCTATGAGTTCTTTCATTTCGACGAGATTTCCTTTAGTAGCATACCCATGGAGCAGACTTCCATACGTGGTGACATCAGGGTTTTCACCACTCTGAATCATAGAATTAAAAATCTCTCTAGCTTGTGCATGCTCTCCAGATTTACAAAGACAGTCTATCAGCATACTGTAAGTAACAACATTTGGCTGTAGCCCATCTCTGGACATTTCTCTGAGAATCCTGAGTGCCTCTTTTGACTGTCCCAAAGAGAGGTATCCATGGAGAAGACTGTTATATGTAAGGCAGTTACGCATAATATGTTCGTCAAACATCTGTCGAAGGACCTCCTCGGCCTTGTCCATTGCTCGAACCTTGCACAGTCCATTGATGATTGAGTTGCAAGTCACAACATCTGGCTTGATTCCTCGATCAAGCATTTCACGGAAAAGAGTGTAAGCTTTCCCCACCTCGCCCTCTTTAAAGAAGCCATGGATTACGGTGGTATAAGACACCACATCAGGTCGGCAGCCACTTCCATCCTCAGCCATCATGTGGATCAGCTCGACAGCCTCATCACACCTCTTCTCATCACAAAGCCCCGTGAGAAGAGTACTGTAGGAGAAGACATTGGGGGTGCAGCAGAGCTCAGGCATCCGTCGGAGCACAATATTCATTGCATCGCTCGTCCTCTTCTCATCACAGAGGGTCCTGAGCATGGGCGTGAAGGTCATGGTATTTGCCCTCAGTCCCGTCTTAATGATTTGGCCCAATGCGGCGAAGCCGAGGTTCAAGCAGCCTGCGTCGCAGCAACCTTTGATGACGATGCCGTAGGTAGCTGTGTCTGGAGCCACCTTCTTGGCGCCTGCTCGGGCCATGCGGCTGAACATGGACATGGCGCGCGCAGGGCCGTCGCGCACGGTGGACGAGACCGGGGCGCGAGCGACGATGGTGAGGAGCTCGTTGAGGGCAAAAATTGAGCGGGGCCTCGCTCGGGGAAGCAGCTCGTCGTACAGATCGAGTGCGTCCTCGGGGCTGATTTTTCCCTTGCGATAACTTTCGCAGATGGACATCTCCAGCTCCGGGGTAGAGAGACGGTGGGCCTCCCACACCAGCTCCGCTGCCGAAACGACCGGCGGTGGGGAAGGCCTTTGGATCGATGGGAGCACCTCGTCGTAGAGTTGGCGCGCGGCCTCAGTGCTGAGGGTTCCCGAGCGGATGCGCCGTCCAATCATCCTCTTCAGCTTCTTCAACCAAGCGGGGGGCGCCCGGGTCGACATGGTCGGCGCCACCGGTGGAACCCACACCTCGCCCCTCCGATTCGCTGTGAAATGCAGCTCGCAGCTCGCTCGTGCGGGGGATGGGGATGGGGACGGTCCGCACAGCGGCACAGGTACAGCGCGGTGGCGGTGGCGTACTCTGTACTGATGCGGTAGCGGAGTGCGGCGGCGGCAGCGGCGGGCGGAGTGGGGAGCACAGCGCGGCGGCGTCGTTATCTGAAGTGGTCTGGACTGGGGAACGCTGCGCCGTGGGCGTGAGCCAACAGAGGCAGGAGCCAGGGAATCAACTGAACGACCCACTCCCGTCCGTCCCTTGGAAGCCCACAGCAGAAGCCCATCATCCAATAGCCCATTACGGCCCAAAGCACAACAACGAGGAGATCATTGGACGCAACGACGCCGAAGCCTCCAGTCAACGAGGAGCCGAAGCCTCCAGCCAACGACGCCGGGCGGCTGGCTGCAAGGCACCCCACTCTTAGGCTAGTTTTGATTATATATAAAGATCAGATTGGTGAGTCTACATAAAGGATTAGTCAAATTATTATGTGCACGTTTGGTGTAAGGAGTACAAAGTTGCAGCAACCATACTTTATTTTGTATAATAGAAATTAGAGTCCCATATATGCGCATAAAAATACCTCTGTTAAACATTGAGGAGGTATGTCTCCTAAAAATCTTTTGCTAGCAGTGTTGGATACATTATGAAATATATTTTATTAATTTACATCTTCAATGTGATGATGTAGTTTTGCTTATAAATCCGATTAAACTTAGCATAGTTTAAGTTAGGACAAACTTGGATCCTTTCTATTTCAAGACACGGGAATAGCAACTAATTAAGAACCGGAAAGAGTGAATCCAAATAGACATGTGCTAAAGGGTATGCTAACTTCTAGCCAAATTCCTTACTAATGGATTCAAGCAAAGGTGAAATACTTGACATATTCCCAACTATTTGATGTTACCACACTCCTTGTTGTTAAGTAGTTGATCGCATAGGCAAAGGACAAATAGGCAGCCTAGTTATTGGTGGATATCGAGCCATACAAAATTGAAATTAAAAAAAAAAAAATGTTCCCAATTTTCAATCCAGCTTAACTCTAAAAAATCAATCGAGCAAATGCCAAAGTAAATCATCCATGTCTAGGCTCACCGTGGCGCCAGAGCCGGAGAAGGACATAAATCATCCATGTCTAGGCTCACCGTGAACATTCAGCCCGCCCAAAGCTCGCAAGCCAGCTAGTTATCTCTAAAACTTCTAACTTGGCTTGTTCAGAAAATACAACGAGCCGAGCTGAGCAAATAGCCAGCGCCAGCGCATTCCTGATGCACCGGAATCTGTTATGCCAACAAAGAAAAAAAAAGCATGCTTACATCTACTGTGTAAGTGCACGATCTAAAATTACAAATTGTAATTATCTCTGTCAGACCCCACCTATTTCCTCGTCATGTTCATTCGCCTGCGCGGTTGCAGCTACAGCCTGATTGTTCAATGCCTTCTTCAGTTCTTCTACAGAGTCTGGAAAGTTGATCCTGACATCACATCACTTCTACTTCTTTGCTTGCCTTCTCGCTGCTCCAAGCAAGAGGACCTTGCCTACCAGACCGGTGTTGAGCACAAAAACCGCTGCCACCGCACCACCAACCACCACCCACTTCCAGTCGAAACCATGCTGAACTGCTGCTTGGGACCTGTCATCTGCATCGCTTGTTTCATCTGTGACGGAGGGATCGTTATCCAACGGACCATCTGAATCCGCGATGGATATCTTGGTGGTCACTCGAGCCATGATGGCGCTATCTGACAGTGTGTTTTCTGTGCCTCTCATTTGCTGGTACGCTCTGAATCCAGACTGAAGTTTCTTCACGGCACCCCACATGCCGTGACGGACAGCAACCCTGGCAACATCTTTTGGTATGCCCATGTCCTCATAGTGAACCAAAGTTACTTCGCACGCAGATTGCTGACCAACATGTTTCGGCGATTGAACTGCATTTCACAAACAAACAATATGGTTATAGCGTCAAAAGTTTAAGCATGTGTCCATGCCTGACTGCAAACCTTTCATGCTTAGAAAAAAAACACAGCTCGAGAAACCCATACTGATACTAAGACAAAGAATTACCGGCTCTAATACGCCAACTTGAGAAGTACAGCTCCACACGCCTCGGTTTTTCTTTCTTGGGCAATGATGGATATGGGACACCCTGCCAAATGGAGGTTGCTGAGCGCTCAGACATGTGCACTTACGTAGGATGTTGGCAAAACATTTTCTACAGACAGCTATATTAATATATTGAAATCCCTGTGAATCTTACCCATATCTGACAAACATGCCAGACAAAGGCAGCATGTTGCTCTAATATACAGAGTTTGATTTCTCAGCAAGATGTGTGTGAGAGTTTAACAATAATAGCCAGAAAAAAATGTTGCCAGTATGTTGGTTCAATCTTGACTCTTATCAGTTAAATCCATATTCAAATACTAAGATGTGCTCCAATCAGCTATTATCAATAGTAAATGACCCAGTGTAATGTTTCTCTTCATGTGATACAAGTCCATTGGAACATAGCTATTAACCTAAGAGTATGTTCATCTCCTCCTAGACCTAGAAACCGGATAACCTGATATCCCATAAAACTTAAAGACACTGATGAAACTATGCAAGCAGTTCAATTTAAAAAGACGCTAATAGGTGACTTCAACACATAATGAAGTCACATAATAAAACGGTTTACTATCTGAGTAGCATAATTTTGGGTTACTGTTTTGTGGATGGCAAAAAAGAAAAAAACAAATTCATGAAAATTATCATGCTTTTGGAAAGCATTTATATTAATTACAAGGCTGCTTCTGGAAATTTTTCTGTGGACTAAGTTCAAACAGTAGAGAAGTGCAAAAAAAAAAAAGAATGTTATATTAAATAAAAAGTAAGCAATCTCTAAGAAAAAAGGGGTCCAAAAGATGTATGAGTTAAAAGTCAAGCATAAACATTGAGCAGGTTGTGTTAATTATAAAAGTATATGAATCTTTTTTTTCAGATAATGGAGGGAGCATAACATTACATGAGTAAAAGTATCTGTTAGTAAATACTGTGTACAGATACCTTTGTAACACAATAGTAAGTCTTCCCTGATTCCCATATGCGTCCTCCAAAGATGTATTCACGGTCACTGCAAAAGAATGGGAACTGGAAAACAAACAGCATGTTGGAATTGAGATTTTAACATGAAGGTACGCAGGGAACAACAGAAGCTGGACACCTTTTTTATCCAGTGGACAATTGTTGCTCCACTCTGAGGGAACTCATCCAAAGTTTTGGAGTATGCAAGCATTGGATCCCACTTTAGACGAAAATCACCATCCCAGAAGAAATCTCTAACTAGTTCAGGAGTAGCATCCTCAAAAATAGTGCGGCTGCAGTACATAATAGGTCCCTCCTAATAAATACATTTAAAATAAACTCAGGAGATGCACACAAAGATATTATGGTAAAATATGTAGCCATGACACAGATTTACAGCAATTTTCTAATTGTTCATGCCAGTTTATGTGGACTAAGTAACAAAAAATGGTGACCGAACAATCGAGTTTGAGAATTCTGTTCCAGTTGAAATTTGAGAAGGCTAATGTTGCCACCTCTCATTTCTATTTCTTAGTCTGTTTAATTTCAGATTATGTAGATTCAGTAAAGAGCATGCTACACTTCAACGGACACATCGTGTGTAATTCATTGGCCAATGAAATGATAGTATGTACCATGAGGGGAAAAGAGTGGACTTTCAAAAATTAGAATCCTAGTCCTTTGCCATTTTAATTGAACTTATTTTCCTTTAGACACTAGTAGTATGTTATACACCACCTCTCCATCATGATAGCAGTACCTTTTATAATATCGTATATTATCAGCATTTAATTCGTTTTTCACAATCCACTGGAAAGACTAACCTCAGGCTCACGCCGCCAAGCCTTGTAGGTCATGTTGGAGGTCGTACGCTCCATCAAATTCTGCCAAGCCGTATCCCCGCTTTCCTTGTTATCTAAAAGTTGCAGGAGATGTTCTAGGTCCTTCTCAGTGACAGTATCTTGCTCGCCCTCAAAAATCATCCTGCCAGTCAGAAAATTACAAAACTGATCTAAGTTGTCACTGCAGAAAGAATATAGGAAAATTGTGGTGCCTTCTTATTATGTCTAAAAGAACAAGTCCTGCAGTTCTGTTCTACTTGCATCTACTGCCACAAGTTCCTAACGTCACTCTATGTCACCAATTCAAACACAAACGCACAAACCCTATGGACATGTGTCAATTCATCAAGTCAGCTGAGTAATTTTCATGAGCGGGGAAAATATCAAATCTCCTAAACCACCTTCAACACAAGGACAGGGTCGCCCCTGAATCTGAATGAACCTCAAGATCACCATTCAATTCTGAACTGAAAGACACCTAGTCTCCAATAGAGACAGCAGTTTGACAAAACAGGCAGGCACGCATTTCCGCCACCAACCCCAGCCAACCCCCAGCCAGCCACAAAAGAAACTAGTTTGAACCCTATACGTCGCAGACGCTGACCTGCCATCGGGCGCAACCTCCGTCGTCCGAGGCCGCGGCGGCACGATCCTCGGGGTCAGCCTTGTGGTCCTGGTGCTTGCCTCTGCGGCGTTGGCGGCGTCGGCGGAATGCGGAGGAGAGGAGCCTGGGCGCGACGGAGCAGGCGGAGAGCGCGGTGCAGGCGAGCCAGAGCCTCCGTGCCCCGAGCCCCGGCGGCACCCAGAGCCAGAGGATGCGGAGGCGGCTGCGGAGGCCGAGGAAGAGCAGCCCCGTCCAGCGCGGGCGCCAGGACCAGCCGACGGCGAGGCCGATCATGACGGCGGCCCAGATCGGCACCGCGCACAGCAGCACGTCCACGGCCATCTCCGCCACCGCAGGCCGCCGTAGCAGCAGCCACCGCCTCCTCACACCACCCCCGCCATTGCTGGAAGCTTCCGCCCCCGACCCCTTTCTCCAATTTTTCCCCTTTTCCTTCCTCGGTCGATCAACGAGAGGGGCAGTGACGAGGGGGAGTTGATTTTGGAGGAGGTTCTCCTCCTGAAGGGCCCGCGTGTGACGTGTCAGCAGCGGCGGAAGAAGAACAGTTGGCGGGCGGACCCACGTGTCGGTGGCACCGCGTGTCCGTTTTTTCTTTATCCATTAGCGATTTTTTACCCGAAGCTTATCCACTAGGGATTTTTTTTGGGAAAATCCACTTTTGGGAAGCCTACCCTACAACTATATAACCTCACCTTTTTGAAAAAAAAAAACAATTGCATATTAGCTTAAGCGACAACCTCTCACTCATTAGTGGTTTAAAAATACTTTCTATTGGAAACTCTATTTTTAATACCAATGGGACTTCAAAAAGTTTTCTAACCAAACATGGCCTTATCCTACAACTATATACTTCACCTTTTTGAAAAAAAATATTATATTCTTGTTTTCCAGCATTATTTAGGTGACTATTGCTTTGATAAGAACAGTCGTATGCCGTAGTCAACATTGCCCAGCATTATATTCTTGTTTTCCAGCATTATTTTTGGCAAAGTCTGCACGTAGGAATTTCCAGGCTTCCAAACTGAATGCGTTGAAAATTATAGCCGTAGGCCGTAGTCAACATTGCCCAACTGAATGTGTTGAAAATCGTAGCCGTAGTCAACATGTTTCTTTCTTGAGGTCAGTCAAAATACAATCAGCTGTGACATCTGCCTTCCATGCCAGATCTGCCAGATTTCTCTTCATTTTATTTAATTAATTTCTCAAATATCCACAATAGGGCCCAGGAAAGGCAACAGCTAACAGCAAGCTTTACTCAGCCAAGCCAAAGCTGTATTGTACCGTGAATGATCGTCGATCGATCATGTGATTCAATCATGTCTCAACTCGCAACAACATCACGTGATTCAAGAACAACACATTTATTAATGTGAATGTCAAAAGGAAGATAAGACTTCACACCTCATGAACTAGGGGAAAAAAACGTGAAAAGATTACGCAAAACATCCAAAGCAAACCGATACCCTACTACTTGCACCAAGAAGCAGGCAGCAGACTCTTTGGTTGCAAAGCCAGGGAAAGACTTGTCCGGACGGTCCGTAAAGGAGATGGGATCATGGAAGAACTGATAAGCCCACAGATTCTAGGCTAAGCGAATATGCAAAAACACAACGCGAATTTACACTAAAATTCAATGCCATGGATTTAACCGGTTCTGGTTCAGGTTCTGAGCCTTTGCTCCCAAAACTGATCGGAAGTAAGCTTCCCACAACAGAAGTCATTAACCAAATGGTACAGAGTATCCATCAGGTACAGCCTAACAACATAATTTGTCAATTCCGTTCAGAAACGCGAGTCACCCTCATTCTTCAGGCTCTGCGAGGATGGTAGGAATCAATGATCGATAAGATAATGTATGCATCAAACGATAGCTATTCACATGAAGTACAAACCAGTCTTTTGAAAGATCCACCGTGTACCAACTTCTTCAACTTCTCTGCATCGGACTTCGCTCGGTCCAACGCCTGCAGTACAAAGAACGTCAGGAAAACATTGCATGGTGCAGTAGCAAATAGCAATCAAGATTTCAATTAGTTTCTTTTGTATAATGTTATTTCCTAGACATTTTATTTCATTGTATCCATCCATTTGATATACAGAATTTATGGCATCCCTTCCAACTCCTTCACTATGAGTAGCTTCCATCAGACCACCGCCATATGCTCACATTAAACTAGCACCTGCTGCTAAAACAACTCATCCTCAAAAGGATACTAAGAGTTACGATTTATAAATGAACTATGTGAGATATTGAATTCCTCTGATCACAATGTAAGTGTACATAAGTCTGTCCTAAGTCAAACTTTAAAAAAAAAAAAAACTAAAAAAACATTTATAAAATATATTTATCAACCCACACCCACCCCCCAAGTCCTGAAATATAAGGTGTGAAGCGTTTGTCCCAAACTATAAGGGGTTATATGAGAAGTACCCCCACCCACCCACAACATGCACAAAAACACAATTCAGTTTTAAAAAAGCAGCATAATTTATAGCCAAAACAACCCAGATATGGTAACCATGATATCTCACTACAATTAAAGGAGGGGTTACATGTGTCATTTACTTTGTCACAAGTTGTCTTAAAATTCCTAGGATACCTTATATTTTAAAAGGCAGGGAGTATCTTATATGAAAAGAGTTATATATTATGACAACCATAATGAATCTATTATGTTCAACCTTGTGTCATCACTCTTTATAGAATTTAGATATTGATGGTCAAAGCTAAAAGACAAGCCTACGCCAAGCACTCATATTTATTTACAACCATAGGAAGTACAAGATCATCCAATAAAAGAATGTTTTAAATCTACCTGGATCAACGACTCAACCCTGCGCCTCATCCTTGTATGCATGAATCCTTCAGAACACTGATACATGAAACCATAGCAATTGAGTATGAGTAACTGTTTAGTATAAATCTAATAACAAAAGATCATAGAAGACAGATACTGTGAGCAGAAATTGCTTCCATAAATCTGTGAGCAAAAATTGCTTCCATTCTGTGAGCAAAAATTGGTTCCACAAGTCTATATACATTAAAAGGGCCTTACATATGATAGCATGAAAATGTCAACAAATTCCAAACTGTTCTATCTAGCTTTTTACCCTCAACATGCCGAGGGTAAACAACTGCACAAATCAAAAGTCTGTGAGGCAAAATAGTTTCATGGAGGAACAAGGAATACTAGGAAAAGTGTAAATTACCGAAAGTAACAAAGCCAGCATTTGCATTCAGTGCATCAGCAGATACTCCTTTTAACTCAAGAGGTGGTGCTGGAGACCACATACAGGAAGGAACATTATTAAGTGCAGCAGTTCGTCTTGCCTCCACAAATTCCTAAAATTTAAACAACAGCAAGAAAAAGATTAAGCAAGATGCTCCCATCGACTATGTCATAACGAAAGGGCCCTTTGGCAGGATAATAATCCAGGGTAGCTATGCCAACAAAAAAATTTTTCTTGAACACACAGGAGAACTGTGTTTCATTTCATTAATGCCCTAACACTACGCACCCCCATCCCCACACAAATCACTACACCAGACTTTAAAAAGCCTGAAACCATTGCAGATAAGACATGACCATGACAATCAAAAGTACGGAGGCCTAAACCAGTACTATGATCACGACACTCAAAAGTAATGGGGCCTAAACCCGAACTTTAATTGATGCATTATGATAGGTTAAATTGGTCTTTAGTGTCAAATGTAGTTGATATGATAAACATAAAAACAAAAGGCCACGAAGAACACTAGGCCAGGAAGCTGATCGAAGAAAAAAAGGAGGCATCCAAAATTACCTGCAGGAAGGAAGTTGCTAAAACAATATCAATGGAGTCCTGGAATCTCATTGGGTACATGATAGTAACTTTATCTGCCTGAAAAACTAACAGTGAATCCCATTTGTTGCAAACAAATAAAATTAGTACAGCACACTTATAAGTGATAATGTGATATTGTTCTTCCTCAAGTTATACCTGGGGAGCAAGGAAAAAGGATTCATTAGGGCGGTGAACAAGAGCAACAAGCTTGTCAACATTAGGTGCAACTGTCCTTGAGGCTAAATGTTTCAGCAGAAGCTTCAGTGGTGCACCCAGCACAACCTCTCTAATAGATGCAATTTGTGTCAAGATAGCATTCCTTTGCTCTGGAATATAGTAAAGAAACAAATAGTTAGAAGCTATAAATACAAAGGAGAACATTACTTAAATAGCAATCACATTTCAAGAGATGTCAATGGCTTTGGCAGGACTCATAAACAGATACACCACAGATCAGGTACCGACTGACCAAATTCTACATCCTGAAGATAAATACAAGAGCCTAAATGTAAATATGATGGATAAAAAGTAGAAATATGAAAACTCCCACATCATTATCAAATAAATGCAACAGTAGAAATATTAAAACCCCCACATTATTATTAAATAAATGTAACAAAATAGACATCGATGAAACCAATTATGATGGCCTGAAAAACACATCACAACATTTTAGCAATGCAAAGCCACTTTTATTCCAACAAACAGAAAAATATTTTAGTTTAACCGCAATAATAAATTAAGAATAACAACTGATGAACAAAAATGTTTAGATAATCAGGATGCCATTGTGTAATAAATCCAAAGATATAATTAACTTCAAATAAAACAACTAACAACATCGTACATTCGCATCACATAAAGAAGCATATACTCATATACAGAAGAAAATGTTTCCAACTAGCTAATAATGATTTTTTTGCTGATGTATCATGGGCATCTAAAGATACACAAACGATGAGCAAGTTTGAACATATTGTTCAACAAGACAGCTATAACCCTGAAAATGTTACACTAAATTGAAATTTACTATCAGAGACACTTGAAGATACAAGGAAGCATCAGCCAATTTGATCATGCAGCACAACAAGACAATTAATAACCTTGAGAAGGGAACTCTAGAACCTTCATCTGGCGGAAGTTTTGTCAAATTTATCTTCATTGTGAGATCAAACCCATCCTTTGGAGGATCAAGAATTTGCACAACTGGCCCATAAGCTGCTTTTATAGCTTCAATGGCACCAAGTGGAAGCCCATCATACAGAAGCGCTTCAGGAGATGGCAGAGGCAAAGCAACTGACAACACCATTACCTTTGGATTCCTCATAGAAAACTGAAACCAAAATCCAAATTTATTAGAATTCTAATGTTGAGCATGAGACAGGTGTATCCTAATGTCCTAGGTGTACATGACAGAGTGACATCCATATTCATTTCAGACAATAAGAAAATACAGCTTCCACACCCAAGAACATGAAAATTAGATGAAAACCTGCTTAGAACAATACCAATCTATAAACGTGAACACACTTTCAGCTGAAATAGTAAAGCTAAAAGACCAGCAAGTCCATATTTGTTTTTTTCCCTCAAAAATGCAGGAGAGCTGTGCCTCATTATATTAGAAGTGAGTTAAACAAGAGCCCAAACAACACACACCACACACACACATGCACGATTCAGCATATGAAAGAACTCAAGAACTAGAAGTAAAGAAGGTGACAGCATCTTATTCATTGCTCTTGTGAACAAACAGGCAATTTGAGGTTAAAAGGGAAATGCAATCAATTGGAACGTACCAAACTGGGGACAATAGACCCAATTACCTGACTATTGTTATATTCTGCAGGATTAACACTGCAAACTGTATATTTTTTTTGGACTGAAACATCAAGTAGATAGCCACCTTAGGTTCAACTGTTTAATTTGCACCAAAACCAACCTCACCAAAAGTTAGCTACCCTAAGAATCTGACAACGATTAGGATTGATGCCAAAATCTGTCAAGCCATTGCCACCATTGCAAACTGGTGATATACTTATCCATTTGTTGCCAAGACTTGGCACAATGGCCCCTGCTTTTGACGCAAATCCATGCGACAATATACTAGAACTCACCTGGATATGATACCGACATCGTCGAACTCTACCGTGTGACAGTCGATGTCCATTCCCTTCTCACCGCTGCATCGCACCGACATCGCATGAAATGAAATTAAATGAGATTATTATTGCAAACAACCATGCCACCAGAAGCAAAGCAAAGATGCGGTTCTGTTCTCTCTAAGCGAAAGCAAAGGTGGCAGCAGCGAGCGACGTACCTGAGAACACGGTCTTGCAGGATCTGGAGCAGGAACCTCGACGGGGACTGGAGCAGTATCATCTTCCACGGCTCTCCTCCTCCTCCCCCCCTCCTCCTGTCAACCAGCCTTGTTTGTATGTACCCAGGGTTCCAAAAGGAGGCCCTAAGCGCACGCCTCAGCGCGCTGAAGCGCTAAGCGGATAGGATGGATGCCGCTGCCCCTGGATCTCACGCGCGTAGTCGGCGACGGAGAAGAAGCACGGCGGCCAGAAACGACGGAGGGAAGCGGGGCGTTGATGAGAGGCGAGACGGCGCGGGAAGGGGGAGCGGAGGAGGCGGATGCGCACCGTCGCGAGCCGGCGCGACGGGAGGTGTGGGGGGGTGGTGGTGGTCCGAGCGGGGGCGGTGGGGCCAGTGCGGCGGAGAAGAAAGAAGAGTTCGTGGTGCGCGTGCGCCGCGGGATGCCCGGTCGGTCACCCCAGAACGATGAATGAACAGGGTGATGCTTTGTCGTCAGAGTTGAGGAGGCTTCAATAGTCTTTGTGGTGTCAGATTATCTTGTTGTTCATTATGAGTTTTGTTTGGTTGCCTGTTTTGTTGGACAAAAGTTGCTCTTTTTCAATTGATCTATATGTCATGCAAAAGTATTATTAACTGTCTTTGAAAATAACAGTAAGAAAATGTCTTTAGAGAAACACATACATGCAACTCTGAAGAGCCTCTTTTTTTCTTTTCGGCACAATTTCAACATCAAGATCCAAAATCTAATTGTCATGCATAAGGACACCCAATGATGGTCATGAATTGGAAAAGTATCCCATGAACCACTTTGTTTCGATCAAAACCATCTTTAGATCCCATTTTGAAGTGGTGTGAAGTGTCACATCACACATTCTGGTACATGTTTGAAGTAAACGTGAACCAATTACAAAATTAATTATAGATTCCGTTTGTAAACGACAAGGCGAATTTTCCGATCATTAGAGCCATGTGTTATCAGAGTAGTTTAGTGTTTAATTATAGCCTAATTAGGCTCATTAAATTTGTCTTGCGATTTACAAGCTAACTAGTTGCTTGACTAATATGTCTACTTCGCCTTGCTCTCCAAGAAGGCAAAAACTCGGGTCGACGCTAAAGACAGTGTCCTAGGCTAGCCATGCCAAGATTTCAAGGGGGCACAAGATCTGTTTTCCAACCGCACAAAGAACCAACATTCTTGTCAATGAAGGACTACACTTAGGTTTTATCTTTCTCCCTACGATTTCGCACCAAAAGAAGCCTTTCTATTGGGCCACGTCACCGCTTCACTCTCATCCGTTAGATCTCAGACCAACGGCATCAGGCAACCTCAACGTGGCTCATCCTAAAGCCGGTTCTAATGCCTTCGCGAAGAGTCGGGAAGTCACGGCCAGAAGACGAAGCTTCTTTTTACTCGGCCCTCCTCTCTTCCCGTCGCTATCAGGCGATCATGCTTCGGTCGCGGCCGTGCGCTGCGCTGCTTCAGCCGGCCTGTGCGCGTGGCAAGCAGGCAACGCTGCCTCTCGCCGAGCCACGACTGTCCCCGGGACCGCGCGGGCCCGGCACAGCTCGCCGGCCCTCCCCGACCGGACCCAGCCGTCGGGAAGGCGACCTTCCAGACGGTCGCCCCGCCCTCTCCGTCGCTGGTCCTGAGGCCATCGTCGAGCAATGTATTGTGCGTCAGCAGCAGCCGGTGCTGGTCTGGTGGTGGTGGCTGAGGCGAATTAGATGGGAGCGGAAGGCGAGCAGCGTCAGCTGCTGGGCAAAAGCAAGGTACGCCATCTTCTTCTTCACCGGTTGGTCTAATCTATTACATTACATATCTTCGTCTGATACGTGTAGATGCATGGCAATACCGTGTTGCCTCACAGTCAATCAAAAAGCTATCTGCAGTAGGACATTATAAACTGAAGATGGTGCAAGTAAGAAAGGAACCAATATTCCTGTTTATATAATTTTAAGTTTTGTTCAAATTGTCATTTATGATAGCAATATTGTGTTGTAGGAAAATATTAGTGTGGCTCAGAACATTTGGTCTATTAAGATAACTGCTTTGTCTTGCTCAATTGATACTCAATACAGATCGCCAATGAGTTATAAATCCGAAACAGAATGAATATGTTTCAGACTTCAAAAGTTACAATATCATGATTTCTCCAAAATGATCTATGCAGACCATTTTAGCATGACAAACATAAACACATAAAGACAGTGAAATTCTGCAACTGAAGATAAAACTGGTTCGCTGCAGTCTCTTGAATTGGCTTAAACCTGTACTGTCCTCATTGATTTATGCACAAAATGTTTGCTAACTTTCAATATATACAGATTGATTTTGAAAAAAAAAATCTGTTTGATCTCAGAGTACCATCTCTAATAATTTTACAACTCCATTCCTTAAATGGATGGATATAGTTTGTAGAGTATCCCGTGACCACTGGCCACAAGCGGCAACGCCACGATTATTTCTAGTTAAAAGACTATTTAGATCGGCTAAAGCTAATTATTAGCCGTAGCTAAAAATTGGCTAACCAAATTTGCCAGCTCGCAAGGTAGACATCCCTGTACAACATCAATATCAAACTCTGAGCATTGTATCAGTAAGCACTGCTTTTAGGGGGTGTTTAGTTGGTGAAATATTTTGGGTTGAGCTCTTGTCAGAAGACTTTTCGTTTGTATTTGGTAATTAATATCCAACCATGGACTAACTAGGCTTAAAAAGATTCATCTCGCACTTTTCAGCCAAACTGTGCAATTAGTTTTTTTATTTACCTACATTTAATGCTCTAAAAATACGTTACGAGATTCGACGTGACAGAGAACTGTAGCACTTTTTGAGTTACTGTAGTACAAGTATAAATAGTCCAAAGCTTTTCCAGATAGGAATAGCAAATCAAGTGATAAATCAAATGTCTGCTTTTAGTTTGTCTTCAGTACAAATAGTCCAAAGCTTTTCCAGATAGGAATAGCAAATCAAGTGATAAATCAAATGTCACTGGCAAACAGGCCATATGACTAAAGATCACAAAAACGAAGAGCAACAGGGACAACAGATCAGCTTGCTGCAGCCCAAACGCCCTCACGAGTAACCAATTTAAGACGACTCAGAGTCACAGACTCCTTTCATTTCAAGGAGGGCATTCATCTTATCCTCAAGAAGATCCAATTCTCAGAACTACATCAAAAGACGTGACTATGCCATACATATACAATAGATAAAGATTAATAGAGGGACTGAATGTGTGAGCACAGACCAAAACTGTGATTACCCATACGTAGACGTCGCCAACACATATATTACTACAGCAACCACCAAACACGGCAAAGAAAAGGAAAAGGTTTAACAATGAAACCACCTCGAAATCATTTATATTGCATTACAACCTTCATGACCGCTATGCTAAGATCGCAAAACTAATCCATCCAACCACTACATCTGTACTGATAGAAGTGAGCAGCACAGTGTCTTTCTTTGCCATCTGATGACTGAATACAGCTTAAGATCCTTGTTCATGCAGTCATAGACTAACATACCAACCAACATTCTCCAAACCCTGTAATGTAATTCAGCACTGTAAATACAAAGGATAAGAATAATCTTCTTTTTAAAAAAGTGTAATGCCAGTCCATGAATTGGCTTATGGAAATATTTACTCAAGGAATTCAAAAAAAAATGTGCAATTTTGGTGAAAGTACTTGGGACATAATGTATTTCCTCAAACTATACTGTTGTATCTCTGCAGATACTCATTGGAGCAATATCACTAGACCAACATTACTCATCGGAGCAATAGTCCAGTGCTGCCACAAGAAGGAAAGGTTGGGTGTCTTGAAGGAAGTTATGCCTCAAGACAATGTCATCATCTAGAGACAGTCCAGTTGATAGGCCCAAACACTACCCGCAATCGAATAGACTTTCTTCCTCAAAATATGCGCTTCTACTATCGAAGTGGCCTCTACTTTCAAAAAATCGAAGGTCTAAGGAATGAAAATTAATACCAGAAAGTGTCGCTTCTATATTACATCTGCTGATCTGCATTCAATTTATGTTTGTGTTTACTGCAATTTCTAGGGATCAGCAGAAGCATAAAATTGCAGTGTACACCAAGTGCAACCAATAGACAAGATAAATTTGGTCACATGTCAATATACTTTCATTCTTGAGAGAACATGAGTAGGGATGGCCATGGATCGATCCATTGATCCACTCTAGTTGTACCTAACAACTATTTTTGTTTTGGTTTGTCCAAGACAGATGAAAAAAGAAGTTAACTAAGTTAAACTAGAGTGGATCCATGGTTAACCATGGATTTCTCTATGCCTCATACTTGAACATGAGATACTCGATCCCAGCATTGACAAACCCGGACCAGATATGACAGGAGGTAAATGGGTTACGGTACTAGACTTATGATGATCAAGATATGACGCAGTACATGGCATTTATGTTACCAGTTGATAAATTTAGCACCTACATTTAGATTTTAACCATCTCTGTATTGGCCACTATTCATACTTCACCGAACCATTAGCATCTGCTATCAAACTAGCCTCTATCAGAATTCAGGAATAAGAGCTGCTATCTAATTAGCCTCTACAACAGTTAGTTTGAGATGTAAACACTGATTATCTAATAGAATTTGCAGACATCTAATTATATAATCATGAATGAATAGGAAAAAAGGTGAATTTGTCGAAAGTATAGGAATACAGTAGTGGATTTCAAAAAAAAAAAATGGTTGCAAATTCTGAAACAAAAGAACATTCATAGCCCTATTTAACACTGCCTCAATTCAAAATTGGAAGTTGATTCTGGCTTTTCTAGGTGCATCTTTTTGCTATACATCCAGATATACACTATGTCAGTTGCATTTACCTAATCTACAAGCTATTATGTACAGCATGAAAGTGAGGTTCTTCACATGCAGGATCAAGAAACAAATTTTACAACAAGGCCTGACCAAATTCACTGCAGACGCACAAGTTAACTCATAAACACCCATATATCAATGCAATTTACATTGCTATTCTCAAATACTTAGCATTGTACAAGAAAGCTGATTTACACATTGCACAAGAAGGAGAATTTACCAAACAAGAAATATAATTTGTATGGTTATCACTTTATCATGAACAAAATGACATGTTCCCTGTTGTAGCATTAAGAAATGCAACCTGGCATGACAAGACAAATTCATGTTATATCATTGCACACGCGACCAGCAAATTAATATCCATACATAGCATGATCGATCTAACTCACTGTTTCACTTTAAAATGCGAAAACGTTGACAATAACAGAGTCATCATAACATGGCCAATTGCTCTAATTAAGCTTTCACAGCATAACTTGTGCACTCGTACTCAAGTGTAATTGTCAGAGCAAATTTAACTCGTACCATTGCTGCAGAGAGTCAAGAGTCATCACATGCGTGGCTGTGGGCGCAGGATCATGATGATGATGTCAATAGCCATGAACGCAACAAGCGGGCTGAGGTCGAGCTTGCGGCCGAACACAGGGGGCATCACCTCACGGCAGAGGGCGAGGAAGGGGTCACAGAGGTCGCGCAGGGCAGAGAAGGGCTGGCGGTCCCAGGGGATGTTGGGGAACCAGGAGAGCAGCACGCCGACGAGCAGCACCTCCCTGTAGACACCCAGCCACCGCACGGCCGCCGACATCGCCGCCGCCACGGGGGCGCGAAGCGGCGCGAGGTTGAGGCCCCCCCGCAGGGCGGCCTCCAGCGTCGAGAGCGGCGACGCCAGCAGCCCGCCCAGCGCCGTGGCTGCCGCCGACGCCGACGCCTCCGCGGCGGCGCGCGGAGGGGTCAGGCGGAGGCCTTGGGGAGAGGCCTCGCGGGGAAGGCTAGGGTTCTGGGGAATGCGCGGGCGGATGGGCTAGGGAGGGCGCGGAGAAGCGGGGCCCGAGGGCAGGGGGTGGTCAGGATGCCGTACATCTCGCCGCTTCTCCGGTGACGCGGGAGTGGAAAGACAAAGGGCTTCGGGGAGGAAGGGGGTCGGGGCGTCGGCGGCGGCACAGGCGGAGGAGCCGGAAGGCGAAGTGGCCGAGGCTCGGGAAGAAGAGGATAGCTTTAGCGTTTCGTGTGGGCCCCGCTTGTAAGTGAAAGATCTGGGGAAGATGGACTTGGACCCGGAATAATAGCACGGTAAATGGGCCATCAAGGCCTGGCCATATGCGATGAAGTTGCATTTTGCGTGGGCCAAGTTTGTAAGCGCGAATATTTTCGGTGAGTGGACATGGGCTCGGAGCTAGAAGTGTCTCGGTCCTTTAAAGGTGCTCATAGGGTTAGGTTTGCGTACGTATATTCATAGGGGTGAGTGTGCGTGCGTGTTGAGCGTCTGTGTTGTATTGTGTAATCTCAAAAAAAAAGTAAGGGGGTGATTGGTTGCCCGAATCAACCCGTTCAAAGGGGCGTCCGGGTCGGCTTGGTGCACTGAACTCGTGTTGGTTCCCCACTCCACACCATTTTGGTGTTCCCCACCGTTCGTTTCCCTTCCCTCATCCCGGACGGCGTGGTGCGGCGTAGGGGCGATGTGGAAGACAGCGCCATCCTACCTGATGTACGCTTGAGGATCAGGTTACCGTCTCTCCCCCACCTACCAACGTAGCCTGCCCAGCCGCCTCCCCCGGCCTTGTCGAGCACCTCCTTCTCCTTGGCGTCGTCAATTGGGCCACACTCCTTGTCGTCGCGGCCCAATGAGCTCGAAGCGGAAAGACGAAGGCGGCGTCTTGTGAAGGAGCCGCTGCCGCGGCGAGTCTTCGTAGCGGTGAAGATCTCTAGTTTGGTTTTAGTTAATTAGTGACATCCTTAGCACTAATCTCTCTATGCTAAGTGTGTGATTAGATTGGAGATTGGTCAAGCCGATATTGGAGCATGGTGGTCATGGTGGAAGGTGATCAAGTGCTCACGTGGCATGGATTCAAGGATCAAAATGGGCTCAAGGCGAAGGTATACCAATAGAGCCATTTTGATTTCACACTTAAGACACCATAGAGGGTGTGAGTGGTTTAGGATCGATAGTCGGACTATAAAGAGGGAAAACCTCGGAACATCGATCCTCATGTGCCTCTAGGTTCAACAATCATATGCATGCATTCTAACCTAGAGAGCTAACCCAACATTCGAAATTGATTGTGAAAATGCTAACACACGAGCACTTGGTGATGTACACGTGGTGGTGTTGGCACTTTTGCGAAGGCGGTGGTGTTTGCGAGGGCGAGTTGGGTTTGGTTAACGCTCAAGCTCGGCGGGATTCGCTTTGCTTTTGAGAAAATGAAACGCTTATTTTCTATTGCACCGATGCATCGTGGTGGTGAAAATATGCTAACTCTAGTGCTCAAGTTGGTGTACTTGTTGAGTAGCATGGTGGAGAAGATTGCGGTGTCAAACGGGCTTTACAGGGCAATCGACGCCGCAGTGCAAAGCGTCCGATGCATGGTGATAAACGCCAGCAGCGAAAAAGTCTCGCGTTGAGCGTCCGGCCAGTCTTGCGCGATCGGGCGCGTCAAGCGCAAGGAGCTTCGACCATGTTCATCTCAGTAGCGGCGACGCTGGATCGGGCGCGTCCGGGCGCGGCCGGACACGCGATCGAGCCACGCGGACGCCGGGGCGGCGACGCGGGAGGCGTGTTACAAATCGTATTTGAACGCAACGGTTGGGACACGTGGCTGAATCCGGAGCGACGGACGCCGGGCGCTCACGTCCCGCGCCCGACCTCCGGCCCCGGCGCACACGCGTTATCTGCGGTTTGGAGTGGGGTGTCCCCCCACCTCTATAAATACTTGTGTGGCCGGCCATTGCTGACTCTCTTGGACATTTTCATTCACTCTATACATTTTGAGCTGAGCAAAAACATCTCCCCACTCTCCTCTCTTGCTTGTGAGCACATTCTTGAGAGATTGGGTGAGAATCAAGTGCATTGCTTTGTGAGTTGTATTTAGAGGCACTTGAGGGTCGTCGTTGCCGGTGGATTTCTTGTTGCTCTTGGAGAGCACCACTCCTAGACCGGCTCGGTGATTGTGGAGGCGTTGGGAAGAGAAGGTAATTGTTCTTGCCCACCTCCGGTGACTTGTGAGGGGTTCTTGATCTTCTCCGGCAGAGAGCCGAATTGATACTCTAGTGGATTGCTCGTGTCGTTGAGTTACCCCTCAATCGAGTGGTGTCATGAGGGCCTAGTGAGGCAAGGCGTGCGCGCTACCTTGATCCACCGTTGAGACGGTCGACACAACCGGAGACTAGCTTGAGGGTGCTCAAGTGAGCTCCCGGTGAACAAATCAATTGTCTCCATCCTGTGTTATTGATTGTCTCCCGGTGATTGGTTTATAGTCTCGACGGTTCGGTATAAAATCTCCTCTCTACCTTGCATTACCTTTATTCATATATTGTGCTTGTGTAGATTTGACTAGGTTGTTTAGTTGCTTAGACTTGTTTAGAGCAATCTAGCTTGATCACCTAGTTAGTGAAGTAAAGTCATAGCCATTTGAGTGATCTAGAGGCATAATTGATTAGAATTGTCAATAGGTGGCTTGCCGACAAGTAGAGCTAGTGCAACCGCTATTATCGCTTTGTTATTATCTAACAAGTTGTTCTAGTGTTTTGTAGAAATTTTATTAGGCTATTCACCCCCTCTAGCCATTTAGGACCTTACAAGCGGTGACGGCGCCGTCGGATGGCAAGGTGTCGCGCTCGGGGAAGAGCCAGTTGTGAAGGTCCCAGGAGATGAGCACGCGGTGGCCGCCGCCTTCTCGGTGCCGCGGAACTTCCAGCGCAGGGGGACCTTCTCTCTCTCCCGCTCCTTCCCTCGCACGACGACGCATGTCCGGTGCCCGCGTCTGTCGCCGTCGCGCATCACTCTGGGCATATTGCCCGCTACCCATTACCCGAACCCGAAGTACCCGGACCGAAACCCAAAGTACTCGGACCCGTACTACCCGATGTTTAGTTCGGATAGTGAATCGTATTACCCGAAGTTTTATTGGGTAATTCGGGTAGTTACTCCCGGTACCCAAACTACCCGTACAAGCAAGCACCCCTGATTCCAGTGTCCAGTCGGCCCAACATCCGCTCGGCCCAACACCTGAAGTCCTGAACTACCAAAACCTAGCCGCACTCTGTGTTAGTCCGTGAGGAAAGGACCGTGACTCCTTTGAGTGCGTGACTTCGATCCACGCCCGCCGCCCCTGGGTGCCGTGTGCCCGTGTGGGGAGTCTTGGGACCGGGGGCCCCGGGACTCGGGGACGTGAGGACGCGAGGTGAAGGCAAGCGATCGCGTCCGCGCCCACGCGCCCGAGCGGTGAGTCAACGACCGGCGACCGTGACTCGAAAGCACGGAGGCGCCGCCGCCCGCTGTTCGGCGCTGGGAGTTTGAACATCGGCGCGTCATCACACAGGTCACCGCTGCCGCCGCTGGTCATCTCTAGAGTCCAGGCCATCGGAGTTTGGACACCGGCATTAGGAGTTGGAGATTGAGGACGGCCGCCACATCGGAGTCGTCTGCGAAATTACATATTTCGGGTAAAACGGGTATACCCGAACCCGAAATTTCGGTACCAAAATTGCGGGTACTAATTTTCGGTCTGTTATCGGGTAATAGCTTCAATTACCCGAACTACCCGACCCGATCGGATCGGGTAACCCGAACGCCCGGGTGAGTCACGCATGGACACATGCTCGCGGCGCGAGACGAGGATGGGCGCCCGGTCCAGCGGTCGCCGCGCCTTGGTCTTCCCTGTAGGCCTCGTCCGCCATGTCCCCGCGACGACCGCCACACGGCGGCGGGGCAAGGAGGAGCGGGCCTCCAGGAGTGGGAAGGGACCGGCATCGGCCCCGCTCCATGACTCGGAGGTTACCGGCCGCCGCGGCGTCCGCTAGTGCCCCGAGGTGTTCGATAAATTGCCCCTAAGAAATTTCACTACTGATCATGGGTGTTAACTTCACCATTTTGATACATGGGTGATTGGCACTCAGGTGCATACAATCAACCAAACACAACCAACTGCACCAGTCCATGCATCAAATTGGTCCATACTTGCAACCAAACACGGTGCTACTGATCCGATACGAAATCTGTTGGGGCAACCAAACACAAGCAAGTGTATGGTTTTGGCGTGGATGAGGGCAGCCTGGATGGCTGTTTTGTCTGAGATAACATGGTTCTGAGCAACCAATCACCCCCTAAGGGGCTATTTGGTTGCCCGCATGAGGCCATACATGGCTCATGAGATGCAACCAAGCCTAGTTTGGTTGCTTGTATGTCTCCCCCAGCCAGGCTCTCATCGTGCAAAACGCGGCCTCTGGCCTGGCTCTCCAGGAACGAGCAAATTGGCCGTTCCTCCTTATCCTGACTCACTAGCTACAAGCTTAGCCCTGGTAATAACGTATTTAGTGTATGATTAGTTGATATTAAGTGATATTAATGTGTTTTAAAGATATTTAAGATATAATTAGTCAAAACAATAATTTTTAGAGCGTATTTGCAAAAAATAAAAATTATAATCATGATTTTATATTTTTTTATCTCATGCGACATACCTTCGTGCAGTCAACCAAACAGCATCTCATAGTTGTATATCCTCAGCATGTCCCAAGTGAGCCCGGCTCTCAAATATGAACCAGGCTCCACTGCTACGCGAACCAAACATGCCCTAAGTGGGCCATTAAGGCCTGCCCATATGCGGTGGAGTAAAACAACATCAAAAACGGATTTAAGACAACTCCTGGTACAGTTTGCATACACGCATATAGTCCCGAACGGCCTAGTATAATCTCGATCAAACAAGGCTAAAAAGATGCATGAGCCTATAATTCCCAGCTGGGCTTGGCTGCGCGAGCCTGTTACTCTAGTTTCGGAGGGCGAAGGGGCTGGTCAGTTTGAGGGTCGAGGATGCATGCCAATTGTCACTCATGATCCGGTGGTTAATTGCCGACATGCGGACAGGTATTGCATGCTTATTTGGCACTCATGATCTCTGGTGGTGCATGGCCGGACATGTGGGCATATATAGTTGGGGTGATAAAACATCCTGACAACTATAGCAGGCTCCGCGCGCCCGTGCAGGCAGAGGAGATTGGAATTACCAAATTTGCTTGGATCATAGACAGCCATTGGATTAGTATCACAGTTGATTCAAAATGACAAATTTTTTGTATTAGTAATAACGTACATATAGTTCAATTATATGGAGATGCGATTACTGTACAAAACTACTATTATAGTCCAAGCATTTTGTTACAGGAAGTTTTTACTGAACTAAATTACTGAACTAAAGCTTGTCTTGGACGACTGAAGTGCTTCAACAGGCGTCGAAGTGCACTAAGCTGGGTAATGGGACTTGATTGCTATGAGTAATAAAACATCCTGGAGTCCAAAACACAATAAGACCAGATCAGTTGTCATAAAAAAAGTGTGGGTGCCGCTAAGCGTGCTTGATAATTTGGTTTGGCCATAGCATGCAAACACAATTATAAATTCCAATGCAGCAGCGTGGTAGTTAATTAATAAATATATGAATTGATTTTTTCCAAAACTGCAAAAGTAGCGGAACTAAGCACAAGGCGTGGGGAATGACCATAGAAACAAAGGGCATCATGGCACGCTAAAGATTTAACATCATAGCTACTCATTGGCACGCTATTCTGAATGAAGTATGCACACAGAACGACCAAGCATATTGCATCTATTAACCAGGATCTGAGGTTCTCACCCGCCAAGCATGATCAACGTGGTGTTCTGTGGGTCATTGAACCTTAGTGTCAGATTATTTAAGAATCTGTTCTTGTCGTTCCGGTTGCACACTCTCATGCATATTGAGTGGCTCGATGTCGCACTACGTGATGTTGATTACACTGCAGAAACGAAGACTATAAATCAGCAAAAAATTGAAATGCTTTTATCACTACAAAAGGACACCCCCTTTACCAACACATATATGTGTTTCTAAATCAGTCCCTCTTGACATCACTAAGCTGCAATTTTGGAGACGAGCAGTGCAATAAGAGGCTGATTATATTATATAAATTTTTTTGAGCATGTTAGTAAAAAAAATACATAAAGATGGCAAAGGTTGTCTTGTTATGTCATGGCATGAGTGGAATCGCCGAATGACTTATCTGCAAGGTGTTCTGAACCAACTAACTAACCCTAACACTCTGTGTGCATTTGCAGCCTATGTTTAAAAGTATTATCTCAAAATCTGGTAATGAGAAGGTGATCTAAAGGAGGAATCTTGAAAATAACATCAGCAATCAGAATACGTCTATTTGTGAAAATTATAGAATGGCATATGACACAAAATAACCTAATCAATGCAGAACAAAGACATGATCAGTGGGTAAGACTTAAGAAACTGGACATATGTGCAAAGGTAGTTTACAAATATATGATGTGCTATATACAAATAATTTGATTCATGCTTTTTAGACTATGCAACTACCATTCATTGTACCTGCATGATCACGACTCTCATCCCGTTGGAGTGAACAATGGACGTCGAGTGCCTTTATCTCTAACCCTAGAACTCGGTGCTCCTGTGTATGGTTTGTTTAGATTGTACAAAATGCAGCTATAGCTGTATTCAGCCTGTATATGACAAGGAAAATAAAAAATGGTTATAAAGTGCATAGAGAAGAGATAACCTGGAAACTTTTAGAGAATTGTTTGGTTGGTGTAAGAAACTGTAGATCAGGCAATCAAATAGATAAATTGATGGCAAAATTGCGAAGTGGTTGTAGTTCCCTGCAGTACAACAACAAAAAAAAACAAAACACATTGTTCCTAGGCCTAAAGGAATTCAGGTGAGGAAAAACCAAACCAATATAAAAAATTGTAGTCAATGATGATCACCTTTACAATAATATAGTCAGTGGTGTTCATCTTTACAATAATTCAGGTGCACTTGAAAGCAGCAGGTGTCTACTCCCTATCACCTGGAAAGAGCGATGTCAATGCAAAATCATAGGTAAAACTAAGTAAGATCTGAAGTAAGGTTTGATCAAAGTGAATGAGGTTGAGCATCTTTTGTTTCCACACAGTTTAAAAGTACAGGGAGCTAAACTCATTGAGAGCTATTAATTTAACCTGTACCATGTGCAGATTAATACCATTAGTAGAAGTGTGCGTCCAATTGCATAGGTTAACACCACTGGTTGCAATTGCATCAGCAGCCGCGAAGGGCCGTCAAGGGAAGCAGATACATGTTATCCCTGAAACGATCATCAATACTAAGTATTGTCCTACAATTTGCTAGGAAATATGGAAAGGGTAGTCAACAATAAATTTGCATAGTCCCTATATGAGTTAAATGAAGAAATAGGTTGCGATTGTCACAAATGTATGAGCTCAATACATTCCAAAGGACCAAAGGTAACGGTAGCATGATCAAAACCTAGATTGAATGCATAGAATATTAGTCCATGAAACAACCCAAAAAAATTTCTGCAGCCCAAAATCAAATAAATATCAGTTGATGAGGTAACCAAAAAAAAAAAAAAAAAAAAAAACTGAACACAAAATCAAAAAAAGCAAAGTCCACCAAACACGGTGTCATGTAGCAATTTAATAGTGTAATATTGAAAATTTTGAAGCGCAGAATAGTTGCAAAGACCGAAAGAGAGGAAAAAAAAAAAAAAAAAAAAGGGGCTCAACATGACCTTTGTTAAATAGTTGCGAGACTGAAAGAGAGAAAAAAAAGGGCTCAGCATCGCCTTTGTTCAATCATAGGAACCAAACCTCCCTTCTGCTGCACAATTTAGTCATCCTAAGAGCATTTCCAATGGTCCCCAAAAAGATAATCGATAAATGAATGAGTTTTCCAAGTGGATAAAAGAAGTTGAGAGCAATCTTTATCAATCTTACCAAAAAGTACAAACCAAAAGTGGGTTTTGAAAACCATTGGAGATGCTCTAATGTTCGGTGGAACTGTGGCCGGTTGTCACATATCCAAACGACCTTCCTAGGCACAACCAAAAACTGAAAGGATGATTAAATAGGCTTCGAGAATGGGAGGGGGTTAGCTCTAATTTGAAACTTCGAGCTAGCTTGACCGCTCAATGGTATGCAATTCGAAAAAGGTAGAACATCATTGCCCTTCGCCAACACTTTCGGGAATCAAAAGCCACGTATATATCCGAGTGGACCGGCTTCAAATAGAAGCCGAGAACCAACAGAGAGAGGAAGCCAGGTCGAAGAATAGATTCGACGAAAACCGGCCGGAGTAGAAGCGTATTCAGTTGATCCGGACCGTAGAAGCGGAGATTCAACAGTGGGAAACAATTACGAGCGGCGTGGATGGCTGTTTTGGCGGAGGAGCCATTCCAGTTTCTTTTCGGTTAGCGCAACACAAGACCGCATATTCAGTCGGCCTCAAGCTGAGCATAGGAAAACATATGAACTATTTAAATGAAAGACAAGAATGTAGCAAAAGAAATCAAAAATGTAATTACTTAACAATAGAAAACGCAATCCTCTATCATATAGGTAGCAAGGAAATGCACTGAGCTCCATTGGAAAAGAATTATACTATGTATGGATAGTGAACCGACTATACCATTTATTAATTGGCAAAGATAAGGCTATTTCAATAGACATGCTGTCATGTAGCAACTTAACAGTCTGATATTGAAAATTTTGGAGCGCAGAATAGCTGCAAAGACTGAAAGAGAGGGGAAAAAAAAAAGGGCTCAGCATTAACAAACATCGTACAGAACGACACTGCAAGGGGAAATGAATGGATCAATAATTCACTTGCCTTGATATCATAGGTCATATTCTATCCCGACAAACGAAGATGAGCCTGAAAAGGGTGAGACAAAGATGAGCAAGGTATCTCCATGAAAAGGAAAATATAAGGATCTAGATGCCAACAGCATGGCTGTATATGCTCAGCTTTCGTATATATAAGATGCAATAGAGCTAGCTGATTGATTAAGACACAAGACAAATCTTCTATGCTTGAGAAGTTGATCCTTAATAAGTTACTGGACTGAAAGGCTGGTTCCTGTCTTCCTTATCACAGATACTTACAATAAGTATGTAGGTCACAATTATATTGATGACAACAATGCCTTAAAAACACAAGCAGCCAGTGAATAGTAGAAAGTGAAGATCTACAACTAAAAAGTTGGTTTTAAAGTTGTTTCACTATCAGGTATCCAGCTTGAGCATCAACAGTCTAAATGTATGGTGAAGGTGTGTGACAGCCCACATGGTGCTTAGCACAGAAGAAAATAGGAAGGCTAATAAATGCTATTTTAAGAAAAATACTATTTTGAGAAAAAGAAGGCTAAATGCTATATATCTTTAGTTTCTTTATGTTTGTATGGACAATAACTTCTATTTCCTAAAAACAAAAGATTGTTATGCTGTAAAGATCTCTTCCCTCACCGTTTTAATGTCAAATGTTCTTTTAACTCTAATGATTCCATGTGGGTACCTGCATGGAGCATCCAAATTCAATGGATCAGCAAGTGAATAAAAAAACATTAGAGAAGGGAGATGAAAATGCCAACGATCTCAAATACCAAGCAATAAGAAAAAGACTGAAGGCTAATCTTTTTCATGCCGTTAGAATGTAGCAAGTAGCCTCCTATTTCTCTATTATCTCTCTGAGCCTACCTTGTAAACCAAACCTGTAAAAATAACACAAACCATAAGAAAAGTTCAGAGGCACCTAGTTCAGCTGCAGTGGTTAGGCAGGGCATGAAATAATCTGAAACAACCTAAAAAAATAAGAACTAATAGATAGCCAAAAATAGTTTCTTTCTCTTAAGAGTTTGCTCAACTTCCATCTCAGGCAACAGTTTTGATGACAACATTTGAGATCGTAGTGCAACACTTATACTGACCAGATAAGGATTGTGCCGCAACACTAATAGAAAATAGAGAATGACAGAATGTAAAGAACACAGTAAACAATATCGGTGAAATGCAAGGTGCCTGCTTGCCTGGCGATCAGAGAATTAACCTCTTTGTAGCTGATGTTGATGATGCTGAGGAAGACGAGAGCAGGGACGACCTGAGGGCAGATGACTACGTTCTCGTTATCCACAGTAACTTCCTATAATTATCCAAACCATGAATGCATATATACTGGAGATAAACATTTAGATTAATGAGTCCTTACCTATGAGAACGTGGACAAGCTTCTTAATTGCTATCCTATACGACCAGCTTTATGAAAAGCACATGCTTAAGGCATTTCATCAGACCAAATTAGGACAAATGAACTTGATCATGGACGAACAACTATGATTAATCAGAGCATAATAACAAAACATCATTGGACATGCCTCAGGTAAGAAACACAAATAACAGCCATCATTGCATATGTCGATTGTCTCAATTCTTGCCTCAGGTAGGAAACAGAAATAACAGGCATCATTGCATATGTCCACTGTCTCAGTTGTAGTGTAGTATCTTACAATAATAATAACCATCATCGCATTTGTCCAATGCCTCAGATCAAGACATCATTGCATATGTCCAGAAACTTAGAGATTGAAGATCGGGTTTTCACCCATATGGGGCAGAAGCCGAGGCAAATACTCCACGGTAACAGTAAAAGCCGGCTATATATACGAAGGAACCATGAAGCCGGTGGCTCCGTGGTGAATCTGGAGGAGCACAGGGAGAGAGCCGGTAAAAAGCCATGGCAAGGCAGTAGAAGCTGCGATTGAAGAAGCTGGCTCCACAAATCCTAGCCGCACAAAGCGATATCATACGGCCGAGACACATGCCAAATTTATAAACAGGAATATATATGCTCTACTTAAAATTGCAGTCACTATAAATATGGACAAATGCCCATATTTAAATTGGAATCATCATAGACATGGACAAATGCTCAAATTAAATTTGCAACAATCATCGACCTGGACATATGCTCAGACTAAATTTGAAACAATCATAGACCTGGACATATGCTCGGACTAAATTTGGCAGCATGATAGAGTTGGACAGTCAGATTAGAGGGGAAAAGAGAGGGAAGCAGAAGCACAAGAAAAGGGAAGCAAAAGCACAAGAAAAATCGAGGGAGGGTGAGCTAGGGTTTGGAAATCAATACGATACGTGAGGTAGAAGGAGGAGGCCGCAGCTCCGGGGCCGGCGGGGCAGCACCCGACGCTCCGCCCCAGCCCGCGGCGGTCCATGGTGGAGGGTAGCCATGGCTGCGGCCGTCCATGGGATCGGCGGCGCCACCATCCCGCACGGCCTCGGCGCTAGGGTTTGGCGTAAGGAACGCCATGGCCTTCCACCTCCGCTACCCGAGGAGGGAAGGGGAGGGAGGGAGTGTAGGAGGAGGACGACGACGACGAGGAGGAGAGCCGGGGCGCCGCCGCTGCGGCCGGCGTGGCCGCCCCTATCCCGGCCACACCCTCACGGCTCCGTGCTGCCGGCGGCTGCGGCACGCGGGGCGCGCCGGCCACACCCCGCGACTCCGGACAGCGGAGCGGCGGGCGAGCAGCCCCGCTAGGCCTCCTTTGGTCGCGCCGGCGAGCTCGGGACGCGGAGACGACGCAGCGAGGGGAGGGGGAGTAGCCGGGCCGGCACGGCGAGGGGCTGGAGCGGCGGCGGCAGGCGGAGGAAGAGCGGAGAGAGCGAGGAAGAGCGGCGAGGAGAGCTGCGAGGAAGGAGAGGTAAAAGTCGATCGGCTTTTCACCTAGATCGGGCGTAAGCCGAGGGAGAATAGTAGAAGCCGGGTATATATTCGAAGGAACCCGGGAGCCGGTGGATTCGCGGTGAATCTTGAGGAGCACAGAGGGAGAGCCGGTGAAAAGTCACGGGAAGGCGATAGAAGCCGGAATTCAAGAAGCTGGCTTCACAAATCGGAGCCGCACAAAGCCATATCGGACGGGCCCCACTATTTTGGATCGACGTGGATAGCGGTTCATTGCGAGGAAGCTATTCCAGTTTCTAGCGTTTTAATTTAACACCCAGCGATGACCCTGGACTACCATCCCTTTTTCTTTTTATTATTGCTATTTCGACTACCATCCTTTTTCTTTTTTTATTATTTGTTTACTATTTATCACAATTTGAGATGAAGGGAGTACTATATAAATTACAAATCAAACTTTTATTTTTTTACTATTTTCATTATCACTTTATATTTCAATCAATCGGAATATAAATTTAGAGTTGTTGGTACATTGTTTTTTTTACAAAAAAAAAAATAACCATAACTTTTGAAGATTTTTCATTTAAGCTACAAAATACTGCCATTTTTCTTTCGTTTTAACTATTTATTTCTATATCATTAAATGTCTTTCCCGATCTATATCTCTATCTATCAAATTCTAAATTTTAAAATTCTTGGTAATTTTTCCTTTTTAAAATAATAAATTCTAAATTTTGAACTTTTTCTTTAAGCTACAGAACTCTTGAAATTATAACATTTTAAGATGAAGCCATATCAATTTTCTCATTTAGCGAGAACAACTTCCTGGTGAAAAATGAAACATGTTGCCTGCCTTGCTTTTAATGCAATTTTTCTAGTAAGTTATTATTAGTTAAAAATTGTATGTGTCCATTGTTCATGTTTTATCCCAATCTATACGTTTACCCAATATAACTATTTAATTATTAGAATTGTAGGTATATTAATTATTTTCATAATTTAAATCATAATTCCACAACAAACCTACGGGCGGCGCTAGGGTTTGGAGGCGTCGGGACTAGGGTCTAGGGCTTTGGGCGGGCGGGCGGTGGCAGAGCTAGGTGTGGTGTAGGCCCGCAACGGGGAGCGGTATGTGGGAATATGGTGTCACTCGATATGGCGTAGGTCGAGGCGGCAGGCTGGATGGCATGGGGAGGATGGTGGATTGTAGGTGGTGGAAAAGGATTTGGGGAAATAGATGTAGTCGTCACGCGAGCGTCACCGCAGGCTGAAGGCTCGCAGCTATAGTTTTTGCTCATATTCGGTGACTGAAGGCTCGCAGCGAAAAGTTTTCGCTCATATTACCGAATGGTCGATTTGCTTATCTTTGTTCCATGGGCCAAGAACGCTTGGAGCGCGCGAGACCCAAACATATTGTGGCTGGGACGAGCACCCGTGACGGGAGTCAACCAAAGGACGGTACACTTAGAGGTGGAAGGCTAATTTAATTTGGACATCCATGGATTTTAGCAAATGAACTAAGAATTCAAATTTTAGTGGGGGACCATCTCTTCCTAGTTCATTTTTTTGAACAAGAGGATATCCATTGGACATCCATGGACATCCAACTTCCACCTCACAAGTCAATAGCCATGAACGCAACAAGTCACATGTATAGATTAGTATTGACCCAGGCAAAAAAAACAGCCGCCGCCTATAGGGTTCGCTCTCGTGGAAAAAGAAAGGGCGGGCGACACCGCCGCCGCCGCCGGGTACCGCTCCCTCGCCTCCGGCCTCGCTGCCGGTGGTGACGAGGAGCGGGGGTCCGTCTCTTCAACAGCCTGTCTTCGTAGGGTCTTGGTCGAGTCCTAGGTCTAGGGTTTGCTCGCCGTCGATGTTCGGCGGTGGAGTTAGGTTTTGCCGGAGGAGCGTGGCTCCTCTGTGGTTTGCTTTTCCTGGCGACGCCGGCGATGCGGAAGCGACGGCGACGCAGCGGAATAAATTCTCCCAATTTCTTCCGTTCTCCGATGCCGATCTTCTCCGACGTCAACGGAGAGGCTGGGGAGACCTGTCCAGGAGTCGAGGGCCGGTGCATCGTCGTCTTCTTCAGGTGATGATGTTGTTGACCCTGTTAATCTCAAGGAAGATGTTCTTTGGTGAAAATCTGAGCTTTGCTCGGGTTGCCGGCGGTGGAATCGAAGGATGCGTCGTGGGTACGGGAGTTGGCCGATGCGCTGGGAGGCAGTGTACTCGGCTGATTCGCCTAGAAGTAAGCCCTCCTCCTCTGCGGCCTCCACCTTGTGGAGTTTGGCTCGGTGCTCGGCGGCGATTGGAAAGCGACTTAATTCGGCGGCGGTGACGAACGGATCTCTCAAGGCTGCGAGGAAGATGAACAGGAGTTATATACTTCTCTGTAATTTTCCTTTTCTTGTGGATTCTGTTTGTAAAAGGGTCGGTGTAATGCGTTAAGATCAATACATTTTCCTTTTTTTAAAAAAAAACAAGTCACATGTATCATAAGGTCGACCACCATCATGTTGGGCCGCAGCGTCGTATGTCCTCGTGTTGGCAATATCGCACCACCTATGTCATGTCCGCCGGACCCTCTAGGCCTCGAGGCCACCACCTCCTCGTGTAACTCCAGAGGACGCCCCTTCCATCCATGGTGTCAACAGCCGGTGATGGTCACAGTCGTCGTGCATGCGGGGGCGAGGTGGTGCAGGTGCTCTGCTTGAGTTGCCGTTGCAAGAGAAAGGGCTAGAAAAGAGGACCAGAATCCGGCCGTGGCACCAACGGTGTGCACAGTCAAAGGTTGAAGACGGGAACAACAAAATCATTTTTCCCGCCTTCTCTCTCAGGGAATACAAGAGATAAATAAAACAACAGGCACGATGTGTTATGGCAAAGAACTCCAAATTTATAATTGTACTAGGCAAACTCTGCTCATCACAGTGTTCATCAGCATTTTCACGCATTTTAACGGTGCCCTACAGCAATTTTTTTCAAGAAAAATATAGTGGTTTTAGCCCTCATTCACAGAGAATAAGTCAGTATAAAAAAATGTTTCGTTTCTTAAGCTATATGCCACTTGCCACGGGAACTTCCTACCACCAACTTGTTGATGCATTTTTTCATTGAAACCGGAACATATGTTATATTATAGAATTTGATTTAGTCAATGGTCTAACTACCTTGAGCAGTTTGCTCAATGCAATATATGTAAATGTGCCTCCAAGCTATATACATGCACCAATACAATCTCTGACAAGGACCACCACACGGAAAATCAAGAAAAGTCGCCCTGGTATAACCATCATGGAGTGGACAGTCCTTGATACGTCGGCAATTAATTCCATATACTAGTAACTCAAATCAAATATTACAATTTTAGATTTTTATATATTTATATATCCTCAAGGACAATTACGGATGTCGATATTTTAAAAGTTCTAGCATGAAATAATTAAGTTTCTGATATATTGCAATGAAAGGAAAAAAAAAATCTATTAATAAGGTTGTATTTTGCTCCCTCCCTCGCGTCGTCCCCTCCGGGGGCGACTCGGGGCTCCCACGCCTCCAGGCGAGCCGCCCTCCTCCTCGGCGCCGGCGGGGCCGCCGCCGCCACGCGAAACCCTAGGTCTGCTGCCGGCGGCGCCCGGCGGCAGGTCGAGGAGGAAGAGGATCCGGCCGCGGGGGGCCGATCAGGCCTAGGAGGGGCCGGATCGGCCGCGCCCGCCGATCCCATTGGCCACCTGAGCCGGAGAGTGGGAGGGTAGGGGAAGAGGGGGAACACGGGGGCAACACCGGGAGGAGGGGAGGGTGCGGGGGAGGCGCCTTCCAGGCTCAGGTGGCCACCGGACGGCGGGCCTGATCCTCTCCGTGTTCTCGGGTGGCCACCGGACGGCGGGCGCGGCCGATCCGGCCCCTCCTAGGCCGGATCTGGCCCCGCGCGGCTGGATCCTCTTCCTCCTCGACGGTTTGGCCGGGCGCCGCCGGCAGCCGGACCTAGGGTTTCGCGTGGCGACCCCGGGCTCGGCGGCGTCCAGGGGCCCCTCGACCACCATGCGGCGGGATCCCCCCTCCTCCGCGGTCGAATCTCCATCGTCGCCTCAGCACTACTGGCCTACCTTCCGCTGCGCCGTCGTCCTCGCCCGCCCTGCGTTAGGGTTGATGCCTTCATCGCCACCGGCGTTGTTGTCTGGCCAAGGGTCACCGACGTTGTGTCTTGGCGACCGAGATCTCCACCGACTTATCCTGGTTGCGTCCCCTTCGCCCCTGCGATGTTGCAGCTCGCCAACGATCATCTTGGCACGCTCGGATGTTGACGCCACTGTTGTCGCCGTCTACGCTGCTGGCCTTGGGCCACCGGCGTCGCGCTCGGCTTGGAGTCGTTTTGGGGGATGAAAACATTGTTATCGTCGTCGTCGTTGCTGGCCTTCGGTCACCGGCAGCGTCCTTGGATCCACCTCGGGCAGTCGCTGCCGAGCGTGTGACACCCCCTTGATGGCCATCGCGTGGGTGCCGGCGACGGGAGCATCCATTTTTCTATCCAATTGGCGTCTCCTGAGCATCGGCCTAGCGATGTTGCATGTCGCCTAATGGTTGTGTTCTGTGGTTCGATGGGGTGGTCTCCTCCTTCTTGCTTTTGTTGTTGTGGCCACTACCTCTGTGGTTGTGTTGTGTTGTGCGTGTCTTGTGGTGTAGTGTTGTTGTATTGTGTTGTTCGGCCATTCTTGACTTTTTCTCTTAATGAAAATGAGACGTGAAGTCATGTTCGAGAAAATAAGGTTGTATTTTAATTAATTAGATACATACTGCCTTCGGCCATACTTTATAGGGCATTGTCTTATATTAATGTCAACGTCGTTTCTCATTCGATAACTTTTTTACCCATTGTAATGTGCGGACATATTTGCTAGTTAATGATTTGCAAGTATATGATTAAATGTCTCATAAAAAGATACTAAACGCATAGTATATATAGACAAATTGTTTTCGTTTTAAAGTTCTTCCATCAATCAGAACCTAAGCTGCTATTATAATCGCCAACAATGGCGCAACTTAGGAGATGGTTCGACCGACGATTTCTACCTAACCTAGCCTTGCAATTTGCTACGGGGACTTGGACATGGTCCAACTTACGACTTCAGATACCTAACCAAGCCTTGCGATTCCTTTAGAGCCTACACTACGACAGAATTTGCTTAGCCCTGTCTCCCCCACTCCTCTTGCTCTCAACCCTGCAAAGGATCCAGTTAGCATCGCTGCAATTGGCTGGGGCATAAGCGCTGCCGGTTGGGTCATCTCGCCCATCATCTCTAAGCTGATCAACAGATGCTGCTCCTACCTTGGCTTTGACCCATCCAAGAAGCTGAAAGAACTTGGGCCAAAAGTGTTACTGCTGGAGCAGGCGCTAGATGCTTGGGAGAAAATCCCTTACAAGGATCGTTTGGTGGTGTTGTTCAAGGATCTCAAATCTGCTCTCTATGAGGCCGAAGACATCTTAGATGACATTGAGTATCAGTCTCAAGAGGAAGGTTCGAGACGACAAATTGAAGTCAGACGAGAGAGCGTCTCGAAGTAAGAAGACTTGGCTGATGCCGTTCAAGTTCAAGACGACAAAAGATCAGGTCCTTTCTTCCCCTCAAACTTGAATGTGTTTCGATTGCTCTGATCTGTATTCAGGTTTTCAATATTCTCGTTCTTTCGTGGGCCTATGCCATGTAGGTGTGTATAGAGGGGCGATCGGTTTTAAGACCCCGGCTAAACATCCCATGTTGATGAAAGATTTGCGCAAGAAATTTTGCATCTTTATTATTATGTATAGATATAGATTAAAAGTAGTTTAATCGGAGGTGCTTCGTTTGGAAGGATGACAATGATTTTAAGTTGGCAACGTATCAGGTGCAACCAATCCCCTCATGCAAACCATGCTAACCATGCTAATCTGTTCATAGAATGTTGATCCAAGGGACACAACAAGAATTAGATAATTTTACACTTACCACCAGTCCTTAATCACACTTTTGTAAATCACTCCTCCCACCTTCCCTGTGGTTATCACCTTGTGCCTCTTGGATCTACGCATGTAGCCCACCCAAACCTCTACTCCCTCCGTTTTGAAATCATAAGTAATTTCAACTTCCTTGGAGAGAGTCAAAGCATAAACCTCCGTTCTGACACCTTTACCTACAAGAGGTAATATTTCAAATAAACCTAAACTGTTGAATTTTTAGATTTTTTACCCTAAGAAACCGTTAATTATACCTAAGAAAAGAAAAAAAAAAAAAAAACATCTTCAAATCCCGCCATGCACTGTACAGACAGAAGCGGCACGGACCTTCCTTGTAGAATGTGTGGCCTTCGTTTCAGTATGTTATTACACATTTTATCAACAAAAAGTATATTATTACATATATATAAAAGAATATCAACGTGTCCTCACTCGGTTTATTCATTCTCGATTTCCATGGTTTTGGATGGGTTGTAACCGTGGCCGGGTACGACGCTTTCGAAATCTTCGTTCGTTGGATAGGCGGGTTCGAGCCAAGACCGTACTGTAACCGTGACGTTGGTTTCGGCTGGGTTGGTTACGGGCCGGCAGCCGGTTTTGTCAAACCGTTGTTCAGGGCGACCTGACAGGATAGCGCGCCGCCGCCGATATGTTGTGCCAACGGACCGAGCCGATTGCAGGCTCTGGCAGCCGCTGCCGCACATCTCGCCACGCACCCGCGCATGGGACCACCGCCGAAATCTCAGACAGGGGCCTCCTACCTCCGCCATTGCCGCGCATCTCGCCGGTGGACGGGGTGATGGATAGGGCGGGAGACGAATGCTGGACGGGCCGCCAAAGGGTGTGGGAAGTAGGCAGAGGCGCGTGACGATGGTGAGGTTGGGGGCGAAGTGGTTTGAAACGGCGCTCACTGTAACATCCCCGATTTTCACAAAGGAAAATCCACAGAATGAAGTATAACACGATGGTCCCCAAGGATCATTCCATCATATTATCCGAATTACAATCGATTACAGGGTCAAACTTCGACTAAAAAGATTACAAATAGGAGGGTTTACAATAATACATCGCCACTTGGCGGATATCAAACAGAGTCACGCAGCATCCAGAACAGCTAGGAGAAAAGTCGCGGAAGCATCTTCATCCAACTCCAGCTTGAGCGTAGGCACGGGACCGCCTAATCCTTCTTGTTGCCGAAGTTCACCTTGCAAACTAAAACCACATTTCAGTACAATGAGTATTGGCTACTGTTTCCCACCCTATGCATTTGCTTTGCTTTGTGGTACTTTGTGGAATGCAAAGGGTAGATCAAAGAGGCCTATATATGGCTGTAGTTTCTTATGCAAGCGATCAAGTCTTATTAGTAATAATAATAATAATCAAGTTTTAATTCTCTTTCCCCAAAGTCACACCAAACCCAGTGTGACGCCAATCCAGAACCATATCCATCCCGATATCCACCACAACACGTCTCGCTCAGCGACAAGACAGCCCTTCATCTTCTTCTGCCTTGTCTAATCGGCACTCAGCCCTTCAGGCTCTCAGCCGTATCACAACTCAAATCACTACTCAGCTCGAGGTAAGAAAAGAAAGACACCTCTCTCTACTCAGAGAAGGGAAATCTCAGGAAAACCTAGTCAAAAGACCGGCGCAAGCCGAAGGTAGTCCAGGCAAAAAGGCCAGCGCAAAACCTTGGAAGTCCAGGTCTAGACAGGTCCTAGCCCGTAGGCCGGACTATACGTATAGATTTACAACTCTGCAGAGCGTGTACTCAAGACCACAAGATAACCATCATC